>CAWUFW010001529.1:703750-1407500 GCA_963921515.1 Calotriton arnoldi | reverse complement strand
AATGGGTATAAGTGAGAGTGTGTGATTGTGAGAGTGGCTGTATGGATGAGTGTGTACTTGTATCAGTGATTGTATAAGAGCGTAAGAATGTGCTAGTATTTGTATGAGTAAGTGAGCTGGTGTGTGTATAACTGTATAGGTGAGTAAATGGCAGTGTGATTAATTATTTGCATGACTGACTAGGTGTGTGAGTACCTCTATGGATGAGTGGCGGTGTGTGAGTGTCTATATAGGTGTATGAGTGCATATGATAGTCCTGTACTGAGTGACCGTAAGTATGAGTGACTGTACAGGTGAGTGAGTGGATGTGTGTGTAGACCTAAGAATCAATGAGTGTGTATGTAGTTATTGGTGTTGGAGTGTCTATGGTTTTGAGAATGGCAGTCTGTAATTTACAGTGGGTGTATCAAAAGTTATATTAGGGTGTGAGAAGATGCATCAAATTATCACATGGATGATGTCATCAGTGATGTCATTTGAGATGTCATCAGTGATGTCACTGACCATGTCATGAGTGATGTAATATGTGACGTCATCAGCAGTGCATTGCGGGGCGCGAGTTATAGTTAGCTGAACTAACTATAACGGGGGAATTTCACGGGTTTTGTACGAGTGAAATGTCCAACTAACTATAACTGTCTCTAAAACCTATGGTTTTTTCAGTGAATTTCAAAGTTTTTTAAATGCTAATTTCTAACTATAACGTGTCTGAAACCTATGGTTTTTTCAGTGAATTTCAAAGGTTTTTTAAATGCTAGTTTCTAACTATGCCTACAGAGGTAGGACATGTGAAGAAAGAAGAAAAAACGCACAGAAAGAAGCAAAAGAAATGCAGAAAGAAGCAACAGAAGTCCACAAAGACGAAGAAAAGTGCAGGAAGAAGCAAAAGATGTGCAGAAAGAACCAACAGAGGAGCAGAAAGAGGCCTTGTTCCAAAATCATCCTGTGCCCACAACTTTTTCCGACGTGTACTGGTGGTAACTGACTCTGACTAACCAGAGCCAGTGCTATGCTAAAACACACTACCCCTGTGATTAGCATGACCTCCTCTGTAAGTCCCTAGTACATAATAGGGCAGGGGGATTAAAACTACCTCTTAAAATGCGCTACAGGGCGCGTTTGCACAGTGGTGAAGGGGCCTGAGGTGACATGTGTGCAAACGCGCCCCGTGGCACGTTTTAAGTTGCGGGACTAAGTCCCCTTGAATCCTGAGTGTCCCTGGGGCCCAACTAGCCCCCCAGGTACCTACAGTTAGGACCACAGAGCTGAGTTGCAGAGAGGCGTTCAGAGACCACGCCCCTTTTTACACCTCTCTGCAACGAGGCTCTGTGGCGCTTTCTGGACGTACCTGGTGGGCTAGTTGGCCCCCAGGGACCCTCAGGATTGAAGGGGATTTAATTCCCCATCTTAAAACGCGCCACGGGGCCTGTTTGCACACATGTCACCTGAAGCCCCGCCCCCTCCCTTCACCACTGTGCAAACGCGCCCCGTGGCGCGTTTTAAGTTGGGGGATTAAGTCTCCTTGAATCCTGAGGGTCCCTGGGGGCCAACAAGCCCACCAGCTGCCTCCATTAAGCGCCACAGAGCTGCGTTGCAGAGAGGTGTAAAAAGGGGCGTGGCCTCTGTACACCTCTCAGCAACGCAGCTCCCTGGCGCATACTGGAGGTTCCTGGTGGGCTAGTTGGCCTCAGGGACCCCAGTATTCAAGGGGAATTACTTCCCCTTCTTACAACGCGCCAGGGGCGCGTTTGCAGACTGCTGCAGGGAGGGGGCGGGGCCTCCGGCACAATGCCGGTCTTTTTTTTTTTTTTTGTATGGGAGGGGGGCTGCGTGACCCCCGTTCCCTCAGCCACTTTTGGCCCCGGGAACCCCATCCCCCAGGGCCTGAGGATTTTTTTTGTTTTTGCCCTTTTTTTATTTATTTTATTTATTTTTTATTTTTGGGGAGGGGGGCTGCGTGGCCCCCCTCCCGGACCACTAATAGCCCCGGGGACCCCATCCCCCGGGGCCTGGCCACTCGTTGGGGACCGTGGGGGGGGTCCCCAATCCCCGCACGGTCCCGCCGGCTCCCCGCGTCCTGCAGGAGCCGGCATTGCTTTTCCATAAGGGGAGCTGCTGACATGCAGCTCCCCTTATGGAAAAGCAATCTGCTTTGCTTCATTGAAGCGAGAGCAGGTTTCCCTGCTCTCGCTTCAATGAAGCAAAGCAAGTTTGCAATGACAGGGCGGGAGCCGTGAGGCTCCCGCCCTGTCATTGCAAACAGCAGTGTCCCGGGGGTGGGCACCCCAGGACACTGCAGGAGCCGGCCCTGGGGAGTGGCGGTCCCCAGGGCCATCACAGGCTCCAGGAGGGGGGCCGCTCGGCCCCCCTCCCACATAATGCACAGCACCGGGGAGGTGGTGGTCCCCGGGGTTCGGGGGTCCTAAACGGACCCCCACATTTTATTATTTAGTGCCCCAGGGAGGTGGCAGTCCCCGGGCGTGTGGGGGGGCTCGAGCACCCCCACACAGGTAATTTAAAAATAAAAAAAAGAAGCCCCGGGGGTGGCGGTCCCCGGGGCTGCGGGGGGCCGTGTGCCCCCCCGCCACCATTATTTTTATAAAGCCCCGGGGGGTGGCCTTAGAGGCCCCCCCATGTGACTATAATAAACCCCCGCATGCCCCCGGGACTTGGCCCACCCGGGGGCCAATTAACCACTAAGCGCGGGAGGCCGCGCTTCGTTTTTTTTTTATCGGCAGGATACGCACACCCAGCGCGTTTTTTGCCGATTTAAAATAAAAATAAAAAATGTTTTGGGCCCTGGGGGTCCTTGTAGGACCCCCTGAGCAGGCCTAGGGGGTCAGGGTGTTTCTACCCTGCCCCCTTTTGCGTTTTTGCATCTGTTTTCGTCTTTTCTTGTGCCTCGGTTCTACCGAGGAACAAGATGGCTGCCAACACTTCCTAGTTTGGAGTGTTGACAGCCAATTAGCATACAGCTCGTGATCGGGAGGGTACGCGGACCCTACGCGGCCATAGATATATATGTGATTTTATTTTTGATTTTCTCAGGGACTACTGAACGGATTTACACCATTTAAGCAAAAGGCACGACTCTGAACCAAGGGCTACCTTTTTGGAAAATTTGGTGTAATTCCGTTCAGCAGTTCGGGCTGTAGCTGCGATGAAAGGTTCCTATGGAAAATTGCATGGGGGAAACACGTTTTGGGACCCCCCTTTTTTCTCGGCCCCCGCTTGCCGAATCACCCCGAAACATTCAGGATAGGAGCGGAACAGAGCGGGCCACAAAGTTTGAAAATTTCGCGAAGATTCGTCAACCGGCGCCAAAGTTATTTCAAATAGAATGTTGCGGATTTCCTATGGAAAATAGGTCCTAACTATAACTATCTACTGGCGACCGCTACATTTAAACATTGAAGAGCATTTTACAATGCACTATGGGAAATGTATTTTTTAACTGAGTCATGTGATAGAATGCACGAACGCACTTTGCAGAGAATTGTTTTCACCTGTGATCAAGGCTGTACTTCAAGCCGAAACGCGTAAGGAAAAAGGAACGTAAATGTGCTGCTGTTCTTTGGAATAAAACACTGTGTGTCCTGGAACTGGGCATTAGCTTTTCTGCTGTGTATGTGAATGATGGGTTGTACTGAAGCCGCCCTGCAGGGGCGAGGGCTCCTTTGGCACGGAGGTTCTGTTTGGAGATATATATATATGTATATATATATATTCCACAGAAAACATGCTTCTTTCAGCAATGCATACAGGCCACACCAGCGTGCTGCAAGGTTTCTTTTATTCATTCAGGTAACTCAGCATAACGAGTTTCAAGGCTCCAAGCCTCTTAATCATATGCCACTAATCAGGGGTGGGTTCGTTAGCTTTTGAAACGTAGCTAAACATTGAAGAGGGACCAATGTCCGGTTCATTTAATTAAAGATGCAGTTCATAATTCAAGTAATTTATTTTGCATTTATTTTGCAGAATTGAAAAGTACTGTTATTTGTTTTTAAAGGAAAGTCCTTTGAAAATCAAGTATTTTCCTCTTTCTTTCGTCATCATTCCTGCTCTGTGTTCTTCTCGTAATCCATTGTTTAAAGACTGCATTACCCACAATACCGCATGATTGTTATTCAAACTTCATTTCTTCAATGTTGTTTTTGGCAGCAATTCATCTCGTTTTCTCCATGTGCCACATGCCTTAAACGCCTTTACAAGGAACAGTTCCATATTGCGGCTGCATACAGTAGGCACGGTAGAAAGCAAGCAAATACCGCTACCACCTCGTTTTTAGTTGTCTGTCACTTGCCTTGAAAGACCGATATCCATCAGCAGCACGAAGTACACGGGAAAATCCTTTAGCAAACCCTGGCTGATATTTACTTGTTTATTTCCAAAGCGAGGCGGGCCTTGCAATCGGGCCCTTCCATCTGTTCCTCTTCCACAACTAGTATCTCAGCCGGCGGGCACTCCTTATGGCGAACTCCAAAACAAATCTTCTGACAGTGAGGGGTGCCACAGCCTTTCGGGTCGGGGTCTGTTTAAGGTGTGTCAGGCACCTATAACATTCCACAGAAAACATGCTTCTTTCAGCAATGCATACAGGCCACACCAGCGTGCTGCAAGGTTTCTTTTATTCATTCAGGTAACTCAGCATAACGCGTTTCAAGGCTCCAAGCCTCTTAATCATATGCCACTAATCAGGGGTGGGTTCGTTAGCTTTTGAAACGTAGCTAAACATTGAAGAGGGACCAATGTCCGGTTCATTTAATTAAAGGTGCAGTTCATAATTCAAGTAATTTATTATGCATTTATTTTGCAGAAATGAAAAGTACTGTTATTTGTTTTTAAAGGAAAGTCCTTTGAAAATCAAGTATTTTCCTCTTTCTTTCGTCATCATTCCTGCTGTGTGTTCTTCTCGTAATCCATTGTTTAAAGACTGCATTACCCACAATACCTCATGATTGTTATTCAAACTTCATTTCTTCAATGTTGTTTTTGGCAGCAATTCATCTCGTTTTCTCCATGTGCCACATGCCTTAAACGCCTTTACAGGGAACAGTTCCATATTGCGGCTGCATACAGTAGGCACGGTAGAAAGCAAACAAATACCGCTACCACCTCGTTTTTAGTTGTATATATATATATACATACACACACACATATTGTCTTGTGGATTGTTACCTGCCTTGTTATGTTGGCCTAGGCCTGGCTGCCATGCTGCTTTTCTTTGCGCACGTTACACTGAGCCGGGCCTTCCTCGCCCTTTGCTCGTGCCAAGTTCTTTTGCACTGTCTGCATCTTCTGTTGTTCACCTTTTTGGGCTCAGTCTGCACAAACATGTACAAGGTCGCATAACAATGTATTTTGGTTCTTCCTGATATGGCCAGTCTCGCGCACCCAGACATAACATTATGTGCAATTGCCATGAAGAATTTGATATGCTTTTAATGCTGTGGTTTACTAGCGCTTAACACACTTGGAGACATCCCTTTCAGTGAGAAGAGCTATGATGTCCTGCTGATGTAATTCTGCATCTAGAGACTGAGGTATGGGGGTTCGCTAGTCAAAGCCCAGAGGTCTTCTATTATTATAATAAACTATCTTATTGCAAGGGGAGGGTGGTAATGTTATTTATACGTTTATCCACTGAGCTCTGAGATGCTTTCCCCGTTTGTATTCTATGGAATTGTAACCATGCTGCTTATATTAGTCATATGCATTATGCTATTAGTACTGACACGTGTTCTGTACATTAGAGCACGTAAGTTGGAATAAACATTTTAACCTATCCAGTGTCTCTTACTACGCACCTTGTGGACAAGTACGAGTGAGTGGCGAAAGAGTGTTCTTGCTTCTGTGAGTCCTGAGATAAAGATACCGTGTTCTGGGTTGTCCAAACATTAGTACTTGGGTGCTAATGGGATGCTAAGCTAGTTGGGTTGGGGTTTTTGGGTGCTATGGTATATGGTGGCAAACCACTGTATTCCAGGGTCCCATTTTCCTGTGCATAGCTCTGTGTATGTGCAGAAACCTTATGACATGGCGCGACCACCGTGGGGCAGCTTATCTGCGAGACGCTTGAGTAGTGCTTGTGCTTGTCCACAAACCCCTCGCGTACGCTTCCGGAGGCGTATGTGACGGTGATACCTCCTATATTGAATGTTTTATAGGTTCTTTCAAGCTTGATATTATTAAAAAAGGTTAGTTAATAGACCCATTTTTGTGCTCCCTGTTAGGTTGTCGAATATAATTGTTTAGTCATGGCTGGTGTGGCGATAGCTGCACATAGTCGAGGAGCACTCCGAGACCACTTAGCTGTGTATGGAGTGCCCGATACTGGGGTTGAGTTGGTCTTTGTGGTTCAAGCCGATGCGGCTTATCACTTTGAAGTGTTTTACACTTGGATCACTTTTGAAGCGGTGGATGCAGGTGATAAGCTGTTTCATGAATATAAGCCCACCCCTGTTCCTGCTGCCTATCGACCCTATACTACTCTTGAAGTGCCTCTCACGGCTTGGCAGCACCGTGTTTGGTTTAATGGCGCCCTACCACAACCAACTACCGCAGTTCGTTTAGGCCCCTTGTCAATTCAGGGGGCCACTTGGCCTGTATTGGCCGGGTATACCCCGCATCCAAATTATCTGGCATTAACGCTTGCGGAACTGCGCACTATGCATACCGAATTGGTGCGAGTGCATCGAGCCTTGGTGACATACGTTACAGGTAGCCTCCATGGAGCTGCTCCTGTAGTCGCAGGCCAACCAGCTATTGCAGCTGGAGTGACTATAAGTCCTGTCATGGTAAATTCTGTGATGGGCAAACGTCCACAAAATAAGGATGACTATCCTTACTGGCTTGCTGAAAAGTTCGATCAGATAGAAGCGGTGTTTCCACATACATCCCCAGTAGATAAACACCGCATCCTCACGATAAGTTTGCCAAAAGACATAATCCCCGATTTGACATCATGTGAAAACTGGGGTAAGGTATTCGCAGCAGTTTATTCAAAATGTTTTGGAACTCCTTCCATGACGGTTCTACCCTCTGTAATTAAAAAAGTACAGGATGAACATGGCCCTGAAGCGGCTGTGGAATTAGGGATGAGACTAGTGGGAGTGTTTGATGTAGTAGCTGAGCTGATCCTTGGAAATGTCAAGGGCGATGCTATGAACTTTCAAGTAGCGAATGCTTTGGCTTTGGTCCCAGAGTTGGACAGGCCTCGCGAATTACCGAAAATAATAGCCCGGGCTTATAAAACAATTGGAAGAAATAGCCTAGGCAACAAGCCTTTTGTAAAAATGCAAACTCAATCGCAAACACAAGTTATACAAACAAAAAGTGCATCTGAGAAGGATGATAAACCGGTCTTCACTAAAAAGAGTTGGAGACAGAAAAAGCAGGGTAAGCAACAAAAGAAGCCGGGGTCGAGAGGCGCTTCCCCAGTTTCGGTTTCTTCTGAACGTACTTATGATTTACGTGATAGGTCAAGGATTAAATCACCAGAAAGGTTTCAGAGCTCTGATACGCGTTCTCCTCGTTCTTCACAGGCCCAGACGTCGTCACAGGCTGGTGGAGGAGGACGGCAAGATAGAGGAAGGGGCCGAGAGGCTCCCCAGGAGCGAGACCAACCTCGACAACAAGTCAGAGGGAAAGCAGAAGATTTTCATCTTCCTCGACCGCAATTTCAGAAGAAAAAGGTTGCCGCTGTCACAGCGAAATATGCCTCAGACCGTGAGAACGAGACTCCAGAATTGGACGTGGGCAGTGACCCTCCTAGACAGCGCCGCGGAAGTTACCATAGTGCGGGAGGCGCTACGTCCTCATATGGAGGCGACAGCAACTGAAACATTCGTTACTGTAGAGACAGCTGACACGAGAGTGGCACCCCCTGACAGACTATATAATATAGTTATACAAATTGAAGGTGACATACCGCGTGAAATAAAAGGGATATTTTGGGAAAATCTAACCTCTTCATATGACATTTTGTTAGCAGAGGTGGATTGGCCACCCCCATTCGTTTTAGCTGCACATAAAGGAGAGGAGGTAATCCTTCCAAGCTTTTCAAGGCATGTCCCAAAAGACAAAGCTGAAGCACTTGCAGCTGAGTGGGCTGTGTACCTGGCACCAGCGTTATACCGCAACCATGTGGGATGGGATGAAGAATCACCTCCCCATGCAATACCTTTGCGGTCACTACCGCAGCCACAACCCCAATATCCCATCAAACGGCAGGCAAAAGGCCCCGTCTCCGAAATTCTGACACAGTTGGAATATCAGGGAGTAATTGAACCATGCGTATCACCTATGAACAATCCCCTTTTCGTGGTTTCTAAGCCCGATGGATCGTACCGCTTAGTTTTGGATTACCGGCATTTAAATACTCATTGTCGGAACTTTGCGGTGCAAAATACACACAGTTCTGCGCTTGTAGACAGTCTTGTTCGTAAAAAATACAAAACGACACTTGACCTTTCAAACGGTTTCTACACGCACAACCTAGCCCCGGAGAGTGGTCAATGGACCGCATTCACATCCGGTGGTAAATTATTCCAGTTCCGGCGATTACCCATGGGCTATAAAAATAGTCCGGGTATATTCGCCGCCCGTGTTGTTTCTTTGTTAAATGACATTGATCAAGACGCATGTTCGTACGTAGATGACATCTATCTGACAGACGACGAGTTATATCAGCATCTGTCCCGTGTGGACCGCATTATTCTTGAATTTGCGGAGCAGGGTTACAAATTTAACTTTGCTAAGTCACACATTGCTGAATTTACCGTTCTGTTCTTGGGCTATGAGCTCAATAACGAAGGTAAGGGCTTAGCCCCCATTTCTTGGAAAAATGTGCACATTTGTGCCCCCCAAATACTCTGAAGAAACTTCAGTCTTTGCTGGGTTTCTTGAATTTCGGGCGTACTTACATTCCCGAATATGCCCAGCGTATCAAGCCTTTGTATGCTTTGATACAACCTACTTATTCAAGGTCTTGCTGGCTTCCTGAGCATACCTCAATTCTGCAGTCTTTGCAGACAGACCTTTTGGAGTCTAAATATCTTTTGACTCGTGATAACCACACCAACCTGGTGATTAGAATAATTCCGGGGCGGTGGGATTCACCTACTTAACCTTTAATGAAGGTGATACAGTACCTATCGCATACAAGTCACATCTGTACACTTCCGCTGAATTGCGCTTTACATCTGTCGAAAAAGTTCTAACTGCAGTGCAAATGGCGATTCTAAAAGAACGCGCACTGGCACAGGGAAAGCGGATTCTAGTGGTAACACCCTGTCCTGCCCTAGAGGCAGTAACAAAGGCAAGTGTACCGAACTCAAAAGCAATGCATCCCCGTTGGATACAATGGGCTACATCTTTGACGTCTTCGGACGTCACTTTTGTTTTTGATTCTTCTCTTCAGACTCAGGAGTTCTTACAGTATGAATTCGTTCATCCTCCTCCTTTGTTTTTATTACCGCTTGAGGATTACAAATGTGTGATCTACACCGATGGTTCGGCGCAACCGGCCACTGGGTCCAAGCACGCTTATTCAGCTGCATGTGCTATTGTTGCGGGATCCTTTGTGGATGGCAAGTTCAAATCCACTGTAGTGCACACACGCACACTTGGAGATAGTACCGCACAATTGGCCGAGCTGCATGCATTGCTACTTGCACTTGAGTTCGCTTCTCAGGATGAGACCACTCTTATTGTATGTGATTCTTTTTACTGTGTACAATCTTACAATGACAATCTGTTTTTCTGGTCGAAAAACGACTACAAGGACGCAAAAGGGAGCACAATTAAGCATAAAATGCTTTGGGTTCGAGTGGCAGAATTGCAACAACGTCTGCCCCTCACACAGGTGGTTCACACCTTAGGCCATCAGCGGGTGGGCGCACACGCTATTGGTAACGATCTGGCAGATGAAGCTGCCCGTTCAGCAGTAGTCACGTGTTCAGTAGCAGCGGTTACCAGGTCCATGTCTAAAATAGACCCTGTTATTTTAGCAGCTATTGCTGCAACCAAGGAAGGTAATAATTACCCTACAGGTTTCCCTTCCAAGTATTCTTACACATTAAGTCCCGATCAGGTTCCTTATGTAACTATACCTGACGTTGGAGATCGGCTGATCCCCAACGCGGACCGCAGGAGTGCCTTGATATCAGCTGCACACGAAGGCATGGCTTCTGCTCATGCAGGTGTATCAGCTACGGTTTCCATCTTGCAGCAGCGTTATTGGTGGCGTGGATTGTATAAAGACACCCGTGCTTTTGTGCTTTCTTGCGACGTTTGTCAACAGATTAAGCCTTCCACGGTAACACGTCCACCACAAACACCGCTCTGCATTGCTAACAGACCCTTTGGGTGTGTTTACTTGGATCACTGCGGTCCATTCTCATCAGACACTGCCTATAAATACATCCTAGTGGCAGTGGACTCGTGCACACGGTTTCTCTGGGTCTGGCCACAACGGAGTGCTGACGCCCGAAATGTAATCAGGGATTTGCGTGTCTTTGTGGGAATTTTCGCATGCGGCACCTTCCATTCGGACCAAGGTCCAGCGTTTGCCTCTAGGGCTTACAAGGATGCAATGGCTTCGCTTGGGGTGCGGGTGAAATTTTCGTCTCCGTATAGGCCTGAGGGCAACTCTATCGTTGAACGAATGAACCGTGACTTAAAGCAATCCTTAACAGCTAGGGTTATAGGTACTGGCAGGAACTGGCTGGCCCATTTGTATACCGTTCAGCGTGCACTTAATAATCTCCCTAGAAGACCTCTGGGTGGGCGGACCCCATACGAAATGCTCTTTGGCATAAGAATGTTTGTGCCTGACCTTGAGGGTCCAGACATCGCGGCGCAATCCGCCAAGTTTGATGTAGATAACCATTCTGCTATGTTACAGGACTTACAAGAAGCCCGAGACAAACTTGCAACTACACATTTGCCTTCAGCCACGGATCCTGCGTTGCAGATTCCGGTAGCCGGCTGGCTTCCGAAAGTTGGAGAACTGGTTCGAGAGAAGGTTGAAAACAAAAAGAATTTGGCCCCTCTTTTCGTGCACCGGTTCCAGTTCTTGGCCTGAAGGGAACACGTACAGTCATTTTACCACCGCTTCCTGGTCGCAAAGAGAACAGATACATCTCCGTTGAAAATGTCAAGCTACAGCGCCTGGCCGATCCTGAATAGTGTCACACCAGCGGTCTCTTGTCCTGCCATTTATCGGACATATGTTCATAGTCCATCTGCACGAACGATCGCTGATGCTGTAATCGAGATGGTTGATTTGCCTGAAACTACGATTGATCCCCAACTCTCCACCAATATCAACGAGGACGAGTATACTTATCCTGCATCAGAATCGGTGGCACATCAACCAACAACGCCACTAAGCCCGACTCGTTATTCCTTTGATTCGGATTCCACATCTTCAAAAGTTCCATCCAAGTTCAGTATTTTTATATCCTGGTTTAGAGACAATTTTTTGATTCCCCCTGGACATACCTCTGGTTGGTACTTTTCTTGATATTTTTGTTCATGTCCATTGGCTTTGTCACAGTGTTTTTTCTACTAATCAATGGTCACTATTTACCTGAACGCTCTGCTGTAGACTATGTTTCTGGAACTTTGGCTCCTCATTCCTCGTCTCACATCATGAAGCGTGACCACACATTTGTGAACATTTCAGCTTTCCCAGTTGCTGATGGCATCGTATGGGATGCAGTGAACTATCAAATCCATGGTCCGACGGAAATTATTAATGTACCTAATGTCCTTCGTGTTTCAATGGGTGATGTAGTACAAAATAATATTCATTCTGATGATTGGGATGTGCATGCCGTTGAAGCATTGTTTGCCGATTTAAAATATTATGCATCTTTTAATGCTGAAGATTTATATATGAATTCTGCTAATTATGCCGATTTGTATTGTTACCAACATTGGGGTAATCATTTTCTCCATAAGCCCAGTGCCCTGCGTAGTTCTGTTAACTATACCCAATGGGAACATTGTCCAAACCCCTTGCCAGGTAGCTCTCAAACTCTTCGAAATAAGTTTAATTATTTTACTGATTTTAATCGGTCGAACCCTGCATCCTATTATTTTAGACTTAATAACACATCAACTCAGAAAATTATGTTGACACACACCAAATTGCTATATTCAGGTTCCTTTCTGAGTGCCCTAGCTGTGGGTGGTTATGAGTACTGGGACAATACAGTGGATTTAAAATCTATTTGGGGCTCCAAGCCATGGCAGGTACAGGGAACCGAGGCGTTGCATCGTGCTTGCCTCATCCCTACCCAAATTATGTTCCTAAATGCTTCCATCTATCAGACTACATGTTGGGGCTTAGCAACCACTAAACAATTGAATACGCCATCAATACCATCCCTGTCGAGTTTTCCAAATGAAAGCTCAAGATTCAATATGTCCATTGTGTCCCTGCAGGCAATGTTACAGAATAATTCGTTTAATGTTTCTAAGCTGGTTCAGTCACCCTGGTTAATATGGCCTATATCATCTAATGCATGTCAAATGCGTTTTCATGATACTGGTGCTAGCTACACACAGAATAGGCCTGATCCGAGGTTTACTGATGCCCGTACTGTCACTACATACTCTGTAGGTAAATTATGCAAACAATGGCTGCAGCATTCGTCCCTTGATTCTGTTCAACAACATTTGTCCCTCCTTACGGGCAATATTGATCTGTCCGACTTTGTTTTGGGACCTCGTGGTCCCCGACCTAAAAGATTCATTTATGAAACATATAATGAACTCTGGAAGCTATCACAAATGGAAGCTGCTTCCCGTCTTCGGGAAATAGATCAAGCAAATATGGAAAAGGTGCTCGCTGTTGTTGACAATAGTATTAATACCCTGTCTTCTCGCATTTACACTTTAGAGAATATTGTGTCCTCTGTTGTTGATATTGTACAAGATGATGTTTCTGTGTTATATCATGGTCAGAATCAATTGCGCTCAGTTATGCAGTTTGCATGGACTTTACAAACACTTAAGTTAGGTAAAGTGCCTTGGCATTTTTTGAACACCTCTGCCTTATTTCTACCTTTTAACTTAACTGACAAACAGCAATTTATGTCCATGAAGGATGCAACTTACACTCTATTACATATCGAAAAGGTGGATCCTTTGCCGTTCTCTGTTGCAGAACTCGATTCTGCTGTATGGCTAGTCCATGGGGTTATAGCTTTACCATTTTCCTTGTTTGAATTTGACTCGTGCATGAAACATTATCCTGTGGGCCGTTACCGGCCATTGGGCAGTGCTTTCCTGCATGAACTCTGGTCCTTGCCTTTCATGTATAAATGCCTTCGGGACGGCAAGGAAGTCTTTCTCACGGGGGAGTACTGCGACTCGACTATAGGTCATTCGCTTATTTGTAAACACATTAAATTGCATGGCTCATGTAGCGTTTCCTCTCCTAATCTTGCTTGTGTGCTGAAAGGTATTCCTGCTCCTGTTATTTCACCTACTTTCACTCTCCTTTCCAATGGTAGTTATTTACTTTTAAATAACGAAAACTGTTGTGGCCTGCAGGCTGGCATTCCTTACATTGTAACAGTTTCGCACAGGGTTGTCTGCTGCAAAAATGTGCTTTTTCCTCCCCCTCATGGCAAGGTTGATATCTCTATTTGGCCTTCCATCCCTACCATGGAAGCTGATTTCAATAGACTGAGCAGAATAAAGGCACTATTATTAAACGAGGAAGTTATGCTCACGTCCGCCCGGGAGACATTCATTCTCCAGGTGGCGAGTACCCACAGTGAAATACAGGCCCTTTTAAACACTAATCTCCCCCAACATTTCGGGGAGTTAATACATCGTATTTTTAACGCATCTAACACTGAAGGCCTAGTACACTTTTTTAAGGTCGTTGGGTCGGGCTTGGTGTCCTCCTTCCAAACTATTTTTGGTGTCATCCCGGCTTTCATACATTCTATATTTTCCAGTGTCTTTGGCGGTTTCCCATTGATCCTCGCTTTAGCGGCTGGTGTCTTGCTCTTAATTTGCTTTCTGCGCAATGGCTGCTCCCCGATGGGACCTGCTCGATCCAGAACGCCTCCAGCTGCTCCGTGAGCGCCTTTTGGCCGGTTTTGGCGTCTTGCCATTGGCGACACTGAGTGTGTCATATACTCTTTCATTTCGCTTTGCGTATTTCACTTGCGTGCAACCTGTGATGACTTGTGTCCGCTGTCCTTTCACCTGGACTCTGGATTATTGCCTCTCCAATTCGTCATTGTCTGTTCCGGATTTTGTTCAGTTGATGGGTCCCTTAGAGGCCCATGAGCAGGACTGTTCCGTCGCTGGCTGTATGGCGCGTGCGGCTGCACTGGGGATTTTGGCGCAATGGGATATCTGGGCGGCTGCCCAGGATCTCCTACAACGAAGCTGTTTCAATTATCACGCAAGCTGTCCCGCATTGCTTCTGGATGCTCCCTTTGCTGAGGAGCATTCCTGCTCTTTTGAACTCATGGATTGGATGGCATCTATGTTTTTTGACGATTCCAATGATGAACTCTTGGAGGGTATGGCTTTTTTCTGCACTTTCACTTTCATGGATTGACCTGCCCTTCGCCGTTTGGGCGCTCCCTGTGCTCCGACGTCTGTTTTTCTCCTCTGATGGGCCTCTGTCCTGGCCGCCGGACTGTCCAGGGGAGGGTGTCTTGTGGATTGTTACCTGCCTTGTTATGTTGGCCTAGGCCTGGCTGCCATGCTGCTTTTCTTTGCGCACGTTACACTGAGCCGGGCCTTCCTCGCCCTTTGCTCGTGCCAAGTTCTTTTGCACTGTCTGCATCTTCTGTTGTTCACCTTTTTGGGCTCAGTCTGCACAAACATGTACAAGGTCGCATAACAATGTATTTTGGTTCTTCCTGATATGGCCAGTCTCGCGCACCCAGACATAACATTATGTGCAATTGCCATGAAGAATTTGATATGCTTTTAATGCTGTGGTTTACTAGCGCTTAACACACTTGGAGACATCCCTTTCAGTGAGAAGAGCTATGATGTCCTGCTGATGTAATTCTGCATCTAGAGACTGAGGTATGGGGGTTCGCTAGTCAAAGCCCAGAGGTCTTCTATTATTATAATAAACTATCTTATTGCAAGGGGAGGGTGGTAATGTTATTTATACGTTTATCCACTGAGCTCTGAGATGCTTTCCCCGTTTGTATTCTATGGAATTGTAACCATGCTGCTTATATTAGTCATATGCATTATGCTATTAGTACTGACACGTGTACTGTACATTAGAGCACGTAAGTTGGAATAAACATTTTAACCTATCCAGTGTCTCTCACTACGCACCTTGTGGACAAGTACGAGTGAGTGGCGAAAGAGTGTTCTTGCTTCTGTGAGTCCTGAGATAAAGATACCGTGTTCTGGGTTGTCCAAACATTAGTACTTGGGTGCTAATGGGATGCTAAGCTAGTTGGGTTGGGGTTTTTGGGTGCTATGGTGGCAAACCACTGTATTCCAGGGTCCCATTTTCCTGTGCATAGCTCTGTGTATGTGCAGAAACCTTATGACAATATATACATACACATATATATATATACATACATAAATACACACATTATATATTATCTACTGGCGGTCGCCAGTAGATAGTTATAGTTAGGACCTATTATCCATAGGAAATTCGTAACATTCTTTTTCCAATAACTTTGGCGCCGGGTGACGAATCTTCGCGAAATTTTCAAAACTAATGGCCCGCTCCGCTCCTATCTTGAAAGTTTGGGGGTGATTCATCAAGCGGGGGCCGAGAAAAAAGGGGGGTCCCAAAACGTGATTTCTCCATGTTAATTCCCATAGGAAACTTTAGATACGGCTACAGCCCGAACTGCTGAACGGAATTACACCAAATTTGGCAAAAAGGTAGTGCTTGGTTCGGAAAGCGCCCTTTTTTTTTAAATGGTGTAAATCCGTTCAGTAGTTGCGGAGAAATTCAAAAAATAAGAGTCAAAAAATCAATTTCCCATAGGAAACTTTATGCAAGGCTACAGCCAAAACTGCTGAACAGAATTAAACCAAATTTGGCAAAAAGGTAGTGCTTGGTTCAGAAAGCACCTTTTTAAAAAATGGTGTAAATCCGTTCAGTAGTTGGATGAGAAAATCAAAAATAAAAGTTTCGATATTTAGAGGCACGGAGGATCCGCGGACACTCCCGACCACGAGCTTTATTCTAATTGGCTGTCAACACTCCAAACCAGGAAGTGTTGGCAGCCATCTTGTGACTCGGTAGAACCGAGTCACAAGAAAACAGAAAAACAGTCGCGTAAAACAAGTAAAGGGGGCAGGGTAGAAACACCCTGACCCCCTAGGCCTGCTCAGGGGGTCCCACAAAGACCCCCAGGGCCCAAAAAAGCACTTTTTTTTATAAAAGCGCCGAGATGCGCGGAGGATCCGCGGATCCGGGCGTGAAAATAAAAAAAACGAAGCGCGGGCTTCCGCGCTTCGTTAATATTTAGCCCCCGGGTGGGCCAGGTCCCGGGGGCAGTGAAAAAAATAAGTGTGGGGGGGGTCCCAATCCCACCACACTGCCCCGGGGACCGCCACCCCCCGGGGCTTTGCATAAATATTTGCGGGGGCACACGGCCCCCCCGCAGCCCCGGGGACCACCACCCCCCGGGGCTTCTTTTTTTAATGTATGGGGGGCCACAAAGGCCCCCCCAAGCCCCGGGGACCACCACCCCCGGGGCTTTGATTAATTATTTGCGGGGGTACACTGCCCCCCCGGCAGCCCCGGGGACCGCCACCCCCCCGGGGCTTCTTTTTAAAAATAAGAAATACCTGTGTGGGGGGGCTCAAACCCCCCCAAGCCAAGGGGACCGCCACCTCCCCGGGGCTTTGCAAATGGTGGGAGGGGGGCCGCGCGGCCCCCCTCCTGGAGCCCTTGATGGCCCTGGGGACCGCCAACCCCCAGGGCCGGCTCCTGCAGTGTCCCGGGGGGCCCACCCCCGGAACAATGCTGTTTGCAATGACAAGACGGGAGCCTCGCGGCTCTCGCCCTGTCATTGCAAACTGCTTTGCTTCATTGAAGCGAAAGCAGGGAAACCTGCTCTCGCTTCAATGAAGCAAAGCAGATTGCTTTTCCACACGGGGAGCAGCTCCCCTTGTGGAAAAGCAATGCCGGCTCCCGCAGGACGCAGGGAGCTGGCGGGACCGTGGGGGATTGGGGACCCCCCCACGGTCCCCAACGGACAGGGCCGGCCCCGGGGGATGGGGTCCCCGGGGCCAGAAGTGGCCCGGGAGGGGGGCCACGCGGCCCCCTCACCTGTTTTTAAAAAAAAAAACGGAGAGGCCAGGCCCCGGGGGATGGGGTCCCCGGGCCGTATTTGGCCTGAGGAGGGGGCCACGCGGCCCCCCTCCCCCCCAAAAAACAAAAAGGATGGGCAAGCCCCGGGGGATGGGGTCCCCGGGGCAAGGATTGGCCCGGGAGGGGGGCCACGCGGCCCCTCTACCCCCCCAAAAAAAACAAGGCAGAGCCCCGGGGGATGGGGTCCCCGGGGCTAAAAGAAGCCTCAGGAGGGGGGCCACGCAGCCCCCCTCCTTTGTAAATATATATATATATTTTTTTAAATAAAGTGGCCATGCCCCGGGGGATGGGGTCCCCGGGGCCGAAAATGGCCTTGGGAGGGGGGCCCACGCGGCCCCCTTCCAGATTTAAAAATAAAATAAAAAAATAGGGGTCAGGCCCTGGGGGATGGGGTCACCAGGGCCCAAAAAACAGGAAAGGAAGGGGGCCCACACAGCCCCCCTTCTATAAACGAAAAAGAAAAAAAAAGCCGGCATCGCACTGGAGGCCCCGCCCCCTCCCACCAACACTATGCAAACGCGCCCTGTGCTGCGTTTTAAGCTTAGGAATTAATTCCCCTACAATCCCGAGGGTCCCTGGGGGCTAACTAGCCCACCAGGTACCTCCAGGTAGCGCCACAGGGTTGCGTTGCAGAGAGGTGGTCTGAGGCCACGCCCCTTTTTACACCTCTCTGCAACGCAGCTCTGTGGCGCTTACTGGAGGTACCTGGTGGGCTAGTTGGACCCCAGGGACCCTCAGGATTCAAGGGGACTTAATCCCCCAACTTAAAAGGCGCCACGGGGCGTGTTTGCACAGTGGTGAAGGGAGGGGGCGGGGCCTGAGGTGACATGTGTGCAAACATGCCCTGGGGCGCGTTTTAAGTTGGGGAATTAATTCCTCTTCAATCCTGAGGGTCCCTGGGGGCCAACTAGCCCACCAGGTACCTTGAGTAAGCGCCACAGAGCTGCGTTGCAGAGAGATGTAAAAAGGGGCGTGGCCTCTGAACACCTCTCTGCAAAGGTTTTAGAGACAGTTATAGTTAGTTGGACATTGCACTCGTATATATATGTATGTATGTATATATGTATGTATATGTATGTATATGTATGTATATATATATATGTATGTATATGTATGTATGTATATGTATGTATATATATGTATGTATATATATGTATGTATATATGTATATATATGTATGTATGTATATATATGTATGTATGTATATATGTATATGTATGTATATATGTATGTATATATGTATATATATGTATGTATATATGTATATGTATATATGTGTATGTATATATGTATATATGTATGTATGTATATATGTATGTATATATGTATGTATATATGTATATATGTATGTATATATGTATATATGTATGTATGTATATGTATATATGTATATATGTATGTGTATATGTATGTATATATATGTATGTATGTATATATATATATATATATGTATGTATGTATATGTATATATATATATATATATGTATATATATATATGTATGTATGTATATGTATATATATATATATGTATGTATATGTATGTATGTATATGTATATATATATATATATATGTATATGTATGTATGTATATATATATTCACTGAAAAAACCATAGGTTTTAGGGACAGTTATAGTTAGTTGGACATTGCACTCGTACAAAACCCGTGAAATTCCCCGTTATAGTTAGTTCAGCTAACTATAACTCGCGCCCCGCAATGCACTGCTGATGACGTCACATATTACATCACTCATGACATGGTCAGTGACATCACTGATGACATCACTGATAACATCTCAAATGACATCACTGATGACATCACTGATGACATCATCCATGTGATAATTTGATGCATCTTCTCACACCCTAATATAACTTTTCATACACCCACTCTAAATTACAGACTGCCATTCTCAAAACCATAGACACTCCAATACCAATAACTACATACCCACTCACTGATTCTTAGGCCTACACACACACATCCACTCACTCACCCGTACAGTCACTCATACTTATGGTCACTCAGTACAGGACTATCATATGCACTCATACACTTATATAGAAACTTACACACTGCCACTCATCCATAGAGGTACTCACACACCTAGTCAATCATGCAAATAATTAATCACACAGCCATTTACTCACCGATACAGTTATACACACACCAGCTCACTTACTCATACAAATACTACCACATTCTTACACTCTTATACAATCACTGATACAAGCACACACTCATCCATACAACCACTCTCACAATCACACACTCTCACTTATAGCCATTTGTATACTCCAACACACATATATACTGCCTTTCACATATGTAGTTACTCACACATGTACCACTGAGATATACATTCACTCACTAACACACCCATACACACACTCACCCACCCATACAGTCCATCACAGATGCACTCTTGAAACCATGCAACCAGTGACTCACCCACTCACACATTTATACACAGAGTCACACACACCCCACCCACACAAACACTCAGGCACCCATACAGATACTCAGACAACCAATCAATAACCCATATAGACACTCATGTAGCTATTCACAAACCCATGCAGCCGCTTACACACCAACAGACAGACGGATACAGACATTCACACAGTTTAGTCACTAACCCATGCAATCAGTAAGACACATTTAATCACTCACTTATACAGTCAGTCACGCACCTCCTAAATCATCCATTCAGACACTTATACACCTACTCATTCTTCAATACGCCTTTCCCTATATATATTAAACATATTTAAACTTTACAGAAACACACAGTCACTGGATGATGTCATCAGTGATGTCATCAGTGATGTCACTGACCATGTCATGAGTGATGTAATATGTGACGTCATCAGCAGTGCATTGTGGGGGCGCGAGTTATAGTTAGCTGAACTAACTATAACGGGGGAATTTCACGGGTTTTGTACGAGTGAAATGTTCAACTAACTATAACTGTCTCTAAAACCTATGGTTTTTTTCAGTGAATTTCTAAGGTTTTTTAAATGCTAATTTCTAACTATAACGTGCCTGAAACCTATGGTTTTTTCAGTGAATTTCAAAGGTTTTTTAAATGCTAATTTCTAACTATAACGTGCCTGAAATCTATGGTTTTTTCAGTGAATATATATATATATATATATATATATATATACACACACACACACATATATTACCTACTGGCGGTCGCCAGTAGGTAGTTATAGTTAGGACCTAGTTTCCATAGGAAAAGCGTTTTTGATTTGCCAATATCTTTGGCGCTGGTTGACTAATCTTCGCGAAATTATCAAAACGAATGGCCCGCTCCGGTCAGCTCCTGTCTTGAAAGTTTGGGGGTGATTTGTCAAGCAGGGGCAGAGGAAAAAGGGGGTTCCAAAATGCGTTTTCCCCATGTTAATTTCCATAGGAAACGTTTGTCGCGGCTACAGCCCGAACTGCTGAACGGAATTACACCAAATTTGGCAGAGAGGTAGATCTTGGTCAAGAGTGCACTCTTTGCTTTAAATGGTGTAAATCCGTTCAGTAGTTCATGAGAAATTCAAAAATAAAAAAATATCGATATCTGGTGACCGCGGTGGTTCCGCGAACCCTCCTGACCACGAGCTTGACTCTGATTGGCTGCCAACACTCCAAACCAAGAAGTGTTGGCAGCCATCTTGTGACTCGGTTGAACCGAGTCACAAGCAAAAGGGTCAAAAAATGATTAAAAAAGAAGATAAGGGGGCAGGGTAGAAACACCCTGACCCCTATGCCTGCTCAAGGAGGGCCCAAAAAAGCATTTTTTTTTTAAAATATAGGCGGGATTTGCAAATCCCGCCAATTTTTTTTAAACAAATAAACGACGCGCGGGCTCCCGCGCCTCGTTTTATAGAAACCCCTAGGTGGGCCAGGTCCCGGGGGCAATGTTATTAATATTTGTGGGGGCTGTGTAGGCTCCCGCAGCCCCAGGGACCACCACCTCCCCGGGGCATTTTTAAATTTTGGGTGGGGGCGCCTCGTGGGCCCCCCAAACCCCGGGGACCGCCACCTCCCCGCGGCTTCGATGCTTAAATGCGGGGGGGTCATAACCCCCCGCAGCCCCGGGGATCACGACCTCCCCGGGTCAACAAATTAAAAGTAAGTGTGGGTGGACTCCTGCCCTCCCCCACACTGCCCCAGGGGCCACCACCTCCCCGGGGCAACAATTTTGCTAATAAGGGGGTCTGTTGCAGACCCCCGGCCCCAGGGACCACCACCTCCCCGGGGCTATGTAAATGTTGGGCGGGGCGGCTGCGCTACCCCCTCCTGGAGCCCCAGATGGCCGTGGGGACCGCCACACCCCAGGGCCGGCTCCAGCAATGTCCCGGGGTGCCTACCCCTGGGACATTGCAGTTTGCAATGACAGGGCGGGAGCTGCTTTGCTTCGTGAAAGCGAGAGCAGGAAACATGCTCTCGCTTACATGAAGCAACGCAGATTGCTTTTGGACAAGAGGAGCTGCATGTCAGCAGCTTCCCATGTCCAAAAGCAATGCCGGCTTCCGGAAGGCGGGGAGCCGGCAGGGACCGCAGGGGCATTGGGATTCCCCCTGCGGACCCCAACGTGAGGGGCTGCCCCGGGGGATGGGGACCCCGGGGCCAGAAGTGGCCCAGGGAAGGGGGGCCACGTGGCCACCCTCCGGTAATAAAAAAATAAAAAATAAAAAAACAAAACGAGGCCAGGCCCCGGGGGATGGGGTCCCCGGGGCCAAAAGTGGCCCAGGGAAGGGGGGGCCATACGGCCCCACTCCCGTATAAATAATAAAAAATATTTTTTTAAACGAGGCCATGCCCCGGGGGTTGAGGTCCCTGGGGCCGAAATCGTCCTCGGGATGGGGGCAGTGTGCCCCCCTTCCCGTTTAATTTTTTTTTTTTTTAAATGGGTCAGGCCCTGGGGGATGGGATCCCCAGGACCCACAAAATATTAAGAGAAGGGGGGCCACACAGCCCCCCTTCTAACAAAAAAAGAAAAGCCGGCATGTCGCCGGAGGCCCGCCCCCTCCCTGTACCACTCTGCAAACTCGCCTCCTGGCGCGTTCTAAGTTGGGGGATTAAGTCCCCTTGAATCCTGAGAGTCCCTGGGGGCCAACTAGCCTACCAGGTACCTCCAGTAAGCCCCACACAGTGGGATTGCTGAGAGGTGGTCCGAGGCCACGCCCCTTTTTACACCACTCTGCAAAGGCGGCTCTTGGCACATTGGGGCTAAGAGGTTCTCTTGTGTTCTGAGGACCTCAGGACTAAAGTGGACTTCATCCCCCGGGCAGCAGTGCGCCAGGAGGAGCGTTTGTAGAGTGGTGTGAAAAGGGGGCGTGGCCTCGGACCACTCTCAGCAATCCAGCTGTGTGGGGCTTACTGGAGGTACCTGATGGGCTAGTTGGCAGCCAGGGACCCTCAGGATTCAAGGGGACTTAATCCCCTAACCCAAAACGCACCAGGAGGCGCATTTGCAGAGTGGTGGAGAAAGGGGGCGTGGCCTGTGTCCACCTGTCAGCAATCCCACTATCTGGGACATACTGGAGGTATCAGGTAGGCTAGTTGGCCCCTAAGAACCCCCAGCAGCGAAGGGGACTTTAATCCCCATCCAAGAGCGCGCCAGGATTATTATTTTCCCCATTGCTGTAGGTGTTATACTGCCAGCACTGTATATGCGTCAATTTCTGTGGAATAATGAAATCGTCACTGACTGATGAAGCATTCCAGGATAAACATTAGTGAGTTGTACTCCATGCCGATGAATTTTGGAGTCTTCGCTCGTGGATATGATCACTAGGTTTCATTCCCGTATTGTAAATCTAGTGTGATTAAGGGGATACAGCCATGGACACCTAGGATTATTATTACTTATTTGGTTTTTGAATGAACTTTGGCGCTTCCGTAACATTACAATGACTGAGTATTTTCTCTGTGTTTATGATTTTGGATTGTAGCGGAATGAAATAATAGTGAGGAGCTTAAATAACTGCAATGCTTTATGTATATCACTATGTGAACAGATGTGGTAATTGATATCGTATTTTGAATGCACAACTTTATTTATTTTTCGCATTTTCGATGCACAATCTGATTGTATTCGAAATATGCCCTCACTTTCCATTAACCTAGTTCTGTATTTCTACAGGGGATGGTACCCAGGCTTTTCACTTGATAAAGGCTTCGCCGAAACGCGTCGTTGTTGTTTGTTTGCACAATAAATCTATTGTGCTGTCCCCAGGTCTGCCGCTGTTTTCTTTGGGATTTCCCGCAAAGACTTGTTTAATAAAAATATACATATACACACATATATATACACATATATACAGTAAGGCCCACCAGAGTGGAGGAGATAGAGAAAAGGAGCTGCGGAGATAAGTATCCCGATTAATTGTGGCATAGAGCACATAACACAGATGCAGAGCTACATGTTCATTTGTAGAACTGCGGCATGCAAGAACTGTGGGATGAAATGTCAGGATCTGCTTTGATTGTTTTTGAAGGAATATGAAGATTATCTGTATTTTTAATTAAGAACTATGGTGAGAGCATATGCCTCTAAGATTTATTTATTTTTCATGAAATGGGTACGATACAACTAGAACTAAGCACTTTTTGAGTCAATACGATACACTGTAAAGGTATATGATCTCGAAAGTCCAGTGAATGGGATAAGCATTAAAATTAATTGAATGTGGTTAAGCACATGACACTTTGTAATTATTCAATGGACGCAGCTCATCCATTATGGTGGTAGTACAAGACATTTTATGAATAAACTGATTTGCATACATGATTCATGAATTATGTCACTTCAATTGTACTCTAGCTGATCCTTTGGGATATACTGGTTGGAACATATGCATTATGCACTTTAGATCAAGAGTACTGTGAGTAGATGAACATATGCATTGTGCACTTTATATTAAGAGAATATATCTTACCAGGTGATCCTTTGGGATATACTGGTTTGCACATATGCATTATGTACTTTAGTCCAGAGTACTGTGAATAGATGTTATACATCTATTGATTATGGAGGTGGGAAAATACATTTTCAGAATGAACTGATTGGCATACACGATTTATGCATTATAGATCAAGGGTACTGTAAATACATGCACTATGCATTCTGAATTATGTTACTTCAATTGTACTCTAACTGATCCTTTGGGATATACTGGTTTGCACATGTACATTATGCACTTTTGATCAAGAGTACTGTGAATAGATGAACACATGCAGTATGCACTTTAAATTAAGAGAATATATCCTACCAGGTGATCCTTTGGGATATACTGGTTTGCACCTATGCATTCAGAGTACTGTGAATAGATGTACATATGCATTATGCACTTTAAACTAAGAGATCAAGAATACAGAGAGTGGGAATGTGCAAAAGTCATGTGAAAACCTTTGAATTAGGATATGTGTTATAGTTATCTCACCGTGATGTAGTGTGATTTAGGGCCAGAGAGAAGGCGCATAGAATAGCATATGTGGCGCCGAGTCAACACGGGGGGGAAAAAAAAAAAAAAAGAGGTAATAAATGCACAAATTGTTGGATCTTGAAATATAGTGGTGAATAGGTTTTTCCTGTGAAAAATATGAGCTGTTTACTATATTTGGGGATAAATTTAACAGATGAGTAAAATGGAAGGGGAATTGAGTTAAAATTGCAATTTGATATGTGATATTGAAGTTCTATTGTTTGCGGGCTGAAGAAATTGAGGGAGGACTAAATGATATAATGTCGTCCATTGTAATTGATTGTGAGGCCCAGTTGAAGGTGTTGAGACGAAACACATCGGCCGTATTAATTTTTATTGTTGTTTTCGCACTTACTTGTTGGTGTTCACTAATAAACTATTTTGCACTAGCTACCTGGCTATGGACGAATCTGTGTTTGTGCCGCTGTATCGCGAGTCGTTGAGGAGGAGTGGATGGATCTGTGTTTGTGTCGCTGTATCGCGAGTTGTTGAGGAGGACTCTGTGGTGATGTATATATATTGCCGACGAGCTCCAGGTCGCATGGGGTGCTTTGTGACTTGTGGTGCACTACCGCACTTAAATTACTTCTCCTCTCTCTGACATCCCAGAAAAAATCACAGCACTCTAAAAGCTAATGACCAGGAATGTAGACTCATAACCTCCTATCACAGCCATCATGAAGACGTAAGATATATTAACAAGCACTGGCCCGTTATCAGGAATTATCCTATTATAGGGAAGGACATGAAAAGAAGACCTCAAATTTCCTCTAGAAGGGCACGTTCCATAAGGAATGAGTTAGTGAAAATTGAGGTATCTACCAAGAAAGAGCAAAGGATCAAAATCAAGGAAGGCTTTAGGAAGTGTAACGAATGCAAGCCTTGCTTGAATGGAGTAAACATTACTGAGAGTGTTACACTTTTCAATTGGAAAATTAGGATAAAAGCTACCTTGAATTGCAAAATAGAGTATGCAGTATACATGTATTATTGCTCTCGCCCCAAAAGGTACATGAACAGCACTATCTTGGCAGCACACAACAGTGGTTTTCAGCATCTTCGAGCGATTAGGAACAGGGACACTAATTATCCAGTTGCCAGTCATTTTTTGAAATTCGATGACGGAGATGGTAAATGGTTAAAGTACAGTGTGACTGATTGTGTACCAAGAAGTATGAGAAGAGGGGGCCATGACAAAGAGTAGAGGAAGTTGGAGTCCTGATATATTCTGGAACTGGATTCAAAGGAACCCCAAGAGTTGAATATCAATTGAGAGATGTACACACATTTATAAGGCTACATTTGTCTGCAGCTGGTTTTAATATTTGGGCTGCTATGGTTTTATTTGTTTTTATACATTTTTCAGAGCAACAGACTGGGCGGATAGGAAGACAGATCTATGTCACTAGGACTTAAGATGTGGGATTAAGCAATTTGAAAGTGACGAGTATTGTCAAAATAATATTCCTTATATAGGATATTATGAGGCGACATGAAGGAATAGGATAATCATCAGATAAGAGTGAGGGCCCACTGGGGCTTAATGTTAGCACTGTAAATTGATGTTGTAGCAAGTATGTTTCTGGACACTCTTTAATGATATTATGACCTTGAATTTTGACATGAGAGCATTACCGCTCCCGCCAACCCATAGCAAACTATGTTTCATTTCTAGCAAGCGAGAGCAGAAAAAATGCTCTTGCTTACGAGAAGAGGAGCAGAATTGCTTTTGGACAAAGGGAACTACATGTTCAGCAGCTCCCTCTGTCCAAAAGCAATGCTGGCTCCCGCAGGAGGCAGGGAGCCGGTAGGGACCGCAGGGGCCTTCAGGCTCCCCGCGATCCCCAACAAAGTGTCTGGGTGCCCTGGGTGGCACCAGGGCACCCAGACTAGAGGCCAAGCCCCAGGGATGGGGTTCCCGGGGCCAAAATTTGCCGGGAGTTCCCATTCCAAAAATGCCTGGCCCATGGGATGTGGTCCCCTTACTTAAAAAAAGAAAAGAAAAAAACAATATGCCAGGCAGCTCACCGGAGGCCCCATCCTTCTTCTCCACCACTCTGCAAATGCACCTTCTGGCGCAATGCTGGTTGGGGAATGCAGTCCCCTTAAATGCCTCCTGGCGCACTGCTGGTTGAGGGATGAAGTCCCCTTGGCTGCTGAGGGTCCCTGTGGGCCCGGAACCCCTTCTGTTACCTCCAGTAAGTCCCAGACAGCGGGATTGTTGAGAGCTGGTTGGAGGCCCGCCGCCTTTCTCCACCACTCTGCAAACGCGACTACTATTAAAAATACCATAGAAATTCACTGAAAAAACCAAAGGTAACAGGGGCGTTATAGTAGGAATTGGCATATAAAAAACCTTTGAAATTCACAAAAAAAAACAAAGGTTACAGGGACGTTATAGTTCAGAAATGGAATTTTAAAAAACTTAAAAATTAATTGAAAAAACCAAAGGTTACAGGGATGTTATAGTTAGGCTCAGGTTTCACTCGTATAAAACCAGTGAAATTCAGCAGTTATAGTTAGCTGAGCCAACTATAACTCGTGCCCCCCCCGCAATGCATTTTTTATGACCTCACATATTACATCGCCTGGAGCCCTGGGGGCTTCAGCGGCACAGATCTCAAGGCAAAAAAACGATTCTTCTCAGCTCCAGGTACGCGATCCAAATATTTATATAGGTATCAAAACAATTAAGGGTGCATTAACCCCTTCGCTGCTAGGCCTTCCCCACCTACCCCTGTGCTAAGCCTTTTTATGGCTATTTGGTGTAGTGGTCCTTAGGTCCCTGTAACTTTTTGTCCACATAAGGTATTTACGCCACATCCACATCCTTTTCTTCTAACATCCTGAGGATTCTAAAGGTACCCATGGTTTGTGTATTCCTCTGGAGGAAACCGAGAAATTAGCCAAAATACTGCTAAATTTTGAGTTTTGGGGGAAAAATGGGGAAAAAGTGCTGCATAAGAAAGCGTCTGGTTTTTTTCCCCTGCAAATGGAATCAACAAAGGGTTTGTGGTGCTAAATTAAAAGTTACTCACATTCGGTAACGATGTATCTCTAAGAGACATAGGTTAGTTATAGATTCCTTACCTTAGAATTTCCCCCAGGCGTCAGACTGGATCCGGAGAATTTTTCTTAGCAGTACCCCTGCGCGTCGGTAGGTGGCGTCGCTGTACCTACATAGACACCGCCCCTGTGCACTGATGTCAGTTCTTTCTTTTTCCGCGCCAGCCTAGCGCAGAGCCGGAGCAGCTACCACTTTTTGACTAAACTTTTTTCTAAGTTTTGTCGACTTTTGTTCGAGTCTTCGACTCCTGGTGTGTAAGGGATGTCCCCTCGTCGGACCGGCTTCAAGCCTTGCGGGTCCTGTCACAGGCTGATGTCGGTGAGGGACCCACACCTCGTGTGCCTTTGGTGTCTGGAGCACGACCACGACCCGAAGTTGTGATCCGACTGCCGGGCCATGAATCCTAACTCTTTGCGGGAGCAGTCCCGAAAGCTCTTGGAGGCCCTGCGGTCGGCTCCGCGATGCTCCCGGTCTCATTTGAGGGGAAGATCTCGAGACCGGTCGCGGAGCCCCCACACCTCGTCCCATTCCAAGTCTTCGAAGCCGAAGCACAAGAAGAAGGCGAAGAAGGGAGCCCACAGACGCTACCTACGGTTCACATTAGGCCACAAGCATTTTCAGTTCACCGTGCTCCCCTTTGGCCTTACCAGTGCCCCTCGGGTGTTTACGAAGGTGATGGCGGTGGTCGCAGCTCATCTGCCCAGATTAGGGGTTCCAGTCTTCCCCTATCTCGATGACTGGCTGTTGAAGGTGGCTCGTCCCAGGCTGTCATCTCCCACCTCCAGAATACGGCGGACCTCCTGCACTTGATGGGGTTCACTATAAACGTGCCGGTCACACCTGACTCCCTCCCAGTCGCTCTCTTTCATTGGAGCGGTTCTGGACTCAGTGCAGTTTCGGGCCTATCCTCCCGAGCAGCGAGTCCGGGATATTTGGGCTATGATACTGATGTTTCAGCCTCTATCCCAGATTTCAGTGAGAATGACCCTGAGGCTGCTGGGCCTCATGGCCTCCTGCATCCTGCTGGTGGATCATACCAGGTGGCATATGCGGGCTCTGCAGTGGGACCTGAAGTACCAAAGGGCCACCATCAGGGGAATCTTTCCGACTACATCCGGATCTCGGAGGAAACTGCACAACAACTGCAGTGGTGGTTAACGGACTAGGATTGGGTCAGAGGCAGATCCCTCTCCCTTCCCCAACCAGAACTAACAGTGGTGACTCGATGCGTCACTCCTGGGATGAAGCGGCCATCTGGGAGAGGCGGCGATCAGAGGAGTCTGGTCTCCGGTGGAGTCCAGGCTCCATAGCAACCTGTTCGAGCTTCGGACGATCCGCCTGGCACTGAAGGCATTCCTTCCCTCCCTCAAGGGGAAAGTAGTGCGGGTGTTCACAGACAACACCACCGCCATGTGGTACTGCAACAAACAGGGCGGGGTGGGGTCGTGGACCCTATGTCAAGAGGCTCTTTGCCTTTCGACATGGCTGGAACATCAGGCCATGACCCTGGTGGTTCAACGCCTGGCAGGTTCTCTGAACGCCAGGGCGGACAAACTCAGCTGTCGGTGCCTGGTGGATCACGAATGGCGTCTCCAATCAGAGGTGGTGCAAGGTCTTTTTCAGCGGTCGGGAGAGCCTTGGTTAGAATTGTTCGCCACTGAAGAGAATGCGCAATGTCAGCAGTTATGCACACTGGAGTTTCCAAGGCGGCACTTGCTCGGCGTTGCTTTTCGTCACAAGTGGAACTGCGGCCTCGTGTATGCCTTGTCGCCTGTACCACTTCTGTCCCGAGTGCTGAAGAAGATCAAGCGTGACTGGGCCCAAGTCATTCTTGTGGCACCGGACTGGGCACAAAGTAGTCTGGGGATAGGTGCACACACCCACTCACAGACCCACACATGCGCTCTTACACCTACCAACTCACAGACCCAACACAGCCAGTCACAGACCCACACAGGCAGTCTCACACCCACTCACAGAACCACACAGCCACTCACATACCCACTCACAGACCCATGCAGGCCCTGATAGACCCTTTCACAGACCAACACAGGCACTCACAGGCCCAGTCACAGACCCATGCAGGTACTCTCATACCCACTCATAGAACCACACATACACTCACATACCCACTCAGAAATTGCTGAAGGCACTGGCAGGCCTACTCACACACCCACACAGGAACTCACAGACCTATGCAGGTACTCACACACCCACTCACAGACCGATGCATCCACTTTCACATCCACTTACAGACCCACAGAAACACTCTCACACCTACTCACAGACCCACACATCCACTCATACTTTTATGCAGGCACTTTTACACCCACTCAGAGTCCCACACAGGCAGTCACACACCTACTCACAGACCCATGCAGGTACTCATAGGGACACTCAAGTACCCATGCAGGTGCTCATACACCTACTTACAGATCCATGCATCCACTTACACACCCACTTACAGGCCCACACAGGCCCTCAAATACCTACTCACAGAGCTATGCAGGCACTAACTCATCCACTCACAGAGCCACACAGAAGCTCACACACCCACTCACAAAAACACTCACATAATCACTCACAGACCCACTCAGGCACTCACACACCCACTCACAGACCCTTAGTGCAACTCACAGACCCACACAGCCAGTCACAGACCCACACAGGCAGTCTCACACCTACTCACAGAACCACACAGCCACTCACATACCCACTCACAGACCCATGCAGGCCCTGATAGACCCTTTCACAGACCAACACAGGCACTCACAGGCCCAGTCACAGACCCATGCAGGTACTCTCATACCCACTCATAGAACCACACATACACTCACAGACCCACTCAGAAATTGCTGCAGGCACTGGCAGACCTACTCACACACCCACACAGGAACTCACAGACCCACTCACAGACCTATGCAGGTACTCACACATCCACTCACAGACCCATGCAGGCCCTGATAGACCCTTTCACAGACCAACACAGGCACTCACAGGCCCAGTCACAGACCCATGCAGGTACTTTCATACCCACTCACAGAACCACACATACACTCACAGACCCACTCAGAAATTCCTGCAGGCACTGGCAGGCCTACTCACACACCCACACAGGAACTCACAGACCTATGCAGGTACTCACACACCCACTCACAGACCGATGCATCCACTTTCACATCCACTTACAGACCCACAGAAACACTCTCACACCTACTCACAGACCCACACATCCACTCATAGTTTTATGCAGGCACTTTTACACCCACTCAGAGTCCCACACAGGCAGTCACACACCTACTCACAGACCCATGCAGGTACTCATAGAGACACTCAAGTACCCATGCAGGTGCTCATACACCTACTTACAGATCCATGCATCCACTTACACACCCACTTGCAGGCCCACACAGGCCCTCAAATACCTACTCACAGAGTTATGCAGGCACTAACTCACCCACTCACAGAGCCACACAGAAGCTCACACACCCACTCACAAAAACACTCACATAATCACTCACAGACCCACTCAGGCACTCACACACCCACTCACAGACCCACACAGCCACTCACACACCCACTCACAGACCCACACAGCCACTCACAGACACAAACATCTACTCACAGACCCATACAGGCATTCACACACCCAGTGACAGACTCACACATGAACTCCCACTTAGAGACTTAGAGACCAAGAGACACTCACAGACCCACTCAGGCACTCACACACCCACTCACAGACCTACACAGGATCTCACACACCCAGTCACAGACCCACACAAGCACTCACACACCCAGTCACAAACCTATGGCACCACTCACAGACCCACACATGCACTCTCACACCAACTCACAGACCCATACAGCCACTCACACACCCCCTCACAAACCAACACAGGCACTCACACACCCAATCACAGACCCATAGCATCACTCACACATTCAATCACAGACCCACACAGCCACTCGGACCCACTCACAAACCCATAAAACCACTCACACACCCATTCACAGACCCAGACAGACAATTATACACCCACACACAGACCCACTCAGACACTCACACACCCACTCTTAGATAGACACCCACTCACATACCCATTCAAACACTTACACACCAAATCAGAGACTCAGTCAGACACTCAAACACCCACTCTTAGACCCACACAGGCACTCTCAAACCCACTCACAGAATCACAAAGGCAGTCAAAGATCCATTGAGAGAGCCTCACTGGTACTCAGAGACCCACTCATAGATCCATGCAGATACTCACACACTGTCAAGATCTACAGGTGCGTTCAATACCATGCACTTAGAACACTGACCGAGTCCCGAGGAAGTTTGTCGGGCGCAGTCTGTCAAAGACTGTGAACCACAAATCCCATGGAACCTAGCGGGATTACGTGTGTCGACGTCGCAAGAGACCGGAAAAGCATAGCAAGCTTCCGTCTCCCTCGACGTTGCCGATTATCCCGTGTCTGGAGATCCGAGCGCTTGGAGGCTATTTCTTGTTCCGCTGAGTTATTTACGGGCTGGTAAGGGTGCGGTTGCACCACCATTGTTTATTCCGGATTGGAAAACCATTACAATATCTCGAGGAGTTGAGGGAATTCAACTTGACTAACTTTGATCAGTTCGTTATTTCTCTCTCGTATATACACATTTACGGGAGAATTCCTTACCCGACTAATGCATTGACTATTTTGAGACTGCTAACAACTGAGTTCCTCCCTGCTGGAAAGACACAAGCATGTTGTCTATTGCAGGTGGCAGGGACTCCGTTGTCTGGTCAACAAAGATCTTTATTGTAACTATTTTCCTTTTCCCGTTGGCAGAGTATTGTCCTTTGCTCATGCGGGGAGTGGTAACGCATAATTGACCTTGATTCAAATATTCTAAACCTTATTGTCATTTTGGGAGTCATTGAGAAATGGCGTTTATATGACGCACTGTGTTATGAAGTAATAACACCTTACGCTTTGCCATGAGTGGTGTTGTTAACATGGTCTCTTTTACTTTCTATCGCCTAACTAACAGGGAACTGTAGTTGAGATGCATATGATTCCCTCAGGCAGTCCCTGTGAAGCTTTGCACAGCCATTATTGGGTAGGTGGAAAGTAGCTTATGGTATTAGAAAAGGTGGTTTAAATTAATGCTATTGTGCATAATTGTGGAAAGAACCTCTTTGTGTGGAATAACAGTTATACAGCTCTATTATTGTCGTTGCAGCATATACTTTACTCAGTGGCATCTGACACCCCATTGGTCACATCATTATGCTGCAGTGAGAGTGTGTGTGGTCATGGTGTGCTTCGCTGTAACGTTATTTTCCTTTGCAGGTAAATTCTAGATATATGTACATGAAAATTCTTAGTGAGAGAGAGAGAGAGAGAACAGCTATTCACCAGTGTACTTATGGTGCGTATATCTTTTGTCTTGATTAGGTCTCCCTCCCTGCTGCCCCCTTCCTTTCCTTCCCTCACTTGATCGCTTCACTGATCCGACACACACTCACTCACAAACCTATGCAGGCACTCATATACCTACTTACAGACTCGTGCATACACTTACACACCCATTCACAGACCACACCCACTCACACACCAACTCACAGACCCATACAGCCACTTGTACACCCATGCACAGACTCATACAGCCACTCTCACACCCTCTCACTTACCTATACAGCCACTCACACACCCACACTCAAAGTTTCCAGGTTAATGTTCTGAAATAAAATTAAACAAACCTTCGAAATTCACAAAAAAAACAAAAGTTACAGGGAAGTTATAATTAGGAAATAGCATTAAAAACTGCAGAAATTCTCTGGAAAAAACAGGTTACAGGGATGTTTTAATTATGAAATAGCATAAAAAATGCAGAAATTCACTGGAAAAAACCTTATAAATTTACTAAAAAAACTAATATTGCAGGGACGTTATTGTTAGGCTCAGATTTTACAGGCATGAACCATAGAAATTCAGCAGTTACAGTTACCTGAGCTAACTATAACTTACAACCGCAGTGCACTGCTTATGACCTCACATATTTCATCACTCATGACATGGTCAGCGACATCACTGATGACATTTCAAATGACATCACTGATGACATCATCCAGTGAGTGTAAGTGTTTCATAAATGTTTATGACAGTTAAACATATATATTGAGCGACTGCATAAGTTCAATTATTAATTGTCTACTATTAAGTGATACTATTTCTAACATATGTCATCTGAGTGGCTGTGTTACTCTCTGTATGAGTGTGTGTGTGAGTGGGTGTCTTAGTGGGTGTATGGATCTGTGAGTGGGTATGCGAGTGGCTCTATGGATCTGTCAGTGGGTTTGTGAGTGGCTGTATAGGTCTGTCAGTGGGTGTGAGAGTGGCTGTATACATTTGTGAATGTGTGGCTGAGTGTTTTTGGGTGTGAGTGGCTGTTTTAGGGCCTCTATGGATGTGGGGATGATATGTAAAGTTGTTGTATGTTTATGTGAGTAGTTGTATGGATGTGTAAAAGGGTGTATGAGTTGTATATTAGTGTGTAAGTGGGTATGTAAGTAGTTGTATCAGTGTGTGACTGGGTGTTTGAATAACTGTGTGGGTATGTGAGTGAGTGTTTACGTAGTAGTATGAGTGTGTGAGTGGCTGTCTCAGTGGTTGTATGGTTATGTAAGTGGGTGTGAGTGGTTGTATATGTGGTTTTATAGGTCTATTAGTGGGTGTGTGAGTGGTTGTGTGGGTATGTGTAAGTGGTTGTATGTGTGTGAGTAGTTGTGTGAGTGGGTATGTGACTGGGTCCATGTGTTGTGTGAGTGCGTGAGTGGATGTGTGAGTGGTTCTGTGGATGATATCATCAGTGCTATCATTTGAGATGACATCAGTGATGTCACTGACTATGTTATAAGTGTTGTAATGTGAGGTCATAAGTAGTACATTGCGGTGGCATAAGTTATACTTAGCAAACACAAGGAGAAGATGGACGGAGTGCTGAAACCTTCCAGACACTCACCCCCAGTCACAGATCTGGGTTGAATCCCTCATCGTTCTTTAGCTCACTTCGCCACCCCAGTTCAGACACAGCTATAAGCAAATCAGCCTTGACCCTGTTTCCCTTATGGGAACAGTCCAGCCCGAACTGCCAAGCCACGTCTTCCCTGGACCGGAAACAAGCATCCTGGGACCGGTTTCGGGCTACCAGCCCTCTTCAGCCAGGCTAGCTTGAATCCAGTGGCAAAGTGAGCAAGGGTCCCACGTCAGGGCATACCCTGCCAACTTAGGGCGAACAAAGCAAACACAAGGAGTAGATGGACGGAGCGCTGAAACCTTTCAGACACTCACCCCCAGTCACAGATCTGGGTTGAATCCATCATCGTTCTTTAGCTCACTTCGCCATCCCAGTTCAGACACAGCTATATGTAAATCAGTCTTGACCCTGTGCCTCATGGGAACAGTCCAGCCCGAACTGCCAAGCCACGTCTTCCCTGGACCGGAAACAAGCATCCTGGGACCGGTTCTCGGGCCTAACAGCCCTCATCAGCCAGGCTAGCTTGAATCCAGTGGCAAAGTGAGCAAGGGACCCACGTCTGGGCATACCCTGCCAATTTAGGGCGAACAAAGCAAACACAAGGAGATGATGGACGGAGCGCTGAAACCTTTCAGACACTCACCCCCAGTCACAGATCTGGGTTGAATCCATCATCGTTCTTTAGCTCACTTCACTTGATAAGTTATACTTAGCTCAGGTAACTATAACTGCTGAATTTCTATGGTTTTGTGTGTGTATAATCTGAGCCTAACAATAACGTCCCTGTAATCTCTAAAATATACAATAATTTTTTACCCTTAATATCTTAAAAAGTACTGAACGGAAATATATATATATATATTTCTGTTCAGTACTTTTTAAGATATTAAGGGTCAAAAATAATTGTATATTTTGGCAGTTGAGTAAAGACAACCTAGTGTCCCTGTAACCTCTGTTTTTTTCAGTGGAAAAAATTATATATATATATATGTATGTATATATATATATATATATCAACCCAATTTTGACGCTCCTTCTGAGTCACCGGAGACCCGTGGAGAGTGGCGCGTGTGTCGGCGGAGCACACCGACGTGATTATTCAATGAAAATTCATTAAAACGCGCTCTCAGAAAGAAAGGACACTGTGTCGATAAATCACCGCTGTTTATTCACAACGCGTTTCGCCTGACAACAGGCTTGATCACGTGAAATGAAAAGACCAATGTCGGCACACTAAATGGTGAAAGTAATAAACATAGAAGAGGCTCAATGCTATCCCAGTTTGGCAGACATCTTGTGCAAGTTAAAAGATGCCTCATAGTAAAGTAACTACATACAAACGCATCAGCATTTCAAATATATAGCTGCCTTGTTGTTACATAAACATGTTTATAGATGCCACAAGTGTGTGCGTGCACATTAAATAAAAACAGCACAAATATCGGCATTGCATATCATCAAATGTAAAAATACATGTGTCCTTCCAACAACACTACTCTTGATAAGCATTTCAAATGCATGGCTGTCATGTGTGACCAATATACCAATCAAATCCCCACAGCATGTAAACCAAAACACGTTGTCAAGTAAACATGCTAATTGATGTTTTGCCCTGTGTGTGTCCGTGCCAATTTGAGTAAAACTGCACAAAAAACTACATAAACATCTCCATTGCACATTGCAGGCAGTAAAAGTACAGATGTCCATCCACTGATGTTCTTATCGATACTACTGTTGGTTGGCAACAACAGGACATGTGGCCAAGAGGCCAGTACTGGCAAGTGCCGAATTGTCCATTATGAACCCAAGTGGGTAACAAGATGAGGGAAGAAAAAGGGAAGAAAAAAGCAACGAACACAGCCAATTACTCCAAGTCAAGCTGAAATGTGACATAAATGCTCTCACCACCGTTGCCGACATGAGTCAAAGTGTTCCAGTGCCCAACAGAAGGGAGAAAGGGTAGGTGGCCCGTGAAAGTGAGTGTTGGTGAATGAGCCCCTTCCTTTCCTCCTGAAAAAATACAAAAAGAAAACAAATGGTTAAAATATAGTACACATCATAACAAATACTGATGGCACAAAGAACTCAATGTCATGGGACATCATGAATAGAAATAAGAACCATTATAACAAGTAACTGTCAGCTTGTGCTGATATTAAAGACAGTGAAAAATAAAAAAAATAAAATAAAAAATAAAACCTTCATGATTGAATATCATAAAAGCAAAACAGGAATGCAACAGGAAAAGCAGGAGAAAACTACATAATGACATGTACATAAGATAATGATGTCATTCTTTCAAATGTACTGCCATTTCTTCTTCCTGATTCAACCCACCCGGGAACTTAGTTTGGAAATCTATAATGTACCTAGATTCCCTTTGTCTCAAATGTAACACTCTATCGCCACCCCTGGGATTTCTCTCAACTCTTTCTAGAACGATGTAACTCAGATCTCTTGTGTTGGAAAAGTGCTTCTCTCTAAAATGACGTGCCACCGGATACTTAGGATCAAAATTGGTAATTGCTCTGCTATGTTCGAGAATGCGTTTCTTCGCCAAGCATGTCGTACTACCTATATACCAGAGTTTACAGGTGCATTCTATGACATATATCACACATGTGGAACTGCAAGTAAGGAACTGGCTCAATTCCCTACTAACTCCATTGTACCTCACCTTACTGTGAAATCTGCTGTTGTTACAGGCCTTACAATGGCCACAGGGGTAAAAACCCTTGAGGCCTTGTAGGTTGTTGCTCGGGTAATTGGTGATGTCACTATGTATGAGCATATCTCTGATGTTCCTACCCCTGCGGTAAGTAATACTGGGTCTTTCCGGAATACCCCTGCCTATAATGCTGTCAGTTTTGAGGATGTTCCAGTTCTTGGTGACAATGCGTTTGATATCATTGGCATCCGAGGAATAGGTTAAAATCAATCTGGAGGTGTCATCGTTAGTGCTTTCAGACACAGGTTTGTCTGTGAGAGTGGATGTCCGGTCTATCTGCCTGGCCCTTACGATGGCTTTTTTGATCACCCAATTGGGGTATCCCCTCTCTTTAAACCGTTCTGTTATACTTTTGCATTCTGCAAGATAACTTTCTTCTGTGTTACAGTTTCTTTTAGCCCTCAACAGTTCCCCGTATGGAATAGACCATTTCAAGGTCTCGGGGTGACTGCTGAGGGCATGAAGAACACTGTTACCTGCGGTCAATTTCCTGTGAAGGGTGGTATATATTTTGTTATCTTTTACCTCAAGTCTGACATCAAGATATACTGCTTCAGTCCTGCTGACATTGCCACTGAGAATGATGTTATATTTATTGGCATTGAGTTTGTTGATAAACTCTAATGCCAACTCTTCTGATCCTTTCCAGACAATGAAAAGATCGTCGATGTAGCGTAGCCACATCGACACGTGTTTCAAATCCTGCTGGAAAACTGGATCAGTCCACATGCTCTGCTCCCAGCTTCCCATAAAGAGGTTCGCGAAGCTGGGAGCAAAGCACGAACCCATCGCAGTACCAGTCACCTGTCTGAACAAGGTGCCGTTAAACAAAAAAAATGTTATTGTTCAGACAGTATCTTATCTCGAGAAGCATCTGCGTGTGTTCACGCAGCCTTATCGGTCTTTTAGCTAGAAAATGCTTACATGCCTCTAATCCATGTTGATGGTTAATAATGGTATAGAGGCTATGTACATCCAAAGTGATGAGCAGGGAATCAGTATCCCATGCAAGGTTCTCGATTTTGCTGAGAAAGTCCTTGGTGTCTCTGATGTAACTTGCTAGGTTGGTCACATATTCTCTCAGAAAAAAATCAATGTATTTTGAAATGTGCTCAGCCACACTGCCTCTGGAAGACACTATGGGCCTGCCAGGAGGTTTCTCCGAGTCTTTGTGTACTTTGGGGAGAAGGTATAACACCGGGAGGATCGGGTAATCACGTTTGAGATAACCAAACTCCTCCCAAGTGAGTATACCCTTATCTTTCCACTCCGTGAGTTGGTCCCAGATAGTGGTGATACTGGTATAGTATGCGTCAAAGTCAATAGGTTCATAGTAATTCCTGTCTGACAATTGTCTGTCCCCTTCCCTAATGTATTGTTCACGGGACAGGATAACAATATTACCCCCTTTGTCCGCCGGACGGATGACGATGGTATCGTCATCCATAAGGGATTTTAATGACTGCCTCTGTTTATAAGTGAGATTGGACTCCCTATGGGTATAAGAATTTTTGTACTTGCTTTTGTTTCTATGTCGTGCCTCATTGAGCGCTCTGCTGGTGCATTCATAAAATGTATCGATGTTGTCATGTGGTAATAATGACAAAGGTGGACTTTGCTTTAAAATTGGTATTGGCAGATGCGTCAGTGGCAATTTCAAGTTCCGCGAGGGTTTGTGTCAGCCCCTGTTCTATCCCATCATTGTCTTGACCCAAGCCATGCAATGCATTAAGTAACTCAATGTCCCCAATGTTGAGATCACTCTCATTGTTGCCATTGGTCATCCCTGGTGTGACGGTATCACACAAGTTGATGCCTTTAAGTTGATGCCATTTTTTGAGTTTTAATTTTCGTACATATTTGAATAAATCAATCCTAACATCTGCATAATTAGAAGGGTGAGAGGGACAGAAAGAAAGACCAAGACATAGAGTTCTCTTCTCTGTGGCACTGATGTCTCTCCCTGATAAGTTAATAATAGTTTTGTTCACCGTTGCATCATCCATTAATAGGCTCTTCTGGCGCGTGTCTTGTTTCCCATTGCGCCTCGTCCCCTGCCTCTTTTGCCACCGTTGTCTGATTCTTGCTCGATGATTTCTCCGTGTCCTCTTCCTCTGCCCCGTCCTCGTCCCCTTAGTCCTCTATACCATTATTAACCATCAACATGGATTAGAGGCATGTAAGCATTTTCTAGCTAAAAGACCGATAAGGCTGCGTGAACACACGCAGATGCTTCTCGAGATGATAAGATACTGTCTGAACAATAACATTTTTTTGTTTAACGGCACCTTGTTCAGATAGGTGACTGGTACTGCGATGGGTTCGTGCTTTGCTCCCAGCTTCGCGAACCTCTTTATGGGAAGCTCGGAGCAGAGCATGTGGACTGATCCAGTTTTCCAGCAGGATTTGAAACACGTGTCGATGTGGCTACACTACATCGACGATCTTTTCATTGTCTGGAAAGGATCAGAAGAGTTGGCATTAGAGTTTATCAACAAACTCAATGCCAATAAATACAACATCATTCTCAGTGGCAATGTCAGCAGGACTGAAGCAGTATATCTTGATGTCAGACTTGAGGTAAAAGATAACAAAATATATACCACCCTTCACAGGAAATTGACCGCAGGTAACAGTGTTCTTCATGCCCTCAGCAGTCACCCCGAGACCTTGAAATGGTCTATTCCATACGGGGAACTGTTGAGGGCTAAAAGAAACTGTAACACAGAAGAAAGTTATCTTGCAGAATGCAAAAGTATAACAGAACGGTTTAAAGAGAGGGATACCCCAATTGGGTGATCAAAAAGCCATCGTAAGGGCCAGGCAGATAGACCGGACATCCACTCTCACAGACAAACCTGTGTCTGAAAGCACTAACGATGACACCTCCAGATTGATTTTAACCTATTCCTCGGATGCCAATAATATCAAACGCATTGTCACCAAGAACTGGAACATCCTCAAAACTGACAGCATTATAGGCAGGGGTATTCCGGAAAGACCCAGTATTACTTACCGCAGGGGTAGGAACATCAGAGATATGCTCATACATAGTGACATCACCAATTACCCGAGCAACAACCTACAAGGCCTCAAGGGTTTTTACCCCTGTGGCCATTGTAAGGCCTGTAACAACAGCAGATTTCACAGTAAGGTGAGGTACAATGGAGTTAGTAGGGAATTGAGCCAGTTCCTTACTTGCAGTTCCACATGTGTGATATATGTCATAGAATGCACCTGTAAACTCTGGTATATAGGTAGCACGACATGCATGGCGAAGAAACGCATTCTCGAACATAGCAGAGCAATTACCAATTTTGATCCTAAGTATCCGGTGGCACGTCATTTTAGACAGAAGCACTTTTCCAACACAAGAGATCTGAGTTACATCGTTCTAGAAAGAGTTGAGAGAAATCCCAGGGGTGGCGATAGAGTGTTACATTTGAGACAAAGGGAATCTAGGTACATTATAGATTTCCAAACTAAGTTCCCGGGTGGGTTGAATCAGGAAGAAGAAATGGCAGTACATTTGAAAGAATGACATCATTATCTCATCTACATGTCATTATGTAGTTTTCTCCTGCTTTTCCTGTTGCATTCCTGTTTTGCTTTTATGATATTCAATCATGAAGGTTTTTTTTTTTTTTCTTTTTCATTGTCTTTAATATCAGCACAAGCTGACAGTTACTTGTTATAATGGTTCTTATTTCTATTCATGATGTCCCATGACATTGAGTTCTTTGTGCCATCAGTATTTGTTATGATGTGTACTATATTTTAACCATTTGTTTTCTTTTTGTATTTTTTCAGGAGGAAAGGAAGGGGCTCATTCACCAACACTCACTTTCACGGGCCACCTACCCTTTTCTCCCTTCTGTTGGGCACTGGAACACTTTGACTCATGTCGGCAACGGTGGTGAGAGCATTTATGTCACATTTCAGCTTGACTTGGAGTAATTGGCTGTGTTTGTTGCTTTTTTCTTCCCTTTTTCTTCCCTCATCTTGTTACCCACTTGATTTGATGATTTGATTTGATTTGTCGACTTATATAGCGCACAAATGCCCGAAGGCGTCTTGGCGCTGGGGTATGGCAGAACATATAGGTAGTGAGATTGGGCGATGCGTAATAGATTTCTGAAGCTCAGTCAGCAAAGAGCCAAGTTTTCAGTAGTCTTCTGAAGGACATGAGTGAGGTACTGTTTTTTATCGACATTGGCAAACTATTCCAAGTTTTTGCTGTTCCCAATATGAAACTTCTTCCTCCCCAGCGAACCTGCCTGTACTTGGGTAATTGCAGCACTTGGGTTCATAATGGACAATTCGGCACTTGCCAGTACTGGCCTCTTGGCCACATGTCGTGTTGTTGCCAACCAACAGTAGTATCGATAAGAACATCAGTGGATGGACATCTGTACTTTTACTGCCTGCAATGGAGATGTTTATGTAGTTTTTTGTGCAGTTTTACTCAAATTGGCACGGACACACACAGGGCAAAACATCAATTAGCATGTTTACTTGACAACGTGTTTTGGTTTACATGCTGTGGGGATTTGATTGGTATATTGGTCACACATGACAGCCATGCATTTGAAATGCCTATCAAGAGTAGTGTTGTTGGAAGGACACAAGTATTTTTACATTTGATGATATGCAATGCCGATATTTGTGCTGTTTTTATTTAATGTGCACGCACACACTTGTGGCATCTATAAACATGTTTATGTAACAACAAGGCAGCTATATATTTGAAATGCCGATGCGTTTGTATGTAGTTACTTTACTATGAGGCATCTTTTAACTTGCACAAGATGTCTGCCAAACTGGGATAGCATTGAGCCTCTTCTATGTTTATTACTTTCACCATTTAGTGTGCCGACATTGGTCTTTTCATTTCACGTGATCAAGCCTGTTGTCAGGCGAAACGCGCTGTGAATAAACAGCGGTGATTTATCGACACAGCGTCCTTCCTTTCTGAGAGCGCGTTTTAACGAATTTTCATTGAATACACATATATATATGTATATATATACTTGAAGATGAAGGATCACAAGAAAACAACAGCCAGCCAGGGCAAAAATCTGGATCCCAAAGGATACAATGAGTCACAAAGAAATAAAATATCCAAGAAAGAAGTGACTCAAACAGATAGATTCACCAAAGAACAAAAATATATTTCCACTACAACGTTTCAGCTTCCGCCTTCCTCAGGTAGTACAATATGGTTTGCTCACTGGCTGCAAAGATGACACAGCTGAATTTTCAAAAAGCATCATGAGTGAAGATTCCATTTGGAATGTGGAATCAATGCAGTCCTGAGAGCTCTTGAGATATGCAGTAATCAGGTTGTATTATCAGTAATGTTCAGTCCATCTGGATGCAGTGATTTTAAACGGTACATCCAGATGTTTTCTCTGGAGTCCAGTAGTTCTTCCTTTGAGACATGTTCCACGGGGAAAATCTTCAAATCTGATAGTAAATGATCCACAAGGTTAAAATAATTGGCTACAGGCTGGTCAATTTTCTTATTAATTATTGCCGATTTGTGGTTCCTGAATCGGTATACGGAGGTCATTCACTGTTTGGCCTACATATTGTTTTTTACAGCTTTGCCGTTGGCACTGAATCACATAAATAATGCATGTTGAGCGACATGTAAGATGCTGTCTTATTCCATAGGTCCTTCTTGTAACAGAACTAGTTACTGATGATGTTTGTAAAAGGTATTCACACGTGATGCACCTTTTAGAGTCACAGCAATGAACCCCTGCATTTGTTACAACTTGCTTGAGTTCAGCTCTCACAATAAGAGTTCGTAAATTTGGAGCTCTGCGGTAAGCAATGACTAAACCACACTAAACTGAGCATCATCTACAGCCAAGCACTCCGAATAAGACGCATCTGCAGCAATGAGGAAACCTGTAAAGACCATCTACAGGAGCTTGCTACATTATTTAAAAGGCGAGGCTATCCTCTGCATATCATACAGCAACAAATTGACAAGTCTTTGCAGTTACCCAGAGAAGCACTTATTTGGAATACCAACGGCAGAAACAAAAGTGACAGAACTCCATTTGTGGTTGACTATCATCCATCAGCTCCCAACTACAGAAATATAATGCAAAAAACATTTCCCTTACTGTCTACTTGTGAAAAATTGCAAAAGGTTTTCCAAAACCGCCAGTCATTGCTTACCGCAGAGCTCCAAATTTACTATCTCTTATTGTGAGAGCTGAACTCAAGCAAGTTGTAACAAATGCAGGGGTTCATTGCTGTGACTCTAAAAGGTGCATCACGTGTGAATACCTTTTACAAACATCATCAGTAACTAGTTCTGTTACGAGAAGGACCTATGGAATAAGACAGCATCTTACATGTCGCTCAACATGCATTATTTATGTGATTCAGTGCCAACGGCAAAGCTGTAAAAAACAATATGTAGGCCAAACAGTGGATGACCTCCGTACACGATTCAGGAACCACAAATCGGCAATAATTAATAAGAAAATTGACCAGCCTGAGACAATCATTTTAACCTTGTGGATCATTTACTATCAGATTTGAAGATTTTCCCCGTGGAACATGTCTCAAAGGAAGAACTACTGGACTCCAGAGAAAACTTCTGGATGTACCGTTTAAAATCACTGCATCCAGATGGACTGAACATTACTGATAATACAACCTGATTACTGCATATCTCAAGAGCTCTCAGGACTGCATTGATTCCACAAACCAAATAGAATCTTCACTCATGATGCTTTTTGAAAATTCAGCTGTGTCATCTGTGCAGCCAGTGAGCAAACCATCTTGTACTACCTGAGGAAGGCGGAAGCTGAAACGTTGTAGTGGAAATATATTTTTGTTCTTTGGTGAATCTATCTGTTTGAGTCACTTCTTTCTTGGATATATATATATATATATATATATATATATATATATATATATATATATTTCCACTGAAAAAACCAAAGGTTACAGGGACACTAGGTTGTGTTTGCTCAACTGCCAAAATATACAATTGTTTTTGACCCTTAATATCTCAAAAACTACTGAACGGATTTACACCAAATCACAAAGAGCGCAATCTGTGGACCAAGCTCTAGTGTTCCATAGTAATCATGACTTTTATTGAAAGTTGTGATATTGATTCATCAGCATATACCAGCATTTGCATAGTTATTTATCCTACTGAAATTAAGCACACTTTATTAGAGTAGCCAAAGTGGATATGTATATTTTTATATTGAAGTCAATTTTGTGAAGGATATTTGAAGCAGTGGCATCTTACTCAAGACGCATATTTACTAACAACATGAATTATAGCAGCTTTGTGACAGACTTGCTAAACGGTTGCTTCTGACATGAGAGGGACTTCTAGTAAGGTTTTGAAGGGTTGCAGTCTTATTAAAGACTTCACACTGTTTATTCTGACTTGAAAAGGACATCTAGCAATGACTTGACTTACTGTAGCTATGTGAAAGGCCAGGCAGATTGGCTGCGTCAATGCTTGCTTTGATTGTGTGTAAATCCATTCACTAGTTTAGGATAAATTAAGGCAAACAAATATTTGTATGTCTGGACAGTTCGGTTCGAGAGCTTCTTGCTAGATTCCAACAAGTTGAACTTAAAATAACAGAACATTCTGTTTGGTCTTTGGGGCATTTCTTCCCTTACGCCACCTCGCTCCTGCAGGAGTGAGACTCCCTCTGGAGTGAGCGCTCTGATTGACTGGCAGCAACATGAAAGAAAATGTTGCAACAGCCATTAAAGGACACCAGGGACTTAGTCCCCTGCTACAAAAATATATATTTTTAAAAGATATGAGGGGGCAGGGTAGGGATACCTTACCCCCATTGCCCTGGTGGGTGGGTGGGGGTCCAAGAGAGACCCCAAACCCTCAGGGCCAAAATAAAAAATAATGGTTGTGAGCCAGGTGCCGTGGGTCAATACATATTAATGTTTGGAGAGGGGTGTGTGGCTCCCTCCCTCCCCGAGCCTCTACGTGGTCCCAAGGACCCAATCCGCAAGGGTGCAATACTTCAAGGTTTCCTGGGAAGCCCATAGCTGGGACACTATGGTTCCCTGCCCGGGAGAGTGCAGGCATACCCAACCCGCACTCTCCCAGGCAGGGAATTCATCTTTCCTCCTGCTCGCTGGGAACAGTAAATAAAATTCTGCTTCTGCCTGGGCAGGAGGCAAAGAGAAAATGCAAGCTCCATCCAGCATCTAGTATGGTGCTGGCTGGTGAGCCAGCAAAAGCTGCGGAGGCCTTGGGTTTTCCGTAAAAACGCCTACCCCAAAGGCTGTGTGTGGCGTGGCGGTCAGGCTGTTAATCCAACCCACAGGCAGACAACCCCTTTGCCTGTGCACAGCGTGGGGTTGGACATAGGGCCTAGAAACAACCAATCACATGAGGCTGATGGGGGAACCCGAGAGCCCCCGTGGTCCCACAGTCTCCCCTGCCATCACCCACTCTGGGTGCCAGCAATAGCCAGGCAAGAATTCTTTTAAAAACACATTTTGGGAGGGGGGGGTTTGTCCTCCCACCCGGGCTTTTAGGGCCCAGGGTACCCCATCACCCGGGCCTTTTTATTTTTATGGGGAGAGGAGTGCACAACACCTCTCCCAAGCATTTAGGGACCCAGACACCCCATCCTCCAGGGCCTTTCTGTATTAGGGGGTGGGTGCTCTGCCCTCATCCCCGAGCCAGTAGTGGCCTTGAGGACCCCAGGCCTTAGGTGAGAGCCCCAGTGCCCACCAGGGGCACTCACAAAACACTATGTTGGGGGCAGAGGAAGGATCCGTAGGGCTCCCACCATCCCATTGGCTCCCTATGTGCACCCTTCCTGGGTGCTTCATGATCCAGCATTGCTCTTGCACGGCTGGAGCAGCAGTCTTTTCATGCTCCAGGTGGGCAGGCGCAATCTGAGTTTAACTGCCCAAAAGAGAGCGGGCAGGAAAACCCGTGCCTGCTTCCACCCAGAAGGAGCATTTTTAAAGCTCCCGATGGGTGGAAGCAGACATCTCGCGGGCATGAAAACATCTGTATTCCAGGGGTGGGCTCTCCGGAACACAGTGAGTGAGCCGGCCCCGGGGGATGGCTCAGGGAGGGGGAGCTGTGCATTTTCCTCCCTTTTATTTTAAATCGACCCTGGTATATGGGGTCCCTGGGGCTTATTGAGGCTCGGGAGATGGGCTTCACTTCCACTCGCCTTTCTTTAAAATCGGCCCAGGGGATAGGGTCCCTGGATCCTTTACAGGTTAGGAGAGGGAGGCCACAAAATATGTTTTTACGCTGGCCACTGGGGGGGGGAGGGGCATTTGTTTTTGGGGGCGTGGGCAACTACATTTGTTTTTTCTTTTATTTTCCTGCAGTTTCATGGATCCTTTGCAAATTTGTGGCAACATTTAAAAAAAACTATTTTTGCCCCAGAGGTGGTCCCTCTAAAAAAGGTTGAACGAAAAACATGCCTTCCCATGTGCACCATTGTAGTGTAGATTTGATGTACAGGTGAGAAAGCAACAAGCATTTCTATACCGTGATTGCTACTGCAGTTTTGCAGTCTAATAGCACCACAAGCAAGTGTTACTATTACCCAACTCAATTGTACTGATTTTATCCTATTTGGAAGGATGAAATGCTGTTTTGTCCTGCAAGATTCAAGCCTGACAAATGAAAACTTAAAAATAGGCTGTGGCGAAATTTACATTACGCTGGCAAAATTTACACAATTTGAGGAATTTCGAGTTATGTTTGCTACGCAAAATTACTGAAACAATGCCATTATACCATGTGACGTAATTATCCTGCCAGTCACTGTATAATTGTAGCGCGGGAACAACACTAATGACCAGAATGCGATGCAGCTGTTTGCAGCAATTGTATTTTTTTCCCTATTTTTTTAAACATAAAATGCATCGTTACATCAAACATTGACGCGAGGATTCATTTTAGGCGACTGAACTACTGAATAAAGACACCAACAATATAGAGGCATATTTATATTGAGCACAGAATACAAAGGCACAAATTATCTAAAGGAAAGTGCATGAATCGGGAAGTACAGCTTTTCTGTTCCTAACTCCATATTTATGTATCTTGAAGATATATGTACCGTACATATAATCCCGGCCCCCTGATATACCTCTGTAAAAAAAAACTGTTGTCCAGATATTTTCATTTCTGATTTGTGTTTTTGGATCATTAGAGAAGTAATTTAGCTTTGGTAGACATTACTGATCTGGGCCGAATTTTTTGGGACAACATTTTTAATGTTAATAAGTCAAGGATTGTCAGAGTTATGGATACGTTATGGAACAGGCGAGAAAAGACACTTAATCCCGCTTCATATTCTCTACAAGAAACTTGAAACAGAGATGCCCAGTGTTCCTCTCAAGGCACATATTCTTACTGGTGATGACACTATGAGTAAAATTGGAACAAAGCTTGGAGCTTTAACTACTGAACCTGTGAAGTTTCTAAACTGATTTGCTGAGACTGAAGAAGAATGTGACTTTAAAGACGTAGAAAAATACCTTGTGCGTATGTGGAAAACGAGTTCTGACGGTCACACATTTGACGATCTTCGGTACAGTGAGTTCCAGAGATCAGTCCCGCTAAGTGATCGTCCCCCGACATCGTATTCTGTGCGTGGGCACATTAAAAGAGCATTCTACTTGATCAGAACATGTGTAAATGTTTTGGGTCATGCATATGTAGAGAAAGATCAGTGTGAATTTGGTTGGGAAGATATTAATCGGGTGCTAAAACCTTCAAAATTTCTAAAGCCTCTACCCACAGAACTTACACGTACATGTACTTGCAAAACCTGTGCTACAAAAAGATTTGCCTGTTGCTATGCTCTTCTCAAATGTTCAACATTCTGCAAATGTACCAGGAGCAATTGCCGAAACAAATAAATAAACTGAACTATGAAAATGTGTCTAAAACAGGGGTGATAATTATTATTTTCATGTTCAGATCATAAACATTGTTTGGTGCATACATAAAAGGATTAAAAACCATTATTATTTGTTTAATTTTTATACATGTCTCTTCTTCCTCTATTTTAGCTGACATTTTGGAAAATGGCGGAAGGGTTGCTCTGAGGAGTTATTTTCTGTCTCTATAAGACTACTTGACCCCCAAAACCTATGTTTTGACACCAAAAGAACAAGTTACTTACCTTCGGTAACGCTTTTTCTGGTGGATACAGTATCTGCCTGTGGATTCCTCACCTTTTGAATTACCCCTGCGCCAGCATTCCACGGAAATTCTTTTCTTAGCTCTCCCACGTCGACGAGGACGTCATAATAGCACGGCTCCGCTCGTGACTCCGTATGACGTCATCGGAGCCATAAGAAGACCTCGTCGGGGGGGGCGTGGCCTGAGGCGTCAAGATGGCGGTCGCACTCTAAGAGTGCTCCTGACCCCCCTCCGTCATCCGCCTCCATCCGCCCGTTACCTGCTGTATCTCCAGCTCTTCTTGTGTCGGTGGCGACGTTGCGACCCCCTGGCAGTGTTCCGGCCCCGCTCCTAGGCTGCTCGGGGCCCCCGACGACGTGCTGTGGCCTCTTCATCTCCGAGCCCGGCCAAGATGGCGGCGCCCTGCTGAGGCTCCGGACGGCCTGAGACCCAAAGATCCTAATAGCACGGCTCCGCTCGTGACTCCGTATGACGTCATCGGAGCCATAAGAAGACCTTGTCGGGGGGGCGTGGCCTGAGGCGTCAAGATGGCGGTCGCACTCTAAGAATGCTCCTGACCCCCCTCCGTCATCCGCCTCCATCCGCCCGTTATCTGCTGTATCTCCAGCTCTTCTTGTGTCGGTGGCGACGTTGCGACCCCCTGGCAGTGTTCCGGCCCCGCTCCTAGGCTGCTCGGGGCCCCCGACGACGTGCTGTGGCCTCTTCATCTCCGAGCCCGGCCCGGCCAAGATGGCGGCGCCCTGCTGAGGCTCCGGACGGCCTGAGACCCAAAGATCCTCCTGGGCCCCCGGGGCCGCCTCGCAGCGGTCAGTGCCTCCCCCGGCGCGGCCGGTGCTCCGGTCGCGCGCCCCACGAGGGGGGCGGCGCTGCGGGGGTGCTCGAGCGGGGACGTGGGCCTGCGTCCCGGAGCCGACTGTGTCCCTGCTGCCTGATAGCGCGGTCTCCACCGGTCATGCGGCGGGAGCCCCGCGGCGCCTGGGGAGACCGCCATAATCGGCTGCCATTGTTGGGCAGCGGCTCACAGCTGAGGAGCATCGACCCCCCCTCTACACAGACCCACCGGCGCGGCCCTGAGTGGCCCGCTCCCTGATTCCCGCAGCGGTGCGGGCCGAGGCGACCTCTGAACCACCTGGGGCTGATCTGCCTGAGAGGAGACGCCGGCCTGGGCCTAGGCCTAGCCTCTCCCTATCCAACGCCTGCGCCTGGGGGTGGCGGCGGCGAGGCGTGCTGATCCCGGCTACCAGATCGGGTGGCGGTGTGTGGGGCCTGCCGGCAACTGCTGCTGAGGACGGGAGTGTGGGGTGACCCCCCTAGCCTTCCGGCTGCCGGTGAGTGGGGCTTGGGGGTGGGGATCGCCCACCACATCGGGTGGCGAGGCGGTGGGGTGCCCTGGTCCCCCCCCCATCCCTCGTCGTTCCCCCTGAGCCCTCCCTGGGGTGGCTGGGCCCGCTTCTCCGGGTCCTCGCTGGCCACTGACCTGCCCGGTGCGGCCGGGGACTGGTGCGGGACCCCCCTGGCCCGGGCGCCTGAGCCTTCCTGGACCGGACTTCACGCCCTGCTGCAACCCGTGTGGGAGTGGTGGCCCGCCTGCTACTGCTGAGCCGCTCGGGCTCGAAGCCGTGCGACATCCCGGGTCGGCCCCGGTGACGGTCCTGGTACGGGGGGCCGAGGGGGTGACCGGCCACCATACTGGGTGGCAGCGCGAGCGTCTCCCTCGGCGCCTCCGCCCCCCCCCCCTCTTTCCTTCTTCTGAGTTGCGGAGTATCTGCTCCCTTCCGCGCCCGGCTCCCGGCTGGAGGGGGGCCTCCTGGGGTTGGTGGAGTGGTGGTGGACGGCTCGGCGGCTCGGAGTGGCCCAGGACGGGGGCGGGACCCATCACAGCCCTTGTCCCCCCCTTGATCCCCCCACACGCATCGGACTACTCTCCGGGAGTGAACTCATCGCGGCCGGACTTGGGGGCGCGCTGGGGGCCGGCTGTGGAGGCGGATAGTTGGCCCAGACAGATCGCCCTCCACTGGAGCGCTCCGCCCGGCCCCGGAGGTGGCCGCGGCGCCAACTGAACCTGACCTCTCCTGCGGACCTCTGGGGGCGGAACGGGACGCCCGGACCTGAGTATCGACGGCCTGGGTGTCTGAATCTGCTCCCCCTCCCTCTGCAGGCCGTCACCCACCCCCCGGCTGGCGTGGAACGGAACTCTAATCCTGGCGGCGATGGGCAGAAACCGTACCCTGCAGACTCCTGCCTCCCCAACCCAAACCAAAATGGATCAATTCACCACGTCGGAACGGGACCCTGGCATTGGGACACCTGGTGCATCTGGCGCCACCGGCGGTGATCTCTCCACCATCCTTCAGGCGATCACCGCATCACAGGCCTCCGTAGAAAACAAAATTGGTGAGGTGAGGGTAGATGTGGCTCTCATCCGCCAAGACTTGCGCAATGCCACGGCGCGCATCACAGAGACGGAATCCCGCATCTCCACAACAGAAGATGCCATTGACCAGCTTAAGACCCAGGTGGCCCACCTCCAAACCCAGACCTCGGAGCTTCATCGAAGGGCTGAGGACGCCGAAAACAGGTCGCGGAGAAACAACTTACGCCTCGTAGGATTTCCCGAGGGGGTGGAGCAGGGTCACGCCGACACGTTTGCGGAGACTTGGGTGCGCTCCTGGATGCCCAAGGAGGCCCTATCCCCTTGGTTTGCTGTTGAACGAGCCCACCGCTCCCTGGCCCCCAAGCCTCCACCTGGCGCCCCTGCCCGACCTATAATCCTGAGGGTCCTTAACTTCTGGGACAGAGATGCCATCCTCGGGGCGGCCAGGGCGCAGGGCCCTCTACAGTTTCAAAACAGCCGGATCATGGTATTCCCCGATTACACCAGGGAGGTGCAGGCCCAACGTCGCACCTATGACGAGGTAAAACAGAAACTCCGTAGCATGGGCCTCCAATACGGTCTCCTCTTCCCGGCCCGGCTCAAGGTTATCTTTCAGGATAGGTCTCTCTTCTTTGACAACCCACAGGCGGCATGGACCTGGCTCACAGAGGAACGGCCGCTCTTGCACCAGCCGGCCCCTTCCCCCAACGGGCGGGCCCCCCCACAGCCGCGTCATGCTCTCCCCAAGCCCCAGAGGCGCCGGACCAGGTCCCGCAAGAAAAACGACCATCGGGGGGGGACACATCCCGGTCACCGGGTGTGCATCCCAACGCCCGCCCTCCCACGCTTCAAATCGGAGGTCCCCTTCTCCCAGCCCGACTGCCTCCCTGAGCGACCTGAGCGGTATTCCAGAGCCCTCTGCTGTTCTACGCCAAGCCAAATCTGACTCTGACCTGTCCAGGAGCCCTGCGCTCCACCGATCCGACGAAGCCGAAGTCACCTGAGCTGTGCCACATGGCAGGATCTCTTTAACGCCTCCCCCGTAAGCCCCTAGGAACAGCCTGTTCTTGAAATTCCCACGAAAGGGGACGATCCAACCCTACTGTAGCCACCGGACATGAGAACTAGTCCATACTTCACTCCCTTGTTTATCGGTAGTCCCAGATACAAATTTGTTCTAACCGTAAATGCAGCGATTGACGAATCTTATCCGACTTTATGGAGGGGGGTCCATCTCCGCCATCCTCAGGTCCTTCTAACCGTTTTAGATTAGCATTCAGCCCCCGGCGGGGTTGTTGTTTTGAACTGAACTGAACTGTTTGTTTGTTTTTGTGCTTTCCTTTTCTTTCAGGGCGACAGATGCTTCCTTTTCAGAAGTGTAGGGTGGGGGGAGTTGGGGGGAGAGGGAAGGGGGGGGGGAGACCGTTGTCTTCCGGTAATCTGTTGTTGTTGTTTTTTGCCGCCCACGGGCCGCAAATTTTTCTTTTGGTTGGTAGCTTTCCACGCAGATCTGCCTTAGACGATGACATGAGGCCCACCAGAGTGCACACCTTCTGCCCAACGGCCTCGGCCACGGAGCATTATTTCCCTTGGGACCCAGGCCTCCTCACGCTTGCGTTCCTCCTCATACAAGATACCCACCTCGATGATGTCCACCTTACATAGGGCCCTCCACATCCTCTCCTGGAACGTTAATGGCCTATTGGATCGTATAAAACGCACCGCCGTGCTGCGCAGCGCCCACCAGACATCCTGTTCCTGCAGGAAACACACCTTCTGGGCTCACAATGTAGTTTCCTCGCCCGGTACGGGTTTGACAGGGTCTGGCACTCTGGGTTTACGAGGGGATCCCGGGGGGTGGCCATATTACTCCGAAGAGGGCTCCCCTTCACCCTGACACGGGCTGAAACGGACACACAAGGCCGCTATGTGGCCCTGACGGGTATGATTGAGGGACACCCCCTCAACCTCCTGTGTACATACATCCCCCCCGCCACCATGGCCCCTGCCCTCCGTCGCTTCACGCTGGTACTCTCCTCCTTTCCTTAAGGCCTGACGATTGTCGGGGGTGATTTTAACGCTGTCCTGCAGCCCTCGCGTGACACGTCGGGCACCCCATCGGCCTCTCGCCTTGCCTCTGCGAAACGCCTCTCTGACTGGTCCTCCGCCCTGGGTCTCTGCGATGCCTGGAGGGTGTGGAACCCCCGTAAGGAACAATACACCCACACTTCGGCGGCCCACCGCACCCACTCTCGTATAGACCTGTTACTGTTGCCTGCCATAGACTGTCAATTGATGGCCGGGGTCACCATCTTACCCAGGGGCATTTCAGACCACTCCCCCGTTTCCCTCCGTCTCGGGCACCCCCCAGACGACGTCCGTACGATGTGGCGGATGAATGCCTGGTTCCTACAGGATGCAGGATTTGTGGAATCCCTCGGGCAGGAATTGAAGAACTACTTCTCAACTAACACGGGCTCAGTCTCCTCCCCAGGAACCCTGTGGGAGGCTGGCAAGGCTGTGATGCGGGGGGTGGCTAGAGGTCTGGTCCAAGCGAAACGCAAGAAACAGTCCGCCCGACTTGTACACCTAGAGGCCCAGGCGGCGCAGCTGGAAGGTGCCCAAGACACCACCGATAACGACGACTCCGCCCGCCAGCTCGCGCTGATCAGAGACGAGATCTGCCGGCTCTCGCTGGAATCCGCTAAAATGCTTTGGCGCTCCTCTGTGGCACGCGTATATGGTTGGGGTGATAAAAATGGCAAACTTCTCCACAACCTGGTGTCCTATCCCAGAGCCAATCGCATAATCCCCGAGATTCAGGACGGGAATGGGGTCCGTCACGCCATTTCCCCAGCCATCGCGCATACGTTCGCAGACTACTATGCGGGCCTCTACACGGCCCGGCCCCTTCGGACCTCTCTGGCAACGTTGTTGGCTGAGACCGGGACTCGGTTGCCCTGCCTTTCCCAAGCAGACTCTGCGGCCTTGGATACTCCCTTTACCCCGGAGGAGATACAGGGGGCGATTTCATTATTGCACGCCGGCAAAACACCCGGGCCCGACGGGTACCCCCAGGAGTACTATGCGGCCTACCGGGACACACTGGTCCCGCACCTGACGGAACCGTTTAAACACGTAGTGGACAAAGGGTCCTTCCCACCTGAGACTGATATGGCCACTATCGTAGTCATCCCAAAGACACAGCCACCCTCCCTTGCATGTGCGGATTACCGCCCCATCTCCCTTATCAACACGGAGGTTAAGATCTTTGCCACTGTGATGGCCCAACGAATCCGTCCCCATTTACCAGAGCTGGTTCACCCAGATCAAAGCGGCTTCATGCCTGCCCGCGGTACCCGACATTGCATACGCCGCCTCCAACTCGCCCTCGCACACCGCCACCGCCTCACCCCGTATCTGGCATTGCTATTCATAGATTTTGAAAAGGCATTCGACACGGTGGACTGGAGCTACCTTGAGGAGGTGTTGGAGAGGATGGGTTTCAGACCCCCGTTCCGACGCTTTCTCCGGGTCCTCTATTCGGCTCCCAAGGCAAGGGTCCTCATTAATGGCGTGCTGTCCGAGGCGTTCCCTATTCAGAGGGGCACCCGCCAGGGCTGCCCGCTCTCACCGCTTCTATTTGCATTAGCAATGGAACCCCTGGCCTCCCTCATCCGCCAAGATCCCCTCATCCGTGGTTGGACCTGGGATCCGAATCAGGTCGATAAGATCGCCCTGTATGCCGATGACGCCCTCCTTTATTTGGCGGATCCAGAGAGCTCCGGCCCGCGATGCTTGGACGTCCTCTCTGCCTTTGAGCGGGTTTCCGGCCTCAGACTTAACCCGGCGAAGTCCACACTGGTTCCCCTACACCCGACACGGGTTTGCTTTGACTGGCAGACGACCATTCCCCTGCGCAGGCAGTCATTTAAGTACTTGGGGATATGGGTAGCCCTTCTCCCCGAACTTGAATGGGCCCTGAACATCACACCCCTGGTCACTAGGGCCAAGGCAGACCTCAGGAAATGGCAATCTCTCCCCCTTAACCCCCTTGGCAGAAGTGCCCTTTTTAAAATGATGGTCCTTCCCCGCTTCTTGTACACCTTACAAAACATTACCATCCACCTCCCGGGCAGCTGGTTTCGGGAACTGGACGGGGTACTCACCCGCTTTTTGTGGGGAGGAGGAGATCACGACTGTCCCTAGCACATTGCCGCATACCCCCTACGACGGAGGCATGGGAGTAACTAACCTTCACCTCTACTACCTGGCCACGAGGCTAATCGTGATCCACGACTGGTTCGCGGGCGGCTGGTCCGACCCGGCGTATCGGGTGGAAACCAGGTCAATGGACTTTGCTCAAATCCAGGCCTACCTGTATGGGAGCCCCGTGCCACAGGCCCTTCCCCCCGCCACTAGAGCCGTGCTTCTGGCCTGGCGGACTGCCTTGCGCCACGTAAAGTGGGACCGTAAACTCACCAGGCAGACGCCTCTGAGGTGTGGGGCTTGGCTGGGGGAGGTTTCGGCTCTCCAAGACTTCCGTCGGTGGGACCACATCGGGATCTCGCTATTGGGGGATGTCTGGGCGGGAGACCATGTCAGATCATTTGCAGATCTACAACACCGTTACTCCCTCCACTCCTCCCAGTTCTACAAATATTTACAACTAAGACATGCCCTCCACACCCACATTTCATCCCCCACCTCCCTCCCCGAATTCAGCCCCCTGGAGGCCCAAGTGATGATGGGAAACCTTGGCAGAAGGGGTGTATCGCGGATCTATCGCTCCTTGGTGAACAATGGCCCTGCATCCCTGGACCTGCTTCGTACCCGCTGGGAGGGTTGGCTGGGTTCCCTAGATGACGCGGACTGGAGAGATGCCCTTATGGCCCCCAAGACTCTGACGACCTCCTCCAGATTGCGTCTAGTCCAACTCTACTATCTCCACACAGCGTATCTCACCCCAGCACGCCTGTATAGCTCCCGCATGCGGCCCTCCCCATCCTGTGCGCGATGCAGCCACGCCCCGGCGGACTTTTACCACATGGTGTGGCAATGTCCCGGCCTTGCACCGTTCTGGGCAGGGGTGGAGGGTGAACTCACACAGACCCTAGGCTGGGATGTCCCCCACGACCCGCTGCGCCTGCTCCTGGGGGTGTTTGATGGCCTTGATGGATCCCGGTCTGACAAGCGCTTCCTGGGAACGGCATTAGCGGTGGCAAAGCGTGATATCGCAGCGCTCTGGTCCCAAGCCAAGCCACCTACTATGCGGAAACGGAGACGGGGAGTGGACTGGTGTGGAGCTCAAGGGGAACCCCTCTTTGAGGCCCGAGGATGCCCTGAACTTTTTGGTAAAATATGGGGCAAATGGTTCAACTCACTGCCCGTTTGAGGGGTTAGATGGGCTGGATAAGTGATTGCTTGTAAACATGTGCTGTATTCATATTAATGCCTTACGAATCTTTGTTGCCTTTATCGTCTATAATGCTTTTAATTATTGTGCCTGACATGCTACCAACGTATTGTTGTTCTCAAAAATTCAATAAACTTGATTATCAAAAAAGAAGACCTTGTCGGCGTGCTGACGTCAGTTCCACCCATTTTTTCTGTGCCTTCGAGGCGAACGGGCGGACCAACAACCTAACACAAGAATACCCAGTATACATAATATAAATAAACAAGCACATATACTATATACATAAGTAAACAAAAATATCATGAGGGGGAGTGAAGAGGAAAAAGGTAGAATCGTCCTCCTCTCAGTATCGCAATTCAACAAAGAGTCTCAGCCACGAGAGGGTTTATCCTTACATAAGAGATGATTACAAACCCCAAGAGAACCGCCAGGAAATGACAACTGATGACGATTCATCTGACTCAGGATCCAGTGGATCAGACTCAGGAAAAGGTAGATACCAACCATATCGGGGCAGGAGGGGCAATTACAGACGTCCTTGGTTCCATGGTCAAAGAGGATGGGGACCCTATCAAGACCCTCCCCAATATTTACCATACCCCCTAGGACCTCCAATGTACCCACATCAACAAGGTACTTACCCACAATGGAACTACCCCGCGCAAGACCATCCCTACTATGAACAGCCACAATTTTTAGGGCTACGCCAAGGGAGAAACAGAGGAAAAAAACGGAGAGGGAACAATGTCCACTGGGCCCCACAAAACGAAGAACAAATTCGGATGGCAACGAGAAGCATGACAGAGGCTTCAACCAGCAAGAAATGAATCTGGTGGTGAACCTCTCGGATCACATTTTAACATCAGCACAGATCAAAGTCCTGGAAAAGGGACTAGGCTTTGTGCCCACAGCTAAATTGGACAATTTCCAATTATGCAAAGAGATGAAGGATTTCATGAGCTGACTCAAATTGCAAATCTTTTTCAAAGACAAACAAAGAGATGACCAGCAAGATGGGGACACAAGGTTAAGACCAAAATCTACCTTCACCCCACCTGAGGCCAACTTACCAGTAGAACTGCTCGCCTTCGAAAAGGCTGTGATGAAAGACCTAGAGAAAATGGATTCAGAAACCAAGAAAGTCTTTCACAACACAACCAGAGAAGAAAACGAGGCTCTCAGAGAACTAGCGAACAATACTGAATTGGTAATAAAACCAGCAGACAAAGGAGGGGCCATTGTAATACAATCTGCCAAAGGGAGATGTGACGACCGCAAAACGTTTCTTGACATGGCTGAACTGCCAAGATGAATTTTTGAATTTCACAAGTACCATCTCAAGACCCCACCGAAAAAATAAGAGTAAAAATAGCAAGCATGGTGGAAGAGGCACGATCACATGGGTGGATATCCAAAAGGAAGGTGATTTTTTAACCACAAGTTCACCAAAAACACCCTATCTATACACTATACCTAAAATTCACAAAAACCAGATCTCACCGCCGGGCCGCCCAATAGTATCTGGGATTGGGTCAATCCTGGAACCGGTCTCAAAATTTGCAGACGCTTTCCTAAGGCCGCTAGTACAACAAACATCTACGTACCTAAAGATACTAAAGACGACCTACAACTGCTAGAAGGTCTACCTTTCAATCCTGAAAGAGAACTATTGATAAGCTGCGATGTGGAGAGCTTATATACAAGCCTTCCCCACAATGAGACTTTGAATATCATAGAAGACGTCCTTTTTGATACTGATTGGGATTACCAAACACCAAGAAATATGGTCATGGAGTGCTGTCAATTGGCACTCAAAGAGAACTTTTTTGAGTACCAGGATACAATTTACCTGCAAAAACATGGGACCAGCATGGGGAGCACCTTTGCTCCCAGTATAGCTGGTCTCTATGCCCATCAACTAGAGAAACAAAGAATCTTGAATCCCAGAAACCCATTCCGTGACCATATACATGTATGGAAACGATACATAGACGCCATATTGATCATCTGGGAGGGAGATAAGACGACCGCAAAACGTTTCTTGACATGGCTGAACTGCCAAGATGAATTTTTGAATTTCACAAGTACCATCTCAAATGAAAAATTAGTTTTCCTTGATCTAAATATTTATGCAACAGACGGAAAATTGACAACTACCACCCTTTTCAAAGAGACCTCTAAAAACTGTCTTTTACTGTATAACAGCTTCCACCCCCGACATCTCCGCGACAATCTCCCCTATGCGCAATTTCTCCGGCTTAGAAGAAATTGCACGGAAATTGAGGATTTCAAAAAACAATCTAATGACCTGAAAAAGAAATTGGAGACACGTCAATACCCTAAAAAAGTGATTGATAAAGCATACAAAAGGGCGCGTAACAACAGCAGAGAAGGCCTTTTAGAACCAAAAATCCGCAAGGAAGAGAAAACCGCCCAGTGTGCATAACAACCTTCAACACCAATTCCAATGGGATTACAAAAATTGTAAACAAACATTGGCAAATCCTCAATAGTGGAGGCATCAATTTACCAAAACCTATCTTCTCACACAAAAGAGCGAAGAGTATCTGAGATTTTGTTGTACACACCAGACCAAAAGAGACAAAAGATGGACATAGCACACAAACTAGCCTATTGCCACCGGTCTCTGGCCATTATCCCTGTGGCATGTGTCATGCATGTAAACTAACAAAGAAGAGCAAAGAGATATGGTTCCAAGATGGAACCAGATGGGACCAAAGGAGGTTTACAACATGTAACTCAAAAAATGTGGTTTACCTTATTTCCTGCCCGTGCCTCTTGGAGTACGTAGGAATGACCACACGCCCAGTGAAACTAAGGATAGGCGAACACAAAAGCAACATAAAATGTAAAAAAAGCACAACAAAAATGGCAGCTCATTTTTTGGAAAAAGGTCATAAATGGAAGGATCTCTCTTGGACGATAATCGAACAAATCGATAATGAAAGGTATTTATTTGAAAAGGAACAGCGTTGGGTGTTCCGTCTGAGAACCAATGAAAGAGGGTTAAATGATGATATTCCTTGGAATCTACTCTGACATTGAGGATACTATAAATATACACTACATAACAAATTGAGAACCTGCCATATGGCAAAATCTGTAACCTAAGGCACACCTACACATGCTTTTGCAAATGACCGGTCTGTAATCGACCTAGTGAATCCACTTGAAAACAGCCTATTAGAATATTCATAAGTTCTGCCATTATATATATATATATATATATATATATATATATATATATATATATATATATTCATATTTTTCAAATATCTCAATATAAATATATAATTTAAAAAAAAAGATTTTTGGCGTCCCTGCCAGTTTTTTAATCATCGTAACACGACAAAGAAGGATCCCATAATTTTTCATCAAAAACTTCAAACAGGAAGTGGACCTGAATATAGCTCCTTTTTGTGCCATTCAGTGGCGGCCATTTTTGTTTCTTCTCAGTCTAGTTGTCGTAACACCAGCTGCATCTAATCGAGGGCATTTCTAAGCAAGGCACACCCTTTATAAACCGGGCTTGTGAACACATCATTCTGTTCCCGGAGAGCCACGAGAAGGTATTCCCAGGTGTTCTAGCAGCCGGCAGCATGTAAGTAAGACAAGGGCGTGTCTTTAAAAAGCCCAAGAGATCACATTCAGCATAAAGAAAATAACTACTTTAGTATGAACTTGGCTTTTTCAATCTGTTTTCCTAAAATCTACAGTGTCTGTATGAAGGCGCCCCTATACCCCTCGTGACATCTCATGGAGAGGACACATTAATATACGAATGTATGTATATATAAACATCTTTAACTGCACGTCTCTCTGAGAGCTTGGATTTTGAATCCCATGTTTAACTGCATGCTAGGGGAGCACTTATTTATAAGTGAGTGAATGCACATACATGCTGAAAACTTACCATTCTAAAGCGCTAGGCAAGAAAAACGAAGGCACATGCGTTTTTTCACAGAACTAGGACAATTCTAAATTATTTTACTTTTGTAAATATGAATGTTTGAATGTATGAATGTTTAAAAACAGTGAATGAATGCTTTAAAAACAAAAAACATAAAAAAACTTTTTTACCACCCATCTGGATGTTTGAAAGTTCTGAATGTATGTAAAACTGGGTACTAATACTATCAGGAGTGTTGTTAGCAATTGATATATGAGTAAAAAACACCCATATCAGGGTGAGAAAAATATATCACAGTGATAAGTTTTTTTCCTTTACACATGATGGTGATGTGAATATACAAAGTGATAAATGATACAAGCAACTATTTATCCACCTTGTTCTCTTTTTCATAGGATATACTAATGATATAATTTTCAAATGCGCAATTGGGGCGCAGAGAAGAGTACTTGTGATCAGTAGGCCTATGTACATTTATACAGCCCAGTGAGGCGTTATAGGGATCGTTTCGGTCCTGAAGAAGAAAGCCTATGGGATGGCTTCTGAAATATGTCGACCTTGTAGAAAGTGACCCATTATAGTACACCATCTACTTTTTTTCCCCCCTTTTTTTACCATTCTCAGGTAGGGAAGCTAATAAAGTGTATTCTTTTCCACTAGCCAGGGAATTTTTAAACCATCACATATATTTATATTTCACGATCCCACGCACTACACATATACACCAATCACTAAAGTAAGTGCTCCCGCGTCCACGTAGGTAGTAGCACGCCCGGTCCCGTAGAGGGGCGGGAAGACCCCAATGATGAAGCATGACACTGAATCAGGTTTCAGTGTGTGAGGGGTATTTTACAACTTTTTGAACACTGTCCTTCCTACAAACATGAGAAGGTATTCCTTTTTTCTAATCACCACCGTTTTTTAAAAACACCGCAAGTAAGATTAAGCACACACTTACGTGCGTTTATATGTTTTTGTAGTAGAATCTCTTTGTTGAATTGCGATACCGAGAGGAGGACGATTCTACCTTTTTCCTCTTCACTCCCCCTCATGATATTTTTGTTCATTCTTGACAGCGCACAGCTGTGGGAGTCTTTTTCTTTGAAAAAGTTTTTCTTGGAATAAAGTCTCCTATGGGGAGCAACATTAGTACCTCCTTTTTTTCCCCTTTAATCCAGCTATATTTACTCCCTAACAACCCAGTACATGCTAACAGAACTCACTTCAGGTAAACACACACCTAAGACCAGTTACAACAATGGCAGAAAATATAGGCTTGACTTTCACAGAAGAGGAGATAGACAGCATCATAGCTTCATTAAATACACCTGATCCAATACCAACAAACAATGACTGGGACGAGATAGAACAACTAAGACGCACCCAGATAAAAACTGCCCTTCATGGTCTTCTTATGACTGAATATCTTAAAGGAAATGCAGCACCAAATGGACTAATAGTCAAAAATGAACCATATATCTTTCAAAATGACAAAATTTTTAAAAAGACTGGTCACTAATAAGTTGGCACTGCACACGAGACTGGCTTGTGCTGATTATTAAGACAGCTGGCAGAATAGCACAAGAACTCAAAATTGAAATTCAAGAAATAGAAATCCGTCTCAAAAGCTATAAAACACCGAGTGCCCTCAAAAAACATCTTGAAGAGCTGAACAAAATTCTCAATGACTTTGAAATAACATTGAAAAAAAGCAAGTACGATAAACTTAAAAAAGACGTCTCTCGTTTCAGCCACGAGAGGGTTTATCCTTACATAAGAGATGATTACAAACCCCAAGAGAACCGCCAGGAAATGACAACTGATGACGATTCATCTGACTCAGGATCCAGTGGATCAGACTCAGGAAAAGGTAGATACCAACCATATCGGGGCAGGAGGGGCAATTACAAACGTCCTTGGTTCCATGGTCAAAGAGGATGGGGACCCTATCAAGACCCTCCCCAATATTTACCATACCATACCCCCTAGGACCTCCAATGTACCCACATCAACAAGGTACTTACCCACAATGGAACTACCCCGCGCAAGACCATCCCTACTATGAACAGCCACATTTTTGAAGGCTACGCCAAGGGAGAAACAGAGGAAAAAAAGCGGAGAGGGAACAATGTCCACTGGGCCCCACAAAACGAAGAACAAATTCGGATGGCAACGAGAAGCATGACAGGGGCTTCAACCAGCAAGAAATGAATCTGGTGGTGAACCTCTCGGATCACATTTTAACATCAGCACAGATCAAAGTCGAGGAAAAGGGACTAGGCTTTGTGCCCACAGCTAAATTGGACAATTTCCAATTATGCAAAGAGATGAAGGAATTCATGAGGAGACTCAAATTGCAAATCTTTTTGAAAGACAAACAAAGAGATGACCAGCAAGATGGGGACACAAGGTTAAGACCAAAATCTACCTTCACCCCACCTGAGGCCAACTTACCAGTAGAACTGCTCGCCTTCGAAAAGGCTGTGATGAAAGACCTAGAGAAAATGGATTCAGAAACCAAGAAAGTCTTTCACAACACAACCAGAGAAGAAAACGAGGCTCTGAGAGAACTAGCGAACAATACTGAATTGGTAATAAAACCAGCAGCCAAAGGAGGGGCCATTGTAATACAATCTGCCCAAAAATACGACCAAGAGTGCAAACGTCTCCTTTGGGATGAAAGGAACTATGAAATCCTCAACCAAGACCCCACCGAAAAAATAAGAGTAAAAATAGCAAGCATGGTGGAAGAGGCACGATCACATGGGTGGATATCCAAAAAGGAAGGTGATTTTTTTAACCACAAGTTCACCAAAAACACCCTATCTATACACTATACCTAAAATTCACAAAAACCAGATCTCACCGCCGGGCCGCCCAATAGTATCTGGGATTGGGTCAATCCTGGAACCGGTCTCAAAATTTGCAGACGTTTTCCTAAGGCCGCTAGTACAACAAACATCTACGTACCTAAAAGATACTAAAGACGTCCTACAACTGCTAGAAGGTCTACCTTTCAATCCTGAAAGAGAACTATTGATAAGCTGCGATGTGGAGAGCTTATATACAAGCCTTCCCCACAATGAGACTTTGAATATCATAGAAGACGTCCTTTTTGATACTGATTAGGATTACCAAACAGCAAGAAATATGGTCATGGAGTGCTGTCAATTGGCACTCAAAGAGAACTTTTTTGAGTACCAGGATACAATTTACCTGCAAAAACATGGGGCCAGCATGGGGAGCACCTTTGCTCCCAGTATAGCTGGTCTCTATGTCAATCAACTAGAGAAACAAAGAACCTTGAATCCCAGAAACCCATTCCGTGACCATATACATGTATGGAAACGATACATAGACGACATATTGATCATCTGGGAGGGAGATGAGACGACCGCAAAACGTTTCTTGACATGGCTGAACTGCCAAGATGAATTTTTGAATTTCACAAGTACCATCTCAAATGAAAAATTAGTTTTCCTTGATCTAAATATTTATGCAACAGACGGAAAATTGACAATTACCACCCATTTCAAAGAGACCTCTAAAAACTGTCTTTTACTGTATAACAGCTTCCACCCCCGACATCTCCGTGACAATCTCCCCTATGGGCAATTTCTCCGGCTTAGAAGAAATTGCACGGAAATTTAGGATTTCAAAAAACAATCTAATGACCTGAAAAAGAAATTGGAGACACGTCAATACCCTAAAAAAGTGATTGATAAAGCATACAAAAGGGTGCGTAACAACAGCAGAGAAGGCCTTTTAGAACCAAAAATCCGCAAGGAAGAGGAAAACCGCCCAGTGTGCATAACAACCTTCAACACCAATTCCAATGGGATTACAAAAATCGTAAACAAACATTGGCGAATCCTCAATAGTGGAGGCATCAATTTACCAAAACCTATCTTCTCACACAAAAGAGCGAAGAGTATCCGAGATTTTGTCGTACACACCAGACCAAAAGAGACAAAAGATGGACATAGCACACAAACTAGCCTATTGCCACCGGTCTCTGGCCATTATCCCTGTGGCATGTGTCATGCATGTAAACTAACAAAGAAGAGCAAAGAGATATGGTTCCAAGATGGAACCAGATGGGACCAAAGGAGGTTTACAACGTGTAACTCAAAAAATGTGGTTTACCTTATTTCCTGCCCGTGCCTCTTGGAGTACGTAGGAATGACCACACGCCCAGTGAAACTAAGGCTAGGCGAACACAAAAGCAACATAAAATGTAAAAAAAGCACAACAAAAATGGCAGCTCATTTTTGGGAAAAAGGTCATAAATGGGAGGATCTCTCTTGGACGATAATCGAACAAATCGATAATGAAAGGTATTTATTTGAAAAGGAACAGCGTTGGGTGTTCCGTCTGAGAACCAATGAAAGAGGGTTAGATGATGATATTCCTTGGAATCTACTCTGACATTGAGGATACTACAAATATACACTACATAACAAATTGAGAACCTGCCATATGGCAAAATCTGTAACCTAAGGCACACCTACACATGCTTTTGCAAATGACCGGTCTGTAATCGACCTAGTGAAACCACTTGAAAACAGCCTATTAGAATATTCATAAATTCCACCATTATAAAAAAGTGGAGTGAGATTTATCACCAAATACTGTAATCAATCACATCAGATAAGGAACATTCTCAGAAACAGATGGGACATCCTAAGGAGGGATCCCATTCTAAGAAATGAAATCAACCCAACTCCTCGGTGACATACATGAGAAGTCCATCCCTAAGAGATATGCTAGTCCACAGCCACCTTCACCCTAAAGAAGGTGGCTGGCTGAAACAAACTAAGGGCTTCCACAAATGTGGAAAATGTAAAGCGTGTAAAAACAGCAGCAACATATCACAGGTGATACTTGAAAGAACAAAAACAAAATGGAAAATACCCAAGTTCATCTCATGCGGAACTGAGTATGTAGTGTATGCAATAGTTTGTCCGTGCAATCTCTGGTACATTGGCTCCACCACATTTGCGGTAAAAAAACGTATTTTAGAACATTGGCGGGCGATCACGAATCAAGATCGAACCTACAGTACTGCTAGGCATTTCACCAGGGAACATGAGTCAGATTGGACCAAAGCGAGATATTTCGGATTAGATACAATTGCACCCAACCCTAGAGGAGGTAACCGTAATGCAGCCCTCCGCAAACTGGAGTCTCGTCTGATACTTCTAGCAGGAACTAAGTACCCGAATGGCCTTAATCAGGATGAGGAATTATATTCCCATTTATGAAATATACACTGTTCAACTGTACTATAGCCCTGAGTGTATACTCACGCCCTATTTTCTCCTCCCTTTTTTTAATCTTTTTATAATTTATTGTTTAGTTGCACTCACTGTTTTCGTTATGTACATGTCTCTATGATGGATGAAACGGATTTACAATTGACCTGTGAGTTGAATGTCCAATGTGTTAAGTTGCCCGACAACCCTTATGTAAACAGTTTGTAACATGATATTTCATGAGTATGTGACATGGTGATACTAATTGTTGATCCCTTTTCATTTTTTCAGAATATTAGCTGTGAACTACCGCGACACACTGGTGAATATATAAGAGCACTTGAGTTGGGATGACCATCCACCCAACTCCTAGTCACTGCACGTACTTATCTGGGTACTAGATCGATTTTGTGACGAACTGTCCAATATTGAAATGTAACCATGGAGTAGGCCTATAGTCACCATAAACTGGTAAACAGGGCACTAGTCCCTTTACTATATAATGAATAACAAATATAGTCTGCTATATATTCAACTACTATAAAATATGGTTGTGGTATATATGCTTTACTAATGTTTGTAACGAACTGTTTTGATTTTGAAACACAGCCATGAAGTATTTCCACAGCTACTACAAATTGGCAAATAAGGCAATTATCCCTTGACTGTATAAAGGAATAACATTTAATATTTTGCCATGACTGATAAAGTGGTTGTCGTAAAAATGTTTTTTCAAATGGTAGTAACACGTTGTACAAATTAATGAGATTTTGCAATGTTATTTCATTTCAAACAGCTGCGTCTGTTTTTCAACTTTGGATTTCCTTCACGCTATATTGTGACATGTACTACCAACATTTCTTCTATGTTTATGATATCACGTGCACTTACCTTTAAAATGCAATTCACGAGAGGCGAGGGTCATGTGACCAAGACCACGGACGTGGTCGAAACGCGTCGTCCTTGTCTGTCCTAAATAAACTGCCTTGACCGACCGAGTGGGCTCGCCTGGATTCTGTTCATTCTAGATCCTTTCTGTGGATATATATATATATATATATATATATATTCATATTTTTCAAATATCTCAATATAAATATATAATTTTTTTGAAATTTTTTGGGGCGTCCCTGCTAGTTTTTTAATCATCGTAACACGAAAAAGAAGGATCCCAGAATTTTTCATCAAAAACTTCAAACAGGAAGTGGACCTGAATATAGCTCCTTTTTGTGCCATTCAGTGGCGGCCATTTTTGTTTCTTCTCAGTCTAGTTGTCGTAACACCAGCTGCATCTAATCGAAGGCATTTCTAAGCAAGGCACACCCTTTATAAACCGGGCTTGTGAACACATCATTCTGTTCCCGGAGAGCCACGAGAAGGTATTCCCAGGTGTTCTAGCAGCCGGCAGCATGTAAGTAAGACAAGGGCGTGTCTTTAAAAAGCGCGAGAGATCACATTCAGCATAAAGAAAATAACTACTTTAGTAGGAACTTGGCTTTTTCAATCTGTTTTCCTAAAATCTACAGTGTCTGTATGAAGGCGCCCCTATACCCCTCGTGACATCTCATGGAGAGGACACATTAATATACGAATGTATATATATATAAACATCTTTAACGGCACGTCTCTCTGAGAGCTTGGATTTTGAATCCCATGTTTAACTGCATGCTAGGGGAGCACTTATTTATAAGTGAGTGAATGCACATACATGCTGAAAACTTACCATTCTAAAGCGCTAGGCAAGAAAAATGAAGGCACATGCGTTTTTTCACAGAACTAGGACAATTCTAAATTATTTTACTTTTGTAAATATGAATGTTTGAATGTATGAATGTTTAAAAACAGTGTATGAATGAATGAATGCTTTAAAATAAAAAACATTAAAAAACTTTTTTACCACCCATCTGGATGTTTGAAAGTTCTGAATGTATGTAAAACTGGGTACTAATACTATCAGGAGTGTTGTTAGCAATTGATATATGAGTAAAAAACACCCATATCAGGGTGAGAAAAATATATCACAGTGATAAGTTTTTTTCCTTTACACATGATGGTGATGTGAATATACAAAGTGATAAATGATACAAGCAACTATTTATCCACCTTGTTCTCTTTTTCATAGGATATACTAATGATATAATTTTCAAATGCGCAATTGGGGCGCAGAGAAGAGTACTTGTGATCAGTAGGCCTATGTACATTTATACAGCCCAGTGAGGCGTTATAGGGATCAGTTTCGGTCCTGAAGAAGAAAGCCTAGGGGATGGCTTCTGAAACATGTCGACCTTGTAGAAAGTGACCCATTATAGTACACCATCTACTTTTTTTCCCCCCTTTTTTTACCATTCTCAGCTAGGGAAGCTAATAAAGTGTATTCTTTTCCACTAGCCAGGGAATTTTTAAACCATCACATATATTTATATTTCACGATCCCACGCACTACACATATACACTAATCACTAAAGTAAGTGCTCCCGCGTCCACGTAGGTAGTAGCACGCCCGTCCCGTAGAGGGGCGGGAAGACCCCAATGATGAAGCATGACACTGAATCAGGTTTCAGTGTGTGAGGGGTATTTTACAACTTTTTGAACACTGTCCTTCCTACAAACATGAGAAGGTATTCCTTTTTTCTAATCACCACCGTTTTTTAAAAACACCCCAAGTAAGATTAAGCACACACTTATGTGTGTTTATATGTTTTTGTAGTAGAATCTCTTTATATACATAAGTAGAAAGGAAAAGCCCATAAGTAAAGCATTTCCTAGCAACAAACTGTATGCATGAAAATGAGATATAGAAAATGACAATGTCAGACAGTCAAAACTTTTTCGGTATATGCAGGAGGACAATGGGGAGGTGGATGGGTCAGTGAGGAATCCATAGGCAGATACTGTATCCACCAGAAAAAGCGTTACTGAAGGTAAGTAACTTGTTCTTCTGATGGATACATCTGCCTGTGGATTCCTCACCTTTTGAATTGAATCCCCAAGCCGTCCCTCTCCTGGAGGAGGGTGTCCACCAGCCTATACCAAAAAATCTTGCAGCACAGAGCGTGCAAAATGGCCGTCCCTCCTAACCTCTGAATCCAAGCAGTAATGATTCGCAAAGTTGTGGTGGGAGGCCCAAATTGCCGCCTCACAGATGTCTACAACAGGAATATCTCTAGCCAAAGCAGAAGAAGAAGACTTAGCTCTGGTGGAATGAGCTCGAATACCTTCAAGAGGCTCCTTCTTGGCCAGGGCGAAGCAGATATTTATACACATGACGATTCACCTGGAGAGTGTTAGTTTGTGGACAGCTTTGCCTTTCATTTGTCCAATGTAGCCCACGAAGAGCTGATCATCCAGCCTTAGGTCCCTAGTTCTGTCCAGGTACAAGCTGACAGCCCTCTTAGGGTCCAGGCGGTGAAGTCTCTCCTCCTCCTTGGAAGGGTGAGGGGGAGGATAGAAGGTAGGTAAAGTAATAGACTGTCCTAAATGGAAAGGAGTGACCACCCTAGGCAGGAAAGCAGCCCTGTTCCTGAGAACCATCTTTTCTGCATGAATGGTTAAGAACGGAGGTTTAGAACTAAGAGCCTGAAGCTCACTTAGCCTCCTGGCTGAGGTAATGGCGATGAGAAAGACCGTCTTAAAAGAAAGACGCCTCAACGGACAACTATGAAGAGGCTCAAAAGGAGAACCCATCAAAAAAGTAAGTACTAAATTCAAATCCCACTGAGGCATAACGAAGGGAGTGGGAGGAAACTTATTGGTGAAGCCCTTAATGAACCTCATAACAATGGGAGACTTAAATAAAGACGGCTGGTCCGGCAAACAGAGGAAAGCCGACAAGACTTACAGATAACCCTTTACTGTAGTCACAGCACAACCCTGCTGGGCCAAGGAAAGTGAAAATCCTAGAATGTCCGATAAGTTGGCTTTCAAAGGATCAATGGACTTCTCTCCACACTATTTCACAAACTTGGACCACCTAGAGGAATAAATAGAGTCTCCTGGATGATAAAATAATATCCACCACATCCGGTGGGAGAGAAAAAGAACTCAGATTACCCTGTTCAATCTCCAGGCATGCAGGTGCAAGCTCTGGAGGTGGGGGTGTAGAACCTGCCCCAGCGACTGCGAGAGGAGGTCTGCCCTGAGAGGGAGACGGACTGGAGGGTGCAATGAGAGGTGAAGTAGATCTGTGTACCACACCCTACTTGGCCAATCTGGAGCGATCAATATGACTTGGGCCCGGTCTTGGCGAATCTTCCTCAGAATTTGAGGAATCAAGGGTATGGGAGGAAACGCGTAAAGGAGTTGCGGAGCTCCAATCCAATTGGAACGCGTCCCCCCAACGCTTCCTGCATCGGATACTGAAGGCCACAGAACAACGGGCAGTGCGCGTTCTCCCGAGTGGCAAAAAGGTCCACCCGAGGAAACCCCCACATCCTGAAGATGTGCTGCACCACCTCCGATTGAAGCCGCCACTCGTGATCGGCCGAATAATGCCGATTGAGACTGTCCGCGCGCACATTTAGCACTCCCGTCAGATGATTTGCCATCACACAAATCTGATGGCCCTGAGCCCAGGACCAGAGTCGCAGAGTCTCTCTGCAGAGACGATCCGATCCTACCCCTCCCTGTTTGTTTATGTACCACATCGCTGTAGAGTTGTCCATCAGGACTTGAATCAACTGACCGTGAAGGGAGGGCCTTGAGAGCCAAATGTATTGCCCGCAATTCCAAAAGGTTGATGTGAAGCAACCTTTCCTTTGGAGACCAAAGACCTTTGATCTCCAGATCCCCCAGACGAGCACCCCATCCGAGAGTGGAGGCATCCGTGATCACTGTGGCAACCGGTGGAGGAGGTTGAAAGGGCTTTCCTTGAGACAGGTTGCCCTGAACACTCCACCAAGACAGCTCCGCTGCAGTGTCTCTGGAGATTCTGACCTTCTCCCTGAGATCTCCATTGTGCTGATACCACTGCCTGCAGAGGCACCGCTGGAGCGCCCTCATGTGCCAGCGTGCATGGGTGACCAACAGTATGCAAGAAGCGAACAGACCGAGCAGGCGTAGGACCTTCAGGACTGGAACAACCGCTCCATCGTGAAATAAAGGAATCATCTCCTGAATGTTGAGAATCCTTTGCGGTAGAGGAAAAGCTCGACATACAGTAGTGTCCAGTACTACCCCTATGAACAGGCTGCGCTGAGAGGGCACCAGGTGATATTTGGGCACATTTATTGAGAAACCCAAGCTGAACAACAATCGCGTTGTTACGTGCAAGTGACGCAACACCATCTCTGGTGACTTTGCTTTGAGCAGCCAGTCGTCCAGATAGGGGAAAACAGGAATCCAAGACCTTCTGAGATGTGCTGCCACCACCGCCACCGCCATCACCTTTGTGAAGACCCGTGGTGCGGAAGTGAGACAGAACGGGAGGACCGCAAACTGGTAATGTTGCGACCCTACCGTAAGCACAAGTTACTAACTTGTGTAACGATATATCTGTAAGAGACAGTAGTTAGTGACAGATTCCTTACCTTAGAATATCCCCAGGCGTCAGGCTGGATCCGGAAAGTTTTTGCGTAGCAGTACCCTTGCGCGTCGGTAGGCGGCGTCGTGCGGCTCCGCGTCCGTCGTCGGCGTCATGATTGCCGGGATGACGTTGCGGGCAGTACTTAGGCGCCGCCCCTGCGCGCTGACGTCAGTTCTGTACACGACTTTCCGCGCCAGGAACGCAGAGCCATGCAAGAAGCTGACATAGGTGTCTGAAAAATACTAGGGCCCTGAAAGGGATGACCTTAACCCTAGAAATCAGTTCGCAGAACGGGGAGGATGGGTGGGGCGGTAGGAATCTGTCACTAACTACTGTCTCTTACAGATATATCGTTACACAAGTTAGTAACTTGTGCATCTGAAAGAGACACGTTAGTGACAGATTCCTTACCTTAGAATAGATACCCCAGCAATACCAACCCCGGTGGTGGGTCTGCGAACAAAGATCAGACAAGGAAGTCCTGGAGGACAGAACGGCCAAAGAAGCCGTCCCTCCGGACCTGACTGTCAAGGCAGTAATGCTTCGTAAACGTGTGCAGCGAGACCCACGTAGCGGCCTGACAGATAACCGGCAGCGGAACACCGCGGCCCAAGGCCGTGGTAGCAGCCGTTGCCCTGGTGGAATGGGCACGCAGCCCAACAGGAGGCTCCTTTTAGCCAAAGAATAGCAGGTCTTGATGCACAAGGTAACCCAGCGGGAGATGGTCCTCTTGTGCACCGCCCGACCTTTTTGGCACCCACGTAGCCAACAAAGAGCTGGTCATCCACCCGGAAGTGTTTTGTGCGGTCAATATAGAAGGAGAGCGCACGTTTTGGGTCCAGACGGTGGAGCCTCTCTTCCTCTCTGGAAGGATGCGGAGGCGGAAAGAAGGTGGGCAAAGTGAAGGTCTGCCCAATGTGGAAAGCAGTAACCACCTTTGGCAAGAAGGACGGACGCGTCCGAAGAACAACCTTGTCTGGATGAACAGACAGAAAGGGAGGTTTGCAAGATAGAGCCTGGAGCTCACTCACCCGCCGAGCGGAGGTGATGGCCACCAGAAAGGCTGTCTTCAGAGTCAGAAGACGAAGAGGACAGTTATGTAGAGGCTCAAAGGGAGCGCACATTAAAAAGGTAAGAACCAAGTTCAAGTCCCACTGAGGCATCACAAACGGAACAGGAGGGAAGAGGTGAGTAATGCCTTTTAAGAACCTGTTAACAACAGGGGACTTGAAAAGGGAGGGCTGATCAGGGAGCCTGAGGAAGGCCGAGATAGCACAAAGATAACCCTTGATGGTACCCAGGGCAGAACCCTGTTGGGCCAGAGAGAGAAGGAACAGAAGGACCTCAGAAAGAGGGGCAGAAAGGGGATTCACAGCCTTTGCTGTGCACCATGCCACAAATGTGTTCCACCTGCAGGCGTATACCACCTTAGTGGAGGGACGCCTGGCTGCCAGAATCACATCACAAACTTCGGGAGGCAAGTCGAAAGGAATCAACTGCCGCCGCTCAATCTCCACGCAAGCAGGTGTAGACTGGACAGGTTCGGGTGGAGGACCGTCCCCTGCTGCTGCGACAGAAGATCCTCCCGAAGAGGCAGACGGATCGGGGATCCACGCTCATATTGAGTAGCTCGGGATACCAAACTCTTCTAGCCCAGTCCGGAGCCACAAGAATGACTTGGGCCCGGTCGTGCCGAATCTTCTTCAACACTCTGGGTAGAAGTGGTATAGGCGGAAAGGCGTACAATAGACCGCAACTCCACTCGTGACGAAAAGCGTCGCCGAGCGAGTGGGGCCTTGGAAATTCCAACGCGCAGAACTGATGACATTGCGCGTTCTCTTCGGTGGCGAATAGATCTAACCAAGGCTCTCCCCACTGTAGAAAGAGTCCTTGCGCCACTTCCGAGTGAAGACGCCATTCGTGATCCATCATGCACCTGCGGCTGAGTTCGTCCGCCCTGGCGTTCAGCGAACCTGCCAGGTGTTGAACCATCAGGAACATGCCCTGATGTTCCAGCCATGTCCAGAGGCACAGAGCCTCCTGACAAAGGGTCCACGACCCCACCCCGCCTTGTTTGTTGCAGTACCACATGGCGGTGGTGTTGTCTGTGAACACCTGCACTACCTTCCCTTTGACAGAGGGAAGGAATGCCTTGAGTGCAAGTCGGATCGCCCAGAGCTCCAGAAGGTTGATATGGAGCCGGGACTCCGCCGGAGACCAGAGGCCTCTGATCTCCGCCTCTCCCATGTGACCGCCCCATCCCAGAAGGGACGCGTCCGTCACAACTGTGTGCTCTGGCTGGGGAAGGGAGAGGGATCTGCCCATGACCCATTGCCGGTTCGAGAGCCACCACTGCAACTGTTTTGCAGTCCCCTCCGAGATCTGGACGTGATCGGACAGGTTGCCCTGGTGCTGCGCCCACTGGAACTTCAGGTCCCACTGCAGAGCCCGCATATGCCATCTGGCATGATTGACCAGCAGGATGCAGGAGGCCATGAGGCCCAGCAGCCTCAGGGTCATCCGTACCGAAACCCAGGATAAAGGCTGAAAGATCGGAATCATAGCCTGAATATCCCAGACTCGCCGTTTGGGAGGATAGGCCCGAAACTGCGTCGTGTCCAGAACTGCTCCGATGAAAAGGAGCTGTGGAGAAGGAATCAGATGCGACTTCGGCACATTGATGGAGAACCCCAGCGAGTGCAGGAGTTCGGCCGTAGTCTGGAGGTGGGAGACGACAGCCTGGGACGAGCCCGCCTTCAGCAGCCAGTCGTCGAGGTAGGGGAAGACTGAAACCCCTGCCCGGCGCAGATGAGCTGCGACCACCGCCATCACTTTCGTGAACACCCGAGGGGCACTGGTAAGGCGAAAGGGGAGCACGGTGAACTGAAAATGCTCGAGGCCTACCGTGAACCGAAGGTAACGCCGGTGGGCCGGCAGGACGGGGATGTGGAAATATGCGTCCTGCAAGTCCAACGCTACCAACCAGTCTCCAGGGTCGAGGGCAGTCAAGACCTGAGCTAGGGTGAGCATCTTGAACTTCTCCTTCCGGAGGAAGCGATTGACGTTCCGGAGGTCCAAGATAGGACGCATGTCCTCTTTGTCCTTTTTGGGCACCAGGAAGTAGTGGGAGTAGCAACCACGCCCTACTTCTGGGGTCGGAACATGCTCGATGGCCCTCTTGGCCAAGAGGGCCGTGACTTCCTTCTGCAGAAGTACCAAGTGATCCCCTGACATGCGGTGGAATTGAGGTGGCATGGCTGGGGGTGGACTCGAAGGAAGGGAGTAGCCCTTCGGACAATGTCCAAGACCCACCTGTCCGAGGTGATGGTACGCCAGTGGGGAAGGTGATGGCGGACCCTGCCCCCTACTGGCGTGCTGTGCACCTGAAAGGAGGGACTAGGAGGGTTTGGAGGCCGCGGACGGGTTGGAGGTGGTGGCCTGACCCGCACGCTGGTTGCCCGATCCGCCACGGCGGAATCCACGTCCTCGGCCACGCGAAGACGCCTGCTGCGCGGGCCGGTGGCTGGCTGCTGACGTGAAGGGGCGCCCCTACCGTGGCCACGATAGGGGCGAAAAGCAGAAGTCAGCGGAGGGCGTTTAGCAGAAAGGCCCAGGGACTTTGCAGTAGCCCGTGAGTCCTTAAAGCGCTCCAACGCATGGTCTGCTTTGGACCCAAAAAGACCGACTCCATCAAAGGGCATGTCCATGAGAGTATTCTGGACATCCCCTGAAAAACCAGTGGTTCTCAGCCAGGCGTGGCGTCGTAGCGCCACCGTCGTTGCAATAGACCTGCCCAGCGAGTCGGCGGTATCAAGGCCACATCGGATTGTGTATTTGGCCGCATCCCTTCATTCCGCAATGGCGCGGGAAAGCAGTGTCTGGACCTCCTCAGAACACTGGGGCAAAACATCCGCCACCGAATCCCACAAGGAGTGGGTATATCGGCCCAAAAGGCAAGCGGTGTTGATGGACCGCAAGCCAGCACTGGAGGAAGAAAAACCCTTCTTCCCAAATTGATCCAGGCGTTTGGATTCCCTATCCGGAGGGGCGGTAGGGAAGGCGGTTTGGGAAGCGGAGGCTTGGACAACCAAGCTCTCAGGGGTGGGGTGGACAGAGAGAAACAGGGGGTCGCCCGGAGCTGGGCGATGGCGTCGGGACACGTTCCTATCCACAGGAGCCCCTGTGTTGGGCTTGGACCAGGCGCCCAAAAGAACGTCAGTGAGGGCGTCGTTAAACGGCAGCACAGTCTCCGTAGAGGAGGCTGCCGGCTGAAGCACCTCTGTCAAGAGATTAACCTTGACCGCCACAGCAGGGAGTTGGAGATGTAAGGCTCCAGCCGCCCTACGCAACACCGTTGCAAAATTGGCTCCCTCCTCCGTAGCCACGGGAGGAGACAGCATGCCAGTGTCAGGGGAAGTATCTAGACCACTGGCATCCCCTAGACCCTCTGTCCAGTCCTCATCGTACTGACACTGTTGTGTCAGAGGGTCATCAGACCCCTCCCAGTCCTCCTGGTCCTCCTCAGGTTCAAAATAAGGGGGAGGAGGGACATTTGGGACCCAAGGTCTCATCGGGCGCCGGAACCGGCGTCGAGCGACGTCGGTCCGGGTCCATGTCCGGAGCCGGAAGGAACTGGGGAACGACGCCGCCCGGAGCCCCAGGCGGCGTCGAGAACGGCACCGGAGACATCGGCGCCGGCGGAGGTGTAGTTAGGTCGACCGGCGTCGATGGGGGTTGCGGAGCCGGGATCGAGGCCGGGGCTGAAGCCGGGATCGAGGCTGGAGGCACGGGCGACGCCGGGGCCGGAGCCGTCGGCGACGCCGGAGCAACCCCATCAGGGCCCGCGGGGCCCGAAGGCGCACCGGAGGGACCTGGAGGCCCGAAGAGGCGGGCCATGGCCGACAGGAATTCCTGCACTTTGGCCGGATCCGCCCCGAACCCGGGAAGGGCGGGTATTGCGGGGGCGACTCCACAGGCATGTCCGGGGCCGCGGGGACGGTGCCGGGAGGGGCCTCAGCCAAGTCGCGAGACCGGCGAGGCGAAGTCCTAGAGCGATGATGCTTTTTGGACTTTTATGTTTCGACTTACCGGACGAAGAAGACTTCGATGCCGACGACCGGTGTGGACTCCGCGATCGACCCCTGGACCTCTCACGCGACCGGGGCATCCGCGGAGCCGAATGCCGGGCCTCGAGGAGCTTTCGAGACCGCTCTCGCAAAGCTTTCGTTTTGAGGGCCTGGCAGTCGGTACAAGACTCCGTGTCGTGGCCTCGGCCGAGGCAGAAGAGACACTCCCAATGCGGGTCGGTGACGGACATCATCCGAGCACAGGCGCCGCAACGTTTGAAACCGGGCATCCCTACGACACCTTGAAGAGAAAAACAGTGAAAAATTCACCAAAAAGTATGGTCAAAAAATGACCAGGGCACTGCTCTTCCCGGATCTGCGCTTGCTGGCGCGGAAAAGAAGAACTGACGTCAGCGCGCAGGGCGGCGCCTAAGTACTGCCCGCGACGTCATCCCGGCGATCACGACGCCGACGACGGACGCGGAGCCGCACGACGCCGCCTACCGACGCGCAAGGGTACTGCTACGCAAAAACTTTCCGGATCCAGCCTGACGCCTGGGGATATTCTAAGGTAAGGAATCTGTCACTAACGTGTCTCTTTCAGATACCTGAGATACTTCCGATGCGACTTCAGAATAGGGATGTGGAAATACGCATCCTGTAAGTCGATCAACACCATCCAGTCATCCTGTTGCAGCGCCAGAAGAATCTGAGCTAAGGTCAACATCTTGAACTTTTCCTGCCTGAGGTAAAAATTCAAAACCCTGAGGTCCAGAATCGGCCTTAGCCGGCTGTCCTTTTTGGGAATCAGGAAATAACGGGAGTAACAACCCTGACCCCTTTCCTGCTCTGGAACCACCTGTATCACACCTTTCTGTAGTAAGGCAAAAACCTCCTGCTGCAGAAGCAGCAAATGGTCCTCCGAACACCAGTCCTGGCGAGGAGGGTAAGGAGGTGGAAACTCTTGAAAAGGTAGGGCGTACCCATTTTCCACAAGATTTAAAACCCAACGGTCTGAGGTAACCGATTTCCAATCTTGTAGAAAATGGGACACCTGACCCCCTACAGGACCAGCATGCTTCAAGATGGGGGATCTAGAGCTGCTTTCCCATGGTACCAGTGGTGGGGACAGGGGAGGAAGAGGCGGAGGAAGACTACTGTTGATAAGACGGCCTTTACCTTTTCCTCTATACGACCTGTAGAGAGGGTTCTGCTGTTGCTGCTGCTGAGGCTGCTGACGGCCTCGAAAGGAAGCCGCCTTCCCAAAGCCTCGATACATTTTGTATCTATGGCTCCTGGGCTGGGACTGCAGGCCCAAGGATCACGCAGTAGCCCTACTGTCCTGGACTGGCTGCAGCGCAGAGTCCACCTTGGTACCAAACAATCTTGACCCATTGAAGGGCAGATCCAGCAAAGTAGCCTGTACATCTGGCGAGAAACCTGAAGATCTAAGCCAGGCATGCCTTCTAGTAGCAATCGAGGAACCCATGACTCTGGCAACCGAGTCTGCTGTGTCCAGACCCAACTGGATGACCTGACGGGCTGCTGCTTGCCAATCTGAAAGTGCCTCAAGAAAATGAACACGATCAACTTCAGGAAGTTTAGGAGCCAATTGCTTGACAAGGTCCATTAGAGCATGAATGTATCTCCCTAGCAAACACGTGGCGTTTGTTGACTTCAGAGCCATACTTGCTGAGGAAAACACCTTTTTGGCCGACTGCTCTAACTTCTTCGAGTCTCTATCCCTATCCCCGGGGTGGTAGGGAAGGATCCAGTTGACTGCTTGGAACAAGAAGCCTGAACCACCAAGCTTTCTGGAGATGGATGGGCCGGAAGGAAAGCTGGATCACCAGGAGAAGGTCTATACCTTCTTGCCACCGATCTAGAAACTGCAGGGGCAGACAAGGGTTTCTGCCACACTTCCATAATTGGTTCTGTCAACGCCTCATTGAAAGGTAACAGAGGTTCATTAGAAGAGGAAGGAGAATTTAGCACTTCAGTTAGAATATTTGACTTTACCTCAGCTGAGGGCAACAGAAGGTCCAACAAATCAGCAGCCTTTCTGATGACCAAGTGATAAGGGGCAACATCCTGTGAAGGTAAAGCCTTCTGAGAATAAAGCTCCCACTCCGGGGAAGTATCAAGGCCACTAGCCTCACGTAAACCTTCAAACTCGTCTACGGAGTCAAGAATCTACCCTTCCTCCTGCTGGTACTCATCTTCCTCCAGCAGTCTTTGCGCTTCCCTCCTGGAACGCTGCTTCCAGTTTGGCGGCGGCAGCGTCAGCCACGGCGCCGGTGGCAATGGCGCGGGCGTCGAAGGAGGACCTTCCAAAGTGGGCAACGGCGCCGACAGAATCCGGGACGATGCCGGTCCAACACCAGACGGCGCCGGTGATTGAGGTATCGGAGTCGAAAACCTTGGCGCCGGGAACTGCCAAGATGGAGCCGTAGGCATAAAAGGCACGAAAGGTGCCTGGGCATACTACTGGGGTATGCCCAAGTTAAAGGCAAGCTGACCCAAGGGGCCAGTAGGCGCACCGGTAGGGTAGGATGCCCTGGCAAACATGCCAAACATCGCATTAAGGAAATGCGAAGGATCCGATCCTGGTCAAGGAGGATAAGGATCCGAAATCCCGTGGTCTGGATCCATCCGAGGCCGTACGGGGGGCTGAAGCTGCGGTGCCAGAGACATCGGCGCCCGCACAGGTGAAGCCACAGCAAACAGAAGAAGACTCCCTGGGAGCCGGAGAATTCCTGGGCGCTGGTGAGCCTCTGGACGCCGGAGAATCCCTGGGCATCGACGAATTCCTCAGAGCCGGAGAGTGGGCCAGAGTCGCCTGCGGAGAAGGAGAAGGCGATAGAGAGAGAAAGTCTTTTTCACAATGCCGCTGTACGAGAGAGGCTGATCTCGAAGCCCTGCCCTTCGAATAACGACGTCATGATCCATGTCTTCTCTTTGACTTCTTATGCTTCTTAGACTTCGATGTATGCGAGGTCGACGACTTTGATCGCTTACAACCCCTCTTCCCCTTTTTCGCCCGCGCCATGAAGAGTTTGGTCTCACTTTCTTTCAGCCCCTTCGGGTTCATCTTCAGACAGCACGAACACCCTTGGATGTCTTGGTCTGAAAAAAGACACCAAAGACAGTCGTCGTGGGGGTCCGTGATGGACAGGGCTTGAAACCCGACTTCTTCGAAGTAGCATTCTCACTGCAAGAAGAAGAGGAAGAAACAAAGTAATCACAATAAAATAGAGAGTCCCAGAAAAAAACCGTTATGAGTCGACGGCGCGGAAAAACGGGAACTGATGTCAGCATGCCGACGAGGTCTTCTTATGGCTCCGGTGACATCATACGGAGTCACGAGCGGAGCCATCGTCCTCGTCCTTGTCGATGTGGGAGAGCTAAGAAAAGAATTTCTGTGGAATGCTGGCGCAGGGGTAATTCAAAAGGTGAGGAATCCACAGGCAGATGTATCCATCAGAATAAAGTATATAGGTCTCATGGTTCCTGAAATATTACATTATTGCAACACATTCATCATTTTTAAAAATGTCATCCAGAAAAATTTGACCTGGATTAGCAATGTCTACCCAAGCTAACTTATTTCTCTAATGATACAAAAACATAAATCAAAAATCAAAATCTCTAGGCAATAATTTCTTTACGGAGGTATATCAAGGGGCCAGGACTAATATACACATATATGTGGAGTTAGGTAAAGAAAATCTAAACTTACTTAACTGTCGATATTTAATTTTCGATATTCTGTCCTCAATAATCTCTACCATCAATATTGTTGACTCAATAATCAGGAAGCACACCATTTCACGGTAAAATATAGCGCTAAAGAACAAGTTACTTACCTTCGGTAATGATGTATATGTAAGAGACATATATTAGTTATAGATTCCTTACCTTAGAATTACCCCCAGGGGTCAGACTGGATCCGGAGAAATTTTTTCTCAGCAGTACCCCAGCGCGTCTGTAGGTGGCGTCGGTCAACTCCACGTCCGTCGTCTGCATCGTGGTCGCCGGGATGACTTCAGGTGTCTACTTAGCCGCCCCTGCACGCTGATGTCAGTTCTGACACGACTTTCCACACCAGAAGCGCAGAGCCATGCAAGACTCTGACCACTGGTGCACAAAACTAGGGCCCTGTAAGGGAGTCCCTAACCCTAGAAGACAAGAAGTCAACTTGTTCATCTGAAAGAGACTATTAGTTATAGATTCCTTACCTTAGAATAGATACCCCGGCAATACCAACCCTGTAGGTGGGTCTGCGAACTAAGCTCACACCAGGAAGTCCTGGAGAACAGAACGGCTGAAAAAGCAGTCTCTCCGGAATTGGCTATCCAGGCAGTAATGCTTTGTAAACGTGGGCAAGGATGCCCACGTGGCTGCCTGGCAGATGTCAAGTGAGGGAACTCCACGTCCCAGGGCAGTAGTGGCTATCGTCCCCATGGTAGAATGGGCGCGCAGTCCCACTGGAGGTTCCTTTTTAGGCAAAGAATAGCAAATCTTAATGCATAGGACGACCCATCGAGAGATGGTACGTTTGTGCACTGCCCGACCTTTCTTAGCGCCCACATAAGCCACGAAGAGTTCACGTCCACCTGGAAGTCTTTAGTGTGGTCAAGGTAGAAGGACAGCGCACCTTTTGGGTCCAGACGGTGGGGTCTCTCCTCCTCTTTGAAAGGGTGCGGAGGTGGGAAGAAGGTGGGCAATGTGATGGTGTGACCTATGATGAAAGAGGTAACCACTTTGGGCAGAAAAGAGGGCCTAGTATGGAGGACTACTTTGTCTGGATGGACAGTAAGAAAGGGAGGTTTGGAAGATAAAGCTTGAAGCTCACTCACCCTGCAAGCAGAGGTGATGGCAAGCAAGAAAGCAGTCTTCAAAGTAAGGAGGCGAAGAGGACAATTATGTAGTGGCTCAAAGGGAACACACATAAGATAACTGAGGACAAGATTCAAGTCCCACTGGGGCATTACGAAAGGAGAAGGAGGAAAGAGATGAGTAATGCCCTTCAGAAATCTGTTAACAATAGGGGACTTGAAAAGAGAAGGCTGATCAGGAAGGCGAAGAAAGGCCGAAATGACTGACAGATAGCCTTTAATAGTGTCCAGAGCAGAGCCCTGCTGGGCCAAAGAAAGAATGAAGAGGAGTACCTCCGAAAGAGTTGCAGAAAGGGGATCCATAGCCTTTGCTGTGCACCATGCCACAAATTTGTTCCATCTACAAGCGTACACCATTTTAGTGGAGGGACGCCTGGCTGCCAAGATGACATTACAGACTTCGGGAGGAAGGTCAAAAGCTGTCAACTGTTGCTGCTCAATCTCCACGCAAGCAGGTGGAGGCTGGACAGGTTTGGGTGGAGGACCGTCCTATGCTATTGCGAAAGAAGATCCTCTCGAAGAGGCAGTCTGATCGGAGGATCGAAGCCATGCTCAAGAGCTTGGGGTACCAGACTCTTCGTGCCCAGTCCGGAGCCACAAGAATGACTTGGGCCCGGTCACACTTGAACTTCTTCAGCACTCTGGGTAGAAGTGGTACAGGTGGAAAGGCGTACAGGAGGCCGCAATTCCACTCACAACGAAAAGTGGCGTCGAGCGAGTGCCCCCTTGGAAATTCCAACGTGCAGAATTGCTGACATTGCGTGCTCTCTTCGGTGGCGAACAGATCTAACCAAGGCTTTCCCCACTGCTGAAAGAGACATTGCACCACCACCGAGTGAAGACGCCATTCGTGATCCATCATGCACCGGCGGCTGAGTTCATCCGCCCTGGCGTTCAGGGAACCTGCCAGGTGTTGAACCACCAGAGATATGCCCTGATGTTGCAGCCTTGTCCAAAGGCGAAGAGCCCCTTGACATAAGGTCCACGACCCTACCCCGCCCTGTTTGTTGCAGTACCACATGGCGGTGGGGTTGTCCGTGAACACCTGCACTACTCTTCCTTTGACAGAAGGAAGGAATGCCTTCAGTGCAGGACGAATAGCCCGAAGCTCCAGCAGGTTGATGTGGAGCCCGGACTCCGCCGGAGACCAGAGGCCTCTGATCTCCGCCTCTCCCATGTGTCCGCCCCATCCCAGAAGTGACGCATCCCTCACTACTGTAAACTCTGGTTGGCGAAGGGAGAGGGATCTGCCATTGACCCAATCCTGGTTTGTGAGCCACCACTGCACCTGACTTGCAGTCCCCTCCGAGAATTGGACGACATTGGAAAGATTCCCCTGATGCTGCGCCCACTGGAACTTCAGGTCCCACTGCAGAGCCCGCATATGCCATCTGGCATGATCCACCAGCAGGATGCAGGAGGCCATGAAGCCCAGCAGCCTCAGGGTCATTCTCACCGAAATCCGGGATAGAGGCTGAAACATCGGTATCATAGCCCGAATATCCCGGACTCGCTGCTCGGGAAGATAGACCCGAAACTGCACCGAGTCCAGAACTGTTCCGATAAAAAGGAGCTTCTGAGAGGGAATCAGGTGCAACTTCGTCACGTTGATAGTGAACCCCAGCGAATGCAGGAGGTCCGCCGTAGTCTGGAGGTGGGAGACGACAGCCCGGGGCGAGCCCGCCTTCAACAGCCAGTCGAGATAGGGGAAGACTGGAACCCCTGATCTGCACAGATGAGCTGCGACCACCACCATCACTTTCGTGAACACCCGCGGGGCCCTGGTAAGGCCAAAGGGGAGCACGGTAAACTGAAAATGCTCGTGGCCTACCGTGAACCGTAGGTAACGCCTGTGGGCAGGCAGTACGGGGATGTGAAAACCAGCGTCCTGCAATTCCAACGCTACCATCCAGGGTCAAGGGCAGACAAGACCTGAGCTAAGGTTAGCATTTTGAACTTCTCCTTCCGGAAGAAGCGGTTGACGTCCCTGAGGTCTAAGATAGGATGCAGGACTTTGTCCTTCTTGGGTACCAGGAAGTAGTGGGTGTAGCAACCACGACCTACTTCTGGCACAGGGACGCGTTCGATGGCTCCCTGGCCAAGAGAGCCATAACTTCCTGGCGGAGAAGGGCCAGATGATCCTCCGACATGCGATGGAGTGTTGGTGGCATGGAGGGAGTATTCTCGAAGGGGAGGGAGTAGCCCCTTCGGACTATTTGCAAAACCCACCCGTCCGACGTGATGTTGCGCCAGTGGGGGAGGTGATGGCGGATCCTGCCGTCCACTGGCAACTGGTGGCCCTGAAAGGTTGGACTAGGAAGGCTTGGAGGCTGCTGCAGGGGGGCATTGGTGGACTGGCCCGCCCGCTGGCCCTAGACCCATGACGCTGAGTCCCACGTCCCCGGCCACCTAGAGGCTGGGTAGCTTGCGCAGGCCTGTGGCTCTGGGTGGAACGTGGTGGGGCACCCCTTCCGTAGCCACAAAAGGGGCGGAAAGCAGACTGCATGGGGCGAGAGGTGGATAGGCCCAAGGATCTGGCCGTAGGCCTAGAGTCCAGGAAAATGTCAATTTTCTAAAAGTGTCATTTTCAAAATAGTAATTTAAAATGACTTTACCATTAGATTGGGTTTTAAATTGTTATTACTTTGAGTCCTTGAATCATCTTTCTAGCTATTCCCAAACTGAAGTAATTCATTATAATGTGTTTTCAATGCATACATTATTTGCCCATGCATTTTATCACATTGTTATGCTCTTGAAGTTACTGCTTCCTGTGTGTAGCCTAAAGCTCTTGATACTTCGACATATGCGTCCAGCTAGTATTTTTCACTTCCAAGCCTTGAGCTAGTCAATTGACATGGCCCGAAGGGTAGTCTACCAGTAGCCTAGCAGAAAACAGAAGATACTAGCCCCTATCAGAAATACCTAGTATAGCACAATCTTTACATGCAAACAATGTTGTTTCTTTCTAAATTCTTGCATCTTTAATCTGTATGCTACCTCAAAAATATTCTCTACATACCTAACATTCATCATGAAATCTGGCCTTTTAGGTCAATAACATTGAATTAACCACTATCCTTGAGTTCCAGAACAGCGTACTACCCGATGTAAGCACTGCAACGCCTCATAAGAGGCATATAAAAATAATTATAATTACAATAATATAACGTCGTACTTTTCTATCGGATAGGCAGTCTTGCTACAGAAAAAATGGACTTTGGAGATTTTTCATTGCCAGGACATGTAAAACTATAGCACACATGTCCTACATTTTAAATGCTGTGAACCCTGTCCTATGGACAATTAGGGCCTACCTTACTAATAAAAAGGAAGGTTTAGACCTAGCAAAAGATTAATTTTGCCAGATCAAATTCGACGTTTTAAAACTGCACACTCAGGCTGCAGGGGCAGGCCTGAAGAAATGCTTTGGATTGTCACATTAATGGTGGCACAATAGGTGCTGTAGTTCACTACTGACATTTAACTTACAGGCCCTGGGTACACTGTGTACCATATATTAGGGTATAAGTATAGTAAGTTAGATGTGCCAATTTGGATTATTAACCAATTTGACAAGTTTTTGGGGTCAGAGCACATGCACTGAGGCCTGGTTAGCAGAGTCTCAGTGTAGAGTCCAAAAACCAACAGTATCAGTTAAATAAAAATGGAGGCGATCATTCAAAAAGAAGCCTTTTCTTATACTCTGCCTTCTTCCTTGCATCCTGAATTTCACAGCGCAATATGTGCTGTCAAGCCCCGTGCTCCATTACTCTCCCACTTAAATACTGCCAGCTGTTTTAGCTTTTGCATAATGCAAGTGTACTACACTTCACAGCAGTGCAAAGCCTCCTTGACAATATATAAGGTGCAGAGGTAGCAGTGTACGTTTCCTCACACTCACAGAACATGTCCATCATGTACAACTGCAGTACAAGAGTTTTTGGGGGGAGAGACAAGCATTTGACTATTACAACATGTGTGCTACCTCTGATGTATATTGTTCTTGCTTGTGAATATCCCTTCAACATCAACACCAACACACTAGTTAAATTAGCAAAGGCATTTTCCAAAGAGAATAATTTTGACTACAAATAGCATTCAAATCATTTTTCTGGAGAACAGTATGATGATTCCTTCACAAAGGTATACAGAGTTTAGCTAAATCTAGGTTTACTTTTTACTCAATTTAATTGTGTATCTGCTGCATTTTCTATATATTGCACTACAAATAATAAACAACTTTTAACAATCAATGTCTGTTACTATTTTAGGAACGATAGGATTTACAACTCTGTAGATGTTGCCCCTACTCCAATAATATATGTTTCCGCTACTCACTATAAACAACTGAAAACCAGACTGGAGCTTTGCCAGTGCTTCATCACTCTAACGTTCTGTTCATTCATGGGTAGCAGACTGGGCCTTAATTTTATTAGAATACCACACATCATAGCATGGAAACCCCACTTGAAAATAAGCATTTGAATTTAATTAGTGCATATATTACCATACATTTCTCGATGCTAGTGCTATACCTTTTTCTCGGTAGCTTCACTCAAACATACCTCTGAACAAATGGAGGCATTAGTTATATCTAGAATATTTTCTGCATTCAGACACTTTTTGTCATTCAAACTTACAGCAGGGACCTACTGAAGAGATCACAGAACATCTCATCAGTCGCTTTGTAGCTCAATAACTAATTACCCTGATCGCCCCATATTTTTATCTAGTACAAAGCTGTTTTAGGAACTTGGTTTGGGCAGTCTAGAAAGCAAAATAATGACACTCCCCAACAACTCTACTCAAAATGTGTTGCAACAACAGCTATCCATTCCCCTGTAATGTTGGTTCTATTACATTTCCCGCCCATTAATTACTATTGCAATGCTTTGAGCCATTCCTTATATTTTGGAGATCTCCCCCCGACCCAGCAGCATGCCACCAGCCTTTGGGCCAGTAGCAGGGCTAGTCCTGGATATCATCTGTAGGCCACTGGGATTTGCCATTCTCAGCCCAGCACTGCGATCCTTGGGTTCCAGGGCACTTCACAAGAGTGCAAACAGTACCTCCTCCTAGTATGCTGGAATTGGATTACAGGACCACGTCAAGTGCAAAACGTTAGCCTCTGATTGGCCACATCTGGCACAATTAGAGTTTTCAAATAGGCCAAATCTATGTAGGGACATGGAGGTATGGCATGATCGCAACAATATTTTATAGTGGATTATGCGATGTCTGCTTACGTCCATTTGTGCACAACAAAAAAAACACATTGCCTCCGATATTTCCAGCACCATCTCCTCTTCCCACCTAGCAGGCGTAGCACACACTGCCTGTGGTGCATCCTCAAACATGGCAGATATAGCTTGGAAAATAGCTGTTTTTTTGAGTCCCTGTGAGGAGCGTTCCCAGCGCCCGACAAGGCGCCGCCTTTGCCAGAAATTCTGGGGCCAAAGCCCTGAGTGAGCCCCTCAGTCTATGATATAGGAAGATGTCCAAATAGGAGGTCCCGATATCGTTTGTATATTTCTATGGGGAGCCCGTCAGATCCAGGCATCTTGCAAGAAAGGCCATTGATCACATCCTGAATTTCGTCAGGCGTGAAATGATGTGCAAGGAACTGCCATTGGGCATCATTGCGCCATGCCCGAGCCGTGTCTTGTAGATATACTCAAATGGCTTTGGGGTCTGCAACCCTCTGGAGGAGCATAGTTCAGAGTAATGTGTATGGAAGGTTTGCAAAATCTGTGATGTGGTATGATGTATTGTGCCACCTTCATCTACGATGCATTTGATGTTATTCGCTGCCCATGTTTGCCTGATCATGCTTGCCAGTGATCTCCCTGGGCGTCCTTCTCACCATAGGCTCAGGCAAACATGGGCAGCCGAGTACAAGGTATAAACTTACTGAATAGTTACTCAGTAAGGTATAAACTTACCGAATACTTTTCGAAGTTGTAGATAGGGAATCTAAGTACAGAGGAAAGTATGCGCAACTCGTCCGCAAGGACGTCGTCTAAGAGAGCCTATGCATTTAGGGATAGCGCATCACCGCCACCAAAAGACCTGGAATCTGCAGGTGCAACAGTACAGGGGAGTGATCTGATAGGGTACAAGCTAGATGATGTATCTCTACCACCCATAAAGTCCACATCCCTCGTGGAGAACCTGTAGACCATGTGCTATAAACCAGTGGATAAAAGGTGCCCGCCAGCAGCTGGGAGTTGAGCTATCTCAAGACGTCCACCAGCGCATGGTCATCAATGAAGGCCGGTTGCAGCGCAGCCACGAGCAAGCCTCGCCTGGGGACATCACAGGACCTCTGTACATATTCGTCTAGAGTGTAGGTTAAGTCTTCTCCCCAAAGCATTGAGCTGGGGTTGGTGTACCGCACCTTTATCCATAGTGCATCGAAGAACCTAAGGGTCGTCAACAGTTGGGACATAACAATTGACCAATGTCAGATGTGTTGGGCCCCATCTCCCCCAGACCACTTTATACTGACCTTGGCCATTCTGAAAAGATCCCAGCATGGCGAAGGGGTTACCTTATTTTTATCAATATATGAACCCCCCAGGCTTTAGGGGAGTACGACAAGTGGCAACAGTGTGCTGCTCATCATTTTGCAAATGTGGGGTCTGCTTGCGGATCAAAAGGGGTCTCTCGCAGTAGTGTCACTGAGAAGTGGTGCCTGTCTAGAAATGTATATAAAAAGAGAAAGGTCAACTCAATATGCCCTTGAGGGTTTCGGTGAAGAATAAAGTAATCAATATAAAGGACCCACAAAGGATTTGTTTATACAAAATGGTTAATAATTTTGAAAGATTCAATATGTCAAATTATGACATCCATACATCACTTTAAAGTTAATTGAAACTTTCAGTTTGCGAAGGAATATTACTCTTCGAAAGAAAGTAATTCAATGGCAGGTGTTATTGTTCAATATTTGATATTCAAAAAGTATTTATTAATATTTAAAAGATGTATACAGCGGGGTTCAAATTGGATAAGTCTAAGAAAAACACACATTCACCATGGTTGTAGATTCACTTTGCGTATTTTTCAAAACCACAAGTCAGTGCGCTTAAATGCCCAAATCCTATATAAAGTTTGAAACGGACTTAAAAGTTTTCAGTTACAAATAGTGGGGATATTGTCCTTATGGACAAATCGTCATATAATGAAGAAATTCGAAGACAACTTGCAATGTCTGAACTTTATAGGAAACTCCCCAACATTCCTAAAAATGAATTAAGCAAACTTATCTTCAATCTAAGTACAAAAGGTCATAATGAAGGATGGTTAAGTGAAAAAGAAGCTGCATGTTTAAACAATACTAGTCTAACAGTACCAGCACTAGACATATTACCAAAAATTCATAAAAACCTTGAAAATCCCCCTGGGCGTCCGATTATTTCAGGGTGTAATTCACTTTTAAAACCTTTAGCACAGTATTCAGATTTCTTTATTAGACCATAAGCTATCAATCATCTTAGTTCCATTAGAGACACTACAGCAGTAATTATGTCCATTGAAAACCATTTATTTGATCCTTTTGGAGAGTTTATTGTGACTATGGATACACAGAGTCTGTATACTAATATTCCACAAACAGACGTTTTACAGATTTTTTAGACACTTTTAGAAACCAGAATTCATCCCCACCAAGTGCCTACATCTTTTATTTTGGAGTGTGCTGAACTAGCTCTAAATAAACATTTCTTTATTTTTGAAAATCAATGTTATGAACAACAGAAAGGTCTGTAGTCATGGGAACGATTTTTGCACTAGACATAGCAAATACCTATGTTGCAGATTTCGAGTCAAAGCATATTGATAGTATCAATAATCCATATAAAACACAGATTTGTAAATGGATGAGATACATTGACGATGTTTTTCTAATTTGGAAAGGTGGTGTAGAAAGTCTACTGAATTTTCATGAATGGATCAATGGACTTAATTCTAACTTGAAATTCAGTATTGACTACAATGATTGCAGTATGAATTCTTTGGATATTAAGATAAAGACAGAAGACAATATATTGTATACTACTTTATATACTAGCCGAACAGCTCAAAATACATTATTGAAATTTAATAGTCACCATCCTCAGTCTTTGAAAGGTAACTTGCCTTTTGGACAATTTCTTCATCTTCACTGAAGCAAAGAAACTTAAAGAAAAACTAAAGGTACGTGGTTATCCAGCAAGACTGCTACGCAGATCTTCAAAAAGAGCATGGTATAATGACAGAGAGGCTCTTTTAGATATTCGCGTTTGATTTGTCTCTCTACATTTGGCATATTATCAAACAAAATTAAAAAAATTGGATGCAAAAATTTTAATCTTTTTTCAGGAGATCCAATTTTTCAAGAAAAACCTTAGTTTGCCTTCAAAAGAGGCCCTAATTTGAGAGACAAATTAGTCCAGGCATATATTGAACCTACTCCACCAAGCATTGAACGTATGCTACGGATGACACCCATTGTAGGTCACTACAAATGTAACAACTGTGTTGCATGTACTACTGCTAAGATTATAAAAAATAACTTTGTGATAAATGAACTACAATTCATATCTAAACAATTTTCAAATTGCAATACATGCAATGTTATCTATTGCATTGAATGTCCCTGTGGCCTTCCATATATAGGGAAAACAACTCAATCTATTAAAAGCGAATATTACAACACCAATCTAGAATTAGATGTCGAGTTGAACATGCACCTATGGTGGAACATTGTACACTCTTGAAACACACTGAAAAATACGTCAAATGGTGTGTCATTGATGTTGTTAAACCAACAAGTCATTTTTCAAATGTGGACCGTTTTCTAACAATTAAGGAAAACAAATGGATATGGAAAACTGATAGTGTCAGCAAGAGTCTAAATATTTCTGTTGAATGGCAAGCACTTTCCTTATTGTAATTTTTAAAACATTATGATGAATCTGATTTTGCTGCATATATAAATAATTGCAGTCTTTCATTGCTGAAACAATGTTCTTTTTCATATGATTGTCCATATCTGTGCAATATTTTCCTAGGTTGGTTTTAATTGCCTTTCAGAATATTATTGCATTTAAGGGTAACATTAGAACTTTGTATATAGAATCAATGTATTGTTTTCAGACTGATAAGGACTGTAATTTATATTATTTGATTTATTTTTTGATTCATGTTTTCTGTAGTTGTTTCAATGTTTTTGTATATATCAATGTGAAATGAGTTTATCAGTTGATAACTAAGTGATGCTTATGTAAGTAAACCTAGTATTTAATTAAGATATATTATTATGCACTTTTTCAACCATTCACAATGAATGGGTCTTTCCTTCTTTCTTTTTTTCTTTAACCCTTATAATTCTTTAAGACCAATATTCGTTCGAAATTGTCCTGATTTGTTCACTTATCGGGAATTTCTAACCCCCCACCTCCCTTCTTTTCGTCCACTTTACGATAAGATATCGATGTCATTCTGACAGCATTTTAGAGTTCAATATTCTGTAACTTTATTGCCGAATTACGCAATATAAACAGTTACATCTAAAAGCCCTGTCCATTTTCTATTAGCTACGAACTTGAATGAGTTAGCATTCTAGATGTTTTCTACATATGGATGACACACTTCCGGCTTACGCGATCTACGTAGCTGCATTGCGCTGGATTCCTTTAGCACAAGGAAACAAGATGCACGGTAGTGTCTAAATTAAATTTTCACCGCCAGATCCCGTTTGAGATGTAAGTCTTCTCATTTTTTCTTGTATATATATTTTCTTGATATATAAATATTAAACTGACATAAACAAGATACATTTATTTTTTTCTCAGTATTTTAATAATGAATATCTGACGAAGACCAGCTAAGTGAGTTAAATATACGTTTGCTTCAATACTAAATCTTCTATATATCCTCTTCTTGGACGTTAAAAAGCACTTTTTCAATCTGTTTTATTTTAGCAGATGTTCAAAGTAATATATGCTTGTTAAAGTTTAAACACGAGCTCTATTGTACCTCAGACGTCACGATTCATCCTGCAAGTACCAAATACTTCATAAGTTTTTGAAAACATAAAATTATTTTTAATTTTAAGTTTTCTTTATATTTTTCATTTGCTTAAGAGTCTTTTATGTTAATATTTACCTAAATAAACATCACCTTGGGAATTCTTACCTGCTGGGTATTTTTCTTTTTCATCACAACTTTTTCTATTTCTGTATAAATTCCTTGGAGATGTCGGTTTTCTATACCCACGCTGTCTCCAATACTTTGCTAAAGAGGCAGTGTCCAATTTCCATTTGAATTGCTTGACTTATGTATTATTTGTAACTGAAAACTTGTGAGTCAGTTTCAAACTTTATATAGGATTTGGGCATCTAAAAACACTGACTTGTGGTTTTGAAAAATATGCAAAGTGAAGCTACAACCATGGTGAATGTGTGTTTTTCTTAGACTGATCCAATTTGAACCCCGCTGTATACATCTTTTCTATATTAATAAATACTTTTTGAATATCAAATATTGAACAATAACACCTGCCATTGAATTACTTTCGTTCAAAGAGTAATATTCCTTCCAAACTGAATGTCTAGAAATGCAAGCATTTATCTTTTCTTCTGGGAGTTTCTGAGCCCTCCATTCCAGGTCAAGCAGGAAACAGGGGTGATGGTGTCACCATTACGTAGAAGGGCATCTCAGGTATCGCTGGGAATTGTCAGCAGTGAATGTGCGCGGTCTATTGAAGGTGTTATATCGCTTGAAGTGTTGCAGCTGCCAGCATGAATGTTGTGCAAAATGTCTTTGCTAAAAAATAATACCCGACCCCACATTAACCCTCCAACTCTGATGGCCATTCCATCATCACAGATTCCATCTTCTTCCACAGTGGAACAGAAAACATTACCCTCAGTTCCCGGAATAATCAACAGACAAAATAAATAAGGGTTTGTGGTACCAACTAGCTAGTTTTGGGTAATTCCATTAGAAGTCACGAGGGAGGCTATCGGGCTGAGGGAGAGTGGCAGGTGTCGGGAAGGGAGCTTGTTAGCAAACCTGTGAGAAACCGTCATGTGCCACTAGCATTTGAGGGTGTAACACACTCATGTTTGATGAGGTATAGCATCTCAGATGGCGTAGCAGCTGAGTGTTATTTAGAATGAACAATAGTAAATATGATGGATCGTCATGTCAGATGTCGTATTACAGCCCTACTCAGTCGATGTTGAGGCGAGGCCTCTCTGCCAGAGCTTGTTTTATCCTGCAAGAGTTACCAGGAGAACATCTTTAAAAAGCCAGATGCCTTTTTGGGGCTTCGGAGGATGTGTTGTTTACCGTCATGCATTGTCCTCTGGCGCAGGGGGTACAGCATGGTGTATTGGATGTTGGCTTTAAGGAGCTGCTGTTTGACTTGTAGATACTTTCTACTAGCCTCTTGTGCAGCTATCATGGAATCTGGGTACAGAGAGATGTTGTAAAGTCAAAGGTTAGCTTCCTGTTTTTCCTGGCCAGTCAGAGCGCAGTGTCCCTGTCGCAGAGGTTTAACAATCGGGCTATAATGGGTTGATGATCCGCCATTGATGAACAAGTTATTTAACTCTGGTAACACCTTATCTTGTAGAGAATCTATCTAGCTGCAGATTTCTTACTTTAGAATTATACCCAGGGGTCGGACTGAATCCGGAAATGTTTTCGTGAGCAGTACCCCTGTGTCGTGCGTGCCGGAAGTGGTGTGCGCGATGCCTACATAGGTGCCACCCCAGTGCGCTGACGTCAGATTATTTTCACAACAGGAGCTAGAGCCACAAAGAACACTGACCACTGGTGTGGAAAATTAGGACCCTGAAAAGGGAACAGCCGTATCCCTAGAAATCCGTTCGCAGAGCAGGGAGGCTGGGTAAGGAATCTGCAGAAAGACAGAGGGGCCGATTCCGATCTCGGTCGGAGGCGCACCCAATACCATTCGGTCGGGAAAAAAGCCATGCGAAAGCCTGTTACCCGACCGAACCGTACGCGGGTCCGGCCGAGCGAGTACGATGCGACTCCGCCGACCGACTCGTCCGGGCGACCCGACCGCTCCGACCGACTCGTACCCGGACCGTACCGCTCCGACCGACTCGGTCGGACCCGGTCGCACCGCGCAATGGAGACGTTTTCCGGCCGGGTAAGTACGATGCGCACCTCGACCGCTCCGACCGACTCGCGCCGTCCGACTCGAACTCGCTGTCGGAGCCGTACTTTGGGGGTCCGTGTCGGACCCCCTGTACGCGTACCCGTGCGAGGCGCACACAGGGGGACCCATGGGTCCCCCCTACCTGTGCGTGTGCGCCGCGAGCGCCCGCGGCGTACTCGCTGTAGGGGGCGCCCTTGTCCGCCTCGCACCCATTGAGGCAATGGGAGCCCGCGTACGCGTTGTACGACCGGCTCCCATTGAGTTCAATGGGAGTCCGACCGACTCGTGTCCGATAACATACGGACGCATCGGACTCGTTCGGTCGGACTGCACGGGTCCGATTCGGTCGGAAATCTCTCCGGGTCCGGCTCGGTCGGGGAAATTTCCGGCCCGAATCGGAATCGACCCCAGAGTCTCTACCAGATAAGGCGTTACCGAAGGTAATTGTTCAACTGATAGAGGCTTCTAGCTGCAGATTCCTTACCTTAGAATAGATACCCAAGCAACACCTCCCCGGAGGTGGGTCTGTGAAACTGTTTCACATTAGAAAGTCCTGCTGGACCAACGAGCAATGTCCCATCCTGACAGACCTGACTGTTCAGGCAGTAATGCTTTGTGAATGTGTGGAGAGAAGCCCACGTTGCTGCCTGGCAGATAGATATCTATGACCGGACTCTACCTGCTAACGCAGTGGTTGCAGCCTTAGCTCTAGTGGAATGAGCATGCAAACCCTCATGGAGTTGTTTCTTGGCAGCAGATCCGTCGGGAGATGGTCCATGTAAGAAATTGGTTCTCTAGTTGGCAGAGGTATGCACCCTGTCCAAGTAGGGACCACAATCCTAGTCAGGGTAAGCTAGATACACACTAAAAGATAATCTGTGCTCACCCTCTGGCAGCATGGCACAGAGCAGACAGGCTTTTCTTAAGAGGCAATGTGTAAAGTATTTGTGCAACACACACATAGTAACACAATGAAAACACCACAAAAAGACTCTGCATTTCTATTATTTAGAAAATCAGATAATATTTATCTGAGTAAAACAAGATCATAACTACAAAAATCTCATAAGTAGAACTGGAGTTATGAATTTTTAAAGAATAAACCAAAAACAGTGCTTAGCCATCAATAGCGCTGAAAAGTTACTTGAGTTCATGCTAGACTGGGGTAAATCCAAAGTTCAGGCCGACTGCGATGGAGGGCAGGCCGGCTACTGGAGTCAAACAGGTCCCACTGACAAAGTACCTTGTATGAGCAATGCGTTGTCGTCAAGAATACGATGTGTCAGTTCTGATTCACGCAGTCGGGTCGCTGCGTCGAAGTCGAGCTTTGCAGTCAGGACCTCGGATTGGTGCTGCGTCGTCGTAGAACCTCGCAGTCGGGTCCCAAGCCATCGTCAAGCCATGCAGGGATGTCTTCCGGTCGGCACTATATTGGCGTCGGATGGCAATGCTTCGGTTCCAATTGATGCAGTCGTGATGATGCGTCAATTTTGGCGCAAAACAGCTGCAGAACCCAATTGTGAGGACCAGGACTGCAAGGGGGACCCTGAGTAAGGGTGAGACTCACAGATGGCAGAGTCCAGCCGCACCAGCAGAATTGCAAGAAGTCTTATGTCCCTGAGACGTCAGATAACAGGAGGAAGCCAGCAAGCCCTTGGAGTCACTCTGGGTTCAAGTGAGATGGGTGCAGCCCTTGTCCTCAGCAGGGCAGGGATCAGCAGACAGCAGGCCAGCTGAGCACAGCACAGCAGTAAAGCAGTTCCTCAGAACAGTCAGTCAAGCAGAGTAGCAATCTTGGTAACACAGCAGTCCTTACTCCTGGCAGAGTTCTTCTTCACAGGTCCAGTAGTATACCGATTTGGTAGGGTAAGAGCCCCAGTACTTATACCCAAATATGCCTTTGAAGTAGGGGTTGACTTCAAAGCAGCTCCTTGAAGTGCACAGGTCCCATTTCATCCCAACCCTGTCTGCCAGATTATCAGTGGGGGTTAATCAGTCCTTTGTGTGGGGACAGAACACAGCCTATTCAGATGTGTCAGCTCCCTCTCCCCCTTCCTGCATAGGAAGGCTATCAGAATGCAGATGAATGCAGGTGAGTCCTTTCTCACACCCACCCTTCCTGTGTTTGTGGCTGTCTAGAGTGAATGCACAAAGTGTAGCTGTCATCCAGCCCAGACGTGTATTGGAGACAGGCTGCAGGCACACAGAGCAAAGTTAAGAGCAGAGAAATGTCCACTTCTAAAAGTGCCATTTCTAAAATAGTAATGTTAAATCCAACTTTACCATTAAAGAGGATTTATCATTACCATTTCAGATATGAAACATGATGCAGCTACTCCCTTCTTATCAGGAATTACAGCTTAAAAGTGTTTTTAAAAAATTCCGATGCTAGCCTATGAGAGGAGTAGAACTTGCAATAATGAAAAACGATTTTAGATGTTTGTCACTACCAGGACATGTAAAACGTAAAAGTACATGCCCTACCTTTTAGTTGCACAGCACCCTCCCCTTAGCGCTAGCTGGGGCCTACCTTAGGAGTGGCCCATGTATAATAAAAGCGGAGTTTAAGGCTTGGCAAGAGGTTTTAAATGCCAAGTCAAAGTGGCAGTAAATTGCAGACAAAGGCACTGCCATGGCAGGCCTGAGACAGGTTTTATAGGCTAATTATGTGGGTGGCACAATCAGTGCAATAAGCCAACTAGTAACATTTAACTTACAGGCCCTGGGTATATGGTATACCAATTTATCAGGGACTTCTAGGTAAATTAAATATACCAATCATGTATTCACCAATTACGCACATTTAGAGGAGAAGCATATGCACTTTAGCACTAGTTTGCAGTGGTAAAGCGCTAAGAGTCCTAAGGTAAGCAAAAATAATTCATCAAAAAAAGAGCAGGAAGGCAAAAAGTTTGGGGTGACCCTTCAGAGAGGGCCATTTTCTAACAGTCCGCTTCTGCACAGCCTTTCCCTTCTTCGCTCCGACATACCCCATGAAGAGTTGGTCGTCCACCAGGAACTCTTTCATTTGGTCAAGGTAGAAAGACAACGCTCTTTTTGGGTCCATCTGGTGAAGTTGCTTCTCTTCTTTAGCGGGATGTGGCAGAGCATAAAAGGTATACAGGGTGATGGACTGGCACACATGTAAAGAACTGACAACGTTCGGCAGAAATGATGTTCTAGTGGAAAGAACCAGCTTGTTTGGGTAGATCTTCAGGTATGGAGGCTTGGATGGCAAAGCCTGAAACTCACTGACCCTCCGGGCAGATGTTATTGCCACCAGAAAGGCCATCTTGATGGTAAGGAGCCTGAGAGGACACTTGTGCAATGGTTCAAACGGAACGCACATCAGAAACGATAGGACTAGATTAAGGTCCCACTGAGGCATCATGAAGGGTGACGGAGGAAACGTGTTGGAAACCTTTAAAGAACCTATTTACAACAGGGGATTTGAAGAGGGATGGCTGATCAGGCAACCGCAGAAAGGCTGAGATGGCAAAAAGATAGCTCTTTAAGGTGCCCAGAGCAGAGCCCTGCTAGGCAAGAGAAAGGATAAACAAAAAGACCTGAGAAAGGGGATCAGAAAGTGGGTCAACCGGTTCCTCTGCACACCATGCCACAAACTTGCCCCAATGGCAGGCGTACAGTATCTTGGTGGAGGGATGCCTGGTTGCCAAGACAAAATTGCAGACTTCAAGCAGAAGGTCGAGAGCTGTGAACTGTCACCGCTCAAACTCCATGCATGAAGGTGGAACGTTGACAGGTTCAGGTGGAGAGCCGTCACCTGCTGCCATGACAGAAGATCCTCCCGAAGGGGCAGCCTGTTCAGAGAACCGATGGCCATGGTCAGCAGCTCGGGATACCAAGTTATCAGAGCCCAGTCCGGAGCCATGAGGATGACTTGGGCCCATTTGTTCCTGATCTTCTTGAGAACTCTGGGCAGGAGTGGTATGGGAGGGAAGGCATACAGGAGGTCTGAGCTGCACAGCAGACAAAAAGCATCTCAGAGCGAGAGCGGCCTTGGAAACTCCAGCGCGCAGAACTGCTGAGATTGTGCGTTCTCGGTGGTGGGGAACATATCTAACCAAGGCTAACCCCACTGCTGAAAGAGACCTTGCACCACCCCTGGATGGAAATGCCACCTGCGAATGGAAATGATCCGCTAGGCATCTTCGGCTGAGTTCGTCTGCTCTTGCACTCAGAAACCCCGCCAGGTGTTGAACCACAAGGCATATACTCTGACATTCCAGCCATGTCCAGAGACGCAGGGCCTCTTGACAAAGGGTCCACAACCCCAGCCCACCCTGTTTGTTGCAGTACCACATGGCCGTGGTGTTGTCTGTAAACCTTAATGAAAAACAAAGAGGGTCCCTGACTATTCTGGATGCGTTTGGAGAAGGAAGCAGGGAAATAAAGTAAACAACAACAGAACTTCTCCAAAACAATATCTTATAATAAATTGCAATCCGTCCATGATATATAAACTGTTCTATTACAGACCAATGGTTTTTAAAGTTTATTTATCCAAAGTACAAAAATATATATTCAATAAATCTTTTTTTCTTCTGCATGTAAATATTCATTATACAAAAAAACAGGAAAACAAAAACATATATTAGGATATTTTCATGTAATAAATTTGGGAGCACCCACAACAACACTATAATTAAACATCAACATACAAAACATAAGGTGTAACACAGTGCAAATGACAGAACTCATAGACCATCTTGAAGCTAAGACAATACAAAAGCAAATGAACAATAAACATACAAGGCAAAAAAAGACATTCACAGAAAAAACAAACAATTATTCATTGTATACTTATGTTTTGAATTAATCAAATGTTCAACATTAGTGCATTTATAAGCAGAGGTGCGCCGACGCGCGTTTCGGAAGTGACTGGAAGATGAGCATATCCTTCATCAGGGCACAGTCTGTATGCAACAGTGGCAGAAAACCATCTGCAAGGGATGCACTCTCACTTGTAATATGACTGCGCTGGGTGCTCAACACAAGTTCACAACCAGTGGTCTGAAGAACAGGGAAAAATTTAAAATAAATACACCAAATACTTATACAAGAAAAAGGGGGCACAAGAGGAGCCAAGGGAAACAAGGAGTCATCATGCTGTCTCACCAGTTGATGTGTGTCTAAGGTTAGAAAACAAAATGTGCCCAATAGTCATGCTATCTCACCGAGCAATGTGTATATAAGATTAGAAGCAGGATGTGCCCAATAGTCCAAGAGAACAGAAACCGGTGTTAGAACACGGAAAAAAACAGAGTGTCATAAAATTCCGGTGAGTAAGACACTGTAGGTTCTTACAGTAATAATATAACACCTACTGGTAAGCCACTTTCTCAGTCAAGAATAATAAATGGCACGTAGATAAAGAATCCTCAAACTCTCTTAGGTGCAAAGGTAGGAGGTCACTCGTCCAAAATAAAATCTGAGGCAAAAAGATGAACATGTAACAAATGTATACAGTATGCCGAACCTGAAATCTAATCCTCCCTAGTATGGCTACATACCTAAATATGCTGCAGAATGCTGCCCGAGTAGGAGTGGACCATACCTATCGGTCCAAAAGTCTTAAAATTCAATGGGCCGACAGAAAGTAGTCAGATCTGAAAAAATACCCAGGGTGAACTGTAAAATAAAGCTTAATATTTGAAGAGGTCCAAAGTACATCAGAGTTTCCCATATAAGAACTACGCTTACCTATAGCTCTATAGTATGGAGCTGCGAATAGGTTCATGAAGCCCCAGGGATCAAATAAAAACTAGACTAAGAAAAATCTATAACAGAAAAAAGATGCATTTAATACCAAGTCACTAAGTTAATATATCTTGTCCAAGCATGATAAAAAACGGGCAACAACTTACCCGTACGTTTCAATGAGACGCGACTCCTTGGGGCTAACGACAGCACTGTACTGTCGATTATAAAAGCGCTCTAGGGGCCCAAAGATATTACAGAGTGCCAATTCCAATGTGGTCTGTTGGTAAAAAACAGACGTAAGATATAAGGCAGGTGAGAGCAAGGATTATCCAAGTTAACTAAGCGTAAACAGGTCCGGGGAGGTAGACTACTCACCTACATTCCTCGTGGTACTACGGATCCTGACCAGGGGGACAGCCTGCGTTCGAGTATTTAGCCGATACGAATTCACAGACACGATTGTGCTATCAATGAGCACAGACGCCTGAAAATAGAACACAGAGTGATTTGCACCTGAAGTGCTTGATGCATAGAACGTATATACACGGAAGCGTGTCACGCTCTGGCCGCCATCTTGAAGGTGAGCAAAAATAAAGCGTGGTCGCCATATTAGAATGTGCGATCCTATACCACGAAAAGATTTTCTCCAAGGGCGCTACTAACACAGAACATGAGTTCAAGAATGCGCTCCTGCCGCCATCATGGGGGTGGGCGGGATAACAGCGCGGTCGCCATGTTGAAAAATGCAATAAATGAATAGGAAAAAACATGACGAAAAAGCAAAATACATCGATCAGAGAGTTTAAAGGAACTGCTCCCTAGTAATTATCAAAATGAAAAAATAGTCCACAAACAAGGACAAAAAAGTACTCATAAGTGTAGCAATGTCAACGCTACAGGGGAAGAACTAGTTCTAATGTACAAGACATGTAATAAGAAGAGTGGAATAAATGAATGAAGTTGTCTCAGTACCCTCATAAAGGTAAGTACACGTATCCCGTTCGCGGGATGATAAATGTATAAGTGATGGAGATAAGGAGTCTACTAAAACTGGATGGGTGAAGCCGGGTGATAATGGTACAGAAATCCCCGCTTAAGGCATTTAGCAGCATAAGGAATGTAGCTTCAAAGCAAAAGACTACCACCATGGTAAACATGGGATAGAGGGAGGGTGGTGGCTACCCCAGAAAATATAGGATGAATTATCCTATAGAAAATACTGGACAATATAAGTCCACACGACTATTCATGGAAGGACCTAAGACAGATAACTCTATAAGCCAGATAACCTGAAAAAGTACAATGCGTTTCTAAAAGGCAAAAAGATATCAAGGTAAAGTCCAGAGCCTAGAGGAACCTTAATCTAGGTTATCGCATTTTCCCATGGAAGGAGTTCATTCAAGCCTGAATTAGCTGTCTGGAGAGTGTATATCCAGAACACTTCTCTCCTCTTTCTCAGGCCGTCAATATTACTGTCCTTGGGGCATCGTACTTTTTCTAAGATGATCCATTTGAGATCTTTCTCAGAATGTTGATATTGATACCAATGATCAACCAAAGGGGCTCCTGCTCGATTGTTTTTAATGGCAGATTTGTGTTCACTAAACCTGACCCTCAATTCTCGGCTGGTTTCGCCTACATATCCTTGATTACAGGGATATAAGATAAGGTATATGACATTGGTTGTCCTGCAATTGGTCATCTCGTTAAAGGTAAATTGTCTTTGACCCCAATCTAAAACAGCTGAAACAATGGCATGGTTACAGGCATGGCAATTGCCACACTTGTGGGTTCCTTTGATGGGATCGTTGCCTGTAATCGATCTCCGGATATATTCTTTATCTTCTTTGTGAGTAGCTCTCACCAGTGAGTTTCGAAGGTTCCTGTTGCAGCGAAATGCAAAAACTGGTTTCGGAGATGGGTAGACTGTTCAACTGAATTAAGGATGTGCCATTGAGAGCCAATTATCTGGCAGGGTTTGTTGTTGAAGTTGGAGTGTCTTGTGATATATACCAAATTCATATCCTCCACCCTGGTTTTGCGTTGAAACAGACTCCCTGTTGTAATATTTAGCCCTCTTGTACGAATTCTTAATAAGTCTATGAGGGTATCCTCTACTGAGGAGTTTATGTTTGAGTTGTTCAGCATGTTGCCTGACCTTGCCTGACCTTGACTGGTAGGTCGCTCCCCCACCACAAAAGCTCCGTCTGTGTGCCCTGCTGCTGCCCCTGATTGTGCTCGTTTTTCCTTTCTGTGCCCCCTTGCTGCCCCTGATTGTGCTCGTTTTTCCTTTCTGTGCCCCCCTTGCTGCCCCTGATTGTGCTCGCTTTTCCTTTCTGTGCCCCCTTGCTGCCCCTGATTGTGCTCGCTTTTCCTTTCTGTGCCCCCCTTGCTGCCCCTGATTGTGCTCGTTTTTCCTTTCTGTGCCCCCTTGCTGCCCCTGATTGTGCTCGCTTTTTCCTTTCTGTGCCCCCCTTGCTGCCCCTGATTGTGCTCGTTTTTCCTTTCTGTGCCCCCTTGCTGCCCCTGATTGTGCTCGTTTTTTCCTTTCTGTGCCCCCTTGCTGCCCCTGATTGTGCTCATTTTTTTTTTCCTTTCTGTGCCCCCTTGCTGCCCTTGATTGTGCTCGTTTTTTCCTTTCTGTGCCCCCTTGCTGCCCCTGATTGTGCTCGTTTTTTTTTTTTTCCTTTCTGTGCCCCCTTGATGCCCTGATTGTGCTCGTTTTCCCTTCTGTGCCTGTTTCCCGCCGCTGCGCCCCTGCGGCCCCGCCCCCTACTGCCCATTCGCTGCACCATTCCCTGCTCCTCCCTCCCACCTCCCCATTTATGGCGGCCGCTGCGCAGCCGCGCCGCTGGCGCGCCGCTGGCGCGCCTAAGGCAAGCCCGTCTTCGCCCGTCCGCGCCGTGACCGCGCCCAGCGCCAGACCCCCTAGTCCGGGCATCCCCCGCGCCCGCCACATCAACAGACGCCGATACGACGCCAGCACCCTCCACGCACTCAACCCCGGAAAAGATCACGCCTGCTACCAGGCCACCCCGAAGCGCACCCAAGGGCCCTTCACCTGCCGGAACTGCAGCTTCGCCAGCACCCGCCCCGCCAAACCACCGCCCAGGAAAGAACCCAACTACCTCAGATGCATCCTCCTCAACACCCGCTCCGCCCGCAAACACGCCATCGAACTCTGGGACCTTCTCGACTCAACCTCCCCAGACGTCGCATTCCTGACGGAGACCTGGCTGAATCCCGCTTCAGCCCCCGACATCGCCATTGCCATCCCGGACGGATACAAGATCACCCGCAGGGACCGCACCAACGGAGTCGGAGGAGGCATCGCCATCGTCCACAGGAACACCCTCAGCACCGCCGAACACATGCACTTCCAGATCCACACCGATCCCAACACCACCCTCAGAGGAACCATCATCTACAGACCCCCCGGACCCCGACCACAGTTCAGCGATTCCATCGCAGACTTCGTCAGCACACACGCCATCGCCTCCACGGACTACATCCTCCTCGGGGACCTGAACTTCCACCTCGAGAACAACAAGGACACCAACTCCACCACCCTGATTGACAACCTCGCCACCCTCGGACTCAGACAGCTCGTGACTACACCCACCCACGCCGCCGGCCACACGCTAGACTCCATCTTTTCCGCAAGCCCACACGTCTCCTTCAACCACACCTCCGAACCCCACTGGACTGACCACCACTGCATCCACTTCACCTACAGGAAGCCCACCACGCACCACCGCACCGAACAAATGCCTCGCCGCTGCTGGAGCAGAGTCACGGAAGACCAGCTAACCACAACCCTCGCCCTGAGCCCACCCGCCGAACCCTCCGACCCCGACACCGCCGCCCGCAACCTCAGACAGTGGATCGACGACTGCGCCAACACCCTCGCCCCGCTCAAGAATCCGCCCAACAGCCACACCAGCAAGAAAGCCACCTGGTACACCGAAGACCTCCAGGCCTCCAAACGAACATGCCGAAAACTGGAGAAGATCTGGCTCCACGAACGGACAGCGGACAGCTACGCCGCCCACAAGAGCGCCACCCGCAGTCACCATCACCTCATCAGATCCGCCAAAAGGGCCTCACTCAAAGACCGCCTAGACAACAACGCACACAACAGCAAAGAGCTCTTCAACATCGTGAAGGAACTCTCCAACCCCAGCTCCAACACCAACGACATCCAGCCGTCGCGAGAACTGTGCGACTCACTGGCCACCTTCTTCCACCGCAAAATCGCCGACATCCACGACAGCTTCAACACCACGACCGCCCCGGCAACCACCGAGACCACTGCCCCCACAACCACCAACCGCCTGCTCTCCTGGACCAACATCAACGACGAGGACACCAGCGAGATCATGAACACCATCCACTCCGGTTCACCGCTAGACCCGTGCCCTCACCACATCTTCAACAAAGCCAGTACAGCCATCGCGCCCCATCTCCGGAAAATAATCAACATCTCCTTCGAGACAGCAACCTTCCCGGAAAGCTGGAAGCACGCCGAGATCACCGCCTTACTCAAGAAACCCAAGGCAGACCCCGAGGACCTCAAGAACTTCCGACCCATCTCTCTGCTCCCGTTCCCCGCGAAGGTCACCGAGAAAATCGTCAACAAACAACTGACCTGCTACCTCGAGGAGAACAACATCCTGGACCCTTCCCAGTCCGGCTTCCGCAGCAACCACAGCACCGAAACCGCCCTCATCGCCGCCACCAATGACATCAGGACCCTGCTAGACAACGGAGAAACAGCAGCCCTCATCCTCCTGGACCTATCAGCCGCCTTCGACACGGTCTGCCACCACACACTACGAACACGCCTTCACGACGCCGGGATCCAAGAGAAGGCCCTGGACTGGACCACATCCTTCCTTTCCGGCAGAACACAAAGCGTCCGCCTCGCCCCTTCCGATCCAAGGCCACCAAGATCATCTGCGGCGTACCCCAAGGCTCCTCCCTCAGCCCAACGCTGTTCAACATCTACATGGCACCCCTCGCCCACGTCGCCCGACAGCACAACCTCAACATCATCTCCTACGCCGACGACACCCAGCTGATCCTCTCCCTCAGCAAAGAGCCTCACACCGCCAAAGCCCACCTCCACGAAGGAATGAAGGCCGTCGCTGAATGGATGAGGACCAGCCGCCTGAAGCTGAACTCGGACAAGACGGAGGTCCTCATCCTTGGTTCCAACCCTTCAGCCTGGGACGACTCCTGGTGGCCAACATCACTGGGAACAGCCCCGCCACCCACCGACCACGTACGCAACCTAGGGGTCATCCTCGACCCCACCCTCTCCATGACTAAGCAGGTCAACGCCGTTTCCTCATCCTGCTTCAACATCCTCCGAATGCTCCGCAGGATCTTCAAGTGGATCCCCACCGAAACAAGAAAAACAGTCACCCAGGCCCTCGTCACCAGCAGGCTGGACTACGGAAACGCCCTCTACGCAGGAACGACGGCTAAGCTCCTGAGACGGCTGCAACGCATCCAGAACGCCTCTGCACGTCTTATCCTCAACATCCCCCGACGCAGCCACATCACACCCCACCTGAGAGACCTGCACTGGCTCCCTGTCAACAAGAGGATAACCTTCAAGCTCCTCACCCACGCACACAAAGCACTCCACAACTCCGGACCAGCCTACCTCAACAGACGACTCAGCTTCTACACCCCCACCCGCCAGCTCCGCTCGACCAGCCTCGCCCTCGCCACAGTCCCCCGCATCCGGAAAACAACCGCCGGCGGCAGATCCTTCTCCCACCTCGCCGCCAAGACCTGGAACACCCTCCCCACCAACCTCCGACAGACCCAAGACCTACTGGCCTTCAGAAGACTCCTCAAGACCTGGCTCTTCGATCAGTAGCAGCACCACCCCCCTCTTCCCCCAGCGCCTTGAGACCCTCGCGGGTATGTAGTGCGCTTTATAAGTGACATGATTGATTGATTGATTGATTGTTGCTCAAAATCACTCATGTTAGTACAGTTTCTGCGTAATCTCAGAAACTGACTAAATGGTATACTGTCTTTTTGACATCTGGGGTGGTAGCTCTCGTAATGCAAAAGTGTGTTTCTTGCTGTGGGCTTAGTGTACAAAGACACTTGAATCTTCTGATTGGCAGTGTAGATCCATATATCAAGGAATTCAATCCTTTCTTTGCTCGTTGTGGGACGGAATTTTAAATGAGGATCACACAAGTTGATTCACAAAAGAAATTCATTCAGTTGCTCTTCTTGTCCCTTCCATATGAAGAAAATATCATCGATTAACCGATGCCACTGATGAATATTTTCTGCAAAGGGAGCAATCTCATTGAAAATGAATCGTTCCTCGAAGGTCCCCATGTAGATGTTAGCCACATTGGGTGCGCAGGCTGCGCCCATACTAACACCCTGAACTTGTTTAAAGATGGAACTATTAAATTCAAAATAATTCTCTTGGAGCACTATAGCCAGACATTCCAGAATGAACATATGATCGTCTTGGCTATCACTTCTTTCCAAGGTACATTTGACTGATTCCAAGGCTCCCCGCTGCGGTATGTTAGTATAAAGTGCCTCGATGTCCATCGTAACAAGAACATAATTGTGGGGATTAAATGAGATGCCTTCAGTCTTGAATATCAAGTGTCCAGTGTCCTTGACATGGGCAGGTAGAGTCGACACCAAGGGTTTTAAAAAAATGTCGACATATTTAGACAGAGGTTTTGTTATAGATCCAATGGTGGGCACAATGGGTCTAAATGGGGGTTTGGTGGTATCTTCATGCGTTTTAGGTACCCCATAGAGTACAGGGATTCTGGTGTAGGGCCTATTCAGAAACTCAAACTCCTGTTTACAAATAGTGCCTCTATCTAGGGCTCTCTGTGTAATGTTGAGAATTTCCTTTTTGATCCTTTGTTCAGGGAAGGTTTTAGCTTTAGAGTAGTGTTCAGGTACCTCTAACATTTTAAGAATCTGTTCCTTATAATCTTTGGTATCCAACACCACGATACCTCCTCTCTTATCACTAGGTTTGATCGTAACTTCACTGTTTTTACGTAAACTATTGAGGGTGTTGTATTCCTCAAGTTTCAAATTGTAAGCAGGTTTGGGGACAAATCTAAGCATAGATTGTATTTTAGAATACACAGTTTTCTCAAAAATAGCCACTTCTGGGCCTACCTCATCTAAGGTGGGAGTAAAGGTGGAAATAGGTCGTAATCCAGTGCTATTATTATTGTTGGGCCCAGTCATTTTATCAACAAAAATACATTAATCTGACTTCCCTGAATAAGGAGTGTATGTCACGACAGAGCTCAAACTTGTTGATATTAGTGCTAAGGACAAATGATAAACCCCTAGTGAGACGGTTCAGGGAGTGATCGTCCAATTCTACACGAGATAAATTGAAAATGGGATTGGGGTCCGTGTGTGAGTGATGACTTAATCTCTCCAATATTCGTTGCGCCTGGTTTGGAGGTACTGGGGGTGTTGTCTGTATGTTGATACCGTCCCCTCGTTTGGTTTCTGAACCTCACTCGGGGAGTTCCCTGATGGTTTCCTAAAAAACTGTTATTCCTGTTAGCCCCTTCAAATGGTGTTCTCCTGTTACCGTAGCTATCAAATGTATTGGATCCTCCCTCACCTTCTGATTCAGAGGTGTCTGAAAATGTCAGAATATTCTTGTTGGCCCAATGCTGATAGTCCCCTTGGCTCGTGTTATCCCTTGCTATGTTATAATATCGGAATATGAGTTGTTACAACGCGTACAAATACAACGCGTACCATTACAACGTGTGTATTAGTACGCGTTGTCAATTACGAGATACCATTACTACGCAAAACGTTTACCACGACTATGCCTTTACCACGCATTCAATTACAACGCAAAGGCATGCGTGGTAAAGGTATAGTCGTGGTAAAAGTTTGTAAGGTAAGTGAGAGTAGCCTTCCCTACCCTAAACCCCAATGTTTTACCCCTGCACGACCATCCCCCGACACCCAGTCCACTCCCTACATTTACACTACTCAGCACAACCCCCAGACACTACCCTAAACACAAAAACACTACCCTGCACTACACACACACCACAACACTACCCTAAACACTATAACACTACCCCCAGCACGACCCTCCCCTGACCCCCAGACCGGTCCCTACACTCAAACACTACCCTGCACGACCCCCAACACTACCCTAAACCCTAATACACTACCCTACACTACACAAACACCACAACACTACCCTAAACCCTAAAACACTACCCCAAGCACGTCCCCCCCCGAGCCCAAGAGCGGTCCCTACACTCAAACACTACCCTGCACGACCCCCCAACACTACCCTAAGCCCTAAAACACTACCCTACACTACACATACACCACTACACTACCCTAAGCCCTAAAACACTTCCCCCAGCACGACCCCCCCGACCCCCACTCCAGTCCCTACAGTCAAACACTACCCTGCACGACCCCCGACACTACCCTAAACCCTAAAACACTACCCTACACTACACATACACCACTACACTACCCTAAGCCCTAAAACACTACCCCCAGCACGACCCCCCAACCTCCAGTGCGCTCCCTAAACTCAAACACTACCCTGCACGACCCCCCAACACTACCCTAAGCCCTAAAACACCACCCTACACTACACAAACACCACAACACTACCCTAAACCCTAAAACACTACCCCAGCACGTCCCCCCCTGACCTCCAGTCTGGTCCATACACTAAAACACTACCCTGCACGACCCCCGACACTACCCTAAGCCCTAAAACACTACCCTACACCTCACAAACACCACAACACTCGCCTAAACCCTAAAACACTACCCCCAGCACGTCCCCCCCCCAACCCCCAGTCCGGTCCCTACACTGAAACACTACCCTGCACGACCCCCCCCGACACTACCCTAAGCCCTAAAAAACTACCCTACACTACACAAACACCACAACACTACCCTAAACCCTAAAAAACTACCCCCAGCACGTCCCCCCCACCCCCAGTCCGGTCCCTACACTGAAACACTACCCTGCACGACCCCCGACACTACCCTAAACCCTTAAAAAATAAACCCCCACCCCACGCCCAATCCCCCTTACCTTTCTCTCCTCGTGGAACCTCTCTCCTCCTGGGACCTTCTTCACGTCGTCTCCGAGGGGCGGTGCCCGTCGTTGTGAGGAAACAGCCTCTGTTTCCTCACAACGACATGGATCGTTTTTTTGTTTGTTTTTAGTTCGCATGTGAATAGCTTTACAACGAAATTTGTTGTAAAAGCATACCATACATGCCTTTACAATGAATTTCTTTGTAAAGACATGCGTGGTAATTGCACATGCGAAGTAAAAAAAGAAGCGTAGTAATTACTTTGCGTTGTACAACGCATGCGTGGTAATGCATGCGTTGTAATGGTATGCGAAGTAATGACTACGAACTAATGGCTGTTTACCATAATATTACGCTCCCAAACAAGGGTACACTCTCTCTTCAGAGAAATACCGAATATCCTTCTTGAGTTTTTCTGTCTTTTTCTTAATAAGGTATTCACTGAAGGAATTTAATTCAAGGTTAACCTCCTCTAGCTTCTTTTTGGCCTCATCAATGGGGTTATTTTTTCTAAGGGTTTCCTCTATTTCTGTAATTTTCTTAAGTAGGGTTTCCACTACCTCTCTTGCTGTTTCTATAATAAGAATCCCTGGAGCAGCCGTTAGCAATGAGTGACCACTTTTCCAAGAACTTCCTTCCTGAACAGACCAGGAATATTTCTAATTCTAAATCCATTGGGTATGACCCCAGCTTTAAGATATTCCAGCATAAATTCTGCATGTGACTCTGTTCTTCTAGCCTTCTTTTTCAAAATTTAGGAGTTTGAACTATTCATCATTACTGCCTTTGCTGATGGAGAATGGTCTATCTGAGGAGGTGCTCTGGCCTAATAGTTTAGAGAACTCCTCATCACTAAATCCAAAAGTTTTAATACTATCCATGGATATAAATAAATGATAAGATAGAGGTCAGAAATAAAGAAATTAAGAGAGCTGTGTAGACAATGAAAACAGTCCCCAAATCCCAAAAAGTTGAACAAAACGTGCCAAGGAAAAAAAAAAAAAAAAAGGAAAACAACATAAATAACCAAAATCAAAAAAGGTTAGTGTTCACACCCCAAAAAGTTAGCTGCAGGCCCAAACCAAAGATTCCTAACTACCCTCGCAGGAACGTGCTGGGAAGACCTTAATGAAAACCAAAGAGGGTCCCCGACTATTCTGAATGCGTTTGGAGAAGGAAGCAGGGAAATAAAGTAAACAACAACAGAACTTCTCCAAAACAATATCATATAATAAATTGCAATCCGTCCATGATATATAAACTGTTCTATTACAGACCAATGGTTTTTAAAGTTTATTTATCCAAAGTACAAAAATATATATTCAATAAATCTTTTTTTCTTCTGTATGTAAATATTCATTATACATAAAAACAGGAAAACAAAAACATATATTAGGATATTTTCATGTAATAAATTTGGGAGCACCCACAACAACACTATAAGTAAACATTAACATACAAAACAAAGTGTAACACAGTGCAAATGACAGAACTCAGACCATCTTGAAGCTAAGACAATACAAAAGCAAGTGAACAAACATACAAGGCAAAAAAAGACATTCACAGAAAAAACAAGCACTTATTCATTGTATGCTTATGTTTTGAATTAATCAAATGTTCAACATTAGTGCATTAATAAGCAGAGTTGTCTGTGAGCACCTGCGCTAGCCTTCCCTTAGTTGGAGGGTAGAAAGGCTTTTAATACCAGCCGGATCACCTGGAGCTCCAGAAGGTTGATGTGGAGTCTGAATTCCGTCAGGGACTAGAGGCCTCTGATCTTCACCTCTCCAAGATGGCCACCCCATCCTAGGAGTGACGCATATGTCACCCCTGTCAGATCTGGTTGGGGGAAGGGAGAGCGGTCTGCCGTCGGCCCAATCGCAGTTCGTTAACCACCACTGTAGATCTTTTGCAGCTCCCTCCAAGATCTGGAACATGTTGCAGAGATTTGCCTGATGCTACACCCACTGGAACTTCAGGTCCCACTGCAGAGCCTACATATGCCAGCGGGTATGTGTTACAAGCAAAATGCAAGAGGCCATGAGCCCCAGCAGCCTCAGAGTCATTCTCAATGAAATCCAGGATAGAGGCTTGAACATCGGTATCATAGCCCAAATATCCTGGTCTCGCCGTTCGGGAGGATAGGCCCAAAACTGCACCGTGTCCAGAACAGCTCAGATGAAAGGGAGTGTCTGAGATGGAGTCAGGTGTGACTTTGGCACATTGATAGTGAACTCCAGTAAACACAAGAGGTCTGCCGTAGTCTGAAGGTGGGAAGGACAGTCTGGGGCGAGCCTGCCTTTAACAGCCAGTCATTGAGATAGGGGAATACTGGCACTCCTGATCTCCGCAGATGAGCTGCAACCATCGCCATCACCTCGGTGAACACCCAAGAGGAGCTGTTAAGGCCAAAAGGGAGCACGGTGAACTGAAAGTGTGTGTGGTCCCTTATGAACTGCAGGTAACACCTGTGGGCAGGCAGAATGGGAATGTGGAAGTATGTGTCCTGCAAAGTCCACCGCTACCATCAAGTCTAACGGGTCCAGGGCAAATAGGACTTGGCAAGCATGAGCATTATGAAAGTCTCCTTCTTGAGGAAAAAATTGAGAGGGCGCAGGTCTTTCGGCCATTTACTGAACCTCTTTTGCGATTGCGAAAGTCTTTTACGACTTTCCGAATCTCAGAGGGATGAGGGACAGTAGACAGTGGTCCAGTGGACTTCCTAAATTTAGATGTCTTCCCAACTGGGAAACATTTTTAAAGCAGCACCAGCTCCTTTAAGGAACACGGGGTGCTTTAAAAAAAAAAAAAAAAAGGATTCCCAATTGAGAATGCAAATACAGAGATGATGATCTGCTGTCCCTTGCGGCTGACCACCCTTGTGCTACTAGAAAATCATAGGGAGTTGCAAACAGTAGCCTGCCTAATAAACATTCAATAGCCAGGTCATCCGGCAACCCCTTGCCAAGGGATTTCGCTGTGTGACCTTTTAGTACATAGAAAAAGACACACAATTGATGGACGGAATGCAGAACAAATCAAAACCTGCACCCCCAGTCAAGAGATCTGGGTTAAATCTATCATTCTTTTGCTCACCATGCAACCCCAGTTTAGACCTGGCCATATGCAAATCAGTCTTGACCCTGTGCCTCATGGCTACAGTCCAGCCCGAACTGCCAATCCAGGTCCTCCCTGGACCGGAAACAAGCATCCTAGGACTGGTTTCGGGGTTTCACCCCTCATCAGCCAGGATAGCTTGAATCCAGTGGCACAGTGAGCCCGGGACCCATGTCTGAGCATACCCGGCACACTAAGGGCGAGGAAGCAAAAGACACACAATTGATGGACAGAAGGCAGAACAAATCAAAACATTCACCTCCAGTCAAGAGATCTGGGTTAAATCCATCATTCTTTTGCTCACCATGCCACCACAGTTTAGACCCGGCCATATGCAAATAAAGCCTTGACCATGTGCCTCATGGGAACAGTCCAGCCCGAACTGCCAAGCCAGGTCCTCCCTGGACCGGAAACAGGCATTCTAGGACCGGTTTCGGGTTTCACCCCTAATCGGCCAGGATAGCTTGAATCCAGTGGCACAACGAGCCCAGGACCCACGTCTGGGCATACCCGGCGCACTTAGGGCGAGGAAGCAAAAGACACAATTGATGGATGGAATGCAGAACAAATCAAAACATTCACCCCTAGTCAAGAGATCTGGGTTAAATCCATCATTCTTTTGCTCACCATGCCACCCCGGTTTAGTCACGCAAGCCTGGCTGATGAGGGGTGAAACCGGTCCTAGAATGCTTGTTTCCAGTCCAGGGAGGACCTGGTCTGGCAGTTCGGGCTGGACTGTTCCCATAGGGAGCAGGGTCAAGACTGATTTGCATATGGCTGGGTTCAAACTGGAATGGCATAGGGAGCAAAAAAACGATAGATTTAGACCCAGATCTCTGGACTGGGGTGAATGTATGACATTGTTCTGCATTCTGTCCATCAATTCTTGTTTTTGCTATTAGTACATATGTTGCATTGCAAAATGACAGGCAGGATCCAAAAAGGAAGCAAGTAATTTGCACTATTTGAGACCTGCCTCTTCGCATATTGGTCTCATTCTTTTATGTGAAGAAGGTCAGGTCTTTCCCATAGTAAAAGATTTAGGAGCAGGTGGAGGGGGAGGACATGGGGTTCCAGTAGGCAGAACGAAAATGAATGGCTTGCGAATAGCCTAGCAACTGTGCCCTGAAATTAGTGTGGCACAGTCCCAAGGAAACAATGTATAGTGAAAAAACGCATACTGAATTCTGGATTCTCAAATAATTCACTTTAGTTTCCTTTGTGCTAAGTTAATATTGATTCTTTTACTAAGGCTCCAGTCCAGGTGCACTGCACCATTTTGGCCACATTGGAATTTAGCAACCCACCTTCTAATAAGGCCTATTTGCATTTGGGGCTTCAGTTAACTCTTGTTTAGATCACGGTTATAAACTGCATGTACAGTGTATTTCAGTGATTCTACTTAGAGATGACCAAAGCCGCAAACAGACGCACTGAAATGTATAATTAAATTCAGACACGCAAGCCGAAAGAAAATGTTAAAACTGAGACTTGTGACTTCATGAAAAGGGAATTTTTAATACATATAATACATTTTTTGCCTTTGGGAACTGTGGAGTAAATATGAACAAACTCAGCATGGAAGACTAAATAAGAGGGGGCATTTCTCACTTCTTATTCAGTCTCCAAGATGATAAACTTTAATTTTAAGCTGCTCAATTTTAGCCTACTCTACAACATCCAGGAGAACAACGGAAAAGCTCCTGAAGATTGTTTTTATGCCCTGAAACCTTAACCAAGATCTGGGTGCCATCGCACAAGAGTCTTATATAAACCCTGACTGAGATGAAATCCATAAGAAGTTGGAAGTAAAGACTAAAGGTGCAGGGGAATAGCATAGAGCCCTGGAGGATTCCACAAGTAATACTTGTACAATTGCATGTAAAAGATCTTATTATGATGCTGGACATCCTTCTCCATCCCAATGACACTCCCTCCTCAATTGGCCTGATTACTTTGTCTTGTTACTTTGCCTCTATATAATGTAATTAAAAAGAAGTGAAGGGCAAATACATTTTTCGTTCCACCAATCTGTAAATGTATTCTATCACTCTCAACACGTGCTTCGCGATGTCTATCGCTTCCTCAGGGCGTAATACATTCCCAGAAAGTTACTCTGTTTGGGTCTTCCAAATATTGACTGCAGCAAAGTCAGGTCACTGGCATACTTCTGAGCGGCACTATGCTGGTTACTTTGTTGTACACGCATGCGGATATACTGTATTTTTTATCGCTATAACTTCTTGAATCTGCTTTACATTAACCTTTGAAGACAGAAATATTCGGCAGACGCAAACTGATTATGTGTATATCTCTAAGGAAGCAATAGACCTTGCGAAAAACGAGTTGGACGTTTCAGGGTGATTGAATACATGTACAGATAGCTTTAACGAAAAATTCACGATTATCGTCCCAATTATTTCTTCTCCATTTCTTTTCACTTCTTTTATACGCCCAATTAAGAGTGTTCAATTTAGAAGAAACCTACCCCTATATGGACTGTACCTGAATCTTTTAAATAGAGAATGGCACAGTAACAGGCATGTTACACAACTTAAGGGGACATTTAGACCCTGGAGTGTGGCCTGCCGGTCAGTAAGTCGGGACGTTTAGACCCTGGAGTGTGGCCTGCCGGTCAGTAAGTCGGGACATTTAGACCAATCAGCGGTTTCACCACCTCTAAAATCCAATAAACGGCGCTACTCCGCTCCAGATAGATTCTAAATGAATCCCTTAGTTAGCTGATGTAAAAAACAAGTTACTTACCTGTACACTGTGGTTCTCCAGTATTGATATCTTTCATAGATTCACATGCTTGTATCTTCCCCGTCGTCATGGCGGGAGTCTCGCGGTAATTAGAAAAGAAGTACCATAGAAGTACATAGAGACCACCAAAAGGGAAAGAAAAACTTTTACATTCGTCCTCATCTTTATGTAGGTCCAAACTTCGACCAATCAGAGACCAGCCTAGACCTCATCTCCCCAGTCAGAGCCACCAGACCTCAGATTTTGCGCACAAGTGTGCTAAGGTAAGAAATAACATGAGTTCAGAAGTGGCAAGCCTAGACGGGGAGGAGGGAGGGCCGCATGTGAATCTATGAAAGATATCAATCCTGGAGAACCACAGTGTACAGGTAAGTAACTTGTTTTTTCTCCAGTATTGAATCTTTCATAGATTCACATGCTTGTATCAGAGTAGTTAGCAGTATAATTCTCTTCGTTTGCGTCTAGGCGAAGACCTTCTTGTGCCATAAAAGAGGCATATTGAAAAATATACTAAAACATATGCATCACAATTCCAAGAAAATCAGAAACTAGTAAATAAACTGTAACGACCAAATATACCAAACAAGTAAAATTGAAAATATGAAAAGATTGTACCTTAAGCAAACAGATGTCTTAGGACAGCTTGACCCACTGCAGCGTCCGCTTTCCATGCCGAGTCCAAGCAGTAGTGCTAAGTGAATGTATGCACATTGGACCATGTTGCCGCATCACAAATGTCCGGAAGCGACACACCTGCAAACAAAGCTGTAGAGGCTGCCATCTTTCTCGTGGAGTGCGCAGACACCTTTGCAGACAAAGGCTTTCCAGCCTTGTTGTGACAGAAAATAATCGCAGAGGAAATCCAACGTGCAATACTGCTCCTTGAAAGGGCTTGACCCTTCCGTGGTGAAGTAAAAGACACAAATAACTGATCCGATTTCCTAAAAGTCTTTGTTCTATGTATGTAGAACTTGATGCAGCGTTTCACATCCAAAGAGTGCAATGCTCTTTCTGCGGCGGTTGAAGTGTTCCCAAAGTACGTTGAAAGCACAACTGGTTCATTCAAGTGAAATGAAGTTGGAACTTTGGGAATGAATTGAGGATTTGTTCTCAACAAAAGTTTATCCTGTCTGAATTGAAGGAAAGGCGCAGCAATCGTGAAAGCCTGAATTTCACTTATCCTTCTAGCCGACGTGAGTGCTAAAAGGAGAGCCGTTTTCCAAGAAACATATTTCAAATCAGCATGATGGATGGGCTCGAAAGGCGATTTCATCAATTGAGCCAGTACTGTGTTTAATTCCCACGGAACTGCAGGGCGCTTTAAGGGTGGGAAAACCCTGAAGAGAGCCTTCATAAACTCCTTGACAATTCTTGTTGACCACAGAGAAAGCTCACCTGCCTTTCTGCGAAACCTGGAAATTGCTGCCAAGTGCACCTTGATTGACGAGTGAGCCAAATTTGATTTAGCTAAGTAAGGCAAAACCTGTTCCGGAGTTGATAGCAAAGAATGCAGTTCCTTCTCTTCGCACCAATGGCAAAATCTCTTCCATTTTGCAGAATATGACTTGTTAGTGGAAGGAGCTCTGGCTCGTTGTAGAATAGACCTGCAATCCGGAGTGATGTTTAAATTTGTAAACTCATAGTCGTGAGGTTCCAAGCTGACAAACTTAGAGACTTTATTTGAGGATGAACAATTTGACCGTTGTTCATTGAGAGTAGATTTGGCAGTGGAGGGAAGCGAATGTGCGGAGATATCGAGCACAGGAGAAGCTCTGTGTACCAAAACTGCCTCGGCCATGACGGAGCTATGAGAATGAGATGGCATGGTTCTTTCTTCATCTTGTTCAACACTCTCGGGATGAGAGGAAACGGCGGGAACGCATTAGGCAAAAGTCCCTGTCCATCGCATCTGCAGCGCGTTTCCCCAAGAGTTCCTCTGAGGGAACCTGCTGGCGAACTTCTCGCACTTCTTGTTGTTTTCTGTCGCAAAAAGATCCAGTTTTGGAGTGCCCCACAGTTTGAAGACTCTTTTCAGCTGAATTACGTCTAACTCCCATTTGTGACATTGGGAATTGGTTCTGCTTAAAGAATCCGCCCAAACGTTGTCCACGCCCGCAACATGCTCTATTTGCAATGTTATGTTGTGATGAATGAGCCTCTTCCAAATTTCCTGGGCTTGCTCTGATAAAGTGAGACACCTGGTACCCCCCTGTTTGGCAAGATAGAACATTGTTGTAGTATTGTCTGTTCTTACTAGAACGGAGGATCCCTGGATTCTGGGAAGAAAGGCCTGCAACCCCAGAAAAACTGCCTTCAGTTCCAGAAGATTGATGTGTGAACGTGTTTCCTGAAGGGACCATTTTCTGTGTATTTGCAATTCCTGGAGATGTGCCCCCCAGCCGTCCATTGAAGCGTCCGTTGTCATAATATAATGAGGCTGTGTTTGTTGGAACGAGAGGCCTGGAGAGATATTGATTTCTTTTTCCCACCATGACAGAGACTGTTTTATCGTCTGAGAGAGAGAGATGATGTCCTCGAATGAGCAGTGCACCTGCACCCATTGCCTGTCTAACTGCTCCTGGAGAGGCCTCATGTGTAGCCGGCATGATGACAGCATCCCCCAGTAATGACTTGAACACTCTCACAGAAGTGGACTCTTTTGCGCGCATAAGAGAGGCTAAACACATTATTTTGAGTTTCCGCTCTGATGTGGGATAAGCCTTCATTGACCTTGTGTTTAGGAGCGCTCCTAGAAAAACACGCTTCTGGTTTGGAATTAACCCCTTGCGTGCGTCGGACGGCCCCCGGCCATCTGACGTCACGGTGGGCGTGTGCGGAGGACGGCCGGGGGCCGTCCGAACCGCGCACGCGTGGAATTCCTCAGCACAGCGGGGGAATTCCAGCCGCAGCGAAGCGGTTAAGTGTGACTTCTCCACGTTGAGTTGTAACCCTAGAGTCTTGAAGAGCCGCTGACAAGCCTGCGTAGATTCTCTGGTAAAGTGAAATGTAGCCCCCTTCACTAGCCAGTCATCCAGGTAGGGATAAACCTGGTGTCCCGGTCTTCTTAGAAAAGCAGCTACCAGAGCCATACATTTCGTGAACACTCTGGGCGCTGAGCGAAGGCCGAATGGTAAGATTTTGAACTGGTAGTGATTCCCAGCCACCTCGAATCTTAGGAATTGGCGATGCTTTGCATGAATAGGAATGAGGAAGTATGCGTCCAAGAGATCGAGGGACGCTAGAAAATCTCCCTTGCTTATTAATAAAAGAATCTCTTGAAGGGATAACATTCTGAACGATTGTTTTTTGATGTATTTGTTTAGCTGCCTGAGGTCCATGACCTGCCTCCATTTCCTGCATTTTTTCTTTATTAAGAAGAATTTGGAGTAAAAACTCTTCCCTCGTTGTCCGAAAGGCACTCTTTCTATCGCCCCTTTCTTTAGTAGAGTCGAAATTTCTTGACGTAGTGATGACAAATGCGGATGATGCATTTTTCTTGGGGGCGGAGTTCGAGGTTTCCGGACAAATTCCAGGGTGTGGCCGTGTTGGATAATGTTCAGCACCCATATGTCCTTCGTGATGGATTGCCATTGATTTAGAAATGGAGAGCCGATGAGACCAAAGGTGTTGAGATCGAAATGTGGTGGCTGGCGGGAGATAAACGTCACTGACGTCTTGAGGAATCCTGTAATTTTCCTCGTCCTGCAGGCTTGCGTCTAGCTGATTGCTGATTGTAAGACATGTTGGAGGAACGAAATTGCTGCTGTTGCTGTCCTCCATATTGCGATCTGTAATTCTGACCATATGGCTGATATCTGTAGGATTGATAAGATGGTCTTTGCTGAAACTGACCTCTTCCTCTACCTCCACGAAAGGACTGAAAACGCCTTTGTTGTAATGTTCCCAAGGAACATGCAGTTTCCGTATCCTTCTTGATGCCTTGTAGTTCCTCGTCTACGTGCTTTCCAAAAAGGTTTTCCCCATCGAAGGGCATGTCTAACACTTTCGATTGGACTTCGGGGCAGAAAGACGTCGCCCTAAGCCAGCCCTGTCTACGAAGGACTGCAGCACCTGCCATTTGTCTGAAGGCAATAGAAGATAGGTCCACTGCGGAGTCAATCACCTCCGAAGACGATTTAGCACCTTCCTGCAAAAGATCCTTTGCTTCTCTCTTTTTAATATCAGGGAGGAATTTGAGAAGAGGAGCCAGGTCTGAACATAATTGACGGTCGTACCTCCCCAAGATTGCTAAGGCGTTAGAGGCCTTGATAGCAGTAGCCGCCATAGTAGCGAATCGCTTGCCTATGCTGTCCAACCATTTGCCTTCCCTGTCTGGAGGCACCGAACAAGGCGATTGAGGATTCCTGGAACGCCTCTGAGCAGCCTGCATTATCACTGAATCCGGGCGAGGATGGCCAATTAAACATGCTGGAGCAGAATCAGGCGCCTTGTATTTCTTCTCCATCCTCGGCAACACAGCCGGAACGGAGGCTGGGTTCTTCATTATCTTCAAACCCTCACACCAAATGTAGTCCACAATCGGAATGGATCTCACAGACTTCTTCGATGCATCTTTAAAATCGTAAAGAAAGCATTCGGTTTGCACCACAGGCAGGGGCAAATCAAACCTTTTAGAAGCTCTCTCAAGCACTTCATGAAAGCCCCCGGTATCTCCCGGGGGGAAAGCCGCCAGGGGAGGGAAAGGCGACGGTGAAGATGGAGCCAAATAATCATCCCACTCTTGGCCAAGAAGGTCCGGATCTTGAGTGAGCTCACCTTCTTCTGGTTGATCGTCTGCCTCACTTTCGATGTAATCATCCTGTATTGTTATACACCGAGGAGCTTGTTTCTCAACCTGTGCCACAGGCGGTGGAGTAACTACTGGTGGAGGCGGAGCAACTTGCATACCTGGACCACCAGGTGTCAATGGAACCGGAGCATGAGTGTCCAGAAATCTTTTATAATAGTCATTTAACATATGTCTAAGGTCCGTGACCAAGGAGAGTGGGACCAGCATGGAATCTCTCCGAACCTCCTGACGTTCTTCATAAGCCTCATAAGGATAGTGCTCCTGAAAAGAGTCATAACGTTGGGCCTGAGAACGTCCTGAAAATGAATAATCTCCCTCCATATATTCAGATTGTCCTTGCGCTTCCTCTTCCTCATCAGTGTCCTGGCATTTGACTCTGAGTTGCGAGGGACTGTAAGCAGGTCCAAAAAGACTTTCGTCCCCTGACTCCTCCGTATCCAGAAGGTGAGAAGGAAGCAATGGTGAGATTTTAGGTAATGGTGACTTTTTAGTTTCTGTCGACGACGGAACACGTCTGATTGTAATCGTTGTCGATACTGGCCGAGAAGGTGATTTGAACACTGCCGTCGACGGAGCGCCCTTCGACAGGGCCGTCGACGCCCTCGTCGATGGCGACGTTGTTCCCGTCGACGAAGTCGTAGACGCGATCGTCAACACAGTGTAAGTCGTCGTCGTCGACGAAGCCGTCGATGATGAAATCGTCGTCACCGTGCTCGTCGACGATGCCATCGCCACGGCCGCCGACGTAGTCGCCGCCACAGTAGTCGGAGATCTAGAAGAAGTCCTCGACGACTGGTCCGTCAACAGTGTTTTCTTCGTCGACGAGGCCTGTTTGAGAGGTGTGACAGGCAGAGAGGCAGCAGATGATTTCTTCAGGCCTGAATCTTTAGGCAAATCTCTGTTTTTCTGGCAGAGGAGGATTTTTCTGCCTTTTTAATTTCTTTAAATCAGCCTTTAATGAGGTAGAACCCTCATTTTTACGCTTTCTCTCAAGAGAGGATGGCCCAGGGCTTTCTTCGACATCAGATCCAGATTCTGATTTAGATTTCTTTTTCTGGAGCCATAATAATAATCTGGCCTCTCTATCTTTTAGTGTCTTTGCAGAGAAGGTTCTACAATATTTACAGTCCTTGGCTGTATGCTTAGGATAGAGACAATAAAGGCAGTCCTTATGTGGATCTTCAGAAAAAAGTCTTGCCTTTCCACAGGATCTACAGGGCCTGAAAAGCCTTTTCTTAGAACCCTCAGACATCCTTAAAGTAAAGAAGATAGAACACAATACCTTGAGGTAAATTCAAGCAGGGTCAAAAGTTCACTGACAAAACTGAGCAGAGCTCAGGGAGACTCCCTTACACACGACGTGCGGTTAGAAATCTGAGGTCTGGTGGCTCTGACTGGGGAGATGAGGTCTAGGGCTGGTCTCTGATTGGTCGAAGTTTGGACCTACATAAAGATGAGGACGAATGTAAAAGTTTTTCTTTCCCTTTTGGTGGTCTCTATGTACTTCTATGGTACTTCTTTTCGAATTACCACGAGACTCCCACCATGACGACGGGGAAGATACAAGCATGTGAATCTATGAAAGATTCAATACTGGAGAATTGGAACACACCAGAAGAGGTGTTAGCAAAGCCTCCAATGTCTTGGCCAGAAATGTGAAAAAGGTGTTAACTTGTCAGGCAAGATCTTTGCCTGACAAGTTAAGTTAGACAAACAAGGGCTCTGGGGTATTATTGCAGGCACCGTGCCACAATTAATCTCAAACATCATAACTTGTTAAACATACCAGGTCACTGTCTACACCATAATCTTTCTAAGACCCAAATGTTTTAAAATAATTAAGAGAGTTTAGAATGCAGAGGATCCAAGACATATACTGCAAAATGGAGGATGTCCATTACATCCCGTTCACAGATGGTAGAACAGCTGAATCCAAGATATCAGAGCTTCATCTGGCACCAATGTGGAAAACACTTAGTTAGCCACAGGGCCACCAAATGTATTACATTTGCAGGCCCACTCTATTTAGGCACCATGCATGGTAGTCCCCAGCAAGAAGAATCAGCACTGCCCCACACATACTGGGAGAAAACTCCCTGAACGTCAGGGACATTATTCTTTGTTTTTTATTGAAGCCTTTGTGTTGGGGGTATATCAAATCAATGTTGGACTAGCTGCCATAACATGGCAGCCCATCCAGATTTACATTTTCAGCTGTAAGCACTTTTAGCAAAAACACTGTGTTAATATTGAAAAAGTCGGTGTCGATATTAATAATGATACATTCATATGTGAGAGCGAAATCGCATCTCTGTTATCGAATTTACCTGTCATGAACTCTCCATCAACTCCGACTCCGAAATACATGGTCAGGCAGGCTCTGAGACCTAAGCCTGAGGTTACTAATTGACAGGTCACAGGTGGGGTGGCACGTAGCCGGCAGACAAAAGTGCAAACAGGAAACTCAGATCAATCTCACAGAAAGGCGCAAGGAGACTACAATTGTCCAGGGACATCGGCCCACTAAAGTACAGATGGCCGGAGGGGAGAGCGCATTCCCAAAACGCCATAAAGTCAGATGCCACATGAAGTTTGGAACGCATAGACAATAAGGACACAGCACACACACTACTAGCAGTGATCAAGTGCCCCTCATACTGGACATCTGGACAGCTTACCCACTGGCCCCCATTGTGTTCATGCAAGGCCGAGGCCCACCTGTATTTGTTATCAGGGGCCTTATTTATGACTCCAAAGACAAGGCTTGTATTCTTTACCTAAAGAGGATTGACTGAAGCATTTTATGATACCCAAAGAAATGTATAAAACCTGGCTCAGATCAATTGTACTTTGAGAAAGTCCTCAGACCCGCTTCTGTAACTGTTCTCCCGGCTGAAGCGTTTAATTACACCAACTGTTCCTGTTTGGCCAAACGACTCTTGTCTTTTATTTTTTTCAAGATAAATTCATATTAGAACAACATTTTGGCGAGTCAGTTAGGAGAGATTGCTTCCTCGGACCCGCCTGCAGCCAAGCGAAGGGACCCCGCCCTGACAGATTCACATTTGCGCAGTAAGGAAGGTGAGCAGAAACATAATTGATTGGAAGTTCTGCTGAATTTGCAGGGCGGAGGTCCATCCTTAAGTCGCCCTCACAGTGGGTAAGAGACTAAATCAGATCCTTAGTCCCCGCATTTGGCGTATGGCAAGCTAGGAAGAAGCGCAAACATTTAACAGGAGAGCTCTGCCACTGATAGAAATAGGCATGTTACCTATTTTATGCGTCCAAAATGAATAGTCGCAAAGCCGTCTCAGCAGTGTTCCCGCGGAGGTCACCTTTTTTCGATAGTCCGCACGCTAAGAAAGGTGAATATTGTTTGTCGCTTGAACTGCTGGGCATGACATAGATGGTACTGTTGTCCCCTGGGTGTGATACAGGGTTGAGGCCTCATCGCTTGGACCACTGGGCGTGACACAGATGTTACGCATGGGCCCTGGGTGTGGTATAGGGCCGGCACCTCAATCTTATTTTTTTGTCTAAAAGGGTTTTCACAGTGCTAGTGGTTTTTTTAACACTGTTGGTATCTAAAAGAAGTGAGAGGTGTTGATCACTCAGACCTCTAAGCATGACACAGATGGTACACTTGCCCCATGGGTGTGATATAGGGTGCAATTCAGATGTTAGAGAAAAATATTTCTATTTGGGAGAATAGGTGCAGCTTGTGTTTGGGGTCTCTCTCTCTTCTCTCTCTCTCTCTCTCTCTTTTCCCTGGCCAAAGGAGGGAACTTCTGACACTAACCCAATCGAACATATAAGAACACACATAAGAACCAAATATGCAGGACAGAAAAGGACAGGAAACATGCGCTATTTGAACTGTGGGCCATCTTCGAGGAGGCCTAGACCGATAATCCTAAAGCACGGACAACAAACACGGCGTCCGCACCTCCCCCGCAATATGCAGGTATGGAGGTGCTCTCCTCGATTACCTGCTCTCCACGCATTAGTATACAACAACCCTCCAGTTGAAGGAGCCGGAGGGTGCCCTAACGAACAGCGAACTGTTAGGTCCAGGAATGGGAGTCTAAGAGGCCCACAGGCCCAGGCAATCCCATCGCCGCCCTAGTCCAGTGCAAGGGCTCCCTGAAGTTCGACCCCCACTGTCTGTTGCATTCAGACCATAAAACCCCAGCAGTGCAGAGATCACGCACTCCCACCGGTTCAGGCAAACATACATGGGTAACGGGGAGATTCAAAGGGGTTCTGGACAGTGATATAACTAGCGGGTGTAAGGAAAAGTCCTCTGGGATCCGATGATCAGGGTGGAGCTACAGGGTTTGCACAGGTAGCTGAAGAAACAACAGAAAGCAAATTTGAGGGCGAATTCTGAAGAACAGCGCATAGCTCAGAGCGAAGGAGGCAACCTAGATGGGATTTTGAGGAAAGGCATGCACTTAGAAGTGAGAGAGAGAGCTTGCACTCTGGAAGCACAGCAGGGATAGCAGAGCAGCGCGCCCTCCACCTGAAGAGAGCAAGGGTAGGCACAGGGCACCGATCGGAGAGGATTCAGAAGTAGAGCTAGATGAGAGGCGTTTGACTGGGACCCGAGCCTCACCAGAGTATCAATGTAGAAGAAGGGCTGACCAGGAAATAAGAGACCAATATAGCCCGGTGCAGCACGAGGGGAGCAGCGACGAAGACATGTGCTGGTCCTCCTGAACGCGTGGGCTAGATAGACTGACCCCAAGAGAGATAGTGGCCCAAGAGGAAGGTGAGATCTTCGCGCTGCCATTCTGCCACCTGCTAGCCCGCTGGCCCGAGGGAAAAGATCAGTACGGTAGACCTTGGCCGGAGGAGGGATCCTTCAAACCAGAGGACATGGTCGTAGCAGAAGACTGCATCTGCACGAGGGGAGATCCCAAGTGGAACTTTCCCTACATGCAGGATTGCCTAAGTAGATGGGAACGCTACGTTAGGGAGAAACAAGTGGAGCCACCCAAAGCCAAAATGTACCCACTACTGCAGAAAGGCACATCAGGGACCATCTATGTGCCGTGGGCTCAGATGGATAAAGAAGGGCTATGGACCTAATTGCCGCTATTGTTGGATGGAGCGGGGAAATAGATCTCATATTTTGAGAAGAACACCGCAGGAATAAACCTAGCGATAGGCGATGTCAAAAGTTTGCTAAGCAGTCTTATTGGAGAGTAGACTAACACGGCGTTCGCCCGAGCTCGCATACCAGCAATCACGCTGACAAACACCAAGCATGATGGGGCCGCATTCAAGTTGTATAGGTACCAAATATGGACGGCCTTTAGGGAAATGTTCTTTGACTGCCCTGTTGTAGGAGCGTTAATGGCAGAGATTATGAAACCTGGTGAAACAATAACCAGTTTTCTGGACATGATGAAGGAACGATGGGGACAAGAGACAGGACAGCCATGGACTGAGATGGGCCCACAAGTCGCATTCTTTTATAATACCTTCAAAAAGGGGATGCTGACCGAGATACAAAGCAGATTGGACAGCATAGTAGGGCTTGATACAAAACGCTGGCAGAAGATACAGGCCCACTTATTGCACTATTACAAAAAGAAACAAGAGAAGGATAGGGAAAAATAGGAGCATGCCCAGAGACAAACCGCTAAGTTGGTCCAACACAAATTGAAAAAGACCACCCTCGAGGGGGACGCGTTTGCCGCAAGCATTCACATGGCACCAGTCTTAAAGCGGACCCTACCACAAAACCCCAGAGTGTTTTAACATAGCTATAATGGCAGATGCCAGGGTGGTTGGCAACAACCAGACCTTAGGGAATGTTAATATGGTCACAGAATAGGCCACATGGCAGACAGATGCCAACTAAAAGCATACAACCAGCAGAGGTCAATGAGCCAGAGCCAGTTCCCACAAAATCTCCATCCACAAAATCAAGCCCATGGAAACCCAAATGCATCCTACATTCAGCTGCATGGAGGTCAGTCAGGTATCACAACACCACAACAGGGATCAGGCAGCTGGACAAACACGTGGCAACAGCAACAACACACAGGGAACCCAGCCCAACATGGACCTAGGGCGGAACCGCAGCAGGGAGAGGTAACTACCTGGGGAAATAGTGCCTTCACACAGACGCAGAACACAAATGTGAAGTTAGCTAAGACCCCAAATGCATACCACCCATTTCACCCACACCTCAAAGTTAGCTGTACCAAAAATCAAAAGAACGACCAAGGAAACAATATTAGGAACTTAATCCCTTTACTTGTGTTCGGGAATTCAGGGCTGCTGCATGTGCTTTGTCGACCAGATATCCTCACTAGAGTCCGCCATTCAGGACGCCTGCAGGAGCCTAGGCCCCACTCTGCTGCTGATCCCCAAGGGCGGGGCTGGTTGGCCACACTCCAGGGGGAGGGCAGTCGGATGAGGGGGGCAGGGCAGCTCCCTGACAAGTCCTTAAAAGCAGGCACCCAGGTCCCCGTAGCCAAATCCAATTGTGTTGGGTTCCAATTACCAAGTCGAAAGGTCCCCACTGTCGGGCATCCAGCTCAGGACTAAAATTCCCTCATGGCACCCCCAAAAAACTAGAAGCCTCCAACCAACTAGAGGCTCCTTTTTCTAGTTCTAAAACAAAGCTGTCCTCCACTGTCAGGAGCCAGGTTTACCATACGCTTGGGATAGTGAAGATCAACAACCTCCGCAGCATACGCATATAAACTAATAAGTTGCAAAGCGCTCGCAATGGCGTCTAGTCAGTAGGGAGGTTTACCAAAGTAGCCAGGTGTCCCAAAGCCCGGTGCAGTCCAGGATCACCATCAGGCAGGAGTTCGTCAGAAGCACGTGGCCATTGGCCCGGACACTGTGTCCTTGTGATCCTAGCAAGGCTTCCTTTCCTCTCGAGTTTTTCAGATTTCCTGTCTGGTCACCATGTCTTACCCCTCCAAAATAGAGACAGGAGCATGTCCACTAGTCAGAGGTCCCTAGCCACGAGCCAGGAACCACAGATCCAAACACAGTAGGAAGACGTGGTCCGAGGTAGAGGGGGTGCCTGGAGGAAGGGGGTCAGCGAAGTCTATCACAGTTCCGAGCAAGAGTAGAATGCAAAATGTGCTCACCCCGTAACAGGCTTAGCAATCAGCCAACACACAAGGCCTTACATACTCTATCTGGAGAAAGCAGTAAGCCCAACCCCAAACACTGCAAAACGACATGAGCAGGGATACAGGGGGGCCATGGAACAGCTTTTTGACCACCTCTGTTTAATGAAAAATTGGAGACAAATGATAACCTGAGATTTGGGGAGGTGCCAAAAAGACCAACAAAAAGAAGCCCAAACTAGCCCAAAAGAACTCTCTTGAAAAAGAGTGTTGCCAAGACACCTGGCGCCTCAAAAACCATGCTGTACGCCGCATGCCAGAGTCTAGAGGGGTATGCACATGAACTCAGGACACGTTGCTACCACTAACAGCGCTCAAATAGCGACACACCCCCTCATTACATATCATCCCCTGCATGTGTAGGTTAAAAGACACCGCCCGCACCAATAGCACCCCAATGCACAAACTAGGAGAGAAGGGCTGGTGATGCCCATAGAACCCTAGCTAAACTTGATACTAGCCTAAGGTTCACAAGATCACCCCTTAAAAATCCTTCACCAGTCTGGCACCCAGTTAGGTATGGTGAGGGGGGAGGCCTAACAACTCATAAAAAACGGAGACATTCCGTAAACAAAACTCACTCTCTAACGTATAAAAATAGACACCCCGACTGGGGCCACCTTCCAGTGCCTCACTAAAATTGCATCAATGGTGTGAAGAACACACCCTTAAAGCAGAGCACAGACCCTGAAGAAAAATGACTGACGACGGCACATGCAATGGACAGGAAACATGCGCTATTTGAACTGTGGGCCATCTTCGAGGAGGCCTAGACCGATAATCCTAAAGCACGGACAACAAACACGGCGTCCGCACCTCCCCCGCAATATGCAGGTATGGAGGTGCTCTCCTCGATTACCTGCTCTCCATGCATTAGTATACAACAACCCTCCAGTTGAAGGAGCCGGAGGGTGCCCTAACGAACAGCGAACTGTTAGGTCCAGGAATGGGAGTCTAAGAGGCCCACAGGCCCAGGCAATCCCATTGTCGCCCTAGTCCAGTGCAAGGGCTCCCTGAAGTTCGACCCCCACTGTCTGTTGCATTCAGACCATAAAACCCCAGCAGTGCAGAGATCACGCACTCCCACCGGTTCAGGCAAACATACATGGGTAACGGGGAGATTCAAAGGGGTTCTGGACAGTGATATAACTAGCGGGTGTAAGGAAAAGTCCTCTGGGATCCGATGATCAGGGTGGAGCTACAGGGTTTGCACAGGTAGCTGAAGAAACAACAGAAAGCAAATTTGAGGGCGAATTCTGAAGAACAGCGCATAGCTCAGAGCGAAGGAGGCAACCTAGATGGGATTTTGAGTAAAGGCATGCACTTAGAAGTGAGAGAGAGAGCTTGCACCCTGGAAGCACAGCAGGGATAGCAGAGCAGCGCGCCCTCCACCTGAAGAGAGCAAGGGTAGGCACAGGGCACCGATCGGAGAGGATTCAGAAGTAGAGCTAGATGAGAGGCGTTTGACTGGGACCCGAGCCTCACCAGAGTATCAATGTAGAAGAAGGGCTGACCAGGAAATAAGAGACCAATATAGCCCGGTGCAGCACAAGGGGAGCAGCGACGAAGACATGTGCTGGTCCTCCTGAACGCGTGGGCTAGATAGACTGACCCCAAGAGAGATAGTGGCCCAAGAGGAAGGTGAGATCTTCGCGCTGCCATTCTGCCACCTGCTAGCCCGCTGGCCCGAGGGAAAAGATCAGTACGGTAGACCTTGGCCGGAGGAGGGATCCTTCAAACCAGAGGACATGGTCGTAGCAGAAGACTGCATCTGCACGAGGGGGAGATCCCAAGTGGAACTTTCCCTACATGCAGGATTGCCTAAGTAGATGGGAACGCTACGTTAGGGAGAAACAAGTGGAGCCACCCAAAGCCAAAATGTACCCACTACTGCAGAAAGGCACATCAGGGACCATCTATGTGCCGTGGGCTCAGATGGATAAAGAAGGGCTATGGACCTAATTGCCGCTATTGTTGGATGGAGCGGGGAAATAGATCTCATATTTTGAGAAGAACACCGCAGGAATAACTGTTTTCTGAACTAACCAATGAGCGTCACTCTTATCCAACAGGTCGACAATTGACTGTCCAAGTGCACCATCTTTTCAGCGGGCACATCAGCATCCCGACAGGATCTACAGTGTGCAAATTGAGAATTAAGAACTATACCATGAACATTTTGTCTCAAACTTTTTAAACCAAAGACACTCCCAATTACTAGAGGACTACAGACACCTCCCCTGGATTCATCCCATAACCTGCACTGTTCAATAAGGTTTGTATTGTTGCACTTCTGTGTACCCGCTGTTTACTATGGGTATTGCCGCATCCATTCATCCCAAAGACCTGCCTAGTCAAATAGAGTCCACCCAAGAATTTTTACAGCGCTTGCGTAGGGACCTCTCTTATATCACTTACAATTACACCGAACCCAGCACTAGCATCCCACATGCACTACACAGCACCCTCTTACACAACACATGGTATCAGCACATGACTGCCGTGGGCTCCAAGACATCAGCCAGCTCATGTTACGTCTGCTCGCTAATACTGCATGCAGTAGGCGCACATAGGCTTTACTTGTCCCAAGACGTAGATCCAAAAAAGCAAAATGCCTTCTCCACCTATACCTATGTGGGATTAGGGCCAAAATAAAACTTAACAAGCGAGAACCCCACAGAGTAGTAGTGAATCTGACGCGATACGAGACCAATTCAACAACACTGTACCTTTTCACTGAGCCTAGCAACATTCAAACTGAGCTAGATACCAAAGGGCACCATAGGGGAGGATGCTGTTTGGCCCCCGAGACTTCCTAGAGAAGGGATTCTTGGAGGTAGCAAAGCCACTGAACCAGCGCACGAACACGTCCGCTCCTGCTTCCATCTGTGGTCCCAGGGTGGACCTTAGTGTATCTGGGGCAATCTTCTTTAATAACAAATGGATTCCAGACATGGAGTTCCAGTGTAGGGCCATCCATCTCGATGATACGAAGGGAAAGGAGTCTCGTAGGGTAGGGTTTATCAACAGTTTAGATACCCCATGTCAGAAAATCTGGGATACTCTGGTGGGTGGGTATACATGGCTAGAAGGGAAGGGGCAACCCCTAATTGTACGGAAACTTATACTGTATTCCATGTGTTTCAGAGGTAAAGGAGCAATTCCAATGGGCACGAATTAAAACTGTAGCACAATCCTGCACCTTCCAGACGGAATAATGATACATTTATATGTAAGAAAGAAATCGCATGTCTTATCAAATACACTCGTCATGAACTCTCCGTCAACCCCCACTTAGAAATACGTGGTCAGGCAGGCTCTGAGACCTAGGACTGCGGTTACTGATTGACAGGCCACAGGTGGGATAGCATGTAGCCGGCAGACAAACATGCGAACAGGAAACTCTGATCAATCCCACAGATCGGTGCAGTAACACCACAATGGCCCAGGGAGATGGGCCCCAATAAAGCATACATGGCCAGAGGGGAGCGCACATTCCCCAAAACACCATAAAGTCGGATGCCACATGAAGTTACGAACACATAGCCAATCAGGACACGCATTGATCACGTGCCCCTCATGTTGGACATGTTACCCACTGGCCCCCGTTGTGTCCACGCAAGTTTGAGGCCTACCTGCATTTGTTATCAGGGGCTTTATTTATGACTCCAAAGACAAGGACCACATTCTTTACCAAAAAAGGATCACCGGAAGCATTTTATGATACCCAAAGAAATGTATAAAACCTTGCTCAAATCGATTGTACTTTGAGAAAGTCCTCAGACCCGCTTCTGTAACTGTACTCCCAGCTGAAGCGTTTAATTAAACCAACTGTTCCTGTTTTGCCAAACGCCTCTTGTCTTTTGTTTTTTCAAGGTAAATTCATATTCTAGTAACAACTATGTCACAGTGGAACTTTAGATTTAGCAGGTAGACTACTGCATGACTGGCTGTGGCAGGCATCCGTCACCCTTGAGGCTTGGTAAATGTGCTGCTAAACCTTAAAAAAGCCAATAAGTCCAAAATATTCCCTAGCTGTTAGGAGGGAAAGTGTTGTGACAGAAATGTTCCCTGCATGGTAAACACATGTCTTCCTTCCCTGTGTGCAAGATAAAGAGATCTTACACTGTATCCTTGTTTTGGATAATCCTGCTTGGAAACCGCCCCACTGCTACTTGCTGTGAGACCCATCACCTTGCACAAAGGCTATGTCTGAGGCAAAGGCAGAAAATGACATTTGAAAGAAAACCACCACATCTCCTTTCAGGAAAATGTGCATAAAAGTGGAATCCAAAACACCCTACTTTGGTTTAGTTCCAAGTTAGCCATGTCCAAGGAAGGGACTGCTCCATAGAGTCCTCAGAGGTCAACTGTGTGACCAAGACTGGTGTCTGCATGACAGCCAGTCTACCAAAGGTGGGAGGATATCACCTGAAGTCTGAACTTTCTGCTGGAGGAGGTGAGGGAAGGTCTAGCACTCAATAGCCTGCCTACCTGCTTACAGATAGAGGGAAGGAGAGGGAGTGACTCTGCAGTAGGAGAAACTCTTTAGGAGCAGAAACTCAGCATGTTTTCAGCATGAGGAATACCCAAAGAAAGCTGACTGCCCTACAGAGCAAAACCAGGACAGAGCTGTGCTATAATGGGTCCCCATCTCTTTGAGTGATTCTTGTGTGAACTGAACGAAGTCTTTGCAAGTTCAGGTAGCAAAGTGTCATCTGGCAGCCCACTATGGAATCAACAATTGGCGATGCTGCTGCCAATGCAGAAGAGGAGTGTACACTGCAGAAGCAAGAACTTGATCAGAATGGAAGTCGCAACTGCCAAAGCCATGATGCTGCTGACAAATTGGCCCAGACACTACAACTGCCATTACCTAGATAGTGCCGAAAACATCATGCCGCAGAGCAGGAATTCCTGTTCAGAAGGAAGGCCACCTCTAAGGAACCATAGACTGAAAAGCTGCTGCTGTGTTAAGTGAAGCCGCAAGCTGTGTCTGCCACACCTCTGTATCTGCAACAACCATTGAAGAAGTAAAGTGGTGTTTAGTCTGCGAATGGAAAAAAGGGGCTAAAAGCAGGGAAAAGAAGCTAGCACAAAATCTTATGACTTTTTGCCATATTGAAGGTAAGAACTGGTTAAATGAGCTGCACATCAACCAGTAGGTTAAATGTAAATGATCGGTACCGCCACCTAATTAATGTCTATGCCTGCATCATCCTGCAGTATAGTAGACATTAGAGCTCTCCTGGTATGGGGAGCGGGTACCAAGAGGGTGTGTAGCATCTTACTAAGGATCCTAACTAAGATTACAACCCAGTAATTGTGATTCCTATTGATTTGTGTAGTATTTCTTTTTGATGAGAAATTTCGTTTAGAACAAAAAAGATAAGCACTGGTCTGAAAAATATCTTATTATGTTTGTTGGTTGACTGTTGAGTTCTGAGCTCTTGTCACCCACTCTACCTTTCTGAGAAGTTATTTACTTCTTGTCCTCCCTGCCCTGATGAGCAAGTGCAGAACGAGTTGTACTTGGCCCAGTTTGCAGAGTTATAGTAGCAAGGACCCCAGCATATCAGTGGCAAATGACCTCAACCACTAAGGTTGGGGTCAAGTAGCCATTCTGCGCTGTAGTCCCCCTAATGTGTTCTGACAGAAAATGAAGGTGCTGTGAAATGCCCAATTGTAAAATTTCCTGTAACAAGTATGGCAAAAATGCTGAATAATTGGCGTCCACAGGCATGTTGAAATCATCCAGCATCAAAACCGTTACACCTATCACCACAGTCATGGTAGTAAGATAAAGCAACTGATCTACTACTCAAACGGACGGGCCAGGTGGGCAATAAACTAAAAAGTCTCTGACAGTTTCTTTGAGTGATAAGCCTCAAGGAGAAAGGTAAAATTTCAATCGCCACCTTTCCCTTTAAAGGTTACTGTCCCTAGAATGCCTCATGTAATACCCTTGAACCCCAAACATACAGATTTTATAACAAGGGGAGCCAACATGGTTAAAAGTAGCTCACAGTCGTCAGCCATACCTCTGTAATAAACAATATATGCAGCTTCCTATCCACAACGGGCATTGATGAGGCCACATTTTATATTATTGCAAATATCTCTGCAACTTGTGAGCGGGATGATGTAAAGGTATAGGACATTTTGATTGCCAGAACATCTAACATCTAATCTTCCAGCAAGTGTTGGAGTAATGGAATATGCCTTACGTAAGGTCAGAATGAAGTTCACTCAATCATGAGACAATTCATAGATCCCTCCAAATGTCCACAGAAAACATTGAGTAATACTACAGAAACTGAGAGTTCCGTTACTAAGGGTGCACTCCCTGGCCCCCGTCTCTATCCTACTACAAGAAGCATTCCCACGGTTCAAAAAAAGGAGGTGGAACACTGAACATCTAGTGTCTTTTACTGTGGGACAGCGTGGGCAACATAGTCAGTCCCATAGGCTAAATCGTTTTACCCAAAGAGGCTGCTCATCATTGCATCTCCTTTACAGGACTTGCAATGGGAATCAGCATCATATATCTCCGATAGGCAAACCATGTGTCAATTTAAGCAACGTAGCAATATAGCACTCACCATCATATAAATCTGGTGGAATAGTCATAAACATATATTGAAAAAGTCTTAAAACATTTGCCTGCCTTGTAAATAAGGGTCTATCTCCTTGGAGATTTTGAAAAAACTATTTAATATGTGCTAACATTTATTTTGGCTCTATCATTGCCCTTATCATTTATGTGATTCCTTTCTCCTCATTGACCCCAACCTGTGACCTGATGTTATTGTGGTTATCTTAAAACATGATTCAAATCCTAGCAAATTAAATTTTTGAGTGTTATGGGCATTTTGTGACTTAGGCATTCTTTGTCACTGAGCAGTGAATGGGTGAGGTCAGACAAAGGTTTGCTATTCATCAAAGGTTTTACCTACAGACTTTGAACTTTTGTTCGAAGTCTTCAGTAAGGTAATGCTGGAATCTGTTGCCAAGTTGGGCTCTTTCAGGCAGAAACCATATTTTTGTAGTTCCACTGTAGCCTTGAACTACGAGGTCAAAGGCTCTGACCACAACAAACCAGGAAAAGGTAGCTTCTGAAGCGGTATCCTTTCAGGAACTGTTGAGTATGGGTCTTTTTTCCGGTAAGATTGGTCTTGATATTTTAATGCTGGAAAATGGCAGTCCCAGGTTTTAGCAAATGCTCTACATATTGATCCATGGTGCCCAAAAATTCCACAAACATTCTATGAGCTTTTACTGAACACCATGCAGTGTGGTCTAGGGAAGAGAAGACTACTTGCTACCTCCTGTCAGGTCCACAACCAAAGGTCAGATCAGCATTCTTTGCTGGTTTCCTCTATATGGACACAGCTCTCTTTATCCTCAGGATTTCCAAGCTGTCCAAGTCTTGCAAAAAACACAATTCCAATCAGCAGACAAGCACCTCTGGTTAGGACCTCAAAACCATTAATCCTCATAGGGACCGCATGAGGCTAGGACAAGTGTTTAGGTCAAGGCATCAAGGTAAAGCAGGAGACTACTCGCTGCAGTCTTTTAAAAGACTGGTGGGATACTTATAGCAGCCCATCTTCTTTCTCCTCCTTTGTCCTGTTCAGCTCTTTCCTTTGAGGGTGGTGCAGCAGTTTTTAAAGTCCGAACTCAGCTGTGGCTGGTGAACTTTGCTAGGTGAAGCAAGTTAAAGTTTTTGCACACCCTTCAACTAACACTTACCACTCTGTTACCTAGGCCCTGTTCCACATTGTTGCCTACCTGTCAAACCAATCCCAAAGTTTCATTGTGAAAGCTTTTCAAAAAGGCAACTCTAAGCCTTGCAGTGGCGGCGGAGCGTCGTCCCAATGCTTACTCGCAGTATGAGAAACAAAAACATAAAATTATATTAACTTTCAATTCGTACCATTTTATGTTTCCTTTGCGGGCGGGCGGGGCTGCTCTACTAATGGAGCAGGGCAGGGGAGGAGTGGTTTGCCCACTCCTAAGTGAGCAATGACTGTTTGGTCGGTCCTCTTGGGAAGCCCAAACCAGTCATTCGCACTTTCCCTGTTCTCCATACAAGCTGCATTACAGCCTGCATGAAGAACATGCCCACCCCTCCAGCCCCTGGCTGAGCGTCGACCAATCACAGCATTGTGACTGGCCTTGGGGAGGGAGCCTGGCTGCCTGCTTCCTGGAGTCGGAGACAGGAGAGCAGGACCAGAGACGTGGGACCCGGCCTAAAGGTAAGCTTTTTGCTTTTCTTTTAATTATGCTCCCTCCCGTGCGACACTCCCTTCCCCCACCTGTGAGCCATGCCGCCCGCAACTGAAGTCTTGCATAGTTCTGTCCTCCTAACTCCTCTCAGTATCAGCCCACATGACTCCCAGAAGATCTGCCATGGCCATTCCTCTTAAAGGAAAGGAGTGCCATAACATCTATTGACAGGTAGATTTAATCTGGTTGGATGTTCACAGAAGGTTTTCAAGTTAATCAGATGGTCTATCTCAGTGGATCGAAATTGGTATAAAAATATCTATTAGCCCTTAATTGAAGAGGGGCCTGCGAGAGGGAAGTTCCGTTAAACCACCAGTTCAGATTGATCAAACTCTAACGCAGAAATGTAACAGCCTTATGAAAGTCATTTTTCTGCAGTGCCATAAAAATTCTAACATGACCATTGCCTTTTATATTCCTTAATCACCATCTGCTTCAAAAGCGATGTTATTTGCTTACCCAAATTAGTGAGAAAACATGCACCAAACTGCAACTTGTTTCAATCATTCCCTCACACAATAAATGTCATAAGAAACAGCAGAGAGGCTTATACTTCAATCACAGAGTTCAGAAAATTTTGAATACAGAAGAAACAAGTTACTTACCTGTACACTGTGGTTCTCCAGAATTGGTATCTTTAATAGATTCACATGCTTGAATCTTCCCCGTTGTCATGGTGGGAAGCAAGCAAGCAAAAGAAATTCTTCAGGAAGGCGAAAGAGCTTCATCTGAAATAATACACACAGCTATGGATGTGTCCTCGGCGGCTTTCAGACAGATGGACAGTGCCACAGTTCTGCGATGGGAAGTATGACTGAGGGTCACGGCCTTTCTTCTGGCAATGCAAGCCAAAATATTAGATATGCCTTTTGATGGTGAAAACCTTTTTGGAAACATGTTGATGATGCCCTCCAATTTATTAAAAGAGACACCAATATGGCACATTCTTTGGTAACATTTCAACAGCATCGTTTTCCGCTCTTTCAGGGAGGCCAAGGAAGAGGCCAATTTAAGCCCAGAGCTTCTTACCAAGCTTATAGCTATTAGCCCTATCCCCAATTTCAAAAGGGATATTGTCCTCAATACACCTCGCAACAACAGTACAGAACAACTACGGCAGCGACATACTCATGACAGTCTGCTCGTAGATGACTTCCAGCTGGGGGAAAAGGACATGAGACCTCCAGACGTCAGTGACAATTTTCAGGCACTAGTCACGTCAGTCTCTCAACAGCATCATCTGGGTAAGGATCGTACCACCTACTACAATCATTGGAAGAACATCTCTTCACACAAATGAGCGTTAGCTGTAATACAGAATAATTTAGAATTTGTTCAAAAGCCTCCCAGACACCCTCCTCGCAACAGGTCTCTTCAACATCTAGATCTGTTTAAAAAAGAAATTTGATTGCTTGTCTCCGAAGGTGCGATAGAGAAAGTTCCGCTTGTATATCGCAACAAGGGCTTCTACTCCAACTTCTTCCTCATCAAGAAAAAGTCTGGGAAATGGAAAGAAGTTATGGATCTGAGACTGTTGAAGAAATACATAAAGAAACCACCTTTCAGAATGCTATCTTTATAAGAGATTTTACAACTGCTAAATTATGTAGGTTTCATGACGTCACTAGATATCCTGGATGCGTACTTCAGTGTCCCCATACATGTAAAGCAGCGGAAGTAACTAAGGTTTGAGGTGGCAGGGTGTCATTTCAACTCAAAGTTCTTCCCTTTTGGCTTCGATTGGCTCCCAGAGTTTTCACAAAATGTATTGCCCCAGTGGCGGCGTTCTTCAGAAGAAACGGTATACCCATATCATGGCTCCACATTCCACTCAGCAAAAAGATTTGCTTTAGCCTGTCTTCAATTGTTCAAAATTTTAGGTCTAAAATTAAACAGAGAAAAGTCCTTCCATAACACCATCCAGATCCTTGATTTTCCTGGGAGCAATTCTGGATACAAAAGTTTCCAAAGCTTATCCAATGATGGAAATATAAATGCATAACAGCAATAAATTCCTTATCAAAAAGAAAGTTCACTTTCGTTCGAACATTCAAATCAATGTTGAGAATGATGTCTTCTTGCATTCAAGTTAATTCCAAACTGCCAACTAAGGATGAGACCGTTGCAGGAAAAAATGGATGTCCAATGGATTCAGATCCAGGGAACATTCAAAGACACAATCACCATTACTCCAACAATGAGGCTAGCGATGGCATGGTGGGGAAGAATAGAAAATATCTCTATTGGCCTATCGCTTATCCCAGTGCATCCCCACTTCATAATGATGGACGCTTCCCTGGAGTGTTGGGGAGCTCATCTTCAAGACCAGGAAATTCACGGCAAATGGTCTTCTCAAGAGGCAAGGATGCACATTAACCTCTTGGAGCTGAAGGCAGTTTTCTTAGGTCTTCAATCTTTTCTTCCCAGAATACGCAATTCCACTGTCTAGGTATAACAACCAATATCACAATCATGTTTTATCTCATCATACAGGGAGGAACGAAATTGAAGATCTTGTCTACACAAGCACAACAAATATGGGAATGTTTGCTTATTCACAACATATCCTTCCAATTGGAGCACATCCAGGGAGTGAAAAATGAATAGGCAGATTCCATGAGCATTAGTGTGAGACAGCGCCACGAATCGGAATTAAATCATCAACAGTACTCCAAATTTTCAAATGATGGGGAACCTCAAATTTGGATTTCTTTGCAACAAAAAATGCAAGATGTATGCAAACAGGTTTCCCCAGAGGAAATCATGTGTAATCACATTTTTTTGGGGCCTGGACAGGAATGTTCACTTACGCCTTTCCTCCTTTTCCTCTAATTCTCAAGGTTATTAAAAAAATGAAACAAGAGCCTTGCCACCTCTTTCTGATAGTTCCAGTGAGGCCAAGGCAATATTGGTTCACAGAGCTACTTCTCCTATCAGAACCTCCACATATTCAGCTCAAAGTAACAGCGAACCTCATTTCCATGAACAAAGGTCAAATTATTCATTCACAGATTAGAATCTCTCAACTTATCAACTTGGCTCCTCACGACAATGAATTCGGATCACTGCATATACCAGAGGAATGTTAGACAATTCTAGAGCAATCTCGAGCGAATGCCATGAGTAAATCCTATAAAGCAAAATGGAGAAGATTTTGTTATTGCCATTATGGCCTACGATAGTAATACATATTGCATAATTTATGGTACTGTGGGACTCCCACTTCAACTACAGGGAATGATTCAAGCATGTGAATCTATAAAAGATCCAATACTGGATAATAGTGGCCACATCAACAGCCCTATTTGCTGGGGTTTCTTTACTGGACATTTGCCGAGCAGAAAAAGGGTCTAATGTTTATACCTTCACCAAGCATTATGGTTTGGATTCTTCTTAGAAAGCAGATGCCGCGGTTGGGCTAGAGGTCTTATGTTGCCTTTTTCAGTAAGGTAAAGATTGTTGTTTCTTACATATCAACTCATCATGCTTCATATTTAAAGTTTTATATTTGGAAAAGGAAATGTTAGTTTGGTCTTGCTAGTTGACATTTACGGCATGGTCATTTTCTACATCAGAGTGGTTTGCCATACCTACCGCCTCTCTTGGACTTAGTACTGCATACTAATATGATTCAAGCATGTGAATCTATGAAAGATTCAATACTGGAGAAGAAACAAGTTACTTACCTGTTCTCCAGTATTGATATCTTCCATAGGTTCACAAGTGAGCCTCCCACCTCCCCATTGGGGCTCCCCATTCCGAATACCTCTTACATTCATTTTTGCAAACTTGTGCTTGAAATCTGACGTATGGTGGCCCTGTAGGGGAAGAGTGCTTCAGGGTCTGTGTTCTGACTGGTTGAAATTCGCTTCTTATAAAACAATGTGAGTTGGTTACCAATGTCATTTAGCTTCTCTATGCTTCTCAATGCTTATGTTTGGCACTGCCTTTTATTATTACTGTGGCACTCCCACCATGACGACGGGGAATGAAGCATGTGATCTATGAAAGATTCAATGTTGGAGAATAATTTTTGATGCCTTAAAATGTAGTCATTAGGTGGAAAGCTCATTCATAGATCAGTTCCTATACCACTTAAAGACAATAGATGCAGAAAAGAGGGATCACCTGATATGTGTCTCAACTGCTGCAACACATCTTAGTCTATTGCATGTCAAGCAGACACACTGGCTCTTATAATGAGTGGTCATGTAATCTGGAACTGGCAGTTAAACCACAGTTACTGGCTGCATCAAAATTACAAAGGATACGGAAACAACTCCTTACTAATGTTTTCCCTTCCCAAGACATGTCTGCGGCAAAAAGCAGCTGAAATCTCTGTGTGGTAAACAATGGGAAGTAATCAACAGAAATCAGCACAGTAATACTTATTTCCCAGGTTATTGCCACTTCTCGGAATTCAATTTGTAATGGCCTTGTAAAGTGCCATCCCAGAATTACAGATTCTTCCGGGATCAGTAAACCTGGGTGCAAATTTACCACATTAGCACTTCAATATGTCTGTAATGAGCCCCACTGTGATTTATGCAAAACTGTATCTATTCATTTAATGTGGGGGTCTGGTGATCTGGTGAGGATGCCTAATCAGAAGCTGGAGTTTTCATAGACAACCAACCTGTGAGTTTGTCTTTTTTCCTTCCATTGCGCTATTTAGACTGTTTCCCCCATGTTTGGCCTTTCATTTTTTTCTATATATTTACAAAAACTGTGGGTCATAGCCTACACGCAGGTAGGTGGTCAGTCACATCAACTTTGCTACCTCGCATTCACAACAATGTGTTAATAAAGAGATGAGTGTATTGAGATAGTCAGTTTCAGGATTTTTTATTGTTTTTTATTTGTGAAAGGCAGTTTGTTTTAAAGTTTGTAATTAATCTTTTTGATGCAGAGCAGTGAGAATTCACAAAGTTTCTCACCTGTCCAAATTAATAGTAATACTCTGTCTTAAGTCTGATAAAAATTAGTTTGTCATCTTTGCAGACAAATATGCATGGTTTTCACCCAGGTGACCCCAAGACCTACAAGAACAAGGGACCCAACCGGCTTTATCAAGTTCTGCATGCAACCTGTGTATCATGTTTGATAAATAATTATCTTTCAAAGAATAGAGTACCTGTTGTCTGGTGCTATGCATGCTGTATAACATTCTCCATCTTATCACAGCCTATCATCAGAAAATAGTACCTCTGTCTGACTTTGGCAAGGCTGGATCACTGTAACTCACATATTGGTCTCCTAGAGTACCACGTCCCATCTTCGAAACTTTCAGTATGAAGATATGCAATCCATCCTCGGCCATAACAGAAGATGACATATTTCCTCACATCTTGTCACTGGATTAGCTTCCATCAGAAAACTTTGCCTGTTAAAAGCGCTAGTCCTCTGCCATAAATCTATTTACATCTGTGTCATGTCTTCCAAAGCCTGGAACTTCCTCCCCCCCCCCCCCAATATCAGAGCAACCTCCAATCTCATGTATGTTCCGTGAATTGCACAAAATGCTCCTATACATTATCACTTATATGTATATATGTGTGTGTGTACACTTGGTGGCATGCTTAATCACTGGGTTCTTCCTGCTGTGCTGCGGAACAAGGCGTGCTGCGACCTACAGGTATGTGGGAGCACTGATAGCATTAGACTAATCCAGATGAAAAAAGTAGGAGTGGGGTTTTATTTTAAAAAAGATTAGAACATTGGAATGTGGAGCACTCCATTGAATACAATGGAGTGCTCCGTGCTTCTACGGGCCGGTAAAGGCCCGCAGAGCAACATTCCAATGTTGCTTTTGTTCACAGCTACTGCTGTGAACAAAGGCCTCTCGGAGCTCGAAGGGATTTAAACCCCCTCGGGCTCCGAGAGGCCTTTGTTTAATTTGTTAGAACATTCTGCCCTCTAGTGGCAGAATGTTCTAATAGCCTTATAGCCCTTCGTAGCTGGGCTATAACGGCTATTAAAGTCCCGCTCCCTTGTTAAAGGCCCTCACCTTCGGCTCGGGCCTTTAACGCTGGAGCAGGCCTTTAATAGCCGATATAACCCGCTACGGCGGGCTATAAGGCTATATTACAAATACCTGGCTAGTAGAAAAAATATTCTTTATTTACACCTCTATCCGATATGATTACAAAATGGGGAAAAACGGAAACTCGATTGGATAATGTCCCTGAGTTTCACTGGTCGACATGTTTCTAGCCCTACCCCAAGGCTATTCTTCAGGACCAAGGATATGTACTCCCTGATGCCACTCCTGTTAGCACGAAGTTCACTGCATGCTCATATGAAACTAAACAATCAATACTAATACATACAGCACCTAATCGGTGATGTTTCTTGAAAATATGTTATTAGCATTGATGAGGCTTCATGAGTCCAAAACAGGGGGACCCTCAGAGCTGCGGGCGTGTTCCCTGAGCGAGGAAGCAGCCTTGACGGAAGTGGGAATAACCTAATGATGAAGCATGCCACCAAGGGCAAACCCTGGTGGGCGAGGTTTATTTAAAGAAATTTCTCTGCCTTCTAGAACTCCTGAAGGGGGAGAAAAGAGTGACTCTCTGTGTTTTACAGTACGACTTTTTGGAGGACGAGTCCCTGCTACCTCCTCTACTTCCTATCTTTGATGTTTCCTATATGTGTGTGTATACATACATGGACAAGAGTTATGGCTTTTAAGTTGGGGGCAGGATTTGTGGTTTGTGTAGGTAATCCCAACTGACAAATTTTAGGGAGGGAGTCTGATTTATTTCATAAGCAAAGCTGTGCTTTATTGTGTTTTCTAAGTGAGGCTATCCTGGAGTGGTATTATTTTATACTTTATCATGCTGCATTGTTTTTTCAATAAGGGAATAAAGGTTTGGCATACAGAGGCACACTCAATATAGAAGAGTAATATATTTTGGTATTTAAATATATTGAAGAAATAAGCCCTCATATCTAAAATTCATCCAACGTTTGGCAAATGTAGTAAGGTAGTGTTTCATTTAGCAGTTTCTACATGTACCAATTGAATACCTGAAATACACTTGGTATCCAGAAAATTTGGGTGGTTAATATTTTTCAGACCTATGAGTACAATAAACCTATCTATTTTCTCAAAGAAACTGTTTACTTTTTCAGAGCAAAGACTTCATATTTTTTACATTTTCACCAGAAGGGCGGATATTGTGCTAGAAGATGTTGATGCAGCTTGCCAGATATATTAGCTAATCACTGTAATATTAATAATATATATAATCCTGAATGCCTAAAGCAGTCACATTTCAGTGTACAGTCTTACTGTAATTTCATTTTGGTGTTTACCTTTATATTTAGTTTCATTTCATTATCATTTTCATTATCTCTGGTTTTCACTAAAATATTTTCCAGTTTTAGATCTCTGTGAACTATATCTGTAAGAAAAAAAAACAATGGCTCATTTGAATCATATTCTTTGAGGAAACAATAACAAGTTACACATTCAATACTATTATTTTGTGAGGTGTGTTCCACATATAATTACATTGCTCAGATAAATTGCCAGAAAAAAATGTTTGTACATCCAAAGCCAGTCTAGATATACCCACACCTGCAAATTACACTCTAATGGGTGACCCTATGGTTTTCAGAATATGTCAATGAAATCTAATTTTGAGGCATTTGCTTGCAGATCGTTGGATATCTTTATTAGAAGTTGGCTTCACTGAGAGAAATAAGTATTGATGAGAAAGTTAGTCATACCCGCTTTCCATGGGGTTCTTCCCATTAATGGCACGGGGAAAGAACAGAATAACTGGAGAGGATGGAGCGGAAGGATGCAATATGGGCAAGTATGTTAAAAAACTAAATGACAAGAATCAGAGGTGCCATATGCACCAACCCAGAGATACTTGAAAGCAATAACAGTGGGGAAATTACCTAGAGATCTACTGGCTGTACATGCTCAGTAGTGGTAATTTAAGTAGCTGTTTCAATACACGTAGTGTAATACATAGAGACTATTGAAAAGTTACTTACTTGTAATCCTACGTCTCTGTTGAAAGAAACTGGGTTACTACTTGAGGGGTGGGACCCTTCTCAAGCAACATCTATCTCAGGGTGAAGTCATAAGCAAGCCCTAAATTAAACTGTGCTCAACTTTTGGGTAGCTTGGCACAGAGCAGTCAGGCTTAACTCAGGGACCATGTGCAAAGTATTTGTGGAACACTTCAAACAGTAACACAGTGAAATAACACCACAACAGGGTTCCACAGCAACATAGAAAATTTGAATAATTTTTTATAAATAAAACAAGACCAATGTGACAAAAATCCAATCAGAACTGAAGATATCCAATTTGAAAAGATTTTAGTAAAAATTGCGTCAAAACGCACAAAGCGCAAATTGTGGATATCTGGTTGTGCCGGACCAGGACAAAGGCTCAAGTTCAGGTCGACTGTGATGGAGCACGGGCCGGCTACAGGGACCAAGTTAGACCTACTGAACAAAGTACCTTCAATCCTGGCTTGCGGAGAGTTGCGAGGATCCGCGCCAAAGATGAGTTATGCAGCCGAAGTGATGCATTGGTTCCAAGGTGCAGCAAGGTTGTGGTGCATGGTCTTGCGTTGTTGTTGAAGATCCAAATGATGAGGTCTTGCGATGCAAAGTCCGGCGTGAAGCTCCTGTCCGGCCTGCAAAAATCCTGCCATTTCCAAACCGGCATGGCACGGCGAGGCCCTCACCGCCTGTGCAATGTCCTTGGTGTAAGGTCGGCGGTGATGCCAAACTCTGCAAGCAAGGCCTGTCCCGCAATAGAGAAGCACCGCAGCTAACACAGCCCTCTAGCCCTGGGGCGACAGTGAAGAGAGGACTACAGCAGGCTGCGAGGAGAGGCATGGTGGAGCCGTGCGACTAAGGTCACCGTGGTAGGCCACGGTGGCAGAAGGGTGATCAGATGGACTCCACCTGATGAACAGTGCATGCCATCAGTGCTGTGTTGACTGTGGCCGTCCGCATGGTGAGTCGCTACAGCAGCGGTGAAGCCGCTAGTTGAGGATCAGCGCTGGGTGAACAGATGCGACAGACGGAAGAACTGACCGGACTCCACCTATTAGGCAGTGCTTGCCTGCAGAACGGGGCCGATGGCTGTAGGAAGGACATGGCTGAGCCCAGGGAGGCTGCTCGCAAGGGGGGGACAGAACTGTGTCAGCAGGAGGGAGCACGGTGCCTGAGGAGATTGATCGGTGAAGAGGAGCTCCTGTGATGGAGGAGAAGGTGCCCCCCACGCTTCTCCTCACCACAGTATGAAGAGACTAGGGCCTGGGCTGTTGATGTGAGGGACTGTGGTCATCCCAGGGGCTTCTGAAGGACAGTGGCTGTGGGATGATCATGCCAGGCTGATGGATAGAATGGAAGACGTGGAAACCTCCCTGACGTCAATAAGCCCCACAATGGCGACCATGCAGGAGCACCTAAAGACCCTAAAGGCAGAGGTGCAGAGCTAAAGGCAGAGGATGCGGAGGGGCGCTTTAGGCACAAGGATGTTCGCTTTCTTGGCTTCCCCGAGAAGTCAGAGGGTCCATATATGGAGTTAACTGTGAAGGACCTGCTGACATCCCCGGTTCTGGCCCATCGAATCCGAAAGTTCTTTTCCATCGAGCGGGCGCACGAAATCCTTGGCCAGCTGCCCCCACCCCCAAGTCTCCTAAACTTCAGAGACAGGGACCTGCTGCCTCAGATGTTCCGGCCAAAATGCCCCTGGCGGTACAGTAGGAACCTCATTACAGCATATTCGGACTATACAGCAGAAGTTAAAAAAAAAAAACTTTTGGGGCTGTTAACGCACAACTCTGGATCCTCAGGCTGTCATATGCATTGCTCTTCCCAGCACGACTTCGGGTATTGGATTTCGATTTGTCCAATTTCTTTCGCATGCCGGCGGTCCAAGGAGGTCGAGGACCTGCCTGGAGTCAAGGGGGGGGGAGACATGCTGGACTGGAGCAGAAGTAAGCCTCATTGCCGTCACCCCCATTGGCCACGCACCCGTCTGTCAGAGGAGCAAGCGGTTAAGGAGCGGACGCAGGTGGTGGTGGCGATCTCCTTGCATGGCACAAATAGATACGAGGTCCTGGCCCCCGAGAAAGATCTAAAATCTGTTGCGAGGCTCCGAGCATGATGGCCTCGGAGGAAGAGAACACTATCACCCCCGGAGGGGTAGCCACAATGGCAGCTGCTGGAACTGTGACTCCATTGGAGTGGTGAGTCCTGCCATGGCTCATTGTCCTGACCTGGTGAGGGGTTGATTGGTGGGCCCCAGACTGCTTGGTGCAGTTCCCCCACCAAAGTGCAGCTACCAGCAAGGGGCCAGAGGTAACAACTGGTGACTTTTCTGGTCCCAAATATACTTACCGCAAGGACACTGTTTGCACACTAAGGGGCCGATTCCAATTCGGGCCGGAAATCACTCCGACCGAGCCGGAACCGGAGAGATTTCAGACCGAATCGGACCCTGGAAGTTCGACCGTACGAGTACGATGCGCACGCATGCACTCGGACTCGAGTCGGTCGGACTCCCATTGAATTCAATGGGAGCCGGTCGTACAACGCGTACGCGGGCTCCCATTGACTCAATGGGTGCGAGGCGAACAAAGGCGCCCCCTACAGCGGGTACGCCTCGATGCGCATCATGCCGTACATGCACAGGTAGGGGGGACCCATGGGTCCCCCCTGTGTGCGACTCGCGCGGCTACGCGTACAGGGGGGTCCGACGCGGACCCCCAAAGTCCGGCTCCGACTGCTCTTTCGAGCCGGACAACGCGAGTCGGTCGGACTGCTCGCGGCGTGCATCGTACTTGCCCGGCCGGGGAACGTCTCCATTGCGCGGTGCGAACAGTGTCCGAGCGAGTCAGTCGGAGCGGTTCCGACCCGCGTACGAGTCGGTCGGCGATTTCGCGTGCGCTCGCATCGTACTCGCTCGGCTGGACGCACGTACGAATCGGTTGGAAAAGAGGGCTCCGAATCGGATCCGGTTAAGCCGAATCCGATTCGGTGCCCTACCGGCCGAGATCGGAATCGGCCCCTAGGTCTAAGCTTTGCTGTCGGACACATGCGTGGGGAGTTGTGGCAAGATGCATGTTTGTGTTCAAGCCAAGGGACAGAGAGTTGCTGTTATGTTGATGTTTCATGGTTGTGGTATGACATGGGGGAGCAACACTAGGGGAGATGGATGGGTCAGGAACAGGGAGGCACAATTACATGCACAAGCGACTTGCCTGTTGATTTCCACTCGTGGCAATGGATGCGACCTATAATGTGTTGACGTGGAATATCAGGGGTATGGCAACGCCGGAGAGGCGGCATAGGGTATACGCATATCTCAGGTAACGACACATACATATAACTTGTATACAACAGCCACACCTTACAATAGAGAAACTGGTGAAGGTAGGCAAGCAGTGGAGTGGACAAGTGTTTTGGACTGGGTACTTGGCATTGGCACGTGGGATTTTGATAGCCCCAGGAGTACCCTTTGTGCATAATAGGGTGGTGATTGACACAGAAAGGTGGTATGTGACGTTGGAAGGTGAGTTAAATGGCAGGCCTCTGTCGGTGGTAGCGGTATATGCCCAAAATGCGCTTCAGGGAGAGTTTTTCAACATCCTGTCCCCAGCCTTGCTCAGAAATCCTCAAGCACCAGCGTTATGGGGGTTGATTTTAATTGCATTCACTGTACAGGGGCACATCACTCTGTACCTCCCTTTCCGGGGACACAGGCTAAGTTGGCAGGGTATGCCCAGACGTGGGCCCCTTGCTCACTTTGCCACTGGATTCAAGCTAGCCTGGCTGATGAGGGCTGTTAGCCCGAAACCGGTCCTAGGATGCTTGTTTCCGGTCCAGGGAAGACATGGCTTGGCAGTTCGGGCTAGACTGTTCCCATAAGGCACAGGGTCAAGACTGATTTGCATATAGCTGTGTCTGAACTGGGGTGGCGAAGTGAGCTAAAGAACGATCATGGATTCAACCCAGATCTGTGACTGGGGGTGAGTGTCTGAAAAGTTTTAGCGCTCCGTCCATCATCTCCTTGTGTTTGCTATACTCAGCCACAGTGTCAATGGGTGCCCTGTGCACTACAACTATCGCTGTGGAGTGAAATGATGGGGAGAACCGTGCTAGCTGTTCATTACCCGGCCCCGTGGCGGGAGGCTTGGGTTAGTCAAGTGGGCGATCTTTATGAGGAAGGGGTTTTGTGTCCCTTTCCTAATTTGCAGTCTTCTCACGACCTGGAAGCCGGCCTTTTATTGGCTGACAGCGTGTTTGTGCTAGCAATGCGAGATGCCTGGGGAATGGGACAAAGGGACCGAGTGCTGCATGAGGGGCTCCAATGTGTTCTTACTCATGGGATCAGGAGACGAGTGGTCACAATGTTGTATGGCGCATTATTAGCCATGGGCAGAGATCAAGCCATGCAGAGTAAGCCTAGGTGGGAGGAATGCCTGGTTATGGTCCTCTCGGTTAAAATTGGGGAACGGTGATATGTGAGTACGTTAAGCAAGTTGAACGCATTGCCCGTCTGAAATGTATGCAATTAAATTAACTGCCCCAGACTTACCTCACACCACACCAGGTGCACAGGATGTTACCACTCTCGTCTCCACGCTGCAGGCACCCCAATGCAACATTTTACCACATAGTATGGGTGTGCTGTGTACTGGCACAAGTGTGGGTATGGGTGATGGAGGCTATATGAGATGTGGTTGATACCCAGTTGGCCTCAACCTCCTGCTGTGTCCACGGGGACAAAAAAACGAGACACTTTATGAAGTTTGTGGACTTGGCCATGATTTTATTTAAGCGTCAGATAGCAATGTCCTGGAAGGCAGCAACACCACCTCTGGAAACAGTCTGGATAAGAGCAGTACACAAGTGAGGAGTGGCGGAGGCTGATGCCATATACTGAGATGTTCACTGGCAAGACGGTGCTGGTGCTGCCAGGTTGTGGGATACCCATGTACTTAAGTTGATGGACAAACTGGGCGACCCCAAAAACATGGACTGATCCTTGGTTGGGAAAAGGGTGCCCGTTCCTGTGTGACTCCATTGTGTCCCTTAAATTTTCCCCCTTCCCTCTTGTCTTCTTTCATGTATTAATGTTGCTGAATAATGTTCCTCCTTCTACAGTGGCGTGGCTCCTTCAGAACAAGTTATGTTAATGTTGAGATGTATTTGATATGTCTAGATGCGCTTAATGATCCCCATTGTTAACTGGGCCTCTGAAGGGTACATAAGCTGTCACACCTTGATATCATCGGGCACGATTGATCACTGGGTTACTAAGGGCCCGATTCTGATGCGGGTTGGAAAAGCTTCCCGACCGAGGGCCTGATTCTGATGCGGTTAGGAAGGCCTCCTAACAGCATTTGCTCCTTCCAAATCGGATCGGGAACGTGTCTTCCCGACCGAGGGCCCAATTCTGATGCGGTTAGGAACAAATGTTCCCATTGAAGTCAATGGGAGTTCAACCAAATCGTATCTGGAAGCATCCGGATGCATCCTACTCCGCCGGTCGGACTTTCCCGATCCGAGTGGGTCGGAAACCATTTCCCAACCGATTTGGTCGGGAAGCTTTTCCAACCCGCATCAGAATCGGGCCCTTAGTGTCATTTAATGTGTGCACCTGAATACCGATGCCGGCTATGTTGTTTCCCATGCTGCAGCAGTAAATGCTAGTTTTTAGAGAATGTCAAAATATAAAAATGCAAAAAAGACATATTTAAAAAACAAAAATACAATGTTCTTCCACAACGTTGTATTGTTTTAGAAACACCAATCACAAAGTTGGCTAGGTTCCAACCTGCAGCAGCTGATGTCAGTTAACCATACAAACGAACCATTATGTGAGTGGTGCTTAGAGATGGACGGAATGAGAGTTACAGATAAGACACAGTTCAATCCAGGCATCAATGGGTTACACATTCAATGCAAAAAAAAATAACACAGCAGTGATTGGCCTAGAGGACTTCTGCAGCTGGAAACACTGATAAACACATGGTCATCTTCATTAAGGAACATGTAAAAAAAAAAAAAAAAGGGAAATTACCACAAATGAAACAGATGTGAGTTGTGCATTTTCTCGCAAGAGCCCAATGATTTATATTTCTGACAATCATGAAAGTGGAAATTTGTAATTGACAGGGAAATTACTCCATATATAAGGTGGGTTTTTACTAAAAGAAACTGGGGTTTGCCACCATTTCCTCAATACATAACCAAGTGCAGGTGGATTCCGTTTACGCCATTTTTTTGTGTTAACAATAAATTGAGAGGCTCACTTAAAAGTTGCCAGGGCACATAACCTGATCAAAGAGTTTGTAAAGCCCAATGTAATTGTATTGTAGCTCTTAACTGAACTTGGCAATGCTGTAAAAGATTTAAGTTTCCTTTGAGGACATGATGTTATTTAAACAATACACTCTTTTGGAGAGTGGTGCATGCCATTGTCAATAATCCTAAAGAGTGCTTGCATGCTTTCTTTATCTATTTGTCAATTTTTTTTGTGCAGCTCTCTTTCTGAGTATTTGTTCCATTCAATATAAATGGCATATATTCCTGTTGCTACAAATCATTTAGTTCTAGTGGGGCGTGGTCCCAGAGGAAATAATCAAAGTCCATATTTCCTTAAATTTCCTTAAATTAGAGACAAATGGGCAACAGCATTTACAACACAGTCCACACCACGAAGAACCTTTACAACGAAGTCTTAACCATGCTTAAGTCTTTACCATGGGTGTCATTACCATGCATGTCTTTACAACATATTTTAGATATAGACATTCACCACGCATGTATTTACCACGAGTGTCATTATCACAAATGTCTTTACAACGCATTAATATGCAAGTATATGGGTAAGTATATGTTATAGATAGCTGGTAAATATTAATGTTATAATTATTTTAAATGATTTTTTTTTAAAGTAACAACTTTCAGGGAGGGATGCAAGAGCCATAGGGGTATTGGATGGGGAAGTGTATTAATACACGGGTATTCACTGTTATACTGGAGTAATAATATTTTAATAATGTAATTTATGTTAATTCAGATTAATATTAATAGTTTAAAAAAATAGCAACTGTAATACAAACTTTTAGGTATGGGATGCAAGGGATATAGGGGTATTGGGTGGGGAAGTGTTTTAATTCTCAGGCAGTAATTTTTTATTCTTTAATATTAATATGCAAGTATTGTAATGGTTGTAAATTAATATTAATATTACATTTGTATATACTTTAAACAATTATAACTCTACTATTTGGGGACTGGATGCAAGGGATATAGGAGTATTGGGTGGGGAAGTGTAGTAATACTCAGGTATTAATTTGTAATACTTGAATATTAATATGTAAGTAATGTAATGGTTGTAAATTAATATTAATATTACATTTTTATATATTTTTTACAATTGTAACACTACTATTTAGGGACGGGATGCAAGGGATCTAGGGTATTGGATGGGGAAGTATATTAATACTCGAGTATTCATTTTAGTACCTGAATATTAGTAAGTAAAGGGAATTTATTCACTTTAAAAAGGTGGTAGTAAATGTAAAACTTAATGGAATTATTTAAAAAAATAGAATAAGTAAATTTAAAAAATGATACATAAAGATACATTTTTAATAATTATATGGTAAAAGAGAAAAAAATCACACAAGGGCTAATATTCAGAATATATATTAATAGTGTAAAAATATAAAAAAAATATGTAATTAAATAGTAAATCATACAACATATTTTACAAAAATATAAAACATTTTATTTCAAATGTATAATATATTTTTATTAATTTAGAAGCATTTTCTCACGGTTTTACATTAACTTCAATGACCAATATTGTCCTTTTCTCCTTTTTACTTTTAGCTTTGACGTCCGCGGTTGTACGCCTGTTTCTACAGTCGGTGGAGCGCTGCGGTCAACAACGGAAGCAAGGAAGAGTTGGGGTCTGTTAAGAAAAATGTTATTGACATTATTAAATATATAGGTGGCTAAGTTTATTGTAAGTTAGAGGGGGTGGTAGTTAGATGGTAGATAGTATATGTTTTATTTGTTTTTACCACTTTTCCATTCTCATGCAGGTTGTGTTCATAAGCTCCCTTTGGGATGGTTGGGTTTTTTTTCTAAGTAGTTTTTAAAAAGTTGAAAGAAAAATGCTTAAGACATTTTTAAACCTATTTGAATCAAAAGCAACTTTTGGAATTTTTTGGCTACTTGTTTTTTAAACTGTCTGGAGAATTCTCGAGACAAAGACCGCGTGGCTACTGGAGGAAAATGGATGTTTTTCATCGACTACTATAGGGTTTTTTTTTGGAAATTTTTATTTTCAAATAGTTTTAATTTTGATGGTTATGTTTTAATCAACAGACATTTACATCTGGGTGTCGAAATGTTGGCTTGCTTATATCCACATGTACGATTACTACTGGCTTTTTTGATACCATTTGTTTTTAGAGAATAGATTTTTTTCTGGCGATTTAAAAAAAACAAAAATTTGGCTTTTGGGTTTTTGCTTTTTGTGATTGCATTTCTAGTACAAAAATTGCATACATTTCTAATAATTGGGTTGTTTGTGAAGGTTTTAAATTTAAAACCAAGTGTTTTCAGGACCTTTTCTGTAGATGTTGATTTGCCTATATGGATTACTAGAGTACTGTTGACTCTTGGTGACAGGTGGTTTGAAAAAGTCACCAAGAGTTGAAGAAAGAATACAATTACAGGTAGGAACCACAAAAGTCCTTTACTTTAGTAAAAAGAAAGAAATTCTAAAATGCCAATTGAATCGTATACAGTTGTTAAAACAGGCAAGTACTTTAGGGAAATATTAGCGAAGGTTAGTAATGATATATATATACATATATATATATATATATATACACATACACAATACTGTACAGGTTGTCTGAAGCAACCATCGACGAAAATTGTTAAATTTGAGCCAATAGTCTCTCTGACATTTCTTTACTTTTTTTGGAAACATGTGGGTCCAGGTTACTGGACAGTGACTGTGCAAGTCCCATTTCTTGGAAACTTTGGGCCAATTATGGTTGGATGATAGTCCAACCGCCATCGCAGCGGAATTGGGACCAACCGACAAGTAATGGCGGTCCCACCCGCCAAATTATGATGCAACCGCTGTGTAGGCAGTCGGAATCATGGCGTTTTCCATTGCGGCTTGTGCTGCGGCTCGAAAAGCGCTGCAGCACAAGCTGCAATGGTAAAAAGGGATGTTTTTAAACATCCATGCACTGTGTGCTAGGCACCATGTGGTGCCTGGCACATAGAATATGGATGTTTGGGGGGGCATCACAGGTGCCCCCTGGGCCTCAAAGCGGAGGCCCACGGGGGAAGAGGGGTCCTGCTAAAGTCCCTTTCCGACTGTCTTTCCATGGCAGTCGTAAGACCATGGAAAGGCTGTCGTAACCCTACGGTGGTGCCTGCGCAGGCCCTGCTCCTACTGTAGGGAATACCATCCGACCAACAGTCCGACGGGCTCCTTGAGTCCGCCAGAAGCGTCGGTCGGTCCCTCCAAAAGATGCAGTCCAACCGACCGCATCAAAATGCGGCGGTCGAACCGCACTGCTGAATGTTGATCTGACCATCAACAACGGCCTTTCGTGGCAGTCCGAACGACATCCTAATGAGGCCCTATGTTCCTTCTTCAAAATTTCAAAAAAATGATACAGGTTCGGGTGATGTTTGCCAATTGATTTCTTGAAGGAGTTGTGCCATTTCTCAATGGCACTGTTAGTCTTTGCACCTCCATCTAAGCAGGTTGTGTAGCAGTTCCACCATTCAATGGGAAACCTTGGCTTCCTCCTGTGACCCGAACCTCCTTAGCTGGCCAATATATGCATCTTCAAAATAATTTAGTAGGGGGGTCAATTTCTCCTCATTTTGGGTAAACTACTCAGATTCAGAAATTGTTGTATAGAACTCATCTACACTGTCAGGAGGTACAAAGCATTAGGCGTGGGCGGCAAACTCTGCTCCGCCGACGCCTTTTGCTGAGCTTTGCCCATTGAGCGCAGAGTTCGGCAAAAACTACGAATGGGCAGTGTGGCGGAGTTTACCCTGCGCCCGCCCTCTTTAATCATGAAATTAGTGTGTTTGCAAGGTCACAAACAAATGGAGTGTAAATATGAACTTTATTTTTTGCAGGAAAAACAAGATATACACACACCACATATATAGTAAATCACCTGTATACAGTCAGAGAGTGAGTGAAGATCATATTCAATGTAACGTGCTCAAGCAGCACTCATATGAATTATTCTGCAATTATTGCACACATGCTGTTTTCATAGTCCATTAATTTAAGAGGATTACTTCTTTTTCTGAGAGCCAAAATTACTGCTAACTCAGTCTTTGAGTATGGAATTCAAAGTATCGAGCGCACCGAGAAAAATCTGGTCCGTCAGCAATTGCCATGGTTATGATGTGGCTTTGGGGGCAGCAACACTGGTATTTGTCAGTATTTTCAACAGGCAGGTTTACAGAAGTGGGACTACGTGTAATTCAGGGGGGATGTTAATGTCAGAATAAGTTTGTGGGTTTACTCATTGGGGATTACTTGCCTGTTTTTGTCTTTGCACCATTCTCTTAAGATTGGTAATTGTGGACATACTGCTAGCTACATGTATGGGAATGGTTTTGGATACCGGCCTCAAAATTGAGCCACCGGGCTCATTGAAGTTGGATGCAAGTTCTCAGATCTTTTGTGCGTTTTCCCGTACTTCAATCTCCATTGCAAAGCAGAGTGGTTGTGCTCAGTTGTCCTTACTACGTTGTCTTCCAAAGTAACTGCTCTGCCTGTACAATGGGATGAAAAATACTGCACACACCTCCAATGACTCCTGGGCTCAGTTAACCTCTCCTTACAATAAAGGTAGCCACCATACTTTAACAGTCTGTTGCCTCCCCTGGATTGGACATAATTTGCTTGATTGGCTGATGCCTTTGATGTTGATTCTGTTAAAAAGAGAAAGAGAAAAAAGTATAAGTATATGTGTTTAATGTATGATGCATTTTTGTCTTTTGTTACTTTGCCTGGTAAAAGAATGAAAAATGTATTGTTCATTTTTGCATTCTGTGGAGAAATAAAAAAGTTTAGAGGCCCTTTTGAAATGAGAAATGTTATTGTTTGTTAATGTTTTTACCTGAAAAAAATTCTTATGTTAGAAGAAATGTAATGTCTAGTTTTTTTACCAGAAGATTGGTGTGTTGTTCGTTTTTGAAGGAAGCAATTGGTAACAGGTATTTCTACTTTGAAGGTTTTTTTGGAAGATGGTTCTTTTTTCAGTTATGTTGTTATCTGTTAAAAAGAGAAAAATGCAATTTATGATTTATTATTTGGCTTTAAAATTTGTGGTGAATTTCTTGTTATTTTCTATGTTTTTTTTTTACAATACTTACGTGGAAACTGGTTATTTTCTGGTAGAATGTGTTCTGAGGTTTGATGTCTTTTTTCTGTTTTTGTAGGTAGATGTATCTGTTTTTATAAGAAAAGAAACAGGTTGCTATTGTTTTTATTTTAGGATTTATTTGACAACCCCAGCCATTGTCCAGCACCTGTTAAGTATTTGGCAGAGTTAGACTACTAGTAATTTGTTCCCCAATTACTGTCCAGCACCTTCCCTGAGGTAAGTACCTGGTGAAGTTAGAATAGTAATTGTGCCCACCCAGTCACTGTCCAGCACCTACCCTGAGGGCAGTACTTGGTGGAGTGAGAGTAGTATTTTGCCCCCTAGTTACTATCCTGCACCTTCCCTGAGCTAAATACCTGGTGGAGTTAGAATAGTAATTTTGCACCCCGGCCACTGTCCAGCATTTGCACTGAGATAAGCACCTGGTGGAGTTAGAATAGTAATTTTGCCCCCAGGTAACTGTCCAGCACCTACCCTGAGGGAAGTACCCTGTGGAGTTAGAATAGTAATTTTGCCAACCAGTGACTGACCAGCACCTGCCCTCAGGGAAGCATCCAGGGTGTTAGAATAGTAATTTTACACCCCAGGGACTGTCCAGAACCTGCCCTGAATAAAGTACCTGGTAGAGTTAGAATTGTAATTTTGTCCCCCAGTCACTATCCAGCACCTGCACCGAGGGAAGTGCCTGCTTGAGTTAGAATAGTAATTTGGCTCCCCAGTGGTTGTCCAGCATCTGCCCTAAGGTAACTATCTGGCAGAGTTAGGATACATATTTTAATATTCTGTTAGCATACAGCACCTGCCCTGAGGGAAGTACCTGGTGGAGTCATAATATTTATTTTTGCTCCCAGTAAATGATCAGCACCTGCTTCTAAGTATACCCCCAGCGATATTACCATACTAAATGTATTATTTAGGTTAACTTTCAGCAATTCATTTGTGGAAAATAATATATTAAAATATATTTTTCATTTATTTGTTTTAATAACATAAAAAATATTATATGCTAAAAAAAATAACATTTCAAAACCCTACAAGACTGTTTTATATAAATTCATTTAGTTTACATGAACCCAGTAAGTGTGTGTCGAACAAACTTTAGAAGATATTGCGGTAGATATCTGTAGGTTTAGGAAAAACAAGTGAATTTATATGTAAAAGTTTTTGTTATGGTTCTACTTACTTGGGACGGGTAGATGGCCGTCTATAACAGCAAACTGTTGCATCAGTAGCAATCTCGGTTAGCACTGGTCACATACGGAGTCAGTGTACCAGTGACTGCAAAATGGTGGGCGGACGAATTTATACGTTTGGTGTTGTGGTAGATGAAAATTCAAACAAAGATATGTTTTGGAATGTACATTTTAAAGTGAGTTTCATTGTGCATGAATGTTTTATTATTTTGTTTGGATAAAGAAAACATTTATTCAACGTCCTGCTGTCCAACGAGAGCCATTTTACTTTGAGAGAAACTGAAAATAAGGGGCTAAAATAAAAGAAGGACTAAGTTGCAAACAGTATATTTGGAAACGCGTTTATTGAACTAATAGGCGTATTGTGGCATGCTTTATTTTTAATGTTTATTTGTAAAATATGTTTAGGAAAACATTTAATTTGCAAACTTCTTTTTTGTATTTTTTATAACTAAAATTTACTTTTTAAGTTTTTGTAACTAAAACTAAGTTTCTACATTGATTATAATGACACGTTGAAACGGTATGCATGCTAATGGTTTGCGTGGTAATGGCACTTTTAATGAAACCTTATATATATATATGTGGTAAAAACGTGCGTCATACTGGTAAGTTCATAGTAGAAACCGCGTTGTAAAGGCGTGCGTGGGAAAGGCATTCGCTGTTCCATCATACATCCGGGACAACTGCTCCTTCATAGCCGGAAGACTGGAATGTGCAAACCAACGTTCGCACAGCTTACCCACACTATAGGCAGTAACAACCACAGGTATTCTATGGCTATAACACTGGTGATCAGGCGATTAGCTTCCAGCCCAGGGATGTTGGAAAGGAAACGACGCATGCATGCATTGGAATCATAGGGCCATAAAGCTAAATGTTCAGGAGGGCATTGTTAGGAATTTTGATTTTTAATTGTAATTGTACTTATATAACGCTTACTACCCCTGACGAGGCGTTTAAGTGTTTTATCGTATTCACTCCAGTGGATGGTTTGTTGGCAATTCGGGTTTACCTGCTCTGGTGAATCCGGATGCAGAGGTGCTGCTTGCGTTGGTAGCCCCGAGAGCTATGCGGTAAAGTCAATGGCAAAGTTACCTGGAAAAGAAAGGCTGCACGTGGGGACTTGGAGACAAGTCCAGCAGAACCCAAAGGCGGGTTCGGCTCTTGAGGGTCTCTGGAGCACAGGAACACAATTGGTTTCCGTGAACCCAGGCTGGGGTGCTTAGGTGCAGCGGTATTTTGGCCGGCGGGTTGCTGTGGTTAGAGGCTCTCACTTGGCTTTGGTGACCTAGAGAGGGACAGAAAACAGGACAGCAGGGACAGTCTCGGTGTAGGCCTCGGTGATCCTGAAGTCCCTTGTTGGCAGGTTGGCTTCTGCATTGGTTGTGTCCGTACTGGACACACAACAAGCCTTGGTTGCGGCAAATGCTCTGGGACCTAGGGTATTGGTGCTGGGTGACTCCGGGAGGGGCTGGCGTCTCCAAAGTCGGCAGGGAAATGGGTCTGACCTTCTGGAGCAGCAAAGATACCTTCCTGACGAGATGCTCCCTCAGTGAACCCAATGGTCGACAAGTCGAGGTACAGGGCAAGTGCGGTCGGTGCCTGCAGCTGGAGGGGGATGGCTCCTCCTCCCCAAGGGAGATGCTGCTTGGTTGGCAAAGCACTAGAAGGACCTCCCAGGATTTGGGGAGGCTATTCAGCGGCAGGACAAGTCCTTTCTTTTGATTGTGGGGAAAGCAGCAGTCAGGAAGGGATTGGTGCCAATTTTGGTGCTGGTACACAATTTTTGTATTGTTGACTCTTATTTGTCCTTCTTCTGTTCACACGTAGAATAATGTGAGTTACTAGTGTCAGGGGGGCACCTAAATACTGAATTTACGGGCGTTAAGGGGAGTGTATGGTAGTAGCCAATGGGCTACCTACCCCTGGGGTGACGACACCCTCTATATGACCACTTCCTGGGGAGAGTGGGAATAAACCTGACTTAGAGTTCCTAGTTTCACCAAAAACAAGATGGTGAAACCCTTTGAATGTCCACTTAAGGTGGCCCATCTTAGGGGTGTGCCACCTTAAGTGGACATTCAAAGGGTTTCACCATCTTGTTTTTGGTGAAACTAGGAACTCTAGGTCAGGTTTATTCCCACTCTCCCCAGGAAGTGGTCATATAGAGGGTGTTGTCACCCCAGGTAGCTAGCTAATTTCTCCACCTGCTCTGGAGCCAAATGGGCCCCAGGGAAGGGGGTGGCATTCCCCAGGTGTGGAGGAAGCCGGGGTCGCATATCAGAGGCGGCAGAGGCTTTGAAGCCTCTGGCCTTGATATGATAAATCACTAGCTATCGTGCTGGAGGTGTGAACACCTGCCATGGGAGGCATTGTTACTAACCTCCAAGAGCGAGTGCTCTCTAGGACAGGGTGTCAGAATCTTGTCTATGGTGGCGGACTGGTATATACCACTAGAGACTGGGAGGTTTTCAGGGGGCACCTCTAAGTTGCCCTCTGGGTGCATGTCATAATAAATCCAAAACTGGAATCAGTATGGATTTATTAAGACGAGGTGTTTGATACCAAACACCATCAGTTTCAGTAAAGCCATCATGTGGCTGGCTAACTCGTAATGACCAGTGCCCAGTACATATATTTGTGATGGCTTCCCTGATCACTTGCAACATCTAGTAATTGAACTAGACATCACACGGGCATATCTGCGCATGCAGATATGTCCTCACATGTAAAATAATGCACCCTGCCTTAGGGCTTTAAGGCCTGCTGCAGGGCTGACTTACATATAAGACACGTAGAGTACTTGGGCTTGGCACACAGCGAGTGTGCAATGTCGTGTTTTTAGAAGGGCCTGCACCCTTTTACACATCCCGCAATGGCAGTCTACATATAGTTTTTGTCTGGGTCCCTTTGGGTGGCCTAATACATGCTACAGCCCATAGGGAACCTCTTTAGTACCCATGCCCTGGGTACCATAGGTAGCATTTACCAGGGACTTACAAAGGTGCTAAAGTCCTTGCCAATTGAATTACAATTGAACATGTGTTTTGTTTGAGGGAGAGAACACTGGCACTGGAGCCTGGTTAGCAGGCTTCAGTGCACTGTCAGAGTAAAAAAAACAGCCTCCAGTAGTTCAAACGTGAACACAAAAAGTGGGGTAACATCTGCGAAGAAGTACAACTTCCCACATGGTTTTCCTCCCTTGGAGTGGGGCTTGGGCACCAGAACTACTGGGCTAGCACATGGACTACTAGAGGGTTCAATTACCCCCAACTCTAGCATTTTGGCAACTTCAGCACTAATGCTTGTTTTGACCTGGTCTGACAATCTGTAAATTTTACTTTTAACAGGCAAGCTGTCATCTGTGTCCACATCATGGGTACACCATGTTGTCAGGCCTGGGGTCAATGAAAAAAGGCTAGCAACTGACTGAGCAGGTATAACAGTCATTTTGCGGTTGTTCAGATAAATCTCTTCTCCCCCATCTATCACCATCAGCATTGTGATAGCTGCTCTGTCATGATGGAGCTGGCGTCTATTCACCTGTATCAACCTGGGAGGGTGTTTGTGGGCGACTTCACCCTTCTTTTCTAAGATGGGGTTAAGGTCCAGTGCATTATTCTTGGAGGGCCCTGGGGGCCACAGGCTCTACAACCCACACCAGTTGTCTGGGTTGGTATTCAACCACAGAGGATTTCTGGTCATACCAGTGTTTGACAAGCTTCTGGCTGGCCTCCAAGTTTCTGTTTGAATCTTCATGTACTCCGCCATTCTAGAGGAAAAGCCTAGCACATGTTCCAAGATTCTTGTTTGGGCTCTTTGACCGGTCTCTCCCAACCTTTTCTCACCAAACTCAAGGGACCACTTACATGGTGTCCAAAGAGTAGTCCAAATGGAACCTACTCCTTTCTGAGGAACATCCCTGTATGCAAACAGCAGACATGGTAGGAGAACATCCAATCTCCTTCTGAGTTTCTCAGGTGAAACCATAATCATGCTTTTCATGGTCTTATTAAATCTCTCAAAAAGACAATTTCCTTGGGGATAGTAGGGGGTAGTAAAATTGTAAGTCACTCCACACTCATCTCATATGCCTTTCAGATAAGCAGACATGAAATTCATGCCCCTATTCTTAGGGAATCCAACCCTGGTGAAGCTATCAAGTAGGGATTTAGCCACTGCAGGAGCAGTAATTGTCCTAAGGAAAATAGGTTCAGAGTATTTGGTGACATGGTCGACTACCACTAAGATGAACCTATTGTCAGAGGCCAACAATGTCAATCCCCACCCTCTCAAATAAAGACCCTACCACAGGCAGTGGTATAAGGGGAGCCTTTGGCTTGCCATCTATCTTGCCACTGGCTTGACAGGTGACACAGCAGCGACAAAACTTTGTCACCTTTTCTGACATCTGAGGCCAGTAGAAGTGATTGACCAGCCTTTCCCAGATCTTGATTTGCCCTAAATGTCCAGCCAAGGGGATGTCATGGGACAGGTTTAGGAGAAACTCTCTGAACTGTTGGGGAACCGACACTCTTCTGATAGGCCCTGGTTTGGGGTCCCTCCCCTGGTTTGGGGCTCCTTGCAGTACAGGATTCCATCCTCCTGGTATACCTTATGGGTTCCAGTGACATCTCCTTCCCCCTGTTTGACAGACAGCTATCTCAGTCCCTCAAGAAAGGGACAAGTCTTTTGCCCCTTGTTCAAGTACGCTCTGGAGGGCCCACCTGCTTCTTGGATTTCAGCCAGGTCAGGCAAGTCTGTCAAGGAAGCAGCCACCTGCTCAGACACCAGGCCTTCCCCCTTAGGGTTAGGCTCCTCCTGGATCTGTGGACTTTAGCAAGTGGCCTTGCCAGACTTCCTGCCCTTCCTCTTGGAACTACGGCCTTGGGCCATTTTTCCAGGCTCCAAAGTCTGTTCACTTTCTCTTAAGGCCTTCTGTGTTCTACTGGAGACACATACCCACTCACAGAGACCCAATTTTGCTGCATGAGAAGTTCTCTCAACTTCTGCCCTAGCAGATGTTTCAAGGTTGTTGCCCAGCTGACTCCCTACTGGGAAGGCAGGGGACACACCTACTTTTTTGGGGCCAGTAACCCGTCCCCACTCAAAGTCTACCGTAGCTATGGGATGAGACGTGGTAATATAGTCAGAGTTAACTATTTGGTGCACTTCATCAGGTATGATCTGCCCTGGGGAAACTAGCCTGGCCATGACCATGGTGATGCTGGCACCTGTATCCCTCAGAGCTTTGACTTCAACTCCACTGATTCTTGGGCACTGCCTGTATTTCACCATACTGGCAGGCCAGTGGGCCAAAGGTTCAACTTCCACTCTACCCATGGAGACTAAAGTGGCTTTGGTATATCCCTTGCGATTACCCAAGGACAACTTTCTTCTTTTTAAATTGAGTTTTAGAGTCCGAACCTCTCTCTTGCCTCTTTACACTGATTTCAGTCTCTCGTTCAGTTTTGCCTTTTTGCCTGCTATATTCTTCTTTTCTTTGGTACTTGGTCTGAACCACCATCTCTGCTCGTTTACAGTCAGAGTTCTGAAAAGAATGGTGAGGGCGGCTATCAAAAAACTGATATGGTTCTGGCTTTTTAATTCTATCACGGTCTCTCAAATTATAACCAACCTGGTTGGGCTCCCGAGTTACTGGAGATCCAGTTTGTCTTTTCTCTGTCCCTCGCTGTTTCTTTTAACCTTCAGTTAATGGAACACTCAATGTTGCTTTTAGGTTTTAAATGTGGTGTAATGGCTCATGTACCCAAGGTAGCACGGCCCACAGAGGTGTACACTTCAGACATTATTCTCGATAGTTCCCTTCATAATCTTGAACTGGAACTGCTGCAAGTCTCAGGTGTATGGCAAGAGCTGACACTTCTCCCTTAAAGCTGCTTAGAATGATTGAGGAAATTACAGAGATGCTTGCCATTGACTTTATACCCAAGGCCAGCCCTATGTTAATGTAAATGCATGCAAATATATTTCAGAGAATTAGCAAGAAAAATATGAACATTTCTACTTTGGTTGGAATGTTCCTAGTAGCCTAACACCCTTAAAACTACTTCCTTGAGCCACACAATAAGAGCACTGAGTAGCTAACTTGCCTCTAGTTTGTTGGGATTCAGCACACTGCATACATGTTCACAGCAGAGCAGCTGAGATGATCAAACTTCAGTCGGAAGAGAGTGTTCCCTCAGAAGGAAAACAGACATTAGCTGGGCTCAGCTCCTCTCCTCTCAGTAGCAGTCCTCCGCATAGGAATGGATGATGAAACAGTCTGGCAGGACCTCTCGTGATAACCTAGGGCCTCTCACTCTCAGTGGTCATTTCATGGGGTTGACCTATCCTACACTGGGTGACATTCCCCTTGGTCCAAGACTTAATCAATATGAACAAGCATGAAGAAAATACATCACCTCTGACCACATGTTTATTTTGCACATTCACTGTCAGACCTTGAAATATAGATATCAGGGAACTTGTAACAGACTTGTGTTGCCTTAGGTAAGTGGTTCCCAAACTTTGCACCGTGGCTCCCTGGGGAGCCATCAAACCTAGCCAGGGGAGCCGCGCACCAAGCACTTTAATGCATTTAATGTTGAAGGGTCTGTTGGCTTCAGTTAAACTAATTAAACTTAACTGATGGCATGTTGAGGGAGATGACCTCCATATTTTACTGGATCCCCAACACTCCCAAAGTAAGCGGAAGATGCCTTATTTATTTTGTTAGACTCGTTAATAGTTTCGTTGTTTTCCAAATGCATTTTACACCAATGCAAGTTATCAGGAAAGTACAGTTGTCCTGTCTATCAAACACTCTAAATATTATTAAGTATTGACATTTATACTTGAATCATAGGTACTTCCAGTACACATTTCTTTCAGTACAAACACATTTCCGGACTGGCCTGCTCTCTCCTTGAGCACAGCGAAGTAAAACAACATATATGGCATAATGCCCACATTTGGAAGCAAGAAAGAGGGCCGTTTAAAAAAAAAAAATCTGAGGAATTTATTTTACTTGCATTGATTTGGAGGCAATTTTAGGGAGGAGACAGCAAAAATAAAGCTGTATGTGGTTTAAAAAATTGAGAGTCACCCTGCTGAGACAGGTGTGTTGGCACGCATGACATGGAAGTGCATGCAAATATTCTTCAAGCGCAGAAACACTTTGGCAATGGGGCCTACATGCATAGGGGTGTTATCTAGCACTGTAAGTGCGATAAAAAAGTTGAGAGGGTACTCTAAAAAAGGCATGGGCAAAGAAGTGTAACTAGGAATATTTTATTAGAGGTGCCGCCTTAGTAATACGAAACACCCTGCGTATATGTTTATAATATCTTCATCAGCTTCATCCCAATTATTTCCAGGGAGAAAACTGCAAGTACTCCAGAGGCAGGACTTACATTCCCCCCCGCCCCCATCCAAAAAAAGTAACAGTGGGGAGCCACGGGCAACGGCCAATGGGTCAAGGGAACCGCGGGTCGAAAAAGTTTGGGAGCCACTGCCTTAGGTATTAGCAAAGTCATTGTTGGGATGAATGAACAAGTTACTTACCTTCGGTAACACATTATCTGGTAAAGACTCTATCTAGCTGCAGATTCTTTACCTTTGAAATTCCCAGGCGTCAGGCTGGATCTGGAAACTTTTGCTCAGCAATACCCCTTGCGTGCGACGTCGGGTGGCTCCATTCGGGTCCGCGTGACGTCGTCGCCCGCGTCTTTTATGACGTCGCGGTGCCTATATAGGGGCCACCCAGGCGCACGGACGTCAGTACTTTTCATATTTTCCACGCCAGAAGTGCAGAGCCACAAAGTAACTGACGCAGTTGTGTGCAAAAACTAGGGCCCTGAAATGGGAAACAACCCTAGTCCTACTACATCAGTCCGCAAAGGAGGGGAGGCATGGGTAGGGCTGTAAGGAATCTGCAGCTAGAAAGACTCTCTACCAGATAATGCGTTACCGAAGGTAAGTAACTTGTTCATCTGATAGAGACTTCTAGCTGCAGATTCCCCTACCTTTGAATCAGATACCAGAGCCATACCATCCTGGCGGTGGGTTGCGGTCTCATGAACTAGACTAAGAAGTCTTGCAGGACTGAACAGGCAAAATGCCCATCCCTGCGCACTTGACCATCAAGACAATAATGTTTAGCAAACGGGTGCAATGACGCCCACGTTGCTGCCTGACAGATGTCTTGGACTGGGACACCCCGAGCCAAGGCCGTAGTCGCAGCCTTTTCCCTGGTGGAGTGGGCCCTCAATCCCTCGGGGGGCTGCTTCTTCGCGAAGGCGTAACAGATTCTAATGCAGAGAACGACCCAGCGAGAGATGGTCCTTTTCTGCACTGCCCTTCCCTTCTTCGCTCCTACATACCCCACAAAGAGTTGGTTGTCCACCTGGAACTCTTTTGTATACGGTCAAGGTAGAACGTCAACGCTCTTTTTGGGTCCAGACGGTGGAGACGCTCCTCTTCCTTAGAGGGATGTGGGGGAGCGAAGAATGTTATGTTATGTTAAAATGGATTTGTAGAGCGCTCAGCTACTCAGCAGAGTATCCCGGCGCTGAGACAGAAAGATACAGAGGGGCCAGAAGGGGAACATCGGTCCCGGGGTGGACGACCATTATACTGCTTGTTGGAACAGCCAGGTTTTCAGTTGTTTCCTGAAAGCCAGTATATTCGTGGCCTGCCTGAGCGGAAGAGGCAGCTTGTTCCAGAATCTAGCCACTTGCACTTGGAACGAACGTCCGCCACGACGGGCTCTAAGACACTTAGGAATGACAATTAGGTGTTGGTGTGCTGACCTAAGGGATCTGCCAGGTACGTGATATGAAACTCTTCTGCGGATGTAATGCGCCCCCATGCCATGCAGAGCTTTGAAAGCCAGGACCAGTGCTTTGAAGAGTATTCTGCAACGGACAGGCAGCCAATGCAGATTCTTCAGGTGGTGGGAGATCCGGTCTCTAGGTCCGAGTCTCAAGACTGCCCTGGCTGCCGCGTTCTGCACGACTTGCAGTCCATTGAGTATGATCTCTGGAAGGCCCAGATAGAAGAGGTTGGCATAGTCCAATCTGGAGGTAATAAGGGCCTGGACGACCGTCTTTCTGTGAGAGGTCGGTAATAGGAAGAGAAACCTACGGAGCATTTTCAAGAGACCAAAACACGTACCTGCTACCGACTGTACTTGAGGTGTCATAGATAAGGCGTCGTCCATTTTCACTCCCAGGTTTTTTACAATCTTAACTGCTGACTGGGGGGGAGACATATCCGTAGGCCACCATTGTTTCCAGGCGTCCAGAGGCGGGGTGCCAAAAAATATAATTTCAGACTTTTCCGGGTTACATTTAGGATGGTTGTGTCTGAACCAGGCAAAGATTTCTCTCAGACATTTATTAATCTTCTCCCCGTTAAACTCCTCCCCCTTCTTATAAGTGAACAGCAGTTGAGTGTCGTCGGCATAGGATATAATCATAGCCTCACCCGCTTCTGCCAGGGTAGCCAGAGGAGCCATGTACAGATTAAAAAGTACAGGGCTCAAGATAGATCCCTGTGGCACGCCAAAGTTCAAGGGCGGAATACTGGCTGCAAACGGGGGCGACCAGACCTGTTGATTTCTATCCTCCAGAAAGGAGGAGAACCACTTCAACACCGTGCCTCCAAGTCCACACTCCCGTAGCCTCTGCAGGAGGAGACCGTGGGGCACGGTGTCGAAGGCCGCAGAGAGGTCTAAAAGGACAAGAACAGCTTTGCCTCCTTTATCCAGGGTCTCTTTGATGGAATCGGAGACCTCCAGCAACGCCGTCTCTGTGCTAAGGTTCTGCCTGAAACCAGACTGACTCGGATGTAGAAGGTTATTGGCTTCACCAAAATCGCTGATCACCGAGTGAACGTATTTCTCTATTGTCTTTGCGAAGAAAGACAGCAAAGAGATGGGTCTGTAATTAGTTAGTTCCATGGGATCAGCCGTAGGTTTTTTCAATAGGGGAATTATTTTCGCGCTCTTCCAGCTAACCGGGACCTGACCGCTATGAAGAGACACGTTCAAAACGCAATTCACTGTGGGATTCAGGATCTCCGCCACTTAGGCCAGAAATTTGGCAGGGCAAGGGTCCACAGGTGAGCCAGACTTGAGGCCCTTCATTATAGACAAGGACGTCTCTAGGGACAAAGGAGGAAAGAGGGAAAGGGAGGCACTGCCTTCCTGATTCTGGGGGGCAGTCACTGGAGAGGCCATCACATCTTTCCCACCCAAGCCATCAAAAGAAGATTGAATTGTTATGATCTTCATATAGAAGAAATTGGCTAACTTTGCAATCCAGTCAGCTGATGTAGGGGAGAGCCTTGTCGCAGCACTAGGTGAAGAGAAGCTTTTAACAATACAAAACATTTCTCTGCTTTTATTTCCTGCGGACTCAATTTTAGATGCAAAGAAGCTCTTCTTAGCTTCCTGTATCCTTTTGTGGTAGTCTCTTAAGGCCTCTTTGTAATTCCTTTTATTTTCCACGTTAAAATCTTTCCTCCATACTCTTTCCTGATGTTTACAGTCCTTTCTACACTGACGCAGGGTGTCGTTGAACCAGGGGGCTGAGCATCTTGCAATTTTTTTAGAGCATGAGATTAAAGGGGCGAGGGACAAGGTCCCTTGCGAGACCCATTTAACTAGGGCCTCAGCATCCTGCTCTATATAGCCGCTTGGCATAAGAGGGTGTTGGTCGAGTTCATATTTGAGGGCAGCCGTGGTAATTTTGTCAAAAGGCCTAGATGTAAAAGACGGCCGCTTGACCTGGATCAGTGAAAGCTTCGTTAGTTTCGGTAGCTTAAAACCCACCAAGTAGTGGTCTGACCATAATAGAGGTAAGGGAATCTCTGTCTGGATTATGCAATTGGCAAATACTTGGTCAAGGGTGTGACCTTTAACATGCGTGGGGGCAAAGACATATGGAGCCAGATTAAGCGCGTCCAAGGATTCCAGCAGAGAAACGGTCTCAGGGATATCCTGTTTGTCCATATGTACATTAAAATCACCCAAGACAAGAAAGTGTTTAAATCTGGAGGCCACTGGCGCGATGGCATAGCTGATGGACTTCAAAAAGACTCTGCGTGACCCGGGGGTCTATATATAAGGACTCCCGCTAAGCACTGATGGGGGGAGAGGGTAGCCTGAAAACAGAGGCACTTAGCCCCTTCAATTTCTTCCATGGGAATGCAAGTAATGGATATGTCCAATTTGCTAATAATTGCAACTCCACCTCCCTTGCTTCCAACACGATCCTTCCTCAAAATGGAGTAACCAGGGGGAATGGCTGTAGCGATAGTCGGATTCGACGTGTCAGATAGCCATGTTTCGGTCAAAAACAGGAAATCCGGTTTGGTCTCACATATCATGTCATATATGTGTAAATCATGTTTATTAAGCGAGCGACAATTAAGCAGCAGAGCATTAATGTGTTCTTGTTTCTTTAACACTGAATCCTGATTAGGCATGTACTTTCTCTGCGTATTGGGCGCTAACGTGCTGTTCATAGTGTGATTGGTGGCTCCCCAGCTACAATACTGACAGCACGGTAGTGAGTCGCCTATCCACATGTCGATAACATTCTTACACTTGTAAGAGGAGCCCAGCTCCATAAGAGTCTCCCTGCCGTAGGTTAATACCTTATCCGGTTGTGGTGCGAAACCGGCAGAGAATGTGGGCAAAGTGATGGACTGACCCAGATGGAATGGGGTCACAACCTTTGGCAAAAAAGATGCCCTGGTGCGAAGCACCACCTTGTCCGGAAAGGACATAAGATAAGGAGGCGAGCTGGATAATGCCTGCAATTCACTCACCCTCCGGGCCGATGTAATCGCCACTAAGAAGGCTGTTTTGATGGTCAACAGCCGGAGGGGACAATCGTGCAAAGGCTCAAAAGGAGCGCACATCAGGTAAGTGAGGACCAAATTAAGGTCCCATTGTGGCATAACAAAGGGCATAGGTGGAAATAAATGGCCCAGCCCTTTCAGAAATCTATTTACAATAGGAGATTTAAAGAGAGAAGGCTGGTCTGGCAGCCGCAAAAAAGCAGACAGAGCAGTAAGGTAACCCTTGAGAGTCCCCAAGGCAGAGCCCTGCTGGGCAAGGGTTAGAATGAATAAAAGGACAGTAGAAAGAGAAGCAGAAAGAGGGTCAATAGACCTTTCTGTACAGTATAAAACAAATTTCTGCCAACGGCAGGCATATACCGTCTTAGTGGAAGGCCGCCTGGCCGCCAGAATAACATTACAAACTTCGGGAGGAAGGTCAAAACCTATCAACTGTTGCCGCTCAATCTCCATGCATGGAGGCGCAGAGTTGACAGGTTCGGGTGGAGAACCCTCCCCTGCTGCTGAGACAGAAGATCCTCCCGAAGGGGCAGCCTGATCGGAGGATCGACACTCATGCTCAGAAGCTCTGGATACCAGACTCTCCTTGACCAGTCTGGTGCCACAAGAAGGACTTGGGCACGGTCGCTCCTGATCTTCTTCAGAACTCTGGGCAGGAGTGGTATGAGCGGAAAGGCATATAACAGGCCTGAGCTCCACTCACGACGAAACGCGTCGCCGAGCGATAGCCGCCTTGGAAACTGCATCGCGCAGTACTGCTGACATTGCGAGTTCTCTTCGGAGGTAAACAATTCTAACCAAGGTTCTTCCCACAGCTGAAAGAGACCTTGCGCCATGTAGGAGAGTAGGATCTGCTTCACATGGGTACCCCCACTTTTTGCTGATGCTTCACTGTTTTTCGACTTTAGTCTGGCTGGGGCCCTGCTAATCAGAACCCCAGCCTAGCTGCTTCCTCTCTAAAATGGTTTCCATGTGCCTTAGGCACATCTCTGATTGGAATCTGGAGTGCCCTTATAAGTCCCTAGTATATGGTATACTATGTACCCAGGGCATAGGTACCTCAGAGGCCTGCCAGGGGCTGAAGCATGTATTATGCCACCCCTGGAAGGCCAGCCAAAAGGACACCACAGGTCTGCTACTGCAGCCTGGGTAAGGTGGTGCATGCACCCCTTACTGTGATATAGGTTACCTATATCACAGCATATGCACACATATAAACCTATAAGTCACTCCTATGGCAGGCCTTATCAATCCTGAAGACAGAGTGCTTGGTTCTTATGTGAGAGGGTGCCCCTGCATGAGCAGAGCCCCTCTGCAGCGATCGGAGACCCTTCTCTGATGCTGTTTGTAGTGCAGCCTGACCATATACTCTTAAGTGCATTATATCCTCGCGGTAGAATGCTAACTTTGGACTGGCTGCACCAAAACATGTCGTGTTTGGTGTCAAACATCTTGGAATACTACCCCCCGCCAGTTCTGGCGGCGGGGGTAGCATTCCACCCTTCTAGAGGGAGAGACATGTACCCACCGGCATACCCGGTAACTTCTTTCCAGAGCCCTGGCATCACAAAATGGATGCCGCTGCCACAGACACGGATCTGGCCTCCTGCTGCTGACTGAAACTCCGGCAGGGGAGGCCTGGACAATAGGTTTCCTGTCCCAGGGAGGTGTAACCACCTCCCCAGACAGGATAATGTTAATTGGGGCTGGGCTGGAGCACTCTCTGGTGCTTTGAAGTCCTGCACTGGGGGCACATTTGGTGTCCCTGTGCATACCCCAGTTCAAACCGGCTCAGGGGCTTCCAGCCCCTGCTCTGGCGCGAAACTGGACAAAGGGAAAGGGGTGTAACCACCCCTCTGCCCTGACCCTCCCATAGGTGGGTCCCCAGAGTATGTCCAACCCCTAACTTGGTATAAGTATGGGACCCCAGTCCTTAGGACTTTAGATTTACCTGGACGAAACTCTGATACAGAATCCTGGACCTTCGACGCTCTACTTTAAGATTAGAGGACTGAAGAATCTCCCTTGGGGTCAAGGAGTGACTCCCCTGCTTGGCAGGCACCTAAGAAACAATTGTCCGGTCTGCATCGCTGAAGCTCCCGCCGGACGCCGAAGTCTTTGCAACACCAGACGTGGATTTCCAGACTTCCCCGAGGCTGCCCTGAGTCCCCAGCAAAGCTGAGGCACGTAGCTGTCGTGGGTAACGTGGAACCGTGACCCCTGGACACTGAGTACTTTTGCAAGTGCATCCTCTTCTGGGTCTCCCCCGAAGTTGTGCTTTGGGCTCCGAGTAGCCCTCGCCTCCAGCACCGACTGCACCGAAGATCACTGGCCTCCACTCCACGAGTGTCCTGTGAGCCAGCTCCAAGTGCGTCCACTCGAGGCTCCTTCGCGGTCGCTAGTCCGTTGGCTAGTGGGCCCTCCCGAAGGCAACTCTTCTTCTGCTTGGGCTTCCCTGGTTGCTCCAGACGTGCCCTGACTTACCCTCGCTGGGTGAGTCCCTCAGACCTTGCTGGTCTGCACCACCGTCCTTCTTCTATTTCCACGAGACTTGCCGTTGCCAAGGCTTGTTGGGTCCAATCCGGTCGCCGACACCCCTGCAATCGACAGACGTCGTGGGACAGCTCGAATCCAGCTCCTGGTCGTCGTCGACGCCTCCTGGACCTCGTGGCTGAAGAGTCAAGACGACCGTCAACCTACCTGAAGCACCCGACATCGGTGGGCATCCGCTCATCGCCTTCCTGGTCACTGGCTAGTGACCCAGACTCTGTCCCCTCTGCTTTCAGGTTCTTCAGATCTTCGATCCACCTTTGGATCCACCCGAACACTTTCGACTTGGCCGCCAGCAGCACTTTGCAGCAGATCGCCATTGAAAACGACGACGAAACCCGACCCCGAAAGACACCTATGCACCCGGCTTCCCTGGGTGAGGTAACTCGAGTACTCCGGTGCTCCCGTGGGTATAGACTCTAGAACAACCTAGTTCTAAAGGGGTTTGCTCCAAGTCCTCCTCTAAGTGTCCCTTTTCTTTAAAACTCCAACCGCGACATTCCCCATAGAAGTCAACGGCGGCTCGCGGCTGTGTTCTCACACTGCACGCGTCCCCCGTGGGTCCCCTGTGTCACTACCTTGGGTGGTTCCTTGAGGGCCAAGCACTTCTACAGGCTCTAGGCCTTGTGTCTAGCTCAGTCGTGGTTCTTATACCACTTTATTGGTATATGGTTTGGTACGCCCCTAGGGCTCAAACGTGTATTTGTGCTATTACTGTTGATAACTAACTTATAACTTATGTACTTCAAACTCTAGCCTCATAAAGAGACTAGAGGGGTGTGTTTAGCAATAAATACATATATCTTGAATATATACCTGGTGTGGTCCTCTTTCATTTGGTCACTCAAGAGATTATAGACTGGTAAAACAAGCTGCTTTACATTCCTTCAAGACTTAGCCTGAAGGCTGCTCTCCATAGCTACCACTAGGATAGCTTTCAATAAAGGTTGTCTTTAACCTATCTCCAATAAGGGGTTGTTTGGACTGGTGCAAGGTGCCCACTATAATTAGTGGACAGCATATACCAGGCCAACTTCTCACATTGGTGTGCAGCGTGTGGGATTCCAGCTTGCTATTGTTTTACCAGATAATCTCAATTGAATTGATCAACTGAAAACCACTAAGGGTACCTTAGGTACATATAAATCAAGCTTAGGATACAGTAAGTTCTACTGAACTTAGAGTTGTGTGTTAAGGGATAGCACACCCTTTCTACAACTCAAGAGAGTTTAGTAGGCCACACTAGAGTAGGTAGTGCATACACCACACCTCACTAGTAATGTCTTCAAGGCCAGGACCCAGTGAGTCCTTGCCAGAAGCCAGTGGGCTTCTTCCCTCCAAGTATGATAATCTCCCATTCTTGGAATTGAGAGCATTGTGCAATACTAGGAAGCTGAAGACAGGCAAAAGTGCCAGCACCCAACACCTCAGGGAGGTGCTACTGTCAGATGATCTCAGCAGACCCCTAGGGTCTGAAGGGGTAGGCAGAGAGGGTGGGGCAGAAGATGAGGAAGGGGCCAGGGGTGAAATCACCCAGGACCCAACCTCTGAAACTGGCCAGGAAGGTGACAATGACCTTGACCTGGAAAATCCAGCTCCTCCTGTGGATGAGGAGGAGGATCAGAATGACCTCCCCTTTGTCCCCCCAGGAAGAGTTGTGAGTGTGCCCAGAAGGCCTAGATCTCCTTCTCAGGAGTCTAACCACTCTGACACCTCAGTAGGGACCTCTGTTTCCTCTCATAGGAGGGAATCCTCAAGTGAGAGGAAAGAGAGACTGCTCAGATATGGAGAAGCTCAGTTGAGACTCAGAAGAGAGCAGTTGGCTATAGACAGAGAGTCCCTAGAGCTTGAAAAGCAAAGAAAAAAGATGGGACTAGAGTCCCATGGTGGCAGCAATTTCCCCAGAGATAGGGAAAGGTCTTATGACCATAGAAACCTGAGCAAGATTGTCCCTCCCTACCAGAGTGGGGATGACATCCACAAATGGATAACTGCACTGGAGAGGGCCTGTAAAGTACAGAGGGTCCCTCAGGAGCAGTGGGCAGCAATCTTGTGGCTCTCCTTTGCAGACAAAGGTAGAGACAAGCTCCTCACTGTTAGAGAAGAGGATGCTGACAATTACCAAGTCTTGAAGAGTGCTCTGATTGATGGGTTTGGCCTAACAACTGAACAATACAGGTTAAAGTTCAGAGATACCCAAAAAGCACAGACTCAAGACTGGGTGGACTATGTGGATTGTTCTGCTAAGGCTCTGGAAGGTTGGTTATTGGGCAGTAAGGTATGTGACTTCACAGGATTGTACAATCTTATCATGAGGGAGCAGATTCTTAATAACTGTCAAAATCAGCTGTTGCATCAGTACCTGGTTGACTCTGATCTGACCTCTCCCCAAGAATTGGGAAAGAAGGCAGACAAATGGGTCAGAACCAGGGTGAGGCAGAAAGGTACAGAACCAAGGTGGTGACCCAAAGAAGCAAGATTCTAAGAACTCTGATAAGGGTGGGGAGAAGGGTAAAGACCAGAAGTCTTCACAAGGCCCCCAAAAATCTTCTTCAGGTGGGGATTCACAGTCTAACAAGGGAAAAGGCCAAAAGAAACCATGGTGCAAAGTCTGTAAGCAAAAGACACACTGGACCAGTGACTGCACCAAGTCCAAAGACTCTATTCCAGCCCCCACCAATGCCCCTAAGGCACCTGTTCCCACTAGTGCAGTTACAATTGGTGGTGGGAGTACACAGGCCAAGGGTTTAGTAGGGTGACCCTGGGTAAAGAGATGAGCTCTGACCTAGTCAGAGAACTCACTCAGGCTGTCCTAGTCTGTGATGGAGGCATGGATGTGACCTCCTCTGTGAGTCCCAGTAATCTGGGCAAGTACAGGCAACAGCCCTTAATCAATGGAAAAGAGGCTTTGGCATTTAGGGACACAGGGGCAAGTGTCACCATGGTGACACAAGACCTTGTGGATCCTGGGCAGATTATAATTGGTGAAATGTACCAAGTGACCAATGCTAGCAATGTCAGAACAGACCATACTCTGGCAGTTGTTAACTTCTCCTGGGGAGGGGTAACTGGCCTTAAGAAGGTTGTGGTGAGTGCAAACCTACCAGTGGAATGCTTGTTTGGCAATGATCTTGAAACTTCAGCTTGGGCAGAAGTGGAGCTCAGGACCCATGCAGAAATGCTGGGGATCCCTGCAGAAGTGTTTGCTGTGACCAGGTCACAGAGCAAAATGTCTAACACTGAACAGGCCTTGGATTCTGAAATAATGGACCAAGTGCCATCCAAGAGGAGGAGTAGTAGGGTAAAGGCAGTGCCTTCCCCTTGGCTCAGAAGGAAGATCAGTCTCTTGAGGGGGATGATCTCAGTCCTGAGGAAGGAACTGTCCCAGAGGAGCTTGAACCTGACCAGGTTGAGTTCTTGGGGACAGGGGGCCCTTCCAGGGCAGATCTGAGCCAGGAGCAGCAGAGCTGCCCCTCTCTTGAACCCCTCAGACAGCAAGCTGCTGCTGAGGCTGCTGGGAAAGCTAGTGGTCCCCATACAGTGTATTGGGATGATGGACTCTTGTACTCAGAGTGTAGAGACCCCAAGCCTGGTGCCACCAGGAGGTTGGTTATACCTCTGAAGTTCAGGGGCTTCCTATTGACCCTAGCCCATGACATTCCCTTAGCAGGTCACCTGGGCCAGAACAAGACTTGGGACAGAATTGTCCCTCACTTTCACTGGCCCCACATGTCTGAAGACACCAAGGAGTTTTGTCGCTCCTGTGTAACCTGCCAGGCCAGTGGCAAGGCAGGTGGCACAACAAAGGCCCCCTGATACCACTACCTGTGGTGGGGGTTCCCTTTGAAAGGGTGGGGATTGACATTGTTGGTCCCATGGATCCCCAAACAGCATCTGGGCACAGGTTTATCCTGGTGGTAGTGGATCATGCCACCAGGTACCCAGAGGCTATTCCCCTTAGGACCACTACAGCACCTGTGGTGGCAAGGGCCCTCCTGGGAATTTTCTCAAGAGTGGGCTTCCCTAAGGAGGTTGTATCAGACAGGGATGCAAACTTTATGTCTGGATACTTGAAAGCAATGTGGAAGGAGTGTGGAGTGACTTACAAGTTCACCACACCCTATCACCCACAATGCAATGGTTTAGTTGAGAGATTCAACAAAACCTTGAAGGGCATGATTAAAGGGCTCCCAGAGAAGCTTAGGCGAAGATGGGACATACTCTTGCCCTGCCTTTTATTTGCATACAGGGAGGTGCCTCAAAAGGGGTTGGCTACAGCCCTTTTGAACTTTTGTTTGGTCACCCTGTCAGGGGTCCATTGTGCTTGGTAAAGGAAGGATGGGAGTTACCTCTCAAGCCCCCAAAGCATGACATAGTGGACTATGTACTTGGTCTCCGCTCCAGGATGGCTGAATACATGAAAAAGGCAACTAAAAACCTTGAGGTTAGCCAGGACTTGCAAAAAGCCTGGCATGACCAAAAGGCTGTACTGACTGTTTACAGGACAGAAGGTGTGGGTGTTGGAGCCAGTGGCCCCAGCAGCTCTCCAAGACAAATGGAGTGGACCCCATACCATTGTTGAACAGAAGGGTGAGGTTACCTATTTAGTAGACCTAGGAACACCCAGGAGTCCCCACAGGGTTCTCCATGTCAACAGACTGAAACCATATGTGGACAGGGCAGACATGGGCTTGCTCATGGCTACTGATGAGGGACAGGAGGAAGAGAGTGACCCACTCCCTGACCTGCTCTCACAGAACCCTGATGATGGGTCAGTGGATGGTGTAGCCTTGGCAGGCAGCCTCACTGCTCAGCAGCAAACTGATTGTAGACAAGTGCTCAATCAGTACAGACATATGTTCTCTCTGACTCCAAGTCAGACCACCTGGTGCACTCATGAAGTGGACACTGGGGACAGTCTGCCTATTAAAAATAAGATTTATAGGCAACCTGACCATGTCAGGGACTGTATCAGGACAGAAGTCCAGAAAATGTTGGATTTGGGAGTTATTGAACCCTCAGATAGCCCTTGGGCTAGTCCAGTGGTCCTTGTGCCAAAACCTCACACCAGTGGTGGGAAAAGAGAGATGAGGTTTTGTGTGGACTACAGGGGTCTCAATGCAGTCACTAGGACTGATGCCCATCCAATACCTAGGGCAGATGAGCTAATAGACACTTTGGCCTCAGCCAAGTATCTAAGCACATTTGACCTGACAGCTGGCTACTGACAGATCAGACTAGCTGATGATGCAAAGCCAAAGACAGCATTCTCAACCCCTAGTGGGCATTATCAATTTGTGGTAATGCCCTTTGGTCTGAAGAATGCACCTGCCACTTTTCAGAGGTTGGTGAATACAGTCCTTACAGGTCTGGAAGCCTATAGTGCAGCATATCTAGATGATATTGCTGTCTTTAGCTCCACCTGGGAGGATCACCTGGTCCACCTCAGAAATGTTTTGCAGGCCCTGCAGAAAGCAGGCCTAACTATCAAGGCCACAAAGTGCCAGATAGGGCAGAGTCAGGTTGTGTACCTGGGCCACCTTGTGGGTGGAGGCCAGGTTCAACCATTGCAGAGCAAGATCCAGACCATCATGGACTGGACTGCTCCAACTACCCAGACTCAGGTGAGAGCCTTTTTAGGCCTGACTGGGTACTATAGGAGATTTGTCAAGGGGTATGGATCAATAGTGACACCCCTGAATGACATAACTTCCAAGAAAATGCCCAAAAAGGTTCAGTGGACAGTTAGCGGTCAAAAGGCATTTGATGACCTGAAGCAGGCCATGTGCACTGCTCCCATTCTACAGAGTCCTGATTACTCCAAGAAGATCATTGTCCAAACAGATGCATCTGAATTGGGGGTAGGGGCTGTACTGTCACAATTGAATGATGAAGGTCAGGATCAGCCAGTAGCTTTTATTAGCAGAAGGCTGACCCCTAGAGAGAAACGTTGGTCAGCCATAGAGAGGGAGGCCTTTGCTGTGGTTTGGGCTCTGAAGAAGTTGAGGCCATACTTGTTTGGTACTCACTTCCTTGTTCAAACAGACCACAAGCCCCTGCTATGGCTAAAACAAATGAAGGGTGAAAACCCCAAACTGCTTAGGTGGTCCATTTCCCTACAGGGGATGGACTTTACAGTGGAACATAGACCTGGGAGTAACCATGCCAATGCAGATGGACTCTCTAGGTACTTCCACTTAGAACATGAAGACTCAACTGGTCAAGGTTAGTTTAATGTCCCTACGTTTGGGGGGGTTGTGTAGGAGAGTAGGATCTGCTTCACATGGGTACCCCCACTTTTTGCTGATGCTTCACTGTTTTTCGACTTTAGTCTGGCTGGGGCCCTGCTAATCAGAACCCCAGCCTAGCTGCTTCCTCTCTAAAACGGTTTCCATGTGCCTTAGGCACATCTCTGATTGGAATCTGGAGTGCCCTTATAAGTCCCTAGTATATGGTATACTATGTACCCAGGGCATAGGTACCTCAGAGGCCTGCCAGGGGCTGAAGCATGTATTATGCCACCCCTGGAAGGCCAGCCAAAAGGACACAACAGGTCTGCTACTGCAGCCTGGGTAAGGTGGTGCATGCACCCCTTACTGTGATATAGGTTACCTATATCACTGCATATGCACACATATAAACCTATAAGTCACTCCTATGGCAGGCCTTATCAATCCTGAAGGCAGAGTGCTTGGTTCTTATGTGAGAGGGTGCCCCTGCATGAGCAGAGCCCCTCTGCAGCGGTCGGAGACCCTTCTCTGATGCTGTTTGTAGTGCAGCCTGACCATATACTCTTAAGTGCATTATATCCTCGCGGTAGAATGCTAACTTTGGTCTGGCCGCACCAAAACATGTCGTGTTTGGTGTCAAACATCTTGGAATACTACCCCCCCCCCCCGCCAGTTCTGGCGGCGGGGGTAGCATTCCACCCTTCTAGAGGGAGAGACATGTACACACCTGGCTACCCGGTAACTTCTTTTCAGAGCCCTGGCATCACAAAATGGATGCCGCTGCCACAGACACGGCCTCCTGCTGCTGACTGAAACTCCGGCAGGGGAGGCCTGGCCAATAGGTTTCCTTTCCCAGGGAGGTGTAACCACCTCCCCAGACAGGATAATGTGTATTGGGGCTGGGCGGGAGCACTCTCTGGTGCTTTGAAGTCCTGCACTGGGGGCACATTTGGTGTCCCTGTGCATACCCCAGTTCAAACCGGCTCAGGGGCTTCGAGCCCCTGCTCTGGCGCAAAACTGGACAAAGGGAAAGGGGTGTAACCACCCCTCTGCCCTGACCCTCCCATAGGTGGGTCCCCAGAGTATGTCCAACCCCCTAACTTGGTATAAATATGGGACCCCAGTCCTTAGGACTTTAGATTTACCTGGACGAAACTCTGATACAGAATCCTGGACCTTCGACGCTCTACTTTAAGATTAGAGGACTGAAGAATCTCCCTTGGGGTCAAGGAGTGACTCCCCTGCTTGGCAGGCACCTAAGAAGCAATTGTCCGGCCTGCATCGCTGAAGCTCCCGCCGGACGCCGAAGTCTTTGCAACACCAGAGGTGGATTTCCAGACTTCCCCGAGGCTGCCCTGAGTCCCCAGCAAAGCTGAGGCCCGTAGCTGTCGTGGGTAACGTGGAACCGTGACCCCTGGACACTGAGTACTTTTGCAAGTGCATCCTCTTCTGGGTCTCCCCCGAAGTTGTGCTTTGGGCTCCGAGTAGCCCTCGCCTCCAGCACCGACTGCACCGAAGATCACTGGCCTCCACTCCACGAGTGTCCTGTGAGCCAGCTCCAAGTGCGTCCACTCGAGGCTCCTTCGCGGTCGCTAGTCCGTTGGCTAGTGGGTCCTCCCGAAGGCAACTCTTCTTCTGCTTGGGCTTCCCTGGTTGCTCCAGACGTGCCCTGACTTACCCTTGCTGGGTGAGTCCCTCAGACCTTGCTGGTCTGCACCGCCGTCCTTCTTCTATTTTCACGAGACTTGCCGCAACTTGTTGGGTCCAATCCGGTCGCCGACACCCCTGCAATCGACAGACGTCGTGGGACAGCTCGAATCCAGCTCCTGGTCGTCGTCGACGCCTCCTGGACCTCGTGGCTGAAGAGTCAAGACGACCGTCAACCTACCTGAAGCACCCGACATCGGTGGGCATCCGCTCATCGCCTTCCTGGTCACTGGCTAGTGACCCAGACTCTGTCCCCTCTGCTTTCAGGTTCTTCAGATCTTCGATCCACCTTTGGATCCACCCGAACACTTTCGACTTGGCCGCCAGCAGCACTTTGCAGCAGATCGCCATTGAAAACGACGACGAAACCCGACCCCGAAAGACACCTATGCACCCGGCTTCCCTGGGTGAGGTAACTCGAGTACTCCGGTGCTCCCGTGGGTATAGACTCTAGAACAACCTAGTTCTAAAGGGGTTTGCTCCAAGTCCTCCTCTAAGTGTCCCTTTTCTTTAAAACTCCAACCGCGACATTCCCCATAGAAGTCAACGGCGGCTCGCGGCTGTGTTCTCACACTGCACGCGTCCCCGTGGGTCCCCTGTGTCACTACCTTGGGTGGTTCCTTGAGGGCCAAGCACTTCTACAGGCTCTAGGCCTTGTGTCTAGCTCAGTCGTGGTTCTTATACCACTTTATTGGTATATGGTTTGGTGCGCCCCTAGGGCTCAAACGTGTATTTGTGCTATTACTGTTGATAACTAACTTATAACTTATGTACTTCGAACTCTAGCCTCATAAAGAGACTAGAGGGGTGTGTTTAGCAATAAATACATATATTTTGAATATATACCTGGTGTGGTCCTCTTTCATTTGGTCACTCAAGAGATTATAGACTGGTAAAACAAGCTGCTTTACATTCCTTCAAGACTTAGCCTGAAGGCTCCTCTCCATAGCTACCACTAGGATAGCTTTCAATAAAGGTTGTCTTTAACCTATCTCCAATAAGGGGTTGTTTGGACTGGTGCAAGGTGCCCACTATAATTAGTGGACAGCATATACCAGGCCAACTTCTCACACGCCACCTCCGACTGGAGACGCCATTCGTGATCCTGAAGGCATCGACGGCTGAGATCGTCCGCCCTGGTGTTCTGAGAACCTGCCAGGTGTTGAACCCCCAGGGTTATACCCTGCTGTTCCCAGCCATGTCCAGAGACGCAGAGCCTCTCGACAAAGGGTCCACGACCCCACCCGGCCCTGCTTGTTGCAGTACCACATAGCGGTGGTGTTGTCCGTGAACACCTGCACCAGCTTCCCCTTGACAGAGGGAAGAAATGCTTTCAATGCCAGCCGAATCACCCGGAGCTCCAACAAGTTTATGTGGAGCCCCGTCTCCGCCGGAGACCAGTGACCCCTGATCTCCACCTCTCCAATGTGGCCGCCCCATCCCAGAAGTGATGCATCCGTCACGACTGTGAAATCTGGTTGGGGAAGGGAGAGAGGTCTGCCGCTGACCCAATCGTGGTTCGTTAACCACCACTGCAGATCCTTCGCAGTTCCTTCCGAGATCTGAACCACGATGGTGAGATTTCCCCGATGCTGTGCCCATTGGAACTGCAGAGCCCGCATACGCCAGACGACAGGGATGCACTTCTAAACTAAGTAGGGGCCCGTGAAGAGTGAGTGAGATTTAAAAACCATTATAGTTACCAAATTAATTTTTAATGTGGCAGGCAGCTATAGTTTAGTTTAGAAGTGCATCCCTGTCGTCAGGTGTATGCCCGCCCTCTACCAAACCGAGTTTCTAGAGGGCGAGGACTGGCCAATGATGAAGCATGACACCAGGTGGTGTGTGAGACCAGTCCTTCACTTTTTGTGAGATGCCCACACTCACAATTTAACCCTTTTTGCACCTAGGTCACCACTCTGGGAGCAGCCCCATTTTGTGTTAAACACCCTTTCTAAAGCTCCTTTGGCCAAAAGAGCTGTCATTTCCTCTTGGAGCAACTTTAAATGATCCTCCGCCAGCCGTTCCTGACTTGGCGGAATAGGAGGAGGAAGAGAAAGGAAAGGAAGAGAATAGCATCCTGGACGATCTGCAAGACCCACTTGTCTGTTGTTATAGATCTCCACCGGGGGAGATGATGACAAATTCTTCCACCCACTGGAGTAGTGTGGTCCTGCAGAATCAGCCTAGGAGTGCTTGGAGGCTGAGACTGCTGGGGGCAGTGTGGTAGACGACTTCTGGCCTCCATTCCGAGTATGGAATGTACTGCATCCACGCATGGCTTGGGTAGTCTGAGCGGGACGGTGGCTAGGATAGGGCTGACGGGGCTGGAAACCCCTTCCGTTGCCACGAAAGGGGTGAAAGGAAAACTGGCCACGAGGAGTGGAGGAGAGGCCCAAGGATCTGGCCGTAGCTCGAGAGTCCTTGAACCTGACCAAAAAGGTGGGTTCCATCAAAGGGCATGTCCATCAAATTAGCTTGGACATCCCCAGAGAAGCCAGTTGTACGAAGCCAGGCATGGCGTCTCAAGGCCACCGTCGTTGAAATCGACCTGCCTAGCGACTCGGTCGTATCTAATCCACACCGTATGGTAAATTTTGCTGCATCTCTCCAGTCCTTGACAGCTTGGGAGAGCACAGCCCTGGCCTCCTCCGGGACTTGTGGCAGCAACTGCGCAACAGTCTACCAAAGAGAATGGGAGAAACGGCCCAATAAGCATGCAGTATTCACCGACCGCAATGCCAGACTGGAGGAAGAAAACATCTTCTTCCCAAATTAGTCCAATCTCTTGGATTCCCTATCCGGAGGGGCGGAAGGGAATGTGCCTTGGGAGGTAGAGGCCTGCACCACCAAACTTTCTGGGGTGGGGTGTTGGCTGAGGAACTTTGGGTCGCCCGGAGCTGGGCGATGGCGGCGTGCAATCGTCCTATTCACAGGAGCCCCTGTGCTAGGCTTGGACCATGTTCCTAGAAGGACGTCCGTAAGTGCCTCATTAAAGGGCAATAGGGGTTCAGAAGTGGAAGCCCCAGGCTGAAGCACTTTGGTCAGGAGATTAGTCCTGACTTGCACTGAGGGCAGCTCCAGTCCTAGGACCTCAGCTGCCCTCTTAACCACCATGGCATAGGACGCCCCCTCCTCCGTAGCCACTGTAGGCGGAGAGAGTATGCCAGTGTCTGGGGAATTATCCAAACCACTGGCTTCCCCAAGTTCCCCATACCAGTCCATTGTCTCCTCAGAGACATCCTGGTTCTCAAGAGGGTCTTCAGACTCCTCCCATTCCTCTCCTGAGCCCAGTACGTCCACAAAGTGCTCAGGCGACAACATAGAACCCCTGGGTTCTGTCAATGTTGGAATTGGCGTCGCTCGACGCCGTTCCGGCTCCGTGTCGTTGGGGATGAGGATGGGGCTTGCGCCACCGATGGGCATCGGTGACGTAGTAGGCACCGACTTCAGATTCGACGCGGGGGAAGGTCGCGTTGGCACGACCGGCGTCGATCCGGATCCGGGATCGGATCCCTGACACCCCACCGGCGCCGTGGCCGGAGCCGACGGCACCAAACCCGATGGGGCCCCATCCGACCCCGCAAGGCCGAGGGCTCACCAACGGGGTCACTCCACTCAAATACACGGCACATTGCCTCGTAAAACTCTTTAATTTGAGCGGGAGTCCCTCCAGCTCCTGGAAAGGGTGGGAGGCGCGAAGTCGACTCCGGCTCCGGCTCCGCAGAACCGTGCCTAGAGCGTCGGTGCTCCTTACCTCTCTCGACGACGGACGCCAGTTGAGGTGAAGTCGAAATCCGCTTGGCCTTCTTCTTCTTCTTGTGCCTCTTCCCCGAGTTTCCAGAGGACCTCGAATGGGATCGGTGACCGACATCATGCGGGAACAAGTCCTGCATTGTTTGAAACCTGTCTTTCTCAAAGGCATCCCTCGCACACGAAGTCGAATCCAAAAATATCGACAAAAGTCGAGAAAAAGCCTGCCAAAAAGCGGCAGAGGGGTAGCTCTCCCCGGATCAGTGCTTAACTGGCGCGGAAAGAAAAAAACATCCTGGGTGGCGCCTAATGGAGCCAACCGACATCGCACACAAGGGGTATTGCTCAGCAAAAGTTTCCGGATCCAGCCTGACGTATGGGAAATTCAAAGGTAAGGAATCTGCAGCTAGAAGTCTCTATCAGATTGACACTTTCACCAGTAGTGCGAAAGATAATGACATGCAGCAAATGGGCCAAAGGCAGACAGGCTAGTTTAAAATAATCAAAATCAGGTAAGCACCTGGGCACTTAGCCTACCACTTGCCTGTGGCCTCCAGTTCATGCTTGTTCCAGCCTGATCCAGTTGCCAATGTTTGACCAAGTGACACCACCGCTGCCCGGGTTTTCCAGCTCACCATTCTTCCTGCCAACAGAAGCTCCGTCCACCCCAGGACCTACGTAATGCAGGCTGCAGCATGACCGTGCAGCTGGTGTGCCGAAGGTGTAGATAAGGCAAACCCGTCTGCTCCTGGACCATGCCCAGCACTACGAAGCCTGGCCCTCCCGCCCCGCAGATACATCACTGCCAAGCTCTACACTTTGACCCTGGATGCCGCAACAAATACTGCCACCACGTTGACCAACGCTCCATGGTACGAACTTTCACCTGCACCCTCTGCCACTTCACCTGCCACAGCACACACACCAGCCCACCAGCCAGCTCTACCCTGAAAACACAGCAGACACCACCTGAAGAAAAACTCCAACTCGCATGAGCCCTTCTCAACACACACTCACTATGCAAATACACTACCAAGATTTGGGACTTCATCTCCACCCTCACACCAGACTTCCTCTTCCTTACTGAGATCTGGCTCAACCCCACTTCCGCGCCCGATATCGTCACCGTAATTCAACAAGCCTGGCAGAGGGATCGCCATCATAAACAAGAAATCCATCCAATGCACCACTGCAAATGATGACATCACCTGAGCCATGGAAGTCTTCAACTTCCGACTCCAAGCAGACAGCAAAACCTCCATCAGGGGCACCCTAGCCTACCATCCTCCAGGACCACGTCCTGCCTTCTGCAACTTCATAGCCAACTCCATAGCCCCCATCGCCATAGACTCCAACAACTACATTTTTCTCGGTGACCTCAACTTCCATCATGACGCCCACAATGACATCATCACTACCAACCTCCTCGACAGCATGAACAACATTGGACTCACTCAAATCATCCACGACCCCACGCACACAGCAGGCCACACGCTAGACTCCATCTTCACCTCCAGCGACCGGACCAGGTACAGCCACACCACGGAACTCACCTGGACCGACCACTTCATTGTACGCTTCAACATCACCAGCTCAAGGACCTCCGTCCCCAGTTGGCCAAATGTCCCCCACTGCAGCTGGAGGAAAATCTCAAAGGACACATGGATCAATGCCCTCAACACCACCCACCCCATCTCCTCCAACAACCAAGACGAGAGTGTCAAAAACTTCAACAATTGGATCACCAACTGTGCAGACAGCATCGCTCCCATCGGCAACAATACCCACAGCAGGTCCACCAAATATACCAGCTGGTACACGGAAGATCTCAGAACCACCTAATGATATTGTAAACTACTGGAAAGGAAATGGCGCACCAGCAAGGAGACAACCGACAAGACCCCCTTCAAAACAGCCCTAAACTTCTACCACAGACAGTTGAGAGAATTGAAGAAAAAGGCCTTAGCCTCACGCATCGAATCAAGCTCCAATAACAGCAAATAACTCTTCAACATCATCTAAGAATTCTCCAACCCCTCAGCTGCAACAAACAACATTACCCCATCGCAGGAACTCTGCGACAACCTTGCAAACGTCTTCCATGACAAGATCGCCAACATCAACAGAAACTTCAAACCCCAGACCAAGGCCACCGACTTCCTCAAGCAACGCAATATCCCTCTACCACCACAGACTTCTGACTAACCGAATGGAGCCAGCTCGCCTCACAGGACACCGCCTCCATCATTAACTCCATTTACTCAGGGGCCCCAATCGACCTATGCCCTCACTACATCATCAACCTAGGCGAAGCCAGAACGAGCCGCTTACTCACCACCTAGTTCAACACCTCAATTGCCACAGCCACCTTCTCCGAGGGCTGGAAACACGCAGAAGTCAACGCCCTACTAAAGAAACAATCGGCAGACCCCAGCAAACTCAACAACTACTTACCTATCTCCCTTCCCCCTTTTCCGGCCAAAGTATTAGAAAAAGCCATCAACCAACAACTCTCCTCACATCTGGAATGGAACCTTCTACTCGACTCCTCCCAATCTGGATTCTGCAGCAACCACAGCATCAAGACCGCCCTCAAAGCAGCTACAGATGACATCCGAGCTCTACTCAACCAAGGAAAGACTCTGATCCCCCTAGACCTCTTGGCAGCCTTCGATATGGTCTCCCACCATACACTCATCACAAGGCTGCACAACATAGGCATCCAAGGAGCCACTCTCAGACGGATTGCCTCTTTCCTCACCGGAAGAACGCAAAAAGTCTGCCTTCCCCCCTTCATCTTCTAACGCAAGGAAATCATCCTGGGACTGCCCCAAGAATCCTCACTCAGCCCCACCCTCTTCAACACTAATATGACACCTCTGGCCAGCATCATCAAAGCGCATGGACTCAACATCATCCTATGCCGACGACACACAACTCATCCTCTCCAAAGACATCACCAAGACCAACTTGCACAACTGCATGACAGATATCAACGACTGGATGAAGGACAACTGCTTTAAGCTCAACATGGACAAGACTGAGGTACTGATCTGCGAAATAAAAAGCTCCCCATGGGACGCATCCTGGTGGCCCTCAGAACTTAGTACCACCCCATGATAACAAGCAAACCATGATGACTTAGGTCAACTCAGTCTCTTCCTCATACTTCTTCATCCTCTGCATGCATCGTAAGATATTCACATGCCTACCCCAAAGCTCAAGATGTATCGTCACCCAGGCCCTCATCTCCAACCGACTGGACTATGGCAACGCTCTCTATGCATGGTTTGCATCTCACCTTCGATGACGACTATAGACCAAACAGAACGCCGCAGCCAGACTCGTCCTGGATCTTCCTAGATGAACTCACATCACCCCCTACCTCAAGGAACTCCACTGGCTCCCTCTACAGAAAATATGCCAGTTTAAGCTCCTGACCCATGCATGCAAGGCCCTACACAACTGCAGACCTTCCCACTTTAACCACTGCCTGAACTTCCATCAGCCCACTAGAGACCTCTGCTTTGCTCCCCTCTAACCCTCTCCCAGGTATCCATTTGGTCCCTGAGTTTTACCAGATTGCAGTTGAATCAGGGCTTCTCCCAACTCATCCACAGTGACATTATCGTTCAGAAGAATTCTCTCCTCTGTGGTCTGAGGTCATTCTGCAGGTAGGGAGATCTGCCATGAAGGACCGGGCGGTTCATACAGTTCAGAGTAATTGTGCGCAAATTGGTTCCTAATGGAGCGCTTACCACTTACTTGGCTACCCTGCTCATCTAATACAAAAACAATGGGGTCATGTGACTTAATATTTAAACAAAACCAATGCAAAGTTTTGCTAGCCATATCTCCCCACTGATGTATGCAACTCTGTGCGGCCAGCCACAAGGTCTGCAGTTCATTCAGTAGGGTTTGTTTTAGGACAGTGTGGGTGTGCAGTGAATCCCTAAGAAGGGTTGGCTCTTTAGATGCCAAATACCACTAATCTAAGTCCAGAATGCAGGCTTCCAGGTCAGAAATTTTCTGTTTGACCTTTCTCTTAAGGCCTGTTTGATAGCTAATAATCTCCCCCCTCAGAGTGGCTTTGAGTGCCTCCCACAATATACTCAGAAAGTCAAGCAACCCCTTGTTAATGGTAAAGTAATTGTCAACCCCCTTGAATCTGGGGTCAGATAGCAACTAGGTGTTAAAGCACCAGGCAGCCCCATCCAGCCTTAACCCCAGGTTGAGCGTGGGCTCCACTGGAGGGTGGGCTGAGAGGCTGCACACTATAATACGAACATACACCACTTGAAGCGGCAGTGGGCATGAGGAAGATAAAGTGACAAACCTGGGGGTGATCTTTTAATCCAAACTATCACTTGGGGGCCAGATTAATCATATTACATCCTCCTGTTTCTTCATTTTAAAAATCTTTAGGAAGGTCCTTCCATATTTCCCTTTGACTTTGTTGAAAACAGTGGTTACGGCACTTATCACCTCAAGACTGGACTACTGCAATGCGTAATTTACTAGCACTCAAAAACGCTGCTTAAACAAACTACAGCCCCTCCAAAATACAGCGGCTTGTCTGCTTCTGCGTATTCCCAGACACAACTCTGCTTCTCAAGCTTTGGTTCAGTTACACTGGCTTCCTGTGGTAAAGCATATTAAGTTCAAGGCCCTGTGATTAGCTTTTCAGTCCCTACATAGCCTGGACCCAGTCAATTTGTCACATTGCTTCCAACCTTATTCCAACAATATCACTTAGTTCCTCTTCTAGTGGACACATTATAGATCCCAGAGTTGAAAGAGTTAGATGGGGTGGTAAGAGTTTTGTCATAAGCACAGCAAGATTGTGGAACACACTACCTTTAGCACTTAAGAGAAAAATCAAACCTGCTTGACTTCACAAAAAGTTTAAAAACTTGGCTATTTAACCAGTACACCATCCATCTGCTCCTGGACTCTTGTATGTGCTGCAGTTTATAGAGGATTAGCGCCTAGACACTCCAGGGTATTAGTTGCGCACTACTCTATTTTTATTTCAGCTCAAGTAGTCCCCCCAGGAAACACCTGATACACTCCAGAGGAAAAGAGGAAACAGAGAGGGGTGAGATATTGCCATGCATCTTGCAGGTTCATTTGTGTCAATAGCTTAGCTAAGTTCGATGATCCCACTTGTCTTACCAATGACCTGGATGATATAAAAAAGCCAGTCATGGTCCTAGCAAATTCTGCAGTTAACGGAGGGAGAGCATAAACACTTATCAGGGATAAAGGTCGGCCCTGCAGGAGTCCAGCAACCACAACATATCTGCCCAATTTGTCATGTCATAAGGAAAATCAAAGTAAATGGCAAGGAAATGCACCTTGTGTATGTGTGAGCAACATGTAGTGTGCATGTGTGGATACACTTGTTGCAACCCGAACTCTACTAAATTTATGAATCCCACCTTGTGTATGTGTGAGCAACATGTAGTGTGCATGTGTGGATACACTTGTTGCAACCCGAACTCTACTAAATTTATGAATCCCACTCAGCCACCCTGTACTTCTGAAAACCGGAGGTATTTGTACTGGTATGAACTAGGGACATCTTCCAACTGGGCAATCAACATTGTCCCCTTGAACCAAATACGCCACACCCATCCCAAAACTCAACCCACTAAATCAAAGAGTATGCTAAGAGAAGACTACCTCCAATGAGACTCAACCCGCATATAACCTTCCATGCTAACATGCAGCAATGAGGTAACTGGGGTGGAGGCCCGAGAGCCGCATCTCACTTATGCAGTGCTTTGATGTTTAGCATTGTTTCTGTCAGTCTGCAGAACAATTCCTGTGCCTTTGTCTGCGGTTGCTTCATGGCAATTGTCTTGCGGTATCAGGACTCCCTCCTCTTTCCGGGCCTCCCGGTGGGGGTTGGGGGGTTCTTGGGGATTTTTAAGGGGGGTAGGGCAACCTTCAACCTTGGAAGTCAAGACGTTCCTTCACCCAGTCCCAAGCACTTTTAGATGTATCAAAAAAGAGAGCTTTTGTCTCCAAAGAAAACTTTAAGGCGGGCGGGGAAGAGAAGCATGTATATAAAATGCATGGCCCTCATCTTTTCTTTCACGTCCATGGAGGAGTGATTTTGTTGCTGCACTTTAAGTATGTAATTGGGGAATACCTTGACTCATGCCGATCCACACATCAGAGTGTCTAATTTACAAGAGGCCCTCATGATGACATTCCTATTAGCAAAATTAAAGATGTGTGCTATGAAGGCCCAGGCAGAATCCTCAAGGTCAAGTCTCTGGGCATACGCTCCACCCGAAAGCACGCCATGATCTCTTCAGCTGGTACCCAGGATTTTAGCCACTGTATGATGAACTGCATCGGGCAGTTTTGTCTGAGCGTTCAGGGATGCCAGCAATCCAGATATTGTTCCACCAGGAGCGACCCATGGCGTCTTCGACTCGGGCCACCAGCTGATACATTGTTTTTTGAAGATTTGCAATAGGAGTATGAAATCCATGGAGGGAGTCCTCCTTTCCTGATATTCAACCCTCGGCTTCCATGATCCAGTCTATGGTGTTCTGTAGATCTTGGCGAACAAGGAAATGTCTGCACTTTTAGTTCACCAGTGTTCTTCTCCAGTGAGGACCTCAATTCCCAGATCACCTGCAGGATAAAGGACGAATGTTCCATAGTTGGATACAAGGCTGCTTAGAGGAGAGGCCCCTCCGACTAGGTAAACTTGTAAATCTTACTATGTGGTCAGGGATGGATGCTTGTCTTTGCCCCCAGTTGCAGCCAACATGTCTGCATCAGCCCCTAGAGGAATCCATGTGCTGGTGGTCTCAAGCAGGCAGCCCCAGAGTGGCAGAAACCTTCCTCTCCCCGTCTTAGTGTGGGCCCCTGCAACAACATTAGTGGGCTAAATGTGAGTGCCTCCAGAGCAAAAGGCCCTGTATAGACGAATGAGAAGAGCACCAGGAGGGACCACAGCAAAAGGCACCCCCCTTCATGGTGATCCCGCCTCCAAAGCCCAGCATGGCCCATGACAATTGTGGAGGGTACTCTAGGCTAAATGCTATGGTCCTGCTGAGCTCATCCAGAAGGACCACCACTTCTTTATTAAATCCAAAGCTGCCGTCTGCGTTTGGGACAATGGAGACCAAGAGTTCAAGTAACCTGGGCCCAGCAAGCCCCCAAAGGCAATTACTTTTACATTTGATGTCAACTGTAAAAAAATGTTCCATTTAAAATACATTCTGAACCACTAGACCAATTTAGTCCATTTTTGTAATAATTCACATAAATAGTTACCTAAATCTAGCCTGGATGTTGAAGCTCTGTGTTTCAAAATTGGATATGGAACTGTGCCAAGACACTGCTCTGCATGAAATATAAATGCCTGATGTTTTAGAAGTCATCATTCTGACACAGCAGGGAACCTAACTTGGTTGACCATCTCTGACCTGATGCCACTAAGATTGTCTGCCTACCTCTGGCTAATTCTGTTTTGCTTACATTGGCAGCATGCACTCATGCAGCAATCTATAACATAACTCCAAATTAAAGATCATTTCAATGGAGCAGTGAATGGCGTGAAGTAGAGACCACTGGAGTCTGCTACCGGCCTCTCATTAACTGCTGCTATGTTAATACTGGCAGATGCAATATAAAACTCTGCCAAGATGTAAATATTTTTGACCAGCCTGATATTTTAGAAGTCCTCAAAAATTGAAAGAGTGATTACACAGACAGTGACTAGGTGACGGGGCATTTGCAGGCCATTTCCACACTGCTGCTTGTATGACTGGATGCCTGTTGGCCCTGGCCCTTTCTGCAGAGTCATCCCCAGACTTCCTCCTCCTATTTTTCCAGAATTTGTTTTGTTGGCCTTAGAACTCTTTGCACTTTACCACAGCTAACCAGTGCTAAAGTACTTGTGCTCCCTCCTTAAAACATAGTAGAATAGGCTTATACCCAATTGACATATTTATTTTACCTGTAAGTCCCTAGATAAGTGGCACTACCTGTGCCCCAGGGCTGTAAATTAAATGCTACCTGTGGGGCTGCAGCACTGATTGTGCTACCAACTTAAGTAGCACTTTAAACATGCCTCAGGCCTGCCACTGCAGCATATGTGTGTGCAGTTTTTCGACCTGGCAAAGTAAACCCTTTGCAAGGCCCAAACCTTCCTTTTTAATACATACGTCACACCTAGGGTAGGCCCTGGACAGCACATAGGGCAGGGTGCAGTGTACTGAAACAGTTTGACATGTAATTTTATGTTTTACATGTCCTAGGAGTGAGAAACTCCTAAAGTCGTTTTTCACTACTGCAAGGCCTACCTCTTCCATAGGGTTACCTTATTACATTTTATAAGCAAGTGTAATTTCCAAATAGGAACAGGTCACAAGTTCATGTCTGGCGTCTCTGGAATTGTAAAGAAAAATCTTAACTTATGGAGAAGTTGAATTTAAGTTACAATTTTGAAAATGCCATTTTTTTGCCTTAGCCATTTGGTCCCTGCAGCCTGTCTCTGGGTCACATGACTGGTTGCAAATGGCTGTTGGGCTTTGTGTTTTCCTCCTCAAAAGCCACAGCCACACACAATGGGGAACTTAGGTGTGACTGAATGGGCCATCACTGGCTGGAAGGGAGGCAGGAGCTTAAATAGGTTGTGTCCTGTGTCCACACAAAGGGCTGCAAACCCCCTGCAGTTAGTCTGAAGCCAGGGCCAGGAAGGCAGGGCACCTGTGCACTTCAAAGGCATGCCTCTAAAAGTGTCTCCCCACTTCAAAGGCACAACTGTATATAAATACTGGACCTCAGACACCACCACTTCAGTACACTTCTGGACCTGTGGCTACTCTGCCAGGAAGAAGGATTGATATGCTGCTGAAACGACTGCCACTCTGCTGGACTGTTGCTCTGAAGGAACTACTGCCCTGCTATGGTCCACGCCACAATAACCAACCAACTTTATGGGGTCTACCGCCAGTCACAGGTCACTCAGCGTGCGGCTCGTGTTCTGTGTGCCCTCTTACTGAGAGAACCAAAGAACTACAGCTATCGCCCAATTTTAGATGGGTCCAAAGGACTCACACCAATTGCAACACCAACAATTGTATTTACACAATTACCTGCCCTTGTAAACAGAGGTACATTGGCATGACAACCAGGGCAGTGAAGGTCAGGATTATGGAGCACCGAAGCAACATACGCTGCAACAGACTAACTACCAAACTCTGTCAACATTTCACAGAGAAGGGACACGCACCTGATAGCTTAAGTTGGACAGTGATTGAGGCCCACCCCAACCTTAGCAAACAAGGCCTCTTCAGGAGAGAGCAACACTGGATTTTCAGACTATCCTGCGACAGAGATGGGCTCAATGAGGATATTCCGTGGGGGGAGGTAAATAATTAGAGCCTCCTCCCCCACTATCTGCCTTTTTGATTCCCACTGCATGCAGTTGATGTCACTAACTGCAGATACTAGCCACCACCAACGAGGATTTAGTACCCCTTGAACAAATTCTACTTTGCCACAATAACCAAGCCTGGCCTCATACAGTCCCTGTCGCCATGGCCATGTGGACTCCCTCCTTCACCTCTTACATGTGATAACTATCATGACATCCCACCAGGATTTATCACATGTAGAGGTGTCAGTGTTTACATCCTAATGCCGGGACTTCACCCACTTGAAATCACTCCACTGCGTGACCTGAGTGTCCCATCATGATTGTCTGACTTCGGCCTGCAGACCGATAATGTCGGTCAATTGGGTAGTTCCTTCACCCCTTTTTACATTGCCAATGACGTTGGCCTCAAGATGTCCCACGAAGGGCACATACACGCGCACGCGTGACCCATCCAAGACAGTACCCACCTTCTGGATAATATGCACATTCCACGTTATAAGATGGCCGCCATAGCTTTAATCAATAGCTTAAAGCTTCTACCCCTTCAAAGATGGCTGCCGTATATTTATCGACCTGTGGAAGCCACATGCATTCCACGTTCTAAGATGGCTGCCACCGTTTTGACCAGGAGCTTGTAGCTTCAACCCCCTTCAAAGATGGCCACCGCATGTCCCTTGACCTTCCACTTCCGGGTCGTTTCCCTGCTACTTAAACTGACCGGCTTCACACACCTCGCTTCCTCCCAACGAGGCAGAGCAAGGGGTAGGTTCCCGGCACCTGTTTTCCAGGAAAACTGTAAGTAAGCGGTCCCCGCTGTTCTCCCTCCCCCCCTATCCACTTTGGCACCAGAGACCTATGCCACTTTGACAGGATGCTCATCCTTGGGCAACCTTCCATCTTTGCTTATACCCATCTTGTTTTTATCTTCCCCCTTTCTCTCCTCAAAACCAGCATGACGTTACCTTTTGTAACGATCGTTGCTCTGCCTAACTATTGATAAGGCGTGACTTAAACCCAAATTGGGTGAGTTCCATCGCGCCATTTACTACGGTGGTTGGTTACCACCATTGACACCAGTAAGTTTTGAATATGTCACGTGTGCCACAAGTCTGCTTATTATGTTTGTCTGGCCATGCACCTCTTGAGTTGCACTAACCACTTGTGCATGTGGTTGTGGCATGTTTTGATTTCATTTTGGAGGCATTATTACTGTATGTGCATACCTTATTCATGTACCGTTGTTTTCTCTCTCTGTTTTGAATCTCATTAGGTTGGTCCCATGATTTGTATTATTAAGGTACCTCATTGAAAGGTAATCAGAGTGATTGGTTAATTTTCCATAACCAACCACCCGTGTAGATAGTGTATCAAGATAGGTCCTGAAGAATTGCAGAGTGATTTACACACATAAGGCAAGAAACCTGTTGACCATGACTATACACATATAGACACCTCCAACCATTATAATCGGCGGCATCCCTATTCTGGTTTTAATTGAGACGAGTGGGCTCGCAGATTAAAATTCATTTTGGAGCACCACTGCGCCTCATTTTATTTCTCACATCACCTCACATCTACACCACTAGGCCCCTCACACACACCTCACCTATACGGCTTGGGAAAAAGATATCTGACATAGAGCCCCACATAGGGTGCCTTCAGGCATTGCAGCGCCGGCCTGACGAGGAGCAAGCCCTATGATGAAGCATGACACCCAAATGGGTGTGTGAGGGCCCCACTTCCCAAACTGGGAGACACCCACACTCCACTACTGAGTAAGGGTGTTGACCAACCTAGCCTCCTTCTCTTCTTTCCCCATCCTACAGGAACTGCTCCTCCTTCGGTGCTACATTGTATTTATTGGGGCCTGTATGCTGGACCTATATGCGCCCCTTCTCCCTCATTTACATTGAGTACCTGTGGATACTCTGCCAGGAAGAAGGATTGCTATGATGCTAAAATGACTGTCACTCTGCTGGACTGTTGCTCTGAAGGAACTGCTGCCCTGCTATGCTGACCTTTTTCATGGGTAGGAAGAACTGGACCTGCAACCTCATCTTGAACCCAGGGCTACCAGAGTGAATCCAAGGGCTAGTCTGCTGGCCTCCTGATCTGAGCCTCAGGGACATAAAAGAGTCCTCAATATCCTGCACCACCCCTGGACCCACCTGAAGTGAGTTCCTGACTTCCAAGTGGTGCCTCTCAGGTCCTGGAACCTTTAGAGGTTCAGGGAGCTGAACTCAATCTTTTGGGATCTTCACGACAGCGAACGGGTCAGTTCACACCAAGACCTCGCTGCTTGCACTGCGATCCAGCACGAAGCCCTACTCTTCGCGCTACAGCATTGACCGTCGCAGGGAATGCCAATGCAGAGCTCCAACAACGCCTGCCCACGACGACTGGCCTGCTCTTCACGAAACGCTGGCAGCCTTCCGTGGCGTTCTCCCAGCTCCTTGCAGCCCCCACCACTGTGAAAGGCACTCTAGGAACGTTTTTTAAGAAGGTAATCTTCAGCGGGCCTAACCTGGTGACTGTAGCTGACCTACACTCCATCGCGGTCGTCCTGAACTTGTGACTTTGAACCGGTACAGTGCGACTGGATCGCTGCGGTTTGTGCTTTCTGGCACTATTTTAGCCTAAAATCTACAAAAATTCATAACTCCAGTTCTACTGATTAGATTTTTTTCGTTTAGGTCTTGTTTTATTTATTATGTTTTGCTCTAGTTTTCTAAACAGGATCCTTTTTATGTGTTTTCACTTTGTTACTGTTTGAAGTGTTGCACAAATACTTTACACATTGCCTCTGAGTTAAGCCTGTCTGCTCTGTGCCATGCTACTAGAGGGTTGAGAACAGATTAATTTGGCACAGGTTTGTGGCTTCACCCTGAGAAGAATTGTGGTTGCTGCTTGAGAAGGGATTCACCACCCTCAACCAGTAACCCAATTCTTACTGTGCCTCAATCTTATTAATCTCTGAACCACCTATTTTAGCAGAAGATGAGGATGTAACATCATGGAGAACTCTGTCAAGCCTGATGCTTCAGAAGTCATCATTTAAATGGAGATGTAAACTTTGCTTTACAGTGTAACAGGCCCTTCTAAGACCATCCTTGGTCTTCTTTTGCTGTAATTGACCTCATGAGTTTTACGAATCTCTGTAAGTGGTGGTGAAGGGTGTTAAGGACATGCCCATGTGCAATGTGCATTGCTGTTAGTCCAACAGGTTTAAAGCTGGGAAGAAGGCTTAGGGAATATGCATGCCTGATTTTCTGAAAATATTCTTGAAGGTAATCACTGTTCCAGTTACAATATTAACAGAGTTTACTGTATTTTCTTTAGAAGCATAACTGAATAATCAAACATCAGCTATAGGTACCCTAACTTAAATTCGTATTTGCTGGATAGCAGTTCATCATTTAGGATTGTACTCTTAAACCATTACTTAAGACTTTAAACTTAATTTTTAAATCTGCTTAATATGGCCCAAAAGAGAAAAGGAAGGGCAGAAAAGCTTTCTGTAAAAATTCAGGAAGACACACGACTTCTCGGCTAGTAAGCTTCGTGCGGACTTGATTCATTTCACAATTAATACAGTAAAGGAAGGGGATCAATTCTACTCCTCTTCATGATTTGAAGGTATAATGATCAATTAGGAAAAGTTGTTTTAAATAGAAGGAACATTTAGTTTGTCTAATTCTCTTCCAGGGGAATCCTCATCTAAGTCATTAACACTGAATTGTCCCGCCAATGTGCTGGACCCAAGAGCACTTACAAACTATAAATATAAATGTACCAATGTGCTATGTGCAAGACATTTCAGTATAAAAGAGTGCTTAAGTATAGAATAAACAGTAATTCCAGCCTATTCAAATGCTAAAATGTTACATTTTTTACCCCATACTTAAAAAAACATCCAGTTAAACCACAAGTCACTACATCAGCAAAACATTACTAGTAATACCTTTCACAAAGGTTTTAAAAGAGAAAGAAAGGAAATGAAGGGTGTTGGACATGGCCTTTTTGCAGGGTCATCCCAGAACGTTTTGCCTTCCTCCTGTATTTTGTCTGACCTGTTGTTGGTGGTTTTATGATTCTGGGTACTTTATCACTGCTGATCAGTGCTAAAGTGCATGGGCTTGCTATAGTAAACTTGGCAAGATTGGTCTACATCTGTTTGGCATATGTAATTTACCTGTAAGTCCCTTGTACAGTGGTACCCCATATACCCAGGGTCTGTAAATTAAATGCTACTGGTAGGCTTGCAGCACTGCTTGCGCCACCCACCTAAGTAGCCTTTCATACTTGTCCCAGTCCTCTGCCACTGCAGGGCCTGCGCATGCAGTTTACTGCCGCCATGACGCGGCATATAAAGTGGTTGCCACGTCTGCAACTCCCCTTTTACTACATATCAGTCACCCCTAAGTTAGGCCCTAGCTAGCCCTATGGGCAGGGTGCGGTGTAGGTAAAAGGTAGGGAATGTGCCTTAACTGTGTAGCATGTCCTGGTAGTGACAAACAGCCTATTTGGTTTCTCACTGCTGTGAGGCTGCCCACTCATAAGGATGCACTGGGAATTCCTTGATATGTGCTTCAGTGGTAATTTCTGATCTGAGAGGGGTAGCTTGACCATGTTTGGTATGTTTGGAATAGTAGTGATAAATCCTGTTTAATGGTGAAAGCAGATTTATTATTACTATTTTAGAAATGCCACTTTTAGAAGTGGGCATTTCTGTGTGCTTATGTGTCTTTGTGCCCTGCCTGGATGTGTATCGACAATCTTGTTCTGACTGAGAGGGGATATAAATTCACTCCAGCCAGTCCCTGGAGGGGTTGATGTGTGTCCTGCCTTACCTGGGCGACTCTGCGCTAGGCTGAATAGGCCTGGTCTGCATTTGGAGTGGTGGGAGGAGTAGCACCTGCACCTGAATAGGGCTGTGCCTGCCTTCCACAATGCTGGCTGCACCCCCCTGTGGTGTGTCTGGGGCCAGGGCTTACATTGTGAATGGGGGTATTGTGCACTTGTAAATATGTTTTAAAGTGCCCCCAGACAAAGACATTGGCACTATAAGTAAAGGGGCTGTGACCCCATGTAAAAAAAAGGAGAAGACACTGCATGGGACCAGAGGATTGCTGTGCTGGCCGAAGGAACCACCACCTGGACTTGCCTAGTGTGCTGATCTGGGGCCTACTGGGCTACCGGAAGGACTGCAACTTTGCTGAAGGTCCTTGATGTGCTGGCCTGCCTGCCTGTACCCTATTCCCTGAACGTGCTCCAAGTGTTCCCCAGGAGCATTGTTATGGCCCTGCCTCTGCTAGTCAGCCAGCGGTGAAGCGCTGCTTAGCTTCAGGGCTTGTCAAGTCACGCCTTTGGAAGTGCCTCGCTCTAGATATTGGAGCCTGAGGCGAGGGCTCATTCCGCCATGAAGTGCGTGTGGAGCGCTTCGGCTCCCCACTGTTGATGTGGACCGGGGCGGTGTGAGCACTGTGGTTTTGCCCGCAATCCACTTTAAAGCGTGTGTGGAGCGCTGTGGGTTCTAGCCCGAGGGCCCAGTTGATTCTAAAAGCGCGGCCGTTCGCCACCTGAGCGAGCAGCGCAGGTGGCGTTGCTCAGCAACCTGGTGGAAGCTGGGAAGAGGAGCTGCGGCTCACTTCCACCCAGCAGAAAGGCCCCGCAGCAGTTGAAAACCAAGCAGAGAGGACGGGCCGCGTGACTAAGCCTGGTTGTGGGCGGGGCCAAAGAGGACTGCGTTCCCGAACAGCTAGAGGAGGAGAGGAGGACAGAGATGGCGCCCCGTGTCCACCCGGTCCTGAAGTGCCGGATCGGAGCACCTCCAGTGGATGCCTCCCACTAGGAGCACCGGGCCATTCGTCATTGGATACAGGGGACGGCTGCACCCTAACCCACTCAGCCCCCAAGGAGTGGTGAGTAGGGCTGCGTTAAGCCTTGGGACTGCGCACTCGCGGGGGCCAGTCCTTGTGTGAAGGGAGGTCCCCAGCCAACGTGGGCAGAGCAGTTCCTCCCCTACCTGTGGTGCACATACCGGGGGCATTGTTGTGTCTTGGGAAGCGCGGGGTGAGACATCCACGGAGGCCCCTTGCCACATTCCTGGGAGTAGGGGGGCACGTGGCCCGGAAGCCTACGGAAAGAGACCAGGTACTCTCATAGCAACGCAGGTGCCGCCCTTTATGCTGTTTGTGGCGGTATGCCTCGGTTGGCACTGCCTTGATGACCCCTGGGTGGGTTATGGTATATCTGGTTGCGGTCAAGATTGATGTATGATCTAACCTGCCTGTTATGCCCCAAGGTGGATATATGTAGTGTTACATTGTCAGTAAGGATTTCTAATGTGTGCACTCTTCAGTTAGTTGCTATAGGGCACTGCTGATGAAGTTATGCATAATGTGTTATGCTCAGTGTAACCCTACTAGTAGTTACTGGTCGCCCTAAATGTGATGGTTGTGACAGTGGCCCGATTGGCCAAGTGATTTATGTAATCCCTGTGATGTCTAAGACAGTGGCCCGATTGGCCAAGTGATTTACGTAATCCCTGTGAAGTCATGACAAGTGCCTAGTGGCACAGTAATATATGTGATTGTGATCTAATGTGTTTTTATGGATAATACAAAGGATATTTTCATATAACCTTGTGTGGAGTCTCTTATGTGGTGTGCCTGGTGTGTCACTGTTGTGTGAGTGTGTTGCGCAAACGCTTTACACATTGCCTCTGGGATAAGCCTGACTGCTCTGCCAAGCTACCAAGGGGGTGAGCAGGGGTTATCTTCGGTGTGTAACTCCCTTGCCCTGACTAGAGTGGTGGGTTCTGCCTGGCTTAGGTGCATACCCTAGCCAACCAGAAACCCCATTTCTAACAAATGGTAATATTAGCACTGACTGTAATGTAAACTAAGACTGTGGCTTAGCTCTAAAAGGTTTGCTTTCACACCCAAGGGTGTCACAAGTGAACTTAGTTCAATGCACCAGCAACTGAATGTGAAAAAACAGGTTGTTGTAGCCCCACACAACTCCACTCAATACATAGTTGAACAGGTGTCCTTGTTTTTAGGTTACTAAAAGTCCCTACACAGTGATCCAAGGACGCAGTGGTAATCTAAAGGCCCAATTTTGTTCTTTACAATATTACACACAAGAACTGAACCAAGAAAAAGACACTTTTGGTAAAAAGTGTGTATTTCTACAGTTTCATCCTGTTGCTTAGCACATCTAAAATCACCACACAAAATATCATTAAAACAGCACAAATACATGTTGTGAACAACAAGAATTAAATGAACTTTTCTACCATAGTTAAAATGTCCTCTAGCAACCTAATATCCTAAAAATAACTTGCATCTAGAGTAACTTGTATCTAGAGTTTCTTAGAAAGAATCAACACAATGCATACCTGTTTACAGAAAAAAGTTGTAGTTATCAGTAGTCAGCACCAAGAGTTCCCTCAAGAGGAGAACACACATTGGCATCACCTTTTCTTCTCCTAGACTTGGCTTCGTATCAGCTTTCAGTGAAGAACAGAATGCAGCAGCATCACAGCAGTCTGAAGATCTCCTGGCAGTATCTTGTGCGATAATCTGGGGCGAAGGACCTCTTCTCCAAAGTGGTCAACTGGCAGGCCTTTGATACTGTATCTTATCTGAGATGGGAATTTCTGACATAACCATAGGAAAGTCTGACATAACCTATGCACATCAATTTGCTAGTCTTAGATGTGTAATTATAAGCAAATAAAGTAAAAACACGCCAATTCAGACTACACTGTTTATGTTATTAATATTATCTGAACTAAAGATAACAAGGCTCTTGTTCCACTCTGAAGTTGCATCAGGTGTCTTAATGACGACACTTTCACAGGTTCTTGAAAAGAAAAGGACAGACAGTATCTGCGTCAAAGGCAGACATGTTGATGATTAGGCAAAAATAGAGAAAATGGAGCCTCGGCCTGCTTAAGATGAAGTCTTGCCTTTCGTACTGTACATCATACCAGGCTTGCATTTCTGAATTGTGACATCATATGGGCGGAGTTATATCTAGGGATTCATCTAATTTATAGGCAAATCCATGCTCTCAGAACAATAAGATATAAAACTCTATATCTAAACTTATTTCATAAAATTTGTCATGTAACATAAAATGATTATTGTAATGTAACTGCATAAAAGACATTGTTACATAAAATAGCAAGAAGTAATGCAGTAAGCATTGCATACATACTTTTTTAAATCTATGTGTGTTTCAGCAATAAAAGACACACATATTAAAGATAGCATTAAGGACAATATAGTTAAAAGCATATTATCTCATAATGGTTTACTTAAGAGAGATGCGTGTTGGTGATCAAACAGATCAGGCATGAGATTGAATCTGCTGAATTAAAAATAATGCAGCTTTAAAAAGAAAAAATAGTTTGTTAAAAACTTTCTGCTAAATCGAGAGTTGCTCTTAGTCCTTGTCTGATGATATTTCAGCTACATCAGGTTCACACGAAGCATACGTGTGTTTATGAAGGAAAACAGTCAATTTGTGCTTGTTGTTAGCTCGCACAGTAGATGGCCCAGCAAGTGGCTGCAGTTTAAAAGCACTCAGCGACGGTGAGAATACTTCATTCGGAGGCTCAAATAATAATGATGAAAGCCAATCCTCTGGAATCGCGTCAAAAAGTGACGCTGGTGACTCTAATCCATCATAACTAGTATCTTGCAGTAAGGACAAATGCATTGCTCGGCATTGTCTCTAGAGTGATTGTAACGGTTGCAGAAGCATTTGCATGTCTAGGAAATCCACTGGGGGCTGCTCCAGATGTAGATCAAGATTTCAGCTGGACAGTTCACACACCAGAACACAGGTCTTACTTGCAAAGCATCCATTTTGTGAAAAGACTACATCCCATTTTCACTAAGTTCAGAAAGCCAAGCATATCCCAGACAGCATGTCAGGGTTTCTCTACATTTCTGTTCAGCTGAATATGTGTATTCCAGGTTGTTCATTTCCTCATCAGATCAGCAGAAAGATGACAATACCACAGCTGATGATTAGAAGAATGGTTGGAAATCCTCGAAAGAACTGGAGAATAGAGAGTGGGAAAATAATGGAATCATTGTGAACAGCACTTTAAATCCAGTCACCAGATCAGAGCCAATGTTCTTAAAAAGGTGAATAATACCAGTTGTTGTCGAGGAATTAAAAATCGCATAAACAATATCAGCAAAGTGAGTCTGTAAAAGCCTCTGAATCTCCGAAGCAGTTCTGACTGTCTGCACGTTCTAAGTTTCTGCCGAAAAAGTCAAAGGGACTTTGTTTTGTAGTAACACAGCAACTAATTTACTAATTTTGGCAAAACGCATGCCTCTCATATCAATATTAGGCTGAAGGACAAGGTTCTTCCACAGCACTGTATTATTATAGAAACAGTAATCACAAAGTCGGCCAGGTTTCAACCCGCAACAACTGATGTTGGTTAACATTAAAAAAGAACCATTAGTCAGTAGCATGGTGCATGGGTTGGGACAAAATGGGAGTAACTAATAGGACACAACTTTTTTTTAAATTTTTTTTTTATTGATTTTAGTGCATAGTTACAAATCAGAGTACACAAGCAAATATTCAAGTCAATGAAATCAGAAAGATAAATTCGCAATAACTCCCACCCATACCCCCCCTCCCTCCCAGGCAGATCCTTATCAGAATTCCAAAACACTTCGCCTATTGCAAAAAATCAACGTATACATGGTGGGTGGTGACACCGATAAAGACTCTCTTACACAGTCCACATCTATGGCCAGCAAACTTGAACACACCTTTAGTGATGTCCCATAGGGAGACAGCATTTGCCATGCCAGCCAACGGGCCCCTCTCCTAGGGGCGTCTAACGTTCATGCCAGGTCAGGGTGGGACATCAAATATATTGTAAAGGGAGCCCAAAAGTCCTTGGGGCGGGAAGACTCAGGTAGCTCTTCTCCATATATCCGAAGCTGATCCCTACAGTACAGTAAGTCCTTAAGCCATTTGTTAACAGTGGGTACTACCTTGGCTCCCCAGCACTGCGCTACTGCCCTTTTTGCGAAAAGGGTCGAGATTGCAACTAGGCGCCTGTTACACGGCTTGAGAGGTTTGACGTGGCTTAGCAAGCACATCTCAGGAGTACAGCACACAAGTTCCGACACAACAGCCGTAAGCATGGTCGTCACTGCAGTCCAGAACGCAAGCACACCAGGACACACCCAAGCCACATGGAGAAAATCTGCATCCGGAGCTCCACATCTCACACAGTTAGCAGTCTCTCTCAGACCATATTTGTGTAGTTGTAGGGGGGAGTAATATACCTGATGCAGGAATTTAAAATGAATAATTCTGAGGTTACAATTAGCTGTGAGACGTCCCGTGAGCTGACAACACTCCCTCCAAGTCTCCGGTGTAATAGGGGTGCCCAACATCGTTCTCCACCGTACACACGAGGGGGAGTCTTCTTGCTCCCGCTCCCGCAACGAGGCGTTATACAGCCTAGTAATTAGACCCCTTCGGGACGCACCTGATAGCATCACCTGCAGCGCCCGCAGAGTGGTAGGTTCGGCTGGATAATTCGGGTATGCCGCACGGACAGCTTGCCGGACCCGGACATAGGTAAAATTAAACATAAAAGGGCGATTTACGCCACCCTGCGCCGCCTGTAAGTCTTTAAATTGACCGCCCATATATAAGTCGCCCAGTGTGGTGATGCCCGCAGCTGTGAGTTCTTTCCTGGCAGTCGCCACTCGTGCCGCAGAGATATCAGGATGTGAGGCTAATGGTACTAGTGGAGCATATAAATAAGAAAGATGAGCCCGTAGCGCAAGCATTCGCCACGCCCACGCCGTGCACTGCGTGGGGTTGATCTCATTTCGTGGGCCTCCTGTTCCCCCCGTAAGAGCAACTGCCTGCACTGGAAGAGGAAAAACAGCATCCGACTCAATCGCCACATGAGGCTGAAAGCGCTGGGGGAAGTGCCAGTAATGTGCTAATTGCGCTTGCGCACATAGATAGTAAAGACGAAAGTCTGGGGCCTCAAAACCACCACGGTCAAATGGTAGCACCAGCAGATCCCATCTGCACCGGGGCTTCTTACCGCCCCATACAAACGTTAAGAGCGCAGACTGCAACGTACGGAACAGTGCAATATTCAATTTGATAGGGATGTTAATGAAAAAATACAACAGCTTGGGTAAAAAGACCATCTTCACAACGGCAATTCTATCCGCTAATGATAGAGGTAAGTGTGCCCACCGCACAGCTTGTTCAGATATACGTGAAATCGTGCGACCATAGTTCTCAGAGACAACTACAGCCGGATCTCTGTGCACCCAAACTCCAAGATATTTGACCGGGTCAGATGTCCAGGCCAACGGGAAGTCCACCTCGACCTCAGTTGTTCGCGCAGTTAGTGGAAACACTACGGACTTGGACCAGTTAATCCCCAGGCCCGAGAATCTTTCAAATTTTACGTACTCTCGCAGCAGCGCAGATAGGTACGTAGCAGGTTCGTGGACATACAGCAGCATGTCATCTGCGTAAAGTGAGACAATTAAGGGTCGCAGCCTGAACCTCAGAGCCGCCGCGGCGTGTTTCTGACGCAGCATGCAGGCGAGGGGCTCCAGCGCCAAAGAGAAAAGCATAGGAGACAGAGGGCACCCCTGTCTTGTACCCCGTTCAATGCAAAACAATGAGGACACCCACCCATTAACCCGAACGCGAGCCACCGGTCCGCTGTAAAGCACCCTAAGCCACTGCAGAAAGAAAGGTGGGAAGCCCATGCGGCCCAGCACGGCAAACATAAAGGGCCACTGCAAAGAGTCAAAGGCCTTAGCTGCGTCGAGTAACACGGCCACCGCCTGGAAATCAGGTTCAAAGTAGTGTAGCGTGGCGAAGAGCGTACGCAAGTTGTGTGTCGTAGAGCGCTCCGTGACGAAGCCAGACTGATCAGGCAACACCAGTAGAGGAACTAACGGTTGCAACCTGGTGGCGATCATTTTGGCGAGAAACTTTGCGTCGATATTAATGATGGACAAAGGTCGGTAGGAGCCGCATTGATTTGGGGGCTTATCTGGTTTCAATAGGGTGACAAGGAGGGCCTCCCGGAGGGAGTGCGGCAGTGTCCCACTGTCATAAGCCTCTGCATACACAGCTAGGAGCCGAGGGGCCAAGTCCGCTGCATAGGTTTTGTAAAATTCGCCAGGCAGCCCGTCAGGTCCTGCAGCTTTACAGGTTGGTAAAGACGTGATGGCCTCCCTGACATCTTCCACTCCGAATGGTTGTACGAGGTGTTCTCGATGTGCAGGAGACAACCATCCTAACGCTATCTCGTCGAGATAGGCATCCATCTCCGCCGCCGATGGAGACTCTCTGGTGGCATAGAGACTTGTATAGAATCGCAAAACCGTGTCGCAAAGGTCCACAGTTGAATGTCGGGCGATCCCATTTTCATCCAACAGCTCAGCAATATCATCTTGACGGCGCGGTTCCGATATCTTTTGTGCGAGCGAGCGGCCCGGTCGGCCACCCTCCCCGTAGTAGCGCGCTATCCGACGTCTGGAGCAATGTGATAGCTCCTGATCCACCGCATCATTGTGTTCCCAGATAAGCTCCCTCATGGCCGCAAGTTTAGCTGAGGAAGGATCAGACTCGAATTCTCGCTCCCGCTGGGATATGTCAGATGTCAACTTCCGTATTCTACGGCGAATATCTCGCAGGATACCAGACTGGGCCCCAATACAGGATCCCCTTATGGTAACCTTAAACGCTTCCCAGAGCGTACCCGCGCTGTCTACAGATCCCTCATTTTCCCGAAAATAATTCTTAACTGCCTCAGCCACGGTCTGGTGGAAAACCGGGTCCTTGAGCTCTGAAGGTTGAAGCCTCCACGCAAAGGGCGGTCTCCGGTAGGCCGGGAGCTGCAGCTCCAGAAGTACAGGGGAATGGTCCGACAGAGTACGTGCCTCATGCGACACCGCCGTGGTCCAATTACAGACCTGCGCTGAGACTAGCCAAAAATCAATGCGGGACCAGGAACCATGGGCCGCCGAAGCAAAAGTGCTCTCCCGGGCATCCGGATTCCGGGAGCGCCAAATATCATTTAGTTGACCAGTATCCATCAGACCCAGCAACATGTCTGTCGCAAGTTTAGGCCGCAACATACCACTACTTACCCTATCCATGGCTGCATCCAAGCACAAATTAAAATCTCCCCCACACTATGGCGGCCGGGGGAACTTCGATATTCTCCGCCACACATCAGAATAAAATGAGGGGTCATCCACATTCGGACCATAGACATTAACTATCAGCACACTTTCACCACCCAAGCATCCATGCACCATCGCCACTCGCCCGCAGTCATCTGTCTCTGATTTGACCACAGTGAAGGGCACACCCTCTTTACCAGGATAAGCACGCCCCTAGAATAGCTAGAGAAGTACGAGGCAACCTTTACGCACGACCAGCGTGCGCCTATCTTGCCAGCTGACTCCCGGGTTAGATGTGTCTCCTGCAGTAGGGCAATATGCACACCCACCCGATCTAAATAGGCAATCACTGATCTAATCTTTTTAGGCGTGTTCAAGCCTCGAACATTCCAAGTCAGGAATTTAAATGTAGAAGTCATTGTAGCCGGCCGGCCATAGTGGGACATCGGAAACATAAGAATGGACAATCCTCTTCAAGAATAACCAGGAATCAGTGCCTACCCACACAGTGATAATTCGAACAATAAACCCCCACGTTCTGCCTGCCCAGCCCAGGACCCCTCCTCCCCCACCCACTTTAGCTTCCCCAACACGCCAAAGCCATCCCATAGCTCAACCCTTCCCCCTCCCCTATCCCAATAAACAAAGCACAACTTTGGGGTGTACCCATTTACGGGGGCACTGAGTGCTACTAACCTCCAACAGAAAAGGAGGTGGCCGAGTAGGTCTACAAATTGCCAATACAGGGAATCGCCCATGTTTACAGGCACAGATGTATACTAGTGCCATGACCCCGACTCCAGTACATACCCTATACGGACAAACATCAAGCAGGGCCCTACTAGTTGCGGCCAAGCAGTGCCAATACCCGGGGGGGGACTCCCTCCCGAACCCAGTGCTGGAAAACTCAAGACATCATGAAAGCCTAAATAGAGGAGGAGTTATAAGACAGCAGCTCAGGGGAGGAAAGCAAGATAAAGACAATAACCTAGCCAGCATTGAGGTCCAATAACACATGTTGTATAGCGTCCACATGTTCCAATATAGTTAGGCGCCCATCGTATACAAGCCAATGTAAGAAACCTAATGTGCGTGCCAGTTTGAGAAAGTGTTCACAGCACACTATTTCTATTCGTCCTCGGGTGCTGTACCAGACTCTCGTCGCTGTCGCTTCAGATGTTTAGCGTGTTCCATCGCGGCCTTGGGAGATGCAAAATCTTGGAGTCACCATCCCCGCCAATGCGAAGACGGGCTGGATACAGCATGGCGTATGGGACCCCATCGGCCTGCAGGAGCTTTTACGGAGCCAAATTCACGGCGGGCCGCCTGCACTGCCACCGTAAAATCGGGAAAAAGGAGAGAGCGTTGCCCTGATGCACTATCGGACCCTTCTCCCTGGCGAGCCTTAAGATTGTGTCCCGGTCCCTGTAATTAAGGATCCTGGCAATTATAGGGCGGGGAGGAGCCCCCGGGGCCGGACGGGCAGCCAGCGAGCGGTGGGCTCGCTCCACAATAAACATTCTGGAGAGATGTTCAGGCCCGAAGATCTCCGAAACCAGGCCCTCAATATACGTCTCCATTTTCCCCACATTTGTGGACTCCGGTAGGCCTTTGATGCGGATATTACTGCGCCTCGATCTCGCCTCTAACTCCTCATTCTTGGCTTGAATCACGGCCAGTATTTTTTCCATGTTCAGCGCTTTTTCTGCCACAGTGCTCAAACCTTCCTCAGTGTCTGACACCCTCTGCTCCACCTCCCCCATGCGTGCATTTTGTTTCTCCAGCTGGGAGGACACATGATCGAGGCGGTGGTTGACCGAGGCCATCGTGCCTTCTATGGCCTGCAGAGAGCGCTGCATGGCTAGCAGCGTGCTTTCCAGTGTGGTAGGGCCGTCCGCCTGCGCATCCGCCTCCGAGTCAGAGGCCGCCTTTTGTGCAGTTTTCGCGGGCTTGCGCAGGTCGAAAGTCAAGCGTGGCTGGGACTTGTCCGTCTTCCCCATTTTACACCTGCACCCCCCTCACGGAGGGGATCAGCGCCTATGTAGCCCCGGTAGCTTATGCAGCCCAGTTCGCAGTTCAGGCGTATTTCCCAATGGTGTGCCACCACAGCCCCGTCAATGCGCCACCTGGCACCCAAAGTGAGCAGGCAGCACCACCACAGATCGCAGACACAGCAGGGGGGGTGGAAAGGTTACAGCGTCACCCACTGGGCCTCAATATGGGACCCCTCCAGCGCAGGCCCGCCAAGTGAGTTGAGGGGGGAATAGCGATGTTGCCCCCAGGTCACACCTCAAGCCGGGGGGAGTATTCGCCACAGACTCCCAGGAATGCCAGTACCCAGCGCAGCTCAACACCCGGTGGCAGCAGGCAGACAGCGATCTCTTCCGCGGCCCCTCCGAAGCCGCAACAGCCGAAATCCCCTATGCCCCGCACCAGCCACAGCTTGCAGGCCGCAGCCCAGGCCCGGGTCCGCACCCACCTACGCAGCTGTAGCCCAGGCCCAGCTGCGCACCCCACTCACCGCAACCGGCGCCGATGGGCATCCGAGTCCACAGGTAGCCGCAGCCAATATCTGTACCGCCGATTGCACCTCCGCAGCTGCAGGCCCCGCAGTCGAATATTGCTCCGCCGCACCACTGCACAGTTCCCTCACTGGGCTCCCGGTATCACCGGGGGGGGCCGCCGCCGCAACAGCGTCCAGTTTAACCAAAAGTCTAACTTTACTATTTTTCAGTATTCACAAATGTAAGTTACGAGTAGTATCTTTACGACTGCAGATTTTCCGCATACATATAGTGTGTGATTATAGTGATGTTCAAGTTCCCACAGAGATCGTGTGCGAGTATTGAGATTTTCAAGACCCCAAGAGGTAGTTTATGGGTATTGGGATGTTCAAGCCCCCACAGAGATAGTTTGTGATTATTGGGATGTTCAAAAACCCACAGTAGTAATTTGTGATTACTGGGATGTTCAAGTCCCCATGAAGATAGTGTGTGGTTATTGGGATATTCAAGTCCCCACTGTGATAGTGTGTAGTTATTGGGATGTGCAAGACCCCACAGAGATAGTGTGTGATTATTGGGATGTTCAAGACCCCACATTGGCAATTTGTAGTTACTGGGATATTCAAGTCCCCACAGAGATAGTGTGTGGTTATTGGGGTTCAATGGTGTGTGAATGTAAGCATGTTCAAGTCCCCATAAATATAGAGTGAACATAATGTTCACGTTTCCACACAGACTGTGTGAAGATAATGATACTCAAGCATGTTTAAGACTATGCATAGTGTGTGATGACAGTGTTTACCACATACTATGTGGAGCTTAGCATGGTTAAGGTCATACATGGATAGTGTGTAAAGATAATGATATTCAAATCCCCACAAAAATAGTGTGTGATTACAGGCATGTTCAAGCCTCTGCATACTGTTGACCAAGCCCTTTCCAATGCAATGTATGGAGATTATCATTGTCAAGTCCATACAGTGATAGTGTGTAAATATCATGATATTCAAATCCTCACAGAGATAGTGTGCGATTACAGGCATGTTTAAGCCTCTGCCTAGTGTGTGATTATACACATAATCTGTATCTGCCCAAGCTTGATGGACATAAGGCGCGCCTTACTCTGAGTAATATGGAACCAAAAGGGCATAAGAAGCTGTAGGCAGTCTGTGAAGCTGTGCTTTAATCCAGAGGAGACCCAACTAAACTGCCGACTAACAAAGTACTTCGACATAGTGACTAGAAGACTTAAGACTTAGTAAAAGGAGTAAAGAAGAGCAGCATGCAGTTATAACAATTTATTAAGTACAGAGACAGCCTGTCTAGAACTAGGCCTTGTTAAAATTGTGTCCAGTACTCTGAAGCACAAGCACTTTATTACCCTTGAAATGGACTGCACAGATAATGAAACTGAAATTGATACGACCTTCATTCGAGAGTAAACTTTTTAAATGTAAAAGCACAAAGATAAGGCTGAATGTAATTTTAACGCTGAATGTTTTTATATTGTGAGTTTTAATTAACTGTACAATAAATTCTTCTATTCTAGTGTGTGATTATAGTGGTGTTCGAGTCTCTACCGACAAGGGGGCATATTTACAACACCCTATCGCCACAGGAACGTCACTTTTTCTGACGTTCCTTTGGCGATAGGGGCTTTGCCTTATTCACAAGGCGGCGTCAAGCCACTTAATGTGGCTTAAGGCTGCCTTGTCAATAAGGCACCCTTTCACGCTATACTTAGCGCGAAAGGGGTGGGAAATGTGTGTTGCAGTAAGTGTTCCGCCACAACACCCATTTATTTTGATGCTGCCCCATATTTACAAGGGTGGCGTAAATATGGGGCAATGGCAAAATTAAAACCAGTGAAAACCTGGTCTTAAACAGGCGAAATGAGGAGAAATGCTCTCCATCTCCTCGTTTTTGCTGTTTCTATGTGTACATTGTGCAACACACTTAGAAACAGCAAAACGCCATGTATGATTGTTTATGTGCAGGAAGGAGTCCCTGGCCGATGAGCCTTCCTAAGCTAGAGTGGTGGGAGGAGCTGACACTTGTAACTAATGAGGGCTGTCCCTGTTCCCACACGAAGAAGTCTTCATCTCCTGTAGTGTATCTGGAGTCAAGGCAGGGAAGGGCAGGGTTTTGTGCGCTACAAAGACCTTACTTTGAAGTCTCCCTACTTAAAAGGCCAAAATGGGAATAAGAACTGGATGCCTGACACCATATATTCTGAACACTTCTGGACTGAAGACATTTTGCCAGGAAGAAGAGTTGTTGTGTTGCCAGTAGGCACTGCAACTTTGCTGTTTGCTTTGCTGTGTTGGCCTGCTGTCTGCTGCTTCTGTTCTGGGAGAGAGGGGACTGAGGTTTACTCTCTGCATCCTGCTTTCTAAGATACTCCAAGGGCTTGCCTGAGTTTGCCTCCTGTTGCTGAAGTCTCAGGGACATCAAAGACCACACCTGCATCTTGCTTCTAGCAGCTGAGCTCCTCTGCTGAGAGTCCTGTCCTGTCAAGTGGTGCCAAATCCAGTCCTGGGCCCCTTGGAGGTGAATTTGGTGCTGCAATCAAGAGACCAATGCATCGACTCCAAGCGTCAGTTCAGAATCAGCGCATTCGGGTGATATTCAACACATTGCATCGCCTGCGTGCTTTCGACATTAACGCATCATCGACACCGCATCACGTTCAGGAACCGAGGTCTAGAACAAACACCGACGCATCACCTCCTGTGCGCAAAGCATCATCCCCGAGCGGGAAAGCTCAACGACCCAGCACCACCTTAAGGAACCGAAGCATCACCAGCATCTGCCACGCCTCACCTCCTCTGTGCCACACAGCATCTTTGATTTTAGATGCATTCAAGGTACTGTAAGGGTATTTGCGTGATTCCTGTATCCAACCCATGCTCTTTCGCGGTCAGACTGAACTTTTGGATTTTTACCGGTCAAGTGTGACCAGATAGCCCTTGTCTGAGCTATTGTTTTCTAAGAACTAGAACTTTATTTAACCTTGAAGAATTCCTAACTTGATTGTGTATGTTGGATTTATTTTGTCGTTCTGGCCTTGTTTTACGCAGATAGATATTGGCTATTTTTCTAAACTGGTGTGGAGGACTTTTGTGGTGATATCAGTGTATTACTGTGGGTGTGTGCACAAATACTTTACACATTGCCTCTAGAGATAAGCCTGACTGCTCTGTGCCAAGCTACCAAGGGGGTAAGCACAGGTTATCTTTGGTGTGTAACTTTCTTACCCTGACTAGGATTGTGTTTCCCTACTTGGACAGTGTTAGACTTGGCATCTTTTGGCGTGTTTCCCCTGACTTTTTGCTTTCTGACCGCATGGTTTTGACTCTGTTTTTGCTGGTGTAATGATTCTGCGCACTTTCCTCACTGCTGTCCAGTGGGAAAGTGCAGGTGCTCCTGTATAAAATGTGTTATGGATTGGCGTTTCCATGATTGGCCTATTTGGTTTATGTGTCAGTCCCTTGTAAAGTGCACTGAGAGTGCCAGGGCCTATAGATCAAATGCTGTTGGTGGGCTGCAGCACTGGATTGTGCCACCCATGCAAACAGCCCGTAAAGTGTAACTCGGGCCTGCCATTGCAGAGCCTGTGCGCAGCCGGTGGCTGCCATGTCGACTTGGCAAGTGCACACACTTGCCAGTCCCTAAACCTTCCCTTTTCTACATGTTAGTCACCCCTAAGGTAGGCCCAAGGTACCCCTGTGGGCAGGGTTCGTTGTATGCGAAAGGTAGGACATGCCCTGGTGTGTGTGGCATGTCCTGATAGTGAATCACAGCCTAGTTCGTTTTTCACTATTGCAAGGCTACCTGTTCCCCATAGGCCAGAACGGGCAGTTTTGATTATTACAGCTTATAATCCTAACTGACCCAGGGAACACGGTATGAATTAGAGTTTAGTATGCCTGGACTCAGAATGATAAAATGCATCTTTTAGTGAAGTTGGTTTTAACATTCTGCGTTTGAAAATACCACTTTTAGAAAGCGGGTATTTTCTTGTATAACCATCCAAGCCTGCCCCTGCGAGGTTGTGTATTCCTTGTCTGGAGTGTGAGTGACAGGGGCTGGGGGATGCTAGGAGACGGGGTGAGTCAGCACAGGGCTGAATAGCAAGATCTACATGTAGATGGGTGGGAGGAGTTGCACCTGGGCCCTGAATAGGACAATGCCTTCCCTCCACAATGCTGGCTCCACCTCCTGTGGTGCGTCTGATGTCCCTGGCCTACTCCCTGAAAGAAAGGACGGAGACTTGTCAACAAAGTGCTCCAGAACTGGTTTGGACTAGGCAAAGGCCTCTCTGCCTTCAGAGAACAAAGGAATTTGGGATATAAATATTGGGGCCCTGACCCCATGAATTTAGATCTTGCTGGAACCAAGGAACCTGTCAAGAAGAAGAGCTGGAGAGCTGCTAGGAGGAGTACTGCCCCTTTGCTGAGTGACTGCTTTGTTGGGTTGGCCTGCAGTTGCTGCTTCTGTCTTGGGCAGTGAAAGGACTGGACTGAACTTTCTACAAACTTGTGCTGAGTATCTCCAAGGGCCTGAAGCCGAGCTGGCCTCCTGTTAAGAAGTCTCAGGGACTGCAAAGACTTCACAAGCCTCTGGGTACCGCTTCTGGAACGCTGTTTCAGTTGCCACAGAGGAAGGGAACCGCAACCGACTCCGTCAACCGACTCCATCGCTGGCCCGGTGTCCTGTTTGCACCGCAGACCGCACCGTCCGCATCTCGCACCGCAACCCTGGTCTCACCGACGACGACGTCCGACGCCATCGCCACCGAGCCGCTGCTTGCACCGTGACCTGTGGGCACCGCAGTTCGCATCGCATCGCTTCACTGTGCCAGCCGGACCAGACCGACGCTGTCGCTGCATCTGGCTCAACAATCGGGACCGCATCGAAGTTGGGGCACCGCTCGCACGCTTGCGACGCACCGCTCCGACTCGAACCGCTGTCCGACGCCAGCTCCCGCACTCCGGCTTGGTCGCCTGCATCGCAACCTGTCAGCCCCGCATCGAGCATCGTCTCACCCTGCATCGCACGCCTTGGACTCACCGACTCCGTCTGCACGACGCTCATCGAGCCGCTGCCTGCAACGCATCGAGGGACACCGCACCTTGCATCGCTCCGTCTTGCACCGCAACCGCGACGAACGCCGACCGGCTCGTACACTCCGTACCAGCCACAACGAGAAAGGTATTGTGACCGAGTCTGTTCACGACTCTGCTGGCCCGTATCGACGCGGTCGGCTGGAACTGTTAGACTCTGTGTATTTCAGCAGCGCGGTAGACCCGGATGGGGCTACCGACTCGCACAAACTTTGCTTTTGTGTTATTCCTGCAAAGAAGAAGTTACCTTATCAAGCATTCATTTTCAAAGTATAGTATTGTGGATTTTTGTCGTAATTGGTCGTCTTGAGTATATAAAAATATTGGTTATTTTTCTAAACTGGTGTGGTGTCCTTTTGTAGTGCTTACACTGTATTACTGTTGGTTATGTGCAAATGCTTTACACACTGCCTCTGAATTAAGCCTGACTGCTCGTGCCAAGCTACCACGAGGGTGAGCAGGGGTTACTTCACGAGTGTAACACCCTTACCCTGACTAGGAAGAAGGGTCCCTACTTGGACAGAGGTGCAAGCCCTTGCCAACTAGAGACCCCCATTTCTAACAGACAGGGTGTATACTGCCATTTCTAACAACCTTCAGCAAGAATCTTCCACAGCTTGCTGGGCACTCAGTCTTGATCTTTACTTCCAAGCAGAGCAGCAGGTCCAGTGCCCCATTTACATGGAGCTCGCCCCCTCATTCGGAGCAAGCCCCTTCCTTCCTGTTTGCTCACACAGGGAAAAATGTTCTTAAGTTGGCAGGTTTGTAGCCGGTGGTAAATGAAACATCTACCATCAATCAAACACTTGGTCAAAATAGCTTGGGCCACATGATAGCCTTCACTCTAAGTAAGGAGTGTAGGCTTGATCATTTACATAAACCTCTCCCTGATGATTCAGGTGTCTATGCCCAATTTTCCTTTACTTGATACTCCACCAAAATATAGTACTATTACTTCCCTGTTTAGATTGCATCAAAATGATGTACTTTTTAGCATCCCATGAATTGATTCAGAAGCTACCGAGAATCCAGTAAACAGTTGTCAGACAGCTCTTAACTCTAACATCTTGGCTCTTATTATGAAAAGTCCACCGGGGCATAACATTCATGCATTTCGGTGTCACTTTGGTATTACAGTAGGGTCCACAGGAGCATGCATGGCTTCTTCTGGAATATGGTTTACACTTGCTCGGAATGTGTGGCAGCATGACCACAAGGTGACACACTGACTGTGCACCATCGTAGTAGCCAGTGCAGAGTGAATGCACCACCACAGAAGGTGGTGCACAGTCAATGCACACCTCAAGGGCAGTCCTTGGGAGGGGATTAAAGGAATCCAACGGGTCCTTCAGGCATCCCTCTGGTGGTGGTTGCATTAACACGCTATACCGTACTCTGGGCAATCCCTGCACCCTCTTAGAACAGAGAAGTGCAGGTGATAAATGAGCTGTAGTTTTAAACTGCGGCTCTGTCTTTCACTCATGCACTCTTTTTACAAATGTACTTCTAAATATTGAACAAAGAAATATCATGAAACAAGAATACAGTGGACAACATATTGAGGACCAAAATATCGTTAAGGTGTGTAAACATGGAGTAAGTATAGATTTACTATTCTATCTCCACATCTATGCACCTTGAAGATTTATATATTGTTAAGAGACATATATGTGGAGTTAGATATAAAAAAATCTATACTTGCCTTTCATTATTTGGAATTTCAATATTTTGTCCTTAATATTTCTGTACCGCGATATTCGGTCTTCGATATTTAGGGGGCACACCTCTCTTTGCAGAAGACATCTATCAGAATTCATGCCTGCCCTGAAGCCAGTGCATTTAATTAGTGTAATTGGGCATACCATCTACAGCACTTCTGCTGTCTTTGGCTAGGTTTGCGCTATCCAAATACCACGGGGCAGATTTACAAGCCCCTTGCGCCACCGGTGCATCACGTTGCGTGAAGCACTGGCGGCGCAGCCTGCTAAGTGATATTTACAAGAACAGGTAAAGTCACCCTGCGTGACTTAACCTGTGCTTGTAAATATCACCCCTGTTCACGCAACACTTTGCGTGTTAGGGGCATGACATGGGTGTTGCTGTGGGTGTTCCCACGCAACACCAATGTCCACTGATGCATTTCCAGATTTACGAGAAATCGTAAATCTGGAAATGCGTCAGAATGCTCCACCACCCTAGGGGTGGCGTACTGAGGTGCAACGAGGAGAAATGTTTTAATTTCTCCTAATTTTTTTCTGGTTTCTGTGCGTGCTGCATTCTACAGCACATATTGGAAGAGGAAATCACCTCATTTGATTGTTTTTGCGCAGGAAGGTGCCCCTTCCTGCAAAAAAACAATCTCCCCACGACGCAGGCATCCTTGCACCATGGTGCAAGGGTGCCTGCGCCAGCGCGTGGCAGCAGTTTGTGCGCCAGCGCAGGGGAAGCACAGAGATGCGACATATTGTTGTAAATATGTCGCATCCCTGTGCTTCGAAACTAACGCAGCACGGCGCAGCAAAATGACTTGCGGCACCACGCTGCGTTAGTTTCTTGTAGATCTGCCCCCACATACATATATATTGTTTCGGTATAAGCTGGGCACACAGAGATAAGGGTACACCACAGTGCACACAGAGACAGTGGCCTCAATGTGGTCATGTTTCAAAGTGACATTTCAATCTCTACTATGGTCGCTTATGGCTAGACACATTACACTGAAAACAATGTGGCTCGCTCATCATGCCATCCATGACACAAGCCTTTCCTTCTCACAGCAAAAACTCCACATCTACCATGATTCCAGACCTCAAAGATCTGGGTGCGTTCTATCCTCATTTCTACATGCTCTGCAATACATTTCAAATTGGAGGAAATTCCTTTTTTTGTTCAAATGATCAAGATACAAACTTGGTCCTAGCAGGAATAGGAATAATTTTAAATTGTCTTGAATTTCAAAGAGCACTACCAATCTGAATCTGGCTCATCTCAAACTACTGTATTATAATCAAACTAAATTTTGTAGGTATCTGCATCAATGAATAAATCTATTCTCGTACTATGCCATAACACCTCATTCTTGAGTCTACTAAATCATGTTAAGAGTACACTCCTATACCTCAAGCTTGATGCATTCTGTATACTTCATTGTACAACCAACATGCTACTCTGTGCTCTGAAAAGGGCACCCCGATCATGATATAAATCAGAGTGGTTCATGACCACAACATGGATATGAAGCCCTATTTAAATGCTACAATATAAAACTTGGCATAGGATTTCATGCATACATAATCATGACTCGTTGACAATCCTGCTTAAGGGCCTGTTATGAGTTTGGCAGATGGCGTAGTATCTGTTGGGATGGCGGACGTCATTACCTCCACCATCCAAGGGGTACTCTGCCCTCCAAATTTAGAGATGACCGCTAGCCCTGTGGATCGTCTGCCAAATTTAGAAATGACTGCACACCATGTAGTCATCTCTGTACATTGAAAGGGACAGTCACCACAACAGTTCCTTTCAATCTACTAGAGGTTTGGTGTATAGCCGCTGTTGGTTTTGACAGCCATATACCAAACTTCAGACTATTTTTGTTTTGCAAAAACAAGCTCTCAAAGTGGAAGTTTGTTCTTGAAAAACAAAAATTAATAACTCCCACGCCCTGGAAATGTTCTCCTAAATAGGATGGGTGGTGTAATGTTCATCCTCTGGCGGCCCCTACCCTGTCGGACACTTGGAGCAAGTATTTCATCAACAGAGTCAATCGGGGATCCATCAACAGAATACTGAAAGTACTCACATCTCTAAATAAAGCCGGCCGACCGAGGGTTTGGCGGGCAGGGCCCTCTGTCACGTTTGTAACAAAGTACGCTGTGTGTCAAAATCTAAATTAGGCCCTAAGTGCCTTTGAGCCCGATTTAGATTTTGGTGGCCAGATACTTTGTCATAAACATGACAGATATCCTATCCGTCCAATTACAAGTGCATTATATCCACATGCACTTGTAATAAGGCCAATGGGATATCAGTCACATTTGTGATGGAGTACCTGTTCACCAAACTCTAAATCAGGCCCTTTTTCATAAATGGTTAATGGGGGCATAGCTAATATTATGGCTGTGCTTGTGTTTTTCTACGGTGTATAGGTTTAAATAGAGAAGCGTGGAGAAAGCCAAATAGCTCAAATAAATATAGAGCCTGTTACTCTAAAATTGCTGTGCTAGATAAGTGTGGGAATGGAAGATAGCGTGCTTTGATGCACAGAATGCCAAAGTATTCAGTTCCAGGGTTTTTTATAGTGAAAGTACACATATTATGCAAAACTGTCATTTACTAGTTTAACCCAGCCTTATACACTTTGGATATGGTTTACTGACCGGTATGGAAAGGTTAAGAGGCAGTGCAGGGAATGTTGTGCCCATATGATTTGCATATGTACAAAAATGGGGTAACGAATAGGCATCAAATAAAACAAAGATCCACAAATGAGAATAAATGGCAAACAGGCAGGCACATTTTCACTTTTTCCATATGCTCCTGGATAGGTTTTTTGACTGATTTTTTTTAACATAGTATTTTATGGTTACCTCAATCTCATCAGAGACAATGGTCATCAAAACCCCTTTAGTCTCTGAGCTGTGTCCCCAAATCAGAAGGGCAGTTCCAAAGTGCTTTTGTTTGTCGGGTCCTGCTGTTCATTGTCATTCACCCACTCACACCACACCTTCTAATGAACTTTCAAAGGTGTCAAAATCCCAACTAGTAGCCTGCTTTGTGTCTCAATTGCTCACTTTAAGCAGACTTGCTTGATATCTGGAATTTACGGATTGTCAGCATACACCCTCACACAAAAAGGTTTAATTGACAGGCATATACATAAATGTTTACTCTTGATAAAAAAAGTCAAAAAAGCAAAACATGCTTTCCTTATAAGAATAAATGTGCTTTCAAACTCGAAACTCCACGCAACTGGGTGACATTTCTGTAAATTGGTTGGATATAATTTCAGAAAATGTCCCTAACGTAAACCAGTAAGAAATTGTTTTAAAAGCAAAACTCAACAGTACACAAAGCTTGGTTGCTGATGTGCACAAGTTTGAATAGGTTGTTTATGATTACACAAGCACTTTAGTGATGTGGCCCATATTGTAGAAAAGTATTTGTGTAAAGAAAGACAGGTTTTACTAACAAGCATGTCAGACTGGGACATAAAATAGGTCCTGGCACCAAAATAAAAGTAGCCCCCATTAGTGAATCAGGGCAGTGGAAGCGGAAGATGCCTGATTAATTTTGTTAGACTCATTAATAGTTTTGTTTTTTTCCAAATGCATTTTACACCAATGCAAGTTATCAGGAAAGTACAGTTGTCCTGTCAATTAAACACACTAAGTATTATTAAGTATTGACAGTTGTACTTGAATCACAGGTACTTCCAGTACACATTTCTTTCAGTACACACACATTTCTAGACAGGCCTGCTCTCTCCTGGAGAACAGGGCGAGTAAAACACCATATATGGCATAATGCCAACATTTGGAAGCAAGAAAGAGGGACTTTTAAAGAAAAAAAAAGATGAATTTATTTTACTTGCATTGACAGCAAAAATAAAGCTGTATGTGGTTTACAAAATCGTGAGTCACCCTGCTGAGACAGGTGTGTTGGCACATATGACATGGGTAGAAATGGAAGTGCATGCAAATATTCTTCAAGCGCAGAAACACTTTGGCAATGGGGCCTACATGCATAGGGGTGCTATCTAGCACTGTAAGTGGGATAAAAAAGTTTGAGAGGGTACTCTAAAAAAGGCATGGGCAAAGAAGTGTACCTAGGAATATTTTATTAGAGGCTCCGCCTTAGTAATACAAAACACTTTGCGTATATGATTAGAATACCTTCATCAGCTCCATCCCAATCATTTTCAGGGAGAAAAATGCAAGTACTCCCGAGGCCGGGCTTACACCAACCCACCCTCCAAAAAAAAAATATCATTGGGGAGCCATGGGCAATGGCCAATGGGTCAAGGGAGCCGCGGGTCGAAAAAGTTTGGGAACCACTCATTTACACTGATAACAAATCACTTGGAGTGTAGGCCTAAAGGGTGCCCGCTGAAGACCTTTACAAAAGAAACTGACCTGTAGGTTTTCTTGATTACTGGTGATGGTGAGTCCTATGGAATGTGTTATAGTGTAACAGTACATAGTGGTGTATTTGATTGGAAGATTAAGATATATTTTGAGTATGAGCTATGGCCTGTGCAATTTGCTCAAATTTTCAATGTCCTGACGAAAGATGGGGGTCGAAGGTGGGTTTCTTGTTGAAGTTTGCTACATCGCTTCAAATTGTTGATGAGTATGCTGCACTCTATTGGTTTTTGATAAAACTAATATAAATATTTGAAAACAAGAAAAAACTGCATAGTGCTCTGCGTAAATACATACATATGTTTGCCAGTGTAAAAAACTTTGCTATGTTATCCACATTGCAAAATTAGCAAAGTATATGTTAGAAGAATTTCAGCAAGCATTACCCACCAAGGTTAAGAGATCTTTTTAACCCAACCGGACCTTACAAAGTAGCAAATTATCAGAATAGCAAATGGCACCGACCTTTCAAAATCCAAAGGGTGGGTTAAATGTGCAACTTCTTCGCCATATGCTAAGGGGTTATACACACATTATATGTGGAGAATAGAGAGACCCAATTCCAAAAGGATTTTCAAAGTAGATCTCAAGCTATTCACTCAGCAAGCTCGGAAAAGCAGATGAACACACCATCCAATGAGACAAGATTGTCTGTATGCACTTGGAAAACTGATAGTTCCATTGTATCAAACATTGTTGGCATGCTCATTAATTTATTAGGTAATATTCCCTTGAAGCTATCATAGAATATAATTCAGAAATGACTAACGTGGATAATCTTTTAGCTTGTGGATGTAACCTATATGGATGTAGAAAAATCCCCCATTTGTGAAGGTGCAGTTAAGTAGTAGAAATGTTTTCCTCATAGGCTACATAGAGCTAGCTGCTCTGTCCTTAATACATCACCCATTTGGAATGGCTCAAGTAATTGTTGTCCACATAATTCAACAATGATCTGCACTAGATTCGAGACCCAGGACCAAAGGTGTGTCAGACATTTACCACTTTTGCCATCATTATGGAAGTTACTAGATTCATAATGCAGCAATACTGCACCCGCAAAACTGATGCTGCAGGGTGCAGTAAATTCTGGGTGCGTTATCACCATGCTATAACAAGTTTACACACTGATTGCTGCATATTTTTTTCTGACCGAAGTGTGCTTGATGAAAAGACTTGGAGTGCAGGTTCCCGCACATCTTGCAATTCCAGTTGGTCTGGTAGTTCCCATGATGGGTCAAATTGGTATTGCCACAATTCTTTTAATATAGGCCTAAATGTCCATCTCTCTAGCCACTTTTTGAATAAAGTGCTTCTTTGATATCTTGGCTTTACAGTTAACAGCCCACATTTATGGGCTGACTAAGTAGCCTGTTAATCACCTCAATTGATGAGAGATGTAGTGTTACATAAAATGTCAATAAAACAGGGTATAATGTGACTCAATTACAGGTTTGTGAAGTGGTAAGACCATCATTGGGGCAGGGGGTTATCATTATACATTATTACGAAGAAACAGTTGGTGGATTGAAACATTACAAACTGAGATGAATGAAAAACAGAAGTTCAATGGATTTATCTGCTTTGAGTATATTAGATGTCAGGATAATCCTATAAATATTTCAATAGGCAGGGATGTTGAAATAATTGATCATCTCGAAGTCGTAAGATGTTATTTCATTTCCTTATGTTCGACATTACACTCATTTTGAAGTTAAATGAGAAATAGAATTGCAATCATTATTTTTTATTCTCTGCACATTTCTTTTTTTCTTAAATGTTCTTGTTTATCTAGACAATAACATATGAAATACACACTAGTTGATTTTAAGAGTAGGGTAAAAAGACCACAAGTTAGAGTCCAACAAAAGACTGTCCTCCAGTCAAATAGTTTTGCAAACCAGAAGAGAAAATGTTTAATGGTGAAACCAGACACTACGTGTACACAACCACGATTTTCAGCAGTTATTAGATGTGGTGAAGGTATGAGCATTCAATGATACCTTATTTAATAGACAAAGCATGATTAATGTTTATTTAGTTTATTATTTGAATACAGTGGTTATGAATTTTCTTGTTTCATTCGTTTGTAGAATTTAAGTGTTATCTTCTGATAAAGGGACAGGTTATATCCCTAAATCATGCCAATAATTGTAAAGGAACTGCTAAAGTTAATGTATAACTAAATTAAAACTTAAAATTGAAGCTCAAACATCTTATTCATAAAACAGATAAAGTTATTATCCTGAAAGGAACGCCACAGATATTCGGAACAGGGAGCCAATGAATGACATTAATTTTCCTTGGGTATGTGGTAGACAGCTGTAAATTTGAGCCTCCTGCCAGTGTGCCAGAGGAAACCAGCTGCCTAATGTGGCACCTGAAATCAGTTTAACTCAAGGATATAGCTTAGTGTGCAATAGTTGGGAAATCAGGAGAGCTCTACTTTGATACGAATGTAGGCTCAGTATGTGATCATGCTGTAAAATAGAAAACTTTCAAATTGGCGAGACAGGAGCTACACATTTAGTATGCCCTGTGGTCCATGTACATCATGCTTAAGATCTTGAGCAATCTTGGAAATGAAAATTATCACAGACAATTCCCTCTGAACACCAGTTCTGTGCTAACTCAGATTACACAAGATGATTAATACACTGTTTGTACTACCATATTTACGCTACCACACAACACTGGGAGGAATATAAGTCAGGATGTCCTTTGGCATGACTGCTTTGTGATCTCAACAGCCACTTTACAAACTCAGGCTTGAAGTCAGATGACTGTTTCATAGTTTGGGAAGAAATCAACATGATATTCCACTCATACCACTACAATCTTCATTCTCAATCTCTTACTCCACACATTGAACAGACTCAGGGATATCTTAAGGAGGCCACTCAAGTTCTGGGTGGGAACAAAACCTCAAGATCAAAATAATTTCTATATATTAAATATTGATTATTTATTCAATTCAATTTTAATTTATTTGATTTAGTTCTCTACTGAGAACAACAAATTTTCAAATAAAACATTTGTTATAAGACAATGTACAAAGAACTTTCAATACAAGTTAAAAAAGTTTTTAAACATTTAAACAGGTTATGACACACGAATTCATCTGGGGGAGATTTAAAAAGCAAGATCAAACTCTGCACAGATGCACAATTATATCTAAATTGAACTACTTTTAAATATCGCCTTCTGGCCTCAACCAATATCGAGTTCGGGCATACCAACAAAACATGCTTCAGATCTTGCACTCCTCCATTGCAAAGATCGCATATACTGGTAACATTTTCTTTATGAGTCCATTTAAAAGTCAATGATTTAAAAGGTAGTATCCCGAGCCGTAATAAAGATATACATCGCCGGATTCTATGCCTTAAAGATAAACGGATATAATGTTGTACCTGTTTATATTCAATTGATTCTACATAGGGTTCATAATGGTGCAGTTTGGAACAGTGTTTGATGTCCAGGTCGAAACTAATCCTCGGCGTTAGATGTTTTAAGAAAAGCCTCAGTTGCGCCTTATATATAAGGGGTAAGGCTAAGGGGCAGCTCAGTCACCTTCACAAGTTGAGAAGGCTGAGTGTGCTTCATCTCCAACTCTCCTGTACTTGTGAGGCCCCTGAACCTACTTGCTTTGTCACTGCTGTATGAGATCCAGACAAATTATCTTAATCCCCCAGACTGTAGGTCCTTATGGCTGGAGGGTGTTGGTCCTAATCTGTATCAGTTTGGACCATTACTGTAACACTCACAGCCAGGGATGTGTGAAATTCACGTAATTTGCGATGTAATTATGCTAAATGCAAATCTGCCATTTAGTACTTTATTTTAGTGTGAAACACTTCTTTGCATCAATTTTTGATGCAAGGACACATTTCACAGTAAAACAATTGCACAAAAAACACAAGTGGTGGGATCAATAGCTAATCGCGCTCAGGTGATAGACATTATTCCCACACGCTTGTGGTAACAGCATGTAACTACACAATGTGGTGCAAAGGCATAACTGCAAAAATGTCACATAAAAAGCCAAATGTGAGATTTCTGAAATTACAACGGGAAAATTTAAATTTCATCTAGGCCAACGCATAGCACCTGTGATAGTGCTAATTAAAGTCACAGTGCCATAGGAATTCATACTGGGTGTTTCCCATTCGGGTGGGTGCCCTTCAACTGCCAAATATCTATTACAAACAGTAGATTGTGTGATGCAGGCCAATGCAAAAGAAAATACACTTTTTGGTACAAACAGTGGGAACCAGCCCTCTAGTTTACCAAGTGTCGCCAACCAAGTATGCCAGTGAAGAACCATGATGCGTATTGGTCACAAGTGGCTAGCCACCTAGCCAGTAGTGCTCACTTAGAAGCATATAAAATCTCAACTAATCCACTTCCCTCCCTTACTAACAGGGAAATCTGTTTGCTGCATTTAACTTTCCATGTCTCAGCTTATTACCATTAACGTCTTTCCAACTGCACTCTGTCTGCTCTTATATACGCCACATTGAGCCCAACTGAGAAATGTCTGATGGGATGCTCTTTTGTACCCTGAAGAATCTGGGACATGTAAATTCTCTGAAGACTGAAGTCAGGGAACTTGAACTATGGTTAGTTTCTCTATACTGAGTAGCTCCCAAGGTCTAGGTGCTATTCCCCAATATCTGGTATGCACTTTCCCCCCAGTCTGGGATGATCAGCTGGCTAACCACACAAAGTACCTGTGCCATCTACTGAGCATGCAGTGGGTATAATTGTGTATAGGGAAGCCCAAGCAGCATGTATTCCTGGGAATCTGGCAATACTCATTTGAAACATGCTATCATTAGCATTCATGTCGAGAACTGCTGGAGTTTAGGGAAGTCCACCTTGTGTATAGTAATGTGCCATGTTCCTCCACACTGTCTCCGGCATGTGTCAGGGTATCTCAGGCACCATATGTAGGAGGGATTTGATAGCAGTAAATGGGTTGGTATACCTGTCTTGGCAGTTCGGGCTGGACTGTTCCCATGAGGAACAGGGTCAAGACTGATTTGCATATGGCTGTGTCTGAACTGGGGTGGTGAAGTGACCTGAAGAACGATGATGGATTCAACCCAGATCTGTGACTGGTGGTGAGTGTCTGAAAAGTTTCCGCACTCCGTCCATCATCTCCTTGTGTTTGCTTTGTTTGCCCTAAGTTGGAAGGGTATGCCCAGACATGGGTCCCTTGCTCACTTTGCCTCTGGATTCAAACTAGCCTGGCTGATGAGGGGTGTTACCCAGAAACCGGTCCCAGGATGCTTGTTTCCGGTCCAGGGAAGACATGGTTTGGCAGTTCGGGCTGGACTGTTCCCATGAGGCACAGGGTCAAGACTGATTTGCATATAGCTGTGTCTGAACTGGGGTGGCGAAGTGAGCTTAAGAATGATGATGGATTCAACCCAGATCTGTGACTGGGGGTGAGTGTCTGAAAAGTTTCAGCACTCCGTCCATCATCTCCTTGTGTTTGCTTTGTTTGCCCTAAGTTGGAAGGGTATGCCCAGACATGGGTCCCTTGCTCACTTTGCCTCTGGATTCAAACTAGCCTGGCTGATGAGGGGTGTTACCAGGATGCTTGTTTACGGTCCAGGGAAGACCGGGCTTGGCAGTTAGGGATAAATTGTTCCCATGAGGCACAGGGCCAAGACTGATTTGCAAATAGCTGGGTCTGATCTGGGATGGTGAAGTGAGCTAAAGAACGATGATGGATTCAACCCAGATCTGTGACTGGGGGGGGGGGAGTGTCTGAAAAGTTTCAGCGCTCCGCCCATCATGTCCTTGTGTTTGCTTTATACGAAAGGAGGACCAGGCAGCCAGCTATTTTCCTTCGTATAGCAAACGTCAGACTGCAGAAATGTGGCCTTCTCCTGTCTGTGCATTCCGAAAACAAAATTCAGTTAAACACTTTTTGAAAATGTGTGATAGATTCTTAGATCAGCGGGAGTGCAAGGACTAGTCACTTATGCATTATAGTCAGTCACTGGAATTATGCAAATTTGCAGTCATGGTGTTTTTTGCATAAGTATGGATTTGCCTCCTTTCCTACATAATCTATCATCTGCTGCATAATCTGCAGATTTTAACACAAAAATTATTGCTAGCGCAAATGAATAAAAAGTTACTAAAACACAGCGAAACGTGTTGCTGCGCAGTGAAAGGCCCTTCGCAAAGGTTGAGTGATCACCTTTCTGTTGCATATTGCTGTATTTGGGTGTCAAACTGATACTAATGAGGTGAAACCTTTGCCCAAGTAGTGTTAATGTGTAAAAATGACAAAATAATGAGGTAATACAATCACAAAATGTGCTGCATTATGCTGCATAACTTGCCTTTTCTTGACACATAATTTAGTCAAACCTGTCACATAATTTGGGGCCCCCCTGCCGCATAATTCCAGCGCCCCTGAATGGAGTGTACTGGACTGGATATGCCAACCTTACCAGGGAGAACTTTAGGAATTAATTCGAGCTCATTCCCAGTCACAAAATGCTTATTTTACCAAAGGTAGCTTTACATTTGCCATGCTCACTAAACTTCGAAGCTGAGAGTCAATTAATTAGCCAATCTAGTATGCTTATTTCGCAGATAATGTTATCCCATATTGATAGGGTAACTAGGTAGCCTGGATTTGCTGAGTCTGTCTTCTTTTTTCACCATCTGTACCCTGCAAACTACAACGGATTTAGCACGTGTCCGGTTTTAAGAAAAGGGCAGCTGGACACAGAGGAAAGCAGGTTCATGTGTCCTAGTGCAGAGTTAGCTAACTGCCCCAAACCAAAAGCAATTTAGTTAACACAGATTATACTGTGTAAAGGTTGCATTGAATTTCTCTTACTGTAACGTGGACTGTGTTGGAGAATGCTGGCATTTAAGGTATGTAAGGTATGCAGTGACCCTGGGTCCATGCAAAATTATATTTCTATGTTCGGGGAACGCTAGGGTTTTTGATTTTCAAAATTTGGTCACCATGAATATCGGACCTTTTTATATTTTTCATGCATCCTGTGACTTATTGTTCCCATATATAATGATATAAAAAGTTCCAGAATGAAAAGGATAAAAGTAGAATTTGATGAATTATTCGTTAAGAGTGCAGTGTTTATGTGCTAACATCAAGGAGAGGCTTATGAGACCTTAGTGTCAAGAAACCACGCAGCATATAATTGAAAATTTGCAAAGTCAGACATTTTACCTATATAATTCAAATAAGGGAAAACGCACAAGCAAATACAAAGCATTTCACTGTCTGTGCTTTTCAAAGTACTCCCTCTCTAAAGCACCAGCACAGAAAACTAATTATAGATTTGAAATTAGAAATATTGGGTTTCTCCAGTTACGGACACTTAACAGTTTACTTAAATTAGCATATAGTTGATGATGGGTTATTTCAGAATGAATTTCCAGCCAGTGCTTAAAGGTGCAAAAATGCCAATTTTTAAAGGTCATAGAATGGGAGTTCCATTCACCTTTTTACTCCTAACAGGATATCATACAGGGAATGTGTAATCGGCGATGGCAACAGGTTCTTTGCCTTTGCAGATTTTTTCCTTCCTCCTTCGGGAAGAGCCCTTTCACTGCCTGTTCTCCTTGGCAGCCCTTCCCCCCTGAAGGTGTGCAGGGTGTGGACCCTGCAGCGCAAGAGAGCCTCTATTGTCATGCTCTTGGCTGGGAAAGAGGTGTGAAGGGGAGCTTCCTTCAGCGCTGCATGACAAAGACATTGACTTTGCCGGCTCCGTCAGGCCTCTTTCAGCCCATGCCCCCAGTGTTTGCTGAGAGCCTTCCCGAGCAGTCTGATTTCTCAAGCTGTCCGTCTTTGCTTATAATTCCTGTCATTTGACACTAGAAGCGAGGATACTTGTTTTGTGCCTTTCTTTTAGTGCGCACGCATTCTTTGAGCCTGGGGGGGGGGGGCTTCCTCTCATTAGCCCCTTTCTTCTTGCATTCTCACTCCTAAAAGTCCAGTTTGCTCAGTGCGTTTGTACGAGGAAGTAGATCTCTGTCCCAGATGTAAAGTTTACACTTAGGAAGGCATGTATGTGTTCATAAAATATTCTGTATTCAGGATTAAACTCGGCATGTACACACAACAGCTCCGTAGAAGCACATCTGCTGAAGGCAGTGAAGCTGTTGAAACCATTGTTAATAATGCTTTCATTTATAAAATATCAACCGCTGCAGGCCCCACAAAGGCTTTTCTAAATACATATAGCAGATTTTTACGATCGGATCCACGTTTATTTTCCCTGGGTGTCCAATACTTTTTAAGTACAGCTCCCGGTGAGTGCACGAAAGGAGCATGGATATGAAAGCAGCTTGTAAATGAAAGTTGTGCTTGTTCCAAAACTGTCACTGGGACAAAGAAAATCGTTCGTTATTATGAAGTGCTTGTGCATGAACAGAGTGAGCACAAAACAAGTGCTCTCATGAAACAATTGTGTGCCTGAACAAAGTGTACATAAACGACTTTTGTGCGAGAAAACAGTGGCCTATAAAAAAGTGTGCCTACGGCAGAGCGCACCCATGAAAGAAAGCAGTGTGTGCATCAGCGAACATGTGCATGAATCCAATGCATGCATTAAATGACTTTAGACACGAAGTAATGTGCAGGAGACAGTGTGCATGAACTGCTCTTTTCCATTCAACCGATCCATTTATATCACATTTTCACCCTTCCATTCACCCACTGATATCCACTATTTCAACTTTGCATTCAGTCATCCATTCATTCTTTCATCCATCATTTAATCTACATCCATCCATCCACTCTGCCATCCATCCATTATAATCCATCCATTCACTCTGCCATTAATACAGTCTGCCATCCACCCCTCCATTCTGCCATCCATCATCCATTCACACATTCAGCTACTCTGCCATCCATTCTTTCATCTTTTAACACACCCTTCCGTCCCTTTACTTTCCCATTGTTTACCTGTCCATCAAACTATCCATCCATCCATCCATCCCTTTACTCTGCCATCCTTTCACCTATCCATCCACCTATTCATGTACTCACCCATCCATCCATCCATCCTTTTATTCTGCCATCCTGTCCATCCACCTATCCTTTTTCTCATCCTTTCACCCACTCATCCATCTACCCACCCACTCATCCATCTACTCACTCACCCACTCATCCATCCATTCTTCCTTTCACCCTTCCTTTCATTCAATATTCCTTCCTTCTCTTTTCTATTTGCGCACCTTTCGTTATTCCGTGCTCCTGCTTGCTCTTCTATTAACCCTATATTCCTTTTTCGCGTTAATTATGAACTTTTGTCTGCCGAGTTGCAGACATAGGAGGCCCAAAAAGAACCCCAATCCTGCTTTAGTTGCTAAAGCGGTGGTTCACGATATCACTAATTGTCTCCCCCTATGTATCTCATCCAAAGTGCTTCGAGGCTACTGCAAGGTGGACATAACATTGCTTCAGTTAGCTGCCTGAGAGAATGTAGCCTTTACCACAAAACAACGCTATTCTCTCACTCATCTAGCCATCATCTAAAAGAACATATTCCTTGTTGCATAGGAATATTTAAACAAAGGCAAAGCAATATAAAGGCTCTGCATTTTTGGTATAAGCATTAAACTAACAATTGCCATTGAAGCCCCTAGGTTACTTGCCAAAAGCAAGAAAATCAGTTTATATTGTATCGCATTGGATTACATCTTCATTCTTTAATTGCAGGTAAGGATCAAATGCCAATAATAAAGTAATCTGTGATTCGAAACTGACCCAAATTGCTTATAGTAATCTGATAAAACCACTAACAATTTTTAGAACCGAATAGTCTAAATTCAATAGCTTCATGGCAATAAAGTTTTATATTAATAAATAGAGAAAATGTTAATGAAAAATATTTGGATAAACATAGGGCTATGCAGCTTTTACTTTGAAATGTCAATCCTTTCTGCTGCTAGACTGTGTTTCTGGTGAGCAAAGTGTGTTTAAATGCAAAGTGTGTTTATGACTGCAGTACCACCTCCTGTCTACAGGGGCAGAGCGAGCAAAAATATAAACACACTTAATGAAACACAGGTCCCCACAAGGCAATTTATTTCAAATGTTGTAAAAAATCGGCACATATGTTCCTGAAGTCATTGCCTTGTGGGGACCGACCGCGCACACACGCACACACACACACACACACACACACACACACACACACACACACACACACACACACACACACACACACACACACACACACACACACACACACACACACACACACACACACACACACACACACACACACACACACACACACACACACACACACACACACACACACACACACACACACACACACACACACTTTTCTCTATAAAAAGGTCTTGGCTAACGCCAGACCTAAATATTTAATGAAACAGATGTGAATTGTGCATTGTCTCATAACAGTCTGAGGACTTGTATTTCTGACAGTCATGAAAATCAAATGCTGTAATAGGTATGTAACTGGTGTATTTTCACTTTCCAAAAGCAGTGTTTCTTCTATTTGTTCACTACTCAACAAAGTTTATGTGGATTCTTCTCTAGCCATTATTTTTTGTGTCCATGTTAGATTGTAAGGCTCAAAAATAGACATCTCGTTCAGAGGTTGCCATGGTACAACATGGCCTAATGTAAGAGTTTGTAATGTCCAATTTAAATGTCTTATTGCTCTTAACTGAGCCTGGCCATGTTGTAATAGACCCACGTCTGCTTTGAGAAGATCTAAGTCTGAAGATATGATGTTGTTTAAGGAATACACTCTTTTAGAAAGCGTGTGCATACAATTGCCGATAACCTTAAAAACTGTTTGCAGGATTCTTAATCTATCTGCCTAATTCTTTCTGCAGCTTCTTTTTCTGAGTATTTATTCCATTCATTACAGATGACATATATTCCTGACGCTATGAATCAATTATTTCTAGTGAGGTGTGATCACAGAAGAAAATCAGAGAAATCCAGGTTGTCTTTAATTTAGGACAAATGCTTTTTCACAGCCGAAAGACTAAAATGTGCTAACCATTATTGACACAGCTTGCCCACACAATATGCAGTAACTACTACAAGTATGTGTGTGCTATATCGCGGATCGGGACAATTAGCTTTGGGATTAGGAGTGCTGGAAAGAAAACAATGCAAGGAGGTTTTGGAATCATAGGGCCATAAGGCTAAACCTTCAGAAGAAAACGGAGTAGAATTATAGGTTCCATTCTGGATCATATCATTTATTTCAGAATCTGAAATGTTCATTTGTAATTGCCAAATCATGAACAAGGTTAAATTAACTTTTGAGGTAGATGTTTTCTCATGGTTTCTCATGGTTCCAATTGGCTTTATTCAGAAAATATTAAAAAAAAAAAAAAAAAAAATTATTTGTCTTGTTAAGCGCCCGAATCGCCCCCGAAGGGGCATCTCCGCGCTACGGAGGTGCCACAGAGTCAGTACAGAGAATCAGAAGAGCTCGGTTTTAAGAAACCTGCAGAATTGCAGATAGTACATTCGCGGAGATGAAGAGGGAGTTGATTCCAGAAGGAGGGAGCCAAATGGTAAAAGGCTTTCCCCCCTATACGGGATTTCTTTACACGGGGAACCGAGAGGAGAGATTTAGATCCTGATCGGAGTGTTCTGGAAGGCTGGTATCGTATGAGTCTGTCGGCAAGGTAGCTGTGGGCCTTGCCGTAAACTGCCTTATGTACTATGCAGCAGATTTTAAAGCGGATCCGCTTGCGGATAGGAAGCCAATGTAGTCTCAGAAGTAAAGGCAAGGAGGCGGTCCTGGCAGGAGAGTTAGAAACCAGTCGGGCCGCAGTGTTTTGGAGCACCTGGAGTCTGTTAAGGGAAGATTCTTTGGCTGAGATCAAGAGGGCATTGCAATAGTCAAGACGACTAATTACGAGTGCCTGAAGTAAAATTTTCCGAACTGTCATGGGGAGGAAAGGAAAAGCCTTCCTCAGAAGACTGAGTGTGTGGAAACAGGAGCTCACAGTAGATGTAACCTGTTCTTTCATCGTGAGTTTCTGGTCTAAATGTACACCTACATTTTTCACCAATGCTTTCGGGACCGGTGCAGGACCTAGGTTAGTGGGCCACCACTGGAGACCAGAGAAGGGGCGCCTCTCCGAAGAGCATAATCTCGGTTTTACTTGCATTTAGTTGGAGAAAGTTTTTCCTCATCCAGTCCGAGATGGCTGTTATGCCTTCAGAAAAGGCGGACTGAGTATTATTGGAATTTTTATCAAATGCCATTAGGAGCTGGGTATCATCCGTACGAAATTGGGATGAAGCCCAGGTTCCTAAGGAGATCTGCAAGAGGGGCCACGTAAATATTGAACAACGCGGGGATTAGGCAGGATCCCTGGGGCCCACCTTTAGTCAGCTCTGATGTTGGAGAGTGGAAGGTGCCGAGATTGACAGCTTGGGTACGATGGGTTAGGAAGTTAGACAACCATTGAAAGGCAAGATCTTGGATACCAGTGTTTCTTAATCTAGTTAGTAGGATGGAATGGGATATCGTGTCAAACGCTGCTGACAGGTCCAGCAGCACTAATAATGCTGCCTGTCCGTTGTCCAAGAAGTGCCTAAGGTTGTCTGTGACTGCAATGAGTGCAGACTCCGTACTGAATTTGGGACGAAAACCGGACTCTGAGGGGTCAAAGCCTCCAGTAACTTCCATGAAGTCTGAGAGGTATTTGTTAACGTGTTTCTCCAGAAGTTTACTCAGATAGGGCAGTAGGGAGATAGGGTGATAGTTAGACAGATCTTCAGGGGGAGCATTGGGTTTCTTTCTGATAGGAATAATTTGGGCAGCCTTCCATTCGGTAGGCAATTTGCCCTCAGTCAAGGAGGAGTTGAGAATGGGGCAGATTCAGGGTGCCAACTGTTCGTGAAGTAACGAGGATACCTTGGCAGGTAGGCTATCCTGAGGGGAGCCAGATTTTACAATTTTCTTTAGGGACTCTACAGTGTCATTTTTTGAGAGGGGGGAAGCGGTCCAGGGAATAAGCAAAGTGGGAGTGGGGGGGGGTAGAGGACGGTGATATCTTTCTGAGGGTCCTTATCCTTAGTGATGTTATCGTAAATGCTCTCAATCTTCTGGATGAAGTGGTTAGCCAACTTGTCACAAAGGTCTTGTGTTGGGGTTACTTCGTTATGACATGCCTTCGGATTCGTAAAAGAGTTAAGGATGCAGTAGAGTTCTTTGGAAGATTTTCCTGCCTGATTAAGTTGCGACTCGATGCGGGTTTTGTGAGCCTTCTTTAAGTTTTTGTGGTAAAGGGCCAAGCGGCTCTTGTAGGCTTCTTTATCATTTGTGTCATGTGAGAGACGCCAGCGTCTTTCTAACTTTTTACAATGGCTTTTTTCTACCCTTAAGTTGGGAGAGAACCATGACGCCTGTGGTCTGTTGGATTTGGTGGGGAAGGGTTTTAGAGGGGCCAATTGGTCTAATGTAGAATTAATTAGAGTGTTAAAGTTGGCCAGGTCTTCTTCAATATTTTTAGGAGTTAAGTTGATATTAGTGGATAGGGCAGTTGCAAAATGGCCAGGCGTGATTTTATGCCATTGTCTTCCAAAGCTACGGGAGGATGTCGTGGGGGTGGGGGTGACCCTTACGCCTTTTATGTGAAAACGAAGTAGAGAGTAACCCTGGACGGCAAATTCCGTTCCGCTCGCGGAACTTGCGAAATTTCGGCATTTCCGCGTTCCGCGCGGAACGCGGAAATGTCGAAACTTTCGCGATCCGCGAGCGGAACGGAATTCGGGTATAAATAAAGCAGGTGCCCGAGTTGAAGCTCAAATTCTGTGAGCGAGGTTGTGGCTAAGCAGATGTGCCTTCTCTCCATTGCCACCCTGAAAAGCTAGCTGTAATCCTTGATGGAGGTCTTTGCATCCTTGATTTTCTCGAGCGCAATCCTCGTGTAGAATTCGTGAGCGTGGTTAAGCAGATGTGCCTTCTCTCCATTTCCACCCTGTAAAGTTAACTGTAATCCTTGATGGAGGTCTTTGCATCCTTGATTTTCTTGAGCGCAATCCTCGTGTAGAATTCGTGAGCGTGATTAAGCAGATGTGCCTTCTCTCCATTGCCACCCTGAAAAGCTAGCTGTAATCCTTGATGGAGGTCTTTGCATCCTTGATTTTCTCGAGCGCAATCCTCGTGTAGTTCCTGTGACCAGGAGGTTCCTTCTCCTCGTCTGCCGCTGAGATCCTGCTCTGACCCTTTATAAACAAGAGGCATGTGAATGGGCCTAGAAGCCCCGCCCGTTTGGCCTCGCCCCACATACACTAGCGGTATGCAACGTCTTCCCGCCCTTACCCCACTATGATGGACAGCTTAATCAAAGGACCCCGGCGCTTTCGGCGCGGTGGCAAAGTTAGACACACAGGTCACTGGAGACAATTCTTCTGGTCCTTTGCAGCTGTAGTGTAGGAAAGGCACTATACATTTTCCCAACGAGGTAGCACTTACTGATTAGCCAGTAGAAAGTACTCCAGTTGAGTAGAGGTATTGCACAAAACGGACTCATCTTCTTGGATAAATATGCAGGGCAGGATTCATTCTGGGCTGGCACGATGCTCCTGTCACAAAAATTAAACCTCAACAGGAAGCACTTACAGATATAAAGGGGCGCAGCAAAATCTCCGCGAGCACGCGAAATTCCGCGTGCTCGCAGAGATTTTTTGCCATTTCGCGGAATTTCGCGGAACGCAATGCCACAAATTCCGCCCACCCTTAGTAGAGAGTGGTCAGTCCAGATGAGAGGGCAGGGGGCCTCACAGCAAATGTTTGGGGATGTAGTCAGGATGAGGTCTAAAGTATGTCCTGCCAGATGGGTTGGGCCTATGTTAATCTGCTCCAGTCCCAAAGTGGCTAAGTCCGTCAGGAACGTAGTAGCGTCTGCATTGGAGGGGACTTCACTATGAACATTGAAATCTCCAAGTAGTAGGACATTTTGGGAGGAGATAATGTGAGGGGCAATGAGCTCCATGAGCTGAAGCGAGAAATTTAGGAGGGAGCCAGGCGGCCGATATACAAGTGCACCTTTCCAGCAGTGGTGAGATTGAGAGTCAATTCTGAATATCAGGATTTCAAGTTTACTATCACTGCTGTGCTCTATAGTGGTGACCTTGATAGAGTCCTTGTGTACTATAGCTATACCTCCACCTGTTTTAAATTGCCTATCACATTTGTGGATTTGGTAGCCTTCGGGAATCGCCACCGTGATGGCGGGGGTGGAGCTGGGCTTAAGCCAGGTTTCTGTTAGGAAACAGATATCTGTAAGTCCTGATGAAAGCAGATCCCAGATTTCGATGGCATGTTTGGGAAGAGATCTGACATTTACCAGAAAGCAATGCCAGTCCTGACTCGTAGTGGTTGAGAGGTGGTTAAAAGAGAGAAGGTGAGCATTAGTATTCGCCTGCGAGTATTCCTTATCTATGGAGTCAGTCATGGAATTGCCCCGTAGTGGTCCTAGACTGCTTAAGTGGCAGCTGCAGCAGGCAAAAGGTCCTTCTAGCACCGGGGGGGCCTTACTAATACATCTTGAGGTACTAACCCCTCTTAGTGATGTAAGTTCAGTGCTGGTGTACATGTGTTTGGTGCTTTGACTATCACATGGATTAAAAGGAGCAGGGGTCCTGGCTCCTGGCGACGGGTGGGTGCGGACGGGCTTGCCTTTGGCGCGCCAGCGGCGCGCCCGCTGCACGTCGGATGAAGCATGCTTTTAAGTAGAGCCAGGGTACGCAGTGTTTTGGACCACCTGGAGTCTGTTAAGGGAAGATTCTTTGGCTGAGATCAAGAGGGCATTGCAATAGTCAAGACGACTAATTACGAGTGCCTGAAGTAAAATTTTCCGAACTGTCATGGGGAGGAAAGGAAAAGCCTTCCTCAGAAGACTGAGTGTGTGGAAACAGGAGCTCATGGTAGATGTAACCTGTTCTTTCATCGTGAGTTTCTGGTCTAAATGTACACCTACATTTTTCACCAATGCTTTCGGGACCGGTGCAGGACCTAGGTTAGTGGGCCACCACTGGAGACCAGAGAAGGGGCGCCTCTCCGAAGAGCATAATCTCGGTTTTACTTGCTAGACTGCTGACCCTGGACTCCCTCCCCTCCCTTGAGCGGAAGTGAGTGGATTCAAGAGAGCACCACTGCGACTCCCTCCACGCAATCGGGTAAACCCGTGGTGGACCGGGGAGGAGCGGCAGAGCTCAGCGGGCGGGAGCAAGCGGGCAAAGTGCCAGGAGAAAGGATCAAGTCGGTCAAGAAAGAGGAAAGGTTGCCTGTAGGAGAATCCGTGCAGTCTTTAAAAAGGTACAACAGCTGAGAACACTAATTAAAACAGTTAAAGAATAGTGGCTAAAAACTTTAAAAGAACATATATGCCTGTTACAAGCAGAGAGTAATGCACAATGAAATATAGGTTAAAACGGCAGCAATTAGCCTTACTCTATAGCGCGCGTCTTTATGTATAATGCATGACAAAATAAGGCTTATTTACCTTGAACCTGCCAACATTTTGTTACCCAAATGCTCTCCTCATCAACATGCTCTTTCTTTCCAATACTCATATCCTTGTATAGCCAAATACCAAAATTTATTTCAATAAATCAGTTTTCTAATAGTGATTAACATTTTCTGGAGTTGTTATAGATGTTCTGAAAAATATAAGCTGAGGGATATGACGTGTCCTCACTCTGAAAATAGGGAAATTTCTTCAAGGAATTGGGGTGACTAATTCTATGTATGTATGAATTTGGGTGACTAATTCTATGTATGTAATAGTGTGCATAATGATGAAAACAATATATTTATTTATAACTCAATGCATTCAAATAAGGATCTTCATTGTTCAAGGTGTTATATGCCTGCACACCAGACATCATTTCTTTTACAGTCTCTGTATCCCAGTCATCTGAAATAAACCCAGGAATAATAACATCATTCATTGAAGCCTTCAACAGATATGGTAACTGCAATGTTTCAGTCTGTCCCTTGATTTTATATGGAACCTTTTCCCAAGCTATAACCTCGAACACAGGATAAGATGTGATGTTTGCAGTATACAGATCTCTTTGAGTGCTCTGGGATGAGATGTGATTTAAGTTCCTGAACCACAGGTTGTGGAACTGCTCCTTCAGGGATGAAATGTCCATTCAGTAGGAGTAGAACAACAATCATCGTTGTCAGACACATTATAAAAAGAAACACTCCTGCAGTGATCCAAACATAGGACTAAGGTAGTATCAAGTACCTGTCACGAACCCAATGATAAGCAAGAAGAAATCTATGGCGTAAAGTGACTGTGGAGCATGTTGAAAGGTTTTCTGTGTACAATTCAGATTCGTTCTCTTACATCGTTGTTTCTCAAAAAGGCATCATCTTGATTGATGCTGACTCTTGCGGTGGTCCATAGTAAACCATGGTGCTGCATTGAACATTTGCAACTGTAGTGATGGCAGCATAAGATTCAGCTGTGGAACCCATTGCTCTGTGAAAAGCTGGAGATGCAGTAAGCTCAAATATCTCTGGCTGGGTACTCAAGATAATGATGTTACTGCCCTCTTCTATGAATAGTTAATTCAGAGTAGAGAGATGCTCTACTCTGAATCCTTCCTGGTGTCTGTGATGGTCTGCTGTACAAAATCAGACACATAGTGCTTCTTCACATAGTGAATGGGCACCTTTTGGTTTCTCTTTTAACCACACAAAGGAGGCAGGATAACCGTTTATTTGCCTTTTACCAAAAAGGATTGTAATGGGTGGTCTGTAGTATTGTTCAAATGCTTGCAGGTCGTGGATCATTTCACAAATTAGATCTTCTACTTTAGGGACCCACCCAGAAGAACATGTAACAACTTTCTTTTTGCTGGTGGCGACTTCAGAATGTTTCACATTAGATAGATTGTCTCTGACCTCTTGTACACTCTGTAAGACATTCAAACGTTATCCCAGCTCAAACACTTCCTTGTCCACCAACTTCCCAGAATTGTCTAAGACATGTACGTACAAAGGCACTCCAAAGAGTACTTCGTATGAAGTGCGACCTCTCACTACTTGTCTAGACACGTTATTTAATGCTCTCTGGACTCCATCCTGTTTATGGTACCAGCTATGACCCTAGCAGTCAAGGCTTGTTTAATTATGTTGTCAGCACACTCAACTAATCCGTTGGACTCAGCTTGAAATGGATTAATGAATTGCAGACAAACTCCCAGAGCAGACATAGCATCTGCTCTGAACTAAATGAATTAACTAATGAACTGGTTCCATCGCTACCAGACACTGCAAATCCTTTACGACTGCTCGAGCACTTGCATTATTTTATGGCCACACCCATTGGAACAAAGAACATGAATCAATTGCTACCAATATGTACTTATACTGGTTAACAGAATTTTTTTGGCCTGTTATGATCTAAATAAATTACCCTGAATGAGATGTTGGAGACTGTGAGAGGCGTTGGCGAGAGCCTTCTAACAGCAGAAGGCTTGATCTGTTGACAAATATTGCATTGTCTGATCTCTAGTCTGTTTAAATACACAAGGTCACCAGTAGCGTTGCTGTAGCATTGCTATGGTTGTATTAAACCCAGCATGGGCAGATGCCAAACCCTCATGTACTTCTCTGATTGAATTTAACTTGGACAGCTTATTAGGAATTATCCTGTCGCCTGCTCCTGGTATGGTATGGTAACTACAGGAGTGTTATCTGAATTTAGGGTGCAAGAATACTTAGGAAGAAAGCCTGTGAAAGCCTTTCCACCCTTCGTGGTTGCCTTTATTGCTGTTAATACATCTGTGTCGATTTCTGTCTGAGATCTAGTTAGGATTGCTACTCTGACAGTCTGTCTTGCAGCCTTGGAAGGTAAGTTGGCAGCACAGTTCCCTTTGACGTGAAAACTATCATGCTGATGGCCTAAATTGTGCATCACATGAACCAGTAGATATATTGTAAGCCACCTACATTTTCCCAGAGCTCATTATTCTTGATAGTTTTCCCCTTTGAGTCCTTGCCTCCATTCAGGTGCCAATGGTTCAAATTAATATTGTACCCTTGCTCACAGAAGGATGAATCTGACATTATTAGTGCGGGAACTGACAAGTCCGCCTTCTGTAATGAAAGTACCAGGGCATTGTTTTCTGCATGTTGCGCAGTGCTGCCATCTAAGAGTTTAGTGTGGGTGTGCTGTAGATGGCGTTTACCATCTTTTACTACACCTTGCACTGCCAGGCAGGCTGCAGAGCCGTTCATATAGAGCCCACTCTGATATGACTCAATGGATAAAGCTTTCAAACTTAGTGTAACATTCTGTTCTGTTCATATTGGAGAAAAGCTTGTTTTACGAGAAGTGGGATCATTCTGAAACTTTAAATCCACTGTACTTAATGAAGAGGCCCATTGTACCCATCTCGGGTGTAGAACTCAAGCATCAGAAATGCTTGCTTTAGTGGCTGCCTCTAGTGCCTGTATAGGAGAAACCACAATCATAAATTTGCCCTGCGCCAAAGGGCACTCCTTCAAGGTAGCTGTCTGCACAGCTGCAAGAACTTTTTTTAATGGAAGCAAATCATGCTTTGGCTGGAGAAAACAAGTGTGACTTGTATGCTATAGGAACGGTCTGTCCCTCATTGTAGGTGACATTGGTAGAATCTGACTGGCTCGGTATGACTCTGAGCTGAGTCTAGTTTGTAAATATTTTGTCTCTAGAATTGGAGCTTGCAGAGCATGCAAGATATCAATGTGTTTGCTCATCCATTGTTTTGCTGAAAATGTGGGAGAAATGAAGTCATGCAAGGGCTTCTCACCCAGTATAGTGCGGCAAGTAAGTTTGTCCAAAGTTAAGGAGTCCCAGCATGGGTTATAACATCTTTATGTCAGGAGGCTGCAAAATACCACACTTCTGAAGGAAATCCGAAGCCAAATCTTTGCCCTCATTGGATAGCTTATATACAAGAAAGGTCACCTTAAGGTAGGCAATGTTAGACTTTTTAAAGCTTATCTTATAATTATGTGAGGTTACTATTGTTACAATCCGGTCCGCCCTATACTAGTTGGGTGTAAATCTAAATCAGTGAGATAGATGTCATCAAACATCAATGTATGATAATACTTCTGGATCAGGTTGTAAGATCTCCATGCTGAAAATAAGCCTGGACATCTCTTATAGCCCAGAGGCAAGCATCTGAACTAGAACTGCACCCCGTCAAAACTAAAGGTAGTTAGATACTCATTTTCAGGTGCTATGTTCTGACTAGTCTGTCAATTTTCTTTATTTCACTATATGTCATTGCATATAAAGTACAGTAAGTAACATGGAAATTCATATTAAAACTCAGATACAATAACATTTATCAACCAACAATAAAAACTGGCAATAAATGTCTTACATTGTTAAAAAAAAAATCATTAAAATTACATAATTAGCCTATCTTAAAAAAGAATTGTAGAACCTCTAAGAACAGATTTCATAAAGTGTCTCAGCTCGCCTTTTCTTCAATGCAGCCCAGAGGAATGACGCCAGTGAATAACACACCAAAGTGTCACCTAACATTTGAAAAAAGTAAAGTGCAGGTCTGCAGTTTCTAAAACTAAACTTACGTAAAATGGAACTATAAAACTCTTCCTCTGGGCAATATAGAGAGAACAAAAAAAATAACATATGCAAATTTGTCTGTAAGCACCTCCCATCACAAGGACAAAGTTAAATCATCTGCGGAAAATGCATTAGTAGGATAGTCCAACATCAAGGGGATGTAATTTAAACGAAACCTCTTTAAAATAAACCTAAGCTGAGGATTAGACACAATGGCTAGATGAGTGTAAATGAGTTGGGGATTTTGGCGGGGACATTAAATACAGCTTCACTGTTACTTTGTTGCCAGCGGTCTCCCTTCTATCAGACTTCATTTTCTGGAAGAACATTTCTGTGATTCTAGCTTTAGAGATAAACACAAAGTTAGTGAGGTTCTCATACAGATCTAATAAACCAATATCATTCAATGTGTACTTGACTTGCTTCAACCACTTGATCTTGTTAGCTGAATCCAGCTTTAAACAATCCTTCAATATAATCTGGTTCAGGCTAATTGTCGTCATGCGCCATATGGAATGCCAGTAAGATTGGTGCAAGGCGGATCATATCAGAGCGGTATGGGACATCCAACTGTATATGACATATATAGTTTGAACAGCTACTTGGAAGAGCTATTAACCTTTTAAGAAAAGCATCTTCTTTTTGCTGCAGGAGACCATTTTCCACAAAGCCCCATACAAAGCCACTGAAATTGTTTTATCTACATACACTTGTAGTATTTCAGGAATGGGTTTAGATCCCAACTTTTTTAACAAAGTAAAAAATGGCCGCTATACTTTTCTCCATTTGAAGTTCTCTGCTAGGTAACATATTTCTCCAGGTGTACTTTCTGTCAAATAAAATGCCCAGGTAAGAGAATGTATCCTCAACCTTCATATTACATAAGCCTAATCTAAAATTCGGGAATTTCATAAGGAGTGCCCCTGTTACCAAAACACAAGATTTTGACTCATTGACCCGTAGGTCCAGACCGTGCATAAATCTTGTATCAATCAATCAGGGGTTTATAAAGCGTGCTACTCACCCATAAGGGTCTCAAGGCGCTGGGGCGGGGGGAGGTGCAGCTCCAGATCAGTCGAAGAGCCAGGTCTTCAGGCTCTTTGACTCACGAACCGCATCCATGAGCAAGCGTCGGGAGTAGCGATATCCGTTAGAATAAAGAGCTACGGATACGTGATCCTGGTGCATATTAGACGGGGTATACGGAGATCCGCTGTCGCACATATTGTTAAGTCGCCGAGATGTGTTCCGGCCCTTAGATATGTTGGATATAAACTAAAGTTACTGAGGAGTTGTGACGACCCATTTTATACCATATCAGTGAGCGAAACAAATACGTTTTTCTCCAGTCTCTCTAGAAGTATCATCCGTATCTATGGGGAGCGGTACCAACCCGAGTGCTGTTGCACTGGTGCTATAAATTAATGAACACAGAATTATTTACAAAGGAGAAATAAACGTTGAGTCCTGAAGAAGGTGGCCTAACTGTGATTGTCCCACCAAAACGCGTCGACGTCCTGAGTTTTTGTGTAAAATTTGGTCTAAAGTCAGCAGTCAGAATTAGACAGGGAACTGATGTCCGTGCACGGTGCTGTCTATTTTACCAAATTAACAATTGTATGACAAATACAGATGTCTTGACGAATTCTCCTTTTTTAATGTGAATGAATTTTTATTAGGATTTATTGTGTTTTTAAAGTGTTTTTTGATTAATTGCTCTGAATTGAATATTGTGTAGTTTATGTATTTTTATTTGTGATTTTTCCCAAAATGTATTAAATTTGTACATAAGTGCCTTAAACATCCTGAGTGGAGTGATATCTGTGTGTAGTATGAATGTGGTTGCATATATTGTGGATATCAATAGTACATAGGGTTTCTCCAAAGGGTACATTGATTTTTAATCTTCCTGAAGGTGTGCAGAGTGGGGGAGCGTCTGATGTTGACTGGGAGCTTGTTCCAGGTCTTTGCTGCGACGTAGGAGAAGGCTCTTCCACCTGCTCTGGTTCTGCGGATGCATGGGGTCTCTGTCAGGGCGAGGTCGGCGGAGCGGAGGTTCCTTTTGGGTACGTGGAAGGAGACTCTTTTGTTGAGGTATTTGGGTCCGATGTTGTGGAGGGATTTGTAGGCGTGGGTGAGTAGCTTGAAGGTTACTCTCTTTTCGATGGGGAGCCAGTGGAGGTCTCGTAGGTGCTGGGTCATGTGTTTGTGTCGTGGGGTTCTGAGGACGAGTCTGGCTGCGGTGTTCCGGATGGTTTGGAGCTTGTGTAGCAGGGTTTTGTTGATTCCGGCGTAGAGGGCGTTACCGTAGTCCAGTCTGCTGGTTATGAGTGCGTGGGTGACGGTCTTTCTGCATTTGGGGGGGATCCACTTGAAGGTCTTGCGGAGGATGTTGAAGCAGGTGGAGGCGACGGCGTTGATCTGGCAGGTCAAGGTGAGGGAGGAGTCTAGAATGATGCCGAGGTTCCAGGCGTGGTCCGTCGGGGTGGGTGGGTTTCCGAGGGCAGGGTGCCACCAGGAGTTGTCCCACGCACTGGGGGACGGTACAAGGACGAGGACCTCTGTCTTCTCCGAGTTAAGTTTTAGGCAGCTGTCACTCATCCAGACTGCGACGTCTTTCATTCCTTCTTGGAAGCTGAGTCTGGTGTCTTCAGGGTTCTTCGTGAGAGAGAGGATGAGCTGGGTGTCGTCGGCGTAAGATACTATGCTGAGCCCATGCTGTCTGACGATGGCGGCGAGGGGGGCCATGTAGATGTTGAAGAGCGTGGGGCTGAGCGAGGATCCTTGGGGTAGGTACTCCACAGTTGATCTCTCTATACTCCTCTATCATCGTTTGCAGTGCTCTCCCAGTTCTTGCTATGAGCACCGCATTATCTGCATAGAGGAGTATTACGAGAGAAACAGAATTAATGTATAGCACATCTCTTGTTGCCCCTGTAAGCGCTGCCTCCACCCCATTTGTATATAATGAGAATAAAAACGGGGCCAGGACGCAGCCCTGTCTAACTCTTCAGCAGATTCCAAAAGACCTAGTGCACTCTCCGTTGTTCCCATATCAGACACAAGCTGTGGCCTGAGAGTAGATCTGTCAGATGAAATCAATAATAACTGTATCTATACCCATATCTTCCATTATTTGACATAACTTTGAATGGGAGACACAGTCGAAGGCCGCCGACAGGTCTATAAAGGCCATATAAATTTGGCCTTTTTTTGCTACTGTATACTTAGCTATTATCTTGCTTGAATTAAGGCATTGGCGGACTGTCCCGTTCCCTTTTTTAAAACCATATTGTGTCTTAATAAGGGCATCACTCTCATCTACCCACTCCTCTAACTTATTCAATTAAAGCCGGACCATTAATTTGGCTGTGCTATCCAGCAAGGAGAAGGGTCTATAATCACTCGGTAGGGCCTTATCATCCTTCTTATAAATGGGGATTATTATAGTTTTTGCCCATGAATCCGGTGGACCCAACTTACCAGTAGCATTAAAGATGTTAGTTAGTAATGGGGCCCGAAGGTCTGGGAGTTCCAAAAAGCAATCCATTGGGATCTCGTCTGGTCCTGGAGCCTTAGCACTGTTATATAGGGCCAATCCACACCTGACCTCTGCCAAATCAAAGACCAGGCTGCCCCGCTGTTCTATCATACTCTGTAAGGGTGGTGAGGCTAAGTGCTCACCTATCAACCCAAATATATTCGAAAAGTATTCAACCCAGGATTCTTCTTCAACATGGACATCTGTTGAGGAATCATTTTCATCTTTCAAAAAAGGGGCTTAGATCAAACTCCAAAATTCCTTACTATCTTTCCTTAGTGCTGTTGATCTCAGATTCTACCAAGTATTTTCTCTAAGGTCTCTCAACTTCAACCTCCATGCTTCCATATACTGCGTGCGCAGGCTCCGGACCAAACTCTTGTCTCTGGGAGTCGCCCTCAATGCATTGTATAAGCTTTTTAAGGCTCGTCAGCAAGCAGAAACAAACCACTTAGCTCTCGAAGTGGGTGTAAAGGAACATGGTCTCACCAGTTGAGTTTTAATTTAAGCCTAGAGCACATTAAAGGTTTCCAATAATGTGGCCGGCTTTTAATTAGGATCCAAACAGGCAATCACTTTCATCTGCCTTTGCGCCAAAATTATAGATAAAAACTCCTCCTTATCAACCCTTTCCCATTTGAATGTAAATCTATTTCTTCTTGCTAGGACAGGTTTTGTCACAATATCCTATGGTATTTTATTTTTGGCTTCCCATCTCATCGTAAGAGCAAGGGCAGCGTGATCACTAAAATTTAGACACATGACTACCACCTCAGTTAGCAAACAGCCAACATTGGATGTCACTATATAATCAATACAAGAACCCTTTTCCTGACACACAAAAGTCTTCTGTAATAGGCCCGAGCGAAGATCGACCGGGTTCCTAATCTCCAAATTCTGAACAATTAGCAACCTATTAAGTGCATTACCATAGTTACTATGGGTAAAATGGGGGATCACCTCCCCTTCCTCATCAATTAACCTGCACACTCATTTATACATCAGCTCACAACTATGGGCGTTAAAATCACCTAACCACATTAAATTAAGCTGTTTGGGGTGAGCCTCACACAAAGAATCTATCTCCTTTTCCAACGTTCCGACCACTTCTGCCATATCACTATTAAAATTATTATTCTAATAAATAATTAAAATCCAGTCCCTGTTGTTGCAGCCTTCACACAACAAGATTTGAAAATATGGGGATGAATTCCAATATTTTAAGACCTTTACGATTGCTGTATTGGCTATCATCTTGCTCTTGCTCTCCCTGCTCTTGATGGAGTGGCAAGCGTTTGATATGATCTATACCCATCTAGAAAAACCAGACTAGTTTCCTGCATACATAATACATCAAACCCTGCTTCCTCCCTTAGCCAATCTGGATTATCCCTCTTGTGTTTCAATCCGGCAACCTTCCATGTAATCAATCTTAACTTCTGATTACTCTTTGCTCTCAGTTTTGCCCCCCCCCCTCCTCCTGTGACTAAAAAAACATTAGCCATGCGGTCGGAATCACACATGCCTTCACAATGCCGGCTTTACTTTGCATGCATCTTTACTATGCATGCATTTACCATGCATATTATACAACAATTATGCCTTTACAACAAAAATGTAAGTATGTTGCAGGTAAGTATATTATATATATATGTGTGTATATATAAATATATATACACATATATATATATATATATATATACACACGTTCAATCCAAAAAATGATGCGATCACACAAAGGCAAAACAACAGCAGTTGTTTATTTCACAATTACGTGTTTCGCTCGCACAGCTGCTGTTGTTTTGCCTTTGTGTGATTGCATCATTTTTTGGATTGAACGGATGCTACGGCCGGCACGCTCCGCGTCTGCGATCCTCTGCATTTGGCGTGGGGAGACAGAAGGAGCCAAGTAAAAGGATATATATATACATACACATATATTCACTAAAAAAACAAAGGTTACAGGGACGTTATAGTTAGGGTCAGATTTTCCTCATACAAAACCAGAGAAATTCAGCCGTTATAGTTAGCTGAGTTAACTATAACTCGCGTCCCCACAATGAACTGCTTATGACCTCACATATTACATCACTCAAGACATGGTCAGTGACATCACTGATGATATCTCAAATGACATCACTCATGACATCACTGATGACACCATCCAGTGACTGTGACGGTTTTTAAAACGTTTATGAGTGTTAAATATATATACCAAGGTGTATTGGTGAATCAGTGGGTGTATGAGTGGCTGTATGGATGACTCAGTGGGTGCGTGACAGACTGTATAAGTCAGTGATTAGGTGTCCGTGAATGTATGGATGAGTGACTGGTTGTGTGAATGTGTGTATCTGTCTGTCAGTTGTTGTCTAAGTGGGTGTATGAGTGTGTTAGTGAGTACGTGAATGGCTATACGGGTGATTGATTGGTTGTCTGACTACCTCTATGGTTGTCTGGGTGTCTGTGTTTGTGGGTGAGGAGGTGTGTGACTATCTGTATGGATGAGTGAGTGGGTGAGTGAGTCAGAGGCTCTATGGGGTACTGTTGCATGTGTGAGAAGTTTTATGGGTGAATGTCTGTATGTCTGTGTTGGTGATTGCGTGCACGTGTCAGTATGGGTGAGTAACTGAGTATGTGAAAGGCAGTATACATGAGTGATGGGGTATATGAGTGACTGAATGGGTGAGTGAGTGAATGTGAGAGTGGCTTTATGGATGAGTGCATGCTTCTGTCTGTGACTGTATAGCTGAGTGAGTATGTGTTACTATTTGTATGAGTAAGTAAGTGGGTGTGTGTGTGTGTACCTTTTGGGTGAGTACATACCTGTGTGATTGACTGTATGGGTGAGTGTGTAGGTGTGTGATTAGTTCCAAGGTTTTTTAAATTCCATTTGCTAACTATAACATCCCTGTAACCTTTGGTTTTTTAGTGAATTTCTAAGGTTTTTTTAACTAGTAGTCATGTTTGCAGAGTGGTGGAGAAAGGGGGCTGGGCCTCTGGCAACTTCTCGGCAATCCTGCTATGTGGGACCTACTGGAGGTAACAGGAGGGGTAGTTCAATCAATCAATCAATCATGTCACTTATAAAGCGCACTACATATCCGCGAGGGTCTCAAGGCGCTGGGGGAAGCGGGGGGTGGTGCTGCTACTGATCGAAGAGCCAGGTCTTGAGGAGTCTTCTGAAGGCCAGTAGGTCTTGGGTCTGTCGGAGGTTGGTGGGGAGGGTGTTCCAGGTCTTGGCGGCGAGGTGGGAGAAGGATCTGCCGCCGGCGGTCGTTCTCCGGATGCGGGGGACTGTGGCGAGGGCGAGGCTGGTCGAGCGGAGCTGGCGGGTGGGGGTGTAGAAGCTGAGTCGTCTGTTGAGGTAGGCTGGTCCGGAGTTGTGGAGTGCTTTGTGTGCGTGGGTGAGGAGCTTGAAGGTTATCCTCTTGTTGACAGGGAGCCAGTGCAGGTCTCTCAGGTGGGGTGTGATGTGGCTGCGTCGGGGGATGTCGAGGATAAGACGTGCAGAGGCGTTCTGGATGCGTTGCAGCCGTCTCAGGAGCTTAGCCGTCGTTCCTGCGTAGAGGGCGTTTCCGTAGTCCAGCCTGCTGGTGACGAGGGCCTGGGTGACTGTTTTTCTTGTTTCGGTGGGGATCCACTTGAAGATCCTGCGGAGCATTCAGAGGATGTTGAAGCCGGATGAGGAAACGGCGTTGACCTGCTTAGTCATGGAGAGGGTGGGGTCCAGGATGACCCCTAGGTTGCGTACGTGGTCGGTGGGTGGCGGGGCTGTTCCCAGTGATGTTGGCCACCAGGAGTCGTCCCAGGCTGAAGGGTTGGAACCAAGGAGGAGGACCTCCGTCTTGTCTGAGTTCAGCTTCAGGCGGCTGGTCCTCATCCATTCGGCGACGGCCTTCATTCCTTCGTGGAGGTGGGCTTTGGCGGTGTGAGGGTCTTTGGTGAGGGAGAGGATCAGCTGGGTGTCGTCGGCGTAGGAGATGATGTTGAGGTTGTGCTGTCGGGCGACGTGGGCGAGGGGTGCCATGTAGATGTTGAACAGCGTTGGGCTGAGGGAGGAGCCTTGGGGTACGCCGCAGATGATCTTGGTGGCTTTGGATCGGAAGGGGGCGAGGCGGACGCTTTGTGTTCTGCCGGAAAGGAAGGATGTGGTCCAGTCCAGGGCCTTCTCTTGGATCCCGGCGTCGTGAAGGCGTGTTCGTAGTGTGTGGTGGCAGACCGTGTCGAAGGCGGCTGATAGGTCCAGGAGGATGAGGGCTGCTGTTTCTCCGTTGTCTAGCAGGGTCCTGATGTCATCGGTGGCGGCGATGAGGGCGGTTTCGGTGCTGTGGTTGCTGCGGAAGCCGGACTGGGAAGGGTCCAGGATGTTGTTCTCCTCGAGGTAGTTGGCCCCCAAGGACGACTTTGGGGGCCAACTACCCCTCCTATTACCTCCAGTAAGTCCCACACAGCAGGATTGCTGAGTTCTGATAGCAGGTCACACCCCATTTCTCCACCACTCTGCAAACGCGCCTCCTGGTGCTCTCTTGGTTGGGGATGAAGTTCCCTTCGCTGCTGAGGGTCCTTAGGGGCCAACTAGCCCACCTGTTACCTCCAGTAAGCCCCACACAGTGTGAGAGCTGAGAGGTGGTCACAGTCCACGCACCTTTCTCCACCACCCAGCAAACGTGCCTCTTGGCGCACAGTGGGCTAGGCCTATGTTTATATTTTTAATTAAAAAGGGGAGGGGGGCCGTGCAGCCACCCTCCCCAGGCAGATTTTGGGCCTGGGGACCCCATCCCCTGAGGCCCAGCCAATTAAATTATTATTATTTTTTTTAAGCGAGGGGGTCGAGTGGCCCCTGTCCCCAGGCCGATTTCGGCCTCGGGGACCCCATCCCCCGGGGCCTGACCATTTTTCTTTTAAAGAAAAAAAAAAGGGAGTGGGCGAGCGGCCCCCCTCAGGGGCCATTTTCGGCCCTGGGGACCCAATCACCCAGGTCTTGGCCATCGCCACTGCTCCCACCATCCTATAGCATACTGCAATGTCCCGGAGGTGGGCACCCTGGGACATTGCTGGAGCTGGCCCTGGGGGGTGGCGGTCCTCAGGGCCATTTACGGCTCCAGGAGGGGGGCCGCACGGGCCCCTGTATCACTGTTTTGCTCCCGGGACCTGGCCCACCCGGAGGCCTAAGGGAAACTAAGCACGGGAGCCCGGGCTTCATTTTTTAAAACATTTTCAGCCGGATTTGCGGATCCACCAGGAATCCCGCAGAAAATTGAAAACAAGGGGACCCCCTGAACAGGCCTATGGGGTCAGGGTGTTTCTACCCTGCCCCCTTTACTTGTTTTTTAACCTTTTGTCTTGTGACTCGGTTCAACTGAGTCACAAGATTGCTGCCAACACTTCCTGGTTTGAAGTGTTGGCAGCCAATCAGATCTCAGGCACGAAATAGGGAGGGTTTGCAAATCCACTGCGGCCATAGTTGTATATCTGAGAAATCTTTAAATTTCTCAGGAACTACTGAACGAATTTACACAATTTAACAAAAAAAGTGCTTTCTGAACAAAGAGCTACCTTTTTACCAAATCTGGTGTAATTCCGTTCAGCACTTCAGGCTGTAGCCGGGTCTAGTTTCCTATGGAAACTAACGTAGAGAAAAAGCATTTTGGGAGCCCCCCTTTTTCTCAGCCCCCGCTTGACGGATCACCCCGAAACTTTCAACACAACAACTGAAGTGAGTGGCCCATTAGTTTTGAAAAATTCTAGATGATTCGTCAAACAGCACCAAAGTTATAGGCAAATCAAAAAATGCTTTTCCTATTGAAACTAGGTCCTAACTATAACTACCTACTGGCGACTGCCAGTAGGTAATATATATATTATCTATTTAAGGAAACAGCGCAAAAGGAAAACAAGGAGGGGCAGAGGAGGGAGGTACAACAGAGAAGCCGCGTGGGAGAGGAATCCGGCAGAGCAAGAGAAACAAATGATGGGTAAGCCAACTCTAACGGTCATTAATCTGTCTTCCCACACCCTCACTCATGATGAACAGACCTTGTTGGAACTGGGTCTCTCTTTCTGCCCCACAAATGATTTTGACTACTCCCGAACACGCATTGACATGTTCCTTTTTGCTAGAAAACTCAAGCTGCTTAAAATCCATACCCTGAAAGGGACCAGAGCCTTGGGAGATGTCACAGCAATGGGGCCGGACACTACTAACCCCAACACCGCCTCAAGTCCCCTCTCCATTGGAGATATCGCCGACCTAGCTGCCCTCAGGGAGTTGGAATTGGGCGACAGAGATTGGTCCACTGAGAGGGAACTCTTGAGTCTCTTAGATCTGGAGACTGGCAAGAGGAGTCGAAGTGATTTTAGACCCAAATCAAGGTTTAACCCCAATACCCCACATGATAACATTGACTCATTTCAGGAAGCCGTGGTACGTGACATTTGCAAATTGGGTAAGAGGAATTTTAACCGAGCTGCCACGAACTTAACCAAGGGTCAACAAGCAGCACTAATCTCTTTGAAGCAAGCAACCTCTTTTGTAATCAAGCCCTCTGACAAAGGGGGTAATGTGGTTCTGTGGGACGCCAAAAAGTATATGGCTGAAGCAAAGAGACAGCTTGACTTTTCTGGCAGCTATGTTAAAGCTAATGTTGGTCAATATTTTGCTACCATTGATTGTTTCCATGATATGCTCTCCAAATGGCACACTTTGGGGCTTTTAAATCCAGAAGAACTTTTGTTTTTAACTGTCAAAAAACCAGTCAGCCCCTGTTTCTATATGCTGCCTAAGGTCCACAAACACAGCACCAATAAACCGGGTAGGCCTATAATCGCAGCCAATGATAGTCTTTTGGAAAACGCCTCGACATACTTGGACCATTTCCTATTTCCCTATGTCTGTAGCCTACCCTCCTACTGTCGGGACAGTATGGATTATATATCCAAGATCTCTGATATACCATGGCACGCAAACTACATCCTCTGTACAGTAGATGTGGTTTCACTCTACACATGCATCCAACACGAACTGGGGATCCAGGCCTGCAAACATTTCTTTAGGGACAGACCCATTGCCACATATGACCATTCTAGTCTACTACTTGAGATTCTCCAGTTTTGCTTGGAAAATAACTTTTTCTTATTTGGCAAACAGCGGTACAGGCAAATGACAGGGACTGCGATGGACAGTTGCTGCGCGCCAAGCTACGCCTGTTTGTTTATGGGGTGGTGGGAGTCAGAATGTGTGTGGTCGGAGACCTTTGACAAATACACGAAGTATCTGGTCCATTGGACCAGGTACATTGATGACATTTTCCTCATCTGGGACGGCCCCCAAGCCATTCTGGATGAGTTCCTTGAAACCATCTCCATTAATGATCTTAACCTTAAATTTACCAGCAAAACCAGCATAGAGAGAATCGATTTCCTGGATATGGAGGTCATAGTTCAGGATGGTATTTTTGAGACAAAGTTGCACAGGAAGGAAACTGCTAGGAACAGCATCTTGCATGCCAGGAGTCACCACCAACCTAAACTTAAATGCAGCATCCCCTACGGGGAACTCCTCAGAGCTAGGAGAAACTGCAGCACCCGGGAAGCCTGTGAGGTAGAGGAAGAGGAGATGATTAAGAGATTCCTCCAAAGAGGGTGTACACGTAAAGTCTTGGATGACGCTAGACACAAATTCAGGGATGTGGACAGAATGGCTTTACTTAAACCCAAGCCACGCGCATCCGCAAAACCCGATATCAGACTTATAACGAGCTACAACTCAGGCTGCACTGAGGTCCAGCCCATAGTGAGGAAACATTGGCATCTGGTCAAGCTTGACCAGATCATAGGCAAATTGGTCAGTCCCAACCCACAAATAACATACCGCAGAAGTCAGTCTTTGAAGGACGTGTTGGTACACACAGTGATGGAACCTGGTAAACAACAATGCAACACTTGGTTGAAGGAACTACCGGGCTTTTATAAGTGCGGCAAGTGCAAGGCTTGCACTCATAGTACCAATCAATCAATCAATCATGTCATGTCACTTATAAAGCGCACTACATACCCGCGAGGGTCTCAAGGCGCTGGGGGAAGAGGGGGGTGGTGCTGCTACTGATCGAAGAGCCAGGTCTTGAGGAGTCTTCTGAAGGCCAGTAGGTCTTGGGTCTGTCGGAGGTTGGTGGGGAGGGTGTTCCAGGTCTTGGCGGCGAGGTGGGAGAAGGATCTGCCGCCGGCGGTCGTTTCCGGATGCGGGGGACTGTGGCGAGGGCGAGGCTGGTCGAGCGGAGCTGGCGGGTGGGGGTGTAGAAGCTGAGTCGTCTGTTGAGGTAGGCTGGTCCGGAGTTGTGGAGTGCTTTGTGTGCGTGGGTGAGGAGCTTGAAGGTTATCCTCTTGTTGACAGGGAGCCAGTGCAGGTCTCTCGTGGGGTGTGATGTGGCTGCGTCGGGGGATGTCGAGGATAAGACGTGCAGAGGCGTTCTGGATGCGTTGCAGCCGTCTCAGGAGCTTAGCCGTCGTTCCTGCGTAGAGGGCGTTTCCGTAGTCCAGCCTGCTGGTGACGAGGGCCTGGGTGACTGTTTTTCTTGTTTCGGTGGGGATCCAACTGAAGATCTCTGCGGAGCATTCGGAGGATGTTGAAGCAGGATGAGGAAACGGCGTTGACCTGCTTAGTCATGGAGAGGGTGGGGTCGAGGATGACCCCTAGGTTGCGTACGTGGTCAGTGGGTGGCGGGGCTGTTCCCAGTGATGTTGGCCACCAGGAGTCGTCCCAGGCTGAAGGGTTGGAACCAAGGATGAGGACCTCCGTCTTGTCCGAGTTCAGCTTCAGGCGACTGGTCCTCATCCATTCGGCGACGGCCTTCATTCCTTCGTGGAGGTGGGCTTTGGCGGTGTGAGGGTCTTTGGTGAGGGAGAGGATCAGCTGGGTGTCGTCGGCGTAGGAGATGATGTTGAGGTTGTGCTGTCGGGCGACGTGGGCGAGGGGTGCCATGTAGATGTTGAACAGCGTTGGGCTGAGGGAGGAGCCTTGGGGTACGCCGCAGATGATCTTGGTGGCCTTGGATCGGAAGGGGGCGAGGCGGACGCTTTGTGTTCTGGCCGGAAAGGAAGGATGTGGTCCAGTCCAGGGCCTTCTCTTGGATCCCGGCGTCGTGAAGGCGTGTTCGTAGTGTGTGGTGGCAGACCGCGTCGAAGGCGGCTGATAGGTCCAGGAGGATGAGGGCTGCTGTTTCTCCGTTGTCTAGCAGGGTCCTGATGTCATCGGTGGCGGCGATGAGGGCGGTTTCGGTGCTGTGGTTGCTGCGGAAGCAGGACTGGGAAGGGTCCAGGATGTTGTTCTCCTCGAGGTAGCAGGTCAGTTGTTTGTTGACGATTTTCTCGGTGACCTTCGCGGGGAACGGGAGCAGAGAGATGGGTCGGAAGTTCTTGAGGTCCTTGGGGTCTGCCTTGGGTTTCTTGAGTAAGGCGGTGATCTCGGCGTGCTTCCAGCTTTCCGGGAAGGTTGCTGTCTCGAAGGAGATGTTGATTATTTTCCGGAGATGGGGCGCGATGGCTGTACTGGCTTTGTTGAAGATGTGGTGAGGGCACGGGTCTAGCGGTGAACCGGAGTGGATGGTGTTCATGATCTCGCTGGTGTCCTCGTCGTTGATGTTGGTCCAGGAGAGCAGGCGGTTGGTGGTTGTGGGGGCAGTGGTCTCGGTGGTTGCCGGGGCGGTCGTGGTGTTGAAGCTGTCGTGGATGTCGGCGATTTTGCGGTGGAAGAAGGTGGCCAGTGAGTCGCACAGGTCTCGCGACGACTGGATGTCGTTGGTGTTGGAGCTGGGGTTGGAGAGTTCCTTCACGATGTTGAAGAGCTCTTTGCTGTTGTGTGCGTTGTTGTCTAGGCGGTCTTTGAGTGAGGCCCTTTTGGCGGATCTGATGAGGTGATGGTGACTGCGGGTGGCGCTCTTGTGGGCGGCGTAGCTGTCCGCTGTCCGTTCGTGGAGCCAGATCTTCTCCAGTTTTCGGCATGTTCGCTTGGAGGCCTGGAGGTCTTCGGTGAACCAGGTGGCTTTCTTGCTGGTGTGGCTGTTGGGCGGATTCTTGAGCGGGGCGAGGGTGTTGGCGCAGTCGTCGATCCACTGTCTGAGGTTGCGGGCGGCGGTGTCGGGGTCGGAGGGTTCGGCGGGTGGGCTCAGGGCGAGGGTTGTGGTTAGCTGGTCTTCCGTGACTCTGCTCCAGCAGCGGCGAGGCATTTGTTCGGTGCGGTGGTGCGTGGTGGGCTTCCTGTAGGTGAAGTGGATGCAGTGGTGGTCAGTCCAGTGGGGTTCGGAGGTGTGGTTGAAGGAGACGTGTGGGCTTGCGGAAAAGATGGAGTCGAGCGTGTGGCCGGCGGCGTGGGTGGGTGTAGTCACGAGCTGTCTGAGTCCGAGGGTGGCGAGGTTGTCGATCAGGGTGGTGGAGTTGGTGTCCTTGTTGTTCTCGAGGTGGAAGTTCAGGTCCCCGAGGAGGATGTAGTCCGTGGAGGCGATGGCGTGTGTGCTGATCGAAGTCAGCGATGGAATCGCTGAACTGTGGTCGGGGTCCGGGGGTCTGTAGATGAGGGTTCCTCTGAGGGTGGTGTTGGGATCGGTGTGGATCTGGAAGTGCATGTGTTCGGCGGTGCTGAGGGTGTCGTCGGTGTTGGTTGAGACTCTGAGGGTGTTCCTGTGGACGATGGCGATGCCTCCTCCGACTCCGTTGGTGCGGTCCCTGCGGGTGATCTTGTATCCGTCCAGGATGGCAATGGCGATGTCGGGGGCTGAAGCGGGATTCAGCCAGGTCTCCGTCAGGAATGCGACGTCTGGGGAGGTTGAGTCGAGAAGGTCCCAGAGTTCGATGGCGTGTTTGCGGGTGGAGCGGGTGTTGACATTAAGTCGGTCACATTGTCCAATGGCAAAAAACACAAGATTAAGCCCTTCATTAACTGTAATAGTGACTTTGTTGTCTATGTGCTTGTGTGTGTATGCGGCATGAGATACGTGGGGAGCACCATCTTTCCCGTCAAGAAACGCATCCTAGAGCACCTTAGGGCAATTTGAAACAATGACAGAACATATCCTATGGCCAGACACTGTAACATCTCACATAGCTCAACTGAAGCTGAGAATCTTAAAATCTCATTTTTTGGAATTGACAAGGTTCCTACCAACACCAGAGGTGGAGACAGGGAACGGGCCCTCAGAAGGATGGACTCTCGATACATAATTTACCTATGCAGCAAAACCCCGGGAGGCCTCAACCAGGATGAGGAGCTTCATGCACATTTGGGATAACTTACTCTGAACAAAGGAACTATGGACATTTGATAACCCTGTGCCATTACATTCCCCTTCCACCTTCACCTTTCTTTCTTCTTTTCCCTCCCCCTCTCCCCCCCCTTGTCTTTCCACCCCCTCCTTTCCCCCCTATCTCCGGGCCACCCTCCTCTTACTTTTCCAAATACTCCCACCCTCCTCTTACTTTTCCAAATACTTCTTCACACCTAATGTGGCTGCTCCTCTATGTTCCCTAGGTCACTTGACCGGTATTCAGCTATGGCATACTCGAATTGGGGCACCTTATGGAATTACTGTTGCACCACAGTATACATGCACTTGCATGATTCATGATTCACCTGATAGACTTATTCAATATGGTGTTTTCTTCTTTTTGGCTGAATTTGGTTATTATTATTTTGTTAATCACTTTTATTTGTATAACACATGAATTCCAATGTTTCCATTTAATTTAACTGAAGAAACATTTCTTTATTCTTTGTTATGTTTTTCGACATGTGAAGTTTTTCTTTTAAAAGTGAGTGGCACTGTTCTTGTAAGAGCGCCTAAAGTCTTTTACCTATGTTTATCATTTATGCAACAGTGTCTCTCTGGCTATATAGAGAAAACTGCTACAATGTTTCCCCAGCTTTGATAAAGACTGCGAGGTTGAAACATGTCAGCAATAATAAACTGCTTTTTGGACTATACCTGGTGTGTGGGCTTCCTTGCTGCCGCGGCGGCGTCAACAAGGGATTGAGAATATATATAGATACGCAAGGGCATTTTTAGGTTTTAGGTTGGGTGTGGATTTTAGGGTGCTAAGGATATTTTTAGGGTTTAGGGTGGGTATAGGTTTTTGGGTGGCAAGGGTATTTTTAGGGCTTAGGGTGGGTATAGGATTAGGGTGGCAAGGTTATTTTTAGGGTGGGGTCGCAAGGGTATATTTAGGGTGGGTTCGGGTTTTTAGGTGGCAAGGTTATTTTTAGGGTGGTATTGGTTTTTGGGTGACGAAGGTAATTTTAGAGCTTAGGGTGAGTATTGGTTTTTGGGTGGCATGGGTATTTTTAGGGTTTACAGTGGGTTTGGGTTTTTGGGTGGCAAGGGTATTTTTAGGATTCAGGGTGGGTTTGGGTTTTTGAGTGGCAAGGCTACTTTTAGGGTTTACGGTGGGTATGGGTTTTTAGGATGCAAGGGCATGTTTAGGGTGGGTTTGTTTTTTGGGTGGAAAGGGTAGTTTTAGGGTTTAGGGTGAGTGTGGGATTTTGGGTGGCAAGGGTATTTTTAGGGTGGTTTTTTTTGCTTCTTGGGTGGCAAGGGTATATTTAAGTTTAGGGTGGGTATGGGATTTTGGGTGACAAGATAATTTTAGGGTTTAAGGTGGCTACTGATTATTGGGTGGCAAGGGTATTTTCAAGGTTTAGGATGGGTTTGGGTGGCAAGGGTATTTTCAGGGTTTATGGTGGGTTTGGGTTTTTGAGTGGCAAGGGTACTTTTACTGGGGATATGGGTTTTTGGGAGGCAAGGGCATTTTTAGGGGGGTTTGGGCTTATGCGTGGAAATAGTCATTTTAGGGATTAGGGTGGGTATGGATTTTTGGGTGGTAAGGGAAATTTTAGGGTGGGTATGGGTGGCAAGGGTATTTTTAGGGTGGGTTTAGGTTTTTGTGTGGCAAGGGTAATTTTAGGGTTTAAAGTAGGTATGGGTTTTGGGTGGCAAGGGTAATTTTAGGGTTTGGGTGGCAATGGGATTTTGTGTGGAAAGGGTCATTTTAGGGATTAGGGTGGGTATGGGTTTTTGGGTGGCAAGGGAAATTTTAGGGTTTAGGGTGGGTATGGGTTTTTGGGTTGCAAAGGTTTTTTTAGGGTTTAGGGTGGGTATGGGTTTTGGGTGGCAAGGGTAATTTTAGGGTTTAGAGTGGCCATGGGTTTTTGGTTGGCAAGGGTAATTTTCGGGTCATAAAAAAAATCAAAACGCGATGAGTCAAAAAACTAACATGAGCTCATTACTGGAGATTTTGGAACTATTTACTCTGTTAGGGACCCGAGGAAATGTTGCATTTACATTGTATAAACTTGTTGCCAATGTGGACTTTTATTCAGATAACCCAGAGGTGTTACTTTTTTCGATTCTCAAATTAATTGTTTATGAGGGCGCCACGTGTTCAGTCACCTTTCTTCTTGATGTAATGAGATTACATGCTTTATAAAAAACAGTGATGAAGAAGAATTTCAGAAGAGTGCCTTCCAATATACATGTAATTTCATTTTGCTAATCGCACGCGTTTACGGCTTACCCCTTTCCTTCAACTTAATTCTGAGAATACTCTGCTTCAGGAAATTCTCTGTTTTTTTTTTTTTAGAAATCATCCTTTATAATGTTGCATTTGTCTTTTCTAAGGGAAACAGAACAACAGTTTGCTATCTTTTTAGTTGTCATTTAGCTTCACAGTTTCCCTTTATCAGTGCCCTCAAAAGCGTATTTGGGTTAGAACTTACTGCCCACTTAATTCTTTGTTTCTGAATGGATTTTTCCATTCACCGGTGTGCACGTCTGGTCAGCAGCTCGACTTCGGGTTGCTAACCTCACGAAGTTGTCTTTATGTGTAAGCTGCCATTCTTGTTATTTGTTCACTTGCTTAAGGCCTGAATAGTGGATCACTGATTTCTGTCTTAGGCACCTTATCCATTGCAAATTGCGTGGGTCGAGACCTCCGGTGATCGTTTTACTTGATTGTCGTTTTTTCTAGTCGAGGTGCTCACTTCCTGTGAACCTTTATTAATAAAACTACAATTTTGGAATGATGCATGCTTGTTCGTGTAGTTTATTACACCGACTATCTTTTTACAGAAATTTGTTTGAGAACATTAAGATCTTCAGAAGGGGTGTAGTTTATTATACCAACTATCCTTTTACAGAGATTTTTTGAGAATAATAAGATCTTCAGATGGGGTGTTTTTTTTTGGTGTTTTGCTTTGGGGATGCTAGTGACTGATTTAAAGTTTTCATTGAGCCCTTTGGTCGTTGTGTTGAAGCGCAGTATGAGGTAGGCTTCTTTTTGAGTGTGTCCTCTCTAGGTCTTCCCTTCTAGGGTTAGGCTTAATACCATCAGTGCTGTGCACTTCAAGTCATTCTCTGTATGGCCCATTTCTTCAAAATGATTCACCAGAAGTGCTGCAGGTGACCTTCCTTTAAATTCTGGATTTATGTTGGATAATCCTTTGCCGAACTTCTTCATTGGTCTTTTTAGGTACAGTTTTTTACATGGGCAAATAATGCCATAGATTAAATGTTTTGTGCAGCAGTCGGAGAAGGCAGCATGTTTCCATTTGGTATTGTCAAGTTGGAATTCTGATCCCTCTCCAGTTTGGTTACAAGAAACACATGAGCAGCATTTATGATGGCTTTCAATGGGTGGTAGTTGCCATTGCTGTCTTAGAATGCTCGACATTGAGGGAGAGAGTAAATGCCCAAACAAAATGATTGCCAAGATTTTCATTCTTCTTTAGCACAAAAAGAGGCCGTTAGAAAGGAGTATCTACTTTTGAAATTAAATGCCAATTTTGAAGAATTCTTTTTTAAATTGATTCGTTTGTGGGCAAAATGTGGAAACACAGACCATTATCTCAGACTTCTTTTGATTCTTTTTTTCTAGAAGTGACTCCCTTGGGTTGCACCATGCTCGTTTTAAAGAATGTTTCAAAAGCTTGTGGGGATATCCTTTCCCCTTCAGTTTTTCATAAATAATTGATGCATGTTTAAAATACTCTGTTTTCTGTGTACAATTGTGCTGTATTCTAAAAAACTGACAATATGGGAGGTTTTCTTACCAATATGTGGGTGAAAACTTGTAAAGTGCAGAGCATTTTGTTATCTCATTTGGTTTTCTGTAAAGGGTGGTTAACAGCTGTCCTTCATCAACTACTACTTCCACATCCAAGAATGTGATTCTGATGTTGCAAAATTTTGGTCATGGTGAATTTTATATCTGTTGTTCTGTTACTTAACCAGTAGAAAAAGTTCTTTCAAAGTCTCTTCTTTCATTACATTGTTTCTGAACGGATTGCTGTTGTACACATACTTGTCTTCGAAGAGTGCCATAAATAGTATTGCTATTTCAGGAGCAAAAGAACAACCCATGGCAGTCCCATTGATTTGATAGAAAAAATCATCTTAAAATTTGAAATAGTTCCTCTTTAGAGCTAAATTGGCCAATTGTAGGTTACATTTTGTGGGGACTCTGTGTGGTCTTGATCTTCTTTCTAGGTAATATTCTATGGCCTCTAGTCCAGCATCTAGGGGAATGTTTGTATAGACTGAGACTACATCCAATGTTGCTAGCCATTGTGTGGAGGAATCAAATTCTGTCCCTTCAATTTTATTGAAGAAGTCCGTTGTGTTTATCTGTGACAAAAGGTTTCAAAAAGATATCCGCATATTTTGAAATGGGCTTGAGTACTGAGTCACATCCTGAGACGATTGGTCTCCTGGGGGTTGATCTAATCTTTATGCATTTTTGGTAAAAAAATACATAACTAGAATGCAAGGGCTTACTTTTTTAAGGAACTCCAGCTCTTTAGGGCCTATATAGCCGATGTCAAAAGCTTCCTGCAATAGTTTAAAGATTTCCTATGTTATGCTTTTCATGGGATCCATTGGGATTTTTTGATAATTTCCTCTAAGAGTTGCCTGTGTACTTCTTTTATGCAACTTTCTTTTGACCAGACCACCAAGGCCCCACCCTCGTCAGCTTGTGTAATAACAATTGTTTTGTCATTTTTTTGTTGTACTAGTGCTTTCTGTTGGTTTTTTGAAAGATTACTTGTACAAAAATCGTTCTTCCTTTCTAGTTGGCTAATCGCTGAAAGTACTGTTTGTTCAAAGGTTGAAACTTATGGCGGACAAAAAGTTGACTTATTCCTCAGACCCTATGTTTCTTCTGCTGGTTGTGGATGGTTCGAAAAGTAGGCTTTGAGACGTATCTTTCTGAAGAATTCCAGGGCTTCTGCTTTTAAGCATACAAAGTCTGTGTGTTTAGCAGGAACAAAGGACAATCCTTTTTCCAGTAAGGCTATTTAATCTGAGGTGAACCGTTTGTTCGATAGATTCACTAAGGATGTCATTATTAGTTCTTTTAATATTGGCTTCTGGTGCGCATCTTCCATGGCTGGTTGTTGGTTCGGAATCTTCCTCTGGCTCTTTGTTGGCCTCTTGGTAAAAAAGTCAACCGTGATTTGCCATTTAGGTTCTGATTAGAGGGTCCCTCTCCTGGGTCTGACTCCCCAGTTGATTCTGAGGAGGAAGTTTCCAAAAAGTAATGAATATGTTCCTTGATCTTCCTTGGTATTCAGGAAGTGCTCTTCTTGATTCCAGTTGTGTATAAAGTCCTCTGTCAGATACGGGTAAACTGCTTCCAAAGTAAATGAGTTTTTATCTTTTTCAAATTTAGTACTCTTTTGATTATTGGTATGATCTTTAAATTTGTTGATCACTTTTTCATTTTTTTCTCAATATAGCCTTGGCTTCTGCTATTGTCTGGTTATCTTTTATGGTTGGTTCCAACTGCGCTATTTCCGCTAGTTGTTTTTGGCCTAATCTTTGTGCAGTTTCAATCGAATGGACCATCCTATCCGTACTACATTTGCTTCCTATGTAACTGAATCCTTTTTTGTATTCTGGATCCTCAAATAAAATTACCGGCGTGTTACATACTTGTAGGCCCCAGGGAATTGTCCCCGCTTTTAAATGCTCCAGTAAGAAATATCTATGGAGTTCTGTCCGCAAATACTTTTTTTTCAGTCTTACAAGTTTCTCACTTTTGTTTTATTTTATTGTAGCTGAACTTAATGTCATTGAAAAAAAAGGAAAGGGGTTGGATATCAACCTTTGGATGTGATCCTCTGAGTATGATAATGTGTCTCTTTCCAACATGTCTTTGTGGTCCTCTCAGACTAGCTTGAACCACAATGATTTTATCTAAAATGTCACTATTTCTTTTTAGAAATCAAATTACACTCACGTCTGCATCCGCTCTTAGAAATCTCTGAAACTACAGGGGTTGGATCTTTTTCTCAGCCAAGGCTATACCACACTTTAAAATGAGAGCAACACTTCACCTCGGGTGGAAATTATTTTAACAAACAATATTTCAGGTCAAGGAATTTAATTGCCTTTGGCTGTGACTTACTCCTGTTTCAGCAAAATAATTTATTCAGTCAGTGAAATGTAAATGTTTTTAGGCACTAGAAACTGTCACTTTTGCACTTGATTGATATGGGCCAGATGGCCTACAAAACATTTTTGGTGTATGTAATCCAATGTTTATGATATAATGAATGGAGTTTGAAAAAAAGAAAAGTATCTTTTGCTGAAACAGCAATAAATCATGCTCAAGGCAATTAAATTCCTTGACCTAAAAAATTGAGCTGTTTAAAATCATGCTGAGGTACAAAGCCATCTCACTTTTAGAAAGGTGGCAGTTTCCTGCGCATAAACAGAAACCACAAGTGACACTTCACCGGTTACCTGGTTTCCCAGCAGTGAAATCATTGAACTACTAAAACAATTAATTCAAATATTTAATCACTTTCAACATCTGTAATTTTTCCATAAATTCATGAATATTTAATCTCAATCATGAAACACGTCAACATTGAACATGGTAGTGATTGCCTATTATACAATCTTCAAAAGCATTATTGTGAAACATAATGTTGATCAACACATCATGATTGTTCACATGTCCATCTTCAATATGTTTGAATAGCGTGATACCCAATGCATTTCGGGATATAAGAATCCCTTCCTCAGGGGCCGCTGAACTAGTCTGGATATCCGTGAGTCTCAACTCCAACTATGCTTTGTCAATGAACCAGGCCACTTCGACCTGCTATAATAGCGCAAAAACTGTAAAATGCAAAACCAGTCTACCAATCGTATTTCCATCGAGCCTTTTGCGCATCCAGGTTAAATCATGTACGTTGAACTCGATCCTCTTAATGCTTGTTTGACCAACTGCACATAGCCATTTGGAGTCTGCAGCCTGTCCTAGGTCACATGACTGGGTGTGTTGTTGGCAGTTAGACTTTGTGTGACTGTTTGGGAGGAATTCACAATCGAGAGATTAGGTGTGCCTGATGGGACATCTGCTGGCAAGATGAGGGGATGGAGCTGGGCCGGGGATGGAGCTGGGCACAGCCTTACTTGCAACTGAACAAGCTGTGCTCTGCCTTCAAACAAAGGGCTTGCACTGCTGCATTGTTCCTACAGTCAGTCTGGAGCCAGAGCACGGGAGTCAGAAAATTCCAAGTACTTCAAAGAGAAACCTCTGGAAACTTCTCCTACTTCAAAGAAAGCACCAGGTAAATAAATAGGACCCTCAGATCAACTATTCAGTCAACTTTCTGCACCTGTGGAAGGACTCTGAGCATAATGCCTGCTGCTGTGTCTCAAATGTACTTCACAAGACTGCTGTGCTGCGCCTGGAAGGGCTGCTTTTCTGCCTGGAGACAGCCTTGAACCCTCAACAGCCTGCACTGCTGCCTGAGCCCTTCATCATCTGAACCAAGGACTACCAGAGTGACTCCAAGGGCTAGCTCACTGGCCTACTGTTCAGAGTTTCAGGGACTGAAGATGCTCCTGCCATCTTGAAGCCGCACCTGGACCCAAACAGAGAGAGCCCTGAACCCCAAAGTGGTGCCCCTCCAGTCATGAACCCATGGTTGTGGTGTTAAAGGTGTGCAGATAGCCAAAATCCAAAACTTGTGACAAACATTTTTTGGCTAGAAACTGCTCTAAGAAGCGAGGGAAGACCGGGATCAACCTGCATCGTCTATCAGCCCAAGGTGCATCGCCGGTTGGTCTGACTTCGTAGTAGCAGCAAATCCTGTTCAGTGGAACCTGGGCGAGGGGGTATCCAGCCTCCTAGAACTCTCGTCAGCTACATCTTCGTCCCGCTGAAGAGTTTCGACTTCCAAAAAAGAGACTGTCAGAACATAGAAATCTTCACAGCGACTTCGTCCTGCTGCTCCGCAATGATGACGCCTCCTCCTCAGACACCGCTAGCAGCATAGCCACACTGAATTGTACCTTCTCAGAACTTTTTCTTTAAAATTTCTTCTAAAGGTAATAGTCGACCGGGCCTAATCCACTTCTTGTATACGACCAGCACTCCATCATGGTCAGTCATATTTCTCAACTTTGACCCATTTTCCAGTGCGACTAGATGTCCGCAGTTGGCACTTTGATCTTTTACGCACTCGTTTTTACTACAAACTTTAAAAATTCCTAACTCCAGTTATACCGACTGGATTTTTGAGATTTTGATGTCAAATAATTTATTCAAATGTATTCTATTTTTCTACATTGATGTGGGATTTTTCTTGTGCTTTCCTTTTATTACTGTCTGTGTACTGCATAAATACTTTACACATTGCCTCTAAGTTAAGCCTGACTGCTTTTGTGCCACGCTACCAGAAGGTTAAGTATAGGTTTATTTAGTGAATTTTGTAGTTCATCCTGACGGGGATCGTGGCTGTTGCTTGAATAGGGGTCACCCCTCCTTCAACCAACAACTCAATTTCTCACAGTAAACTTAGAAATTTAAGAGGCAGCTGAGCTAGAAGGAACAACTTCCCTGCATTCCCCATGCTTTCAGAGAACACCTCTTGTAGTCTCTCTTGTAGGTCATGAAGCCTAATCCTCTGCTTGTCATTCAGGGATCTTCTGGACAATTTTTGGCAGTGGCTGCAGTTCTCAGTATGATAGTCTTTTTTTGGGAGGGTGAGGGGGGTTATTTTGTGTATATTTTAGCCCTGAAGAAGTCCCAAGAGGGACGAAACGCGTCGGCTATCAAATGTGTGCTGTGATTTTAAGGAATTTATACTGAATAAAAGAACGAAAGAATAAAAAGAACTTTTTTTCCAATAAAGACGCCTAACAACGTGTTTCATTTGGGAGATGCCATCTTCTTCTTACATGGGACAGTTTATGGACATTGATATTCACTTATAAAGTATTTACATTTTTAGTTGAGTGCAGAGCCGTTTGTGTTTAAATTTGTCTTGGGGAAAGTACTTTCTCCATCGTTGGGCGCGTATGAGGGTCACGTCTCCGGCTCGTTGCACCACGTTTTGAATTGATCTTCATAGCCATGATACGGTAACGACTGGTGCAGGATTTTGCTGCCCTGACCCTTCTTTCTGTGTCTCAGTATGATAGTCTTCTGGGAGGTACAGAACACAGACACAGTGTGGATATGACTTGGCCTTTTTCTTGCACCAGCAGGTATTTCACAAAAAATGAAGGCATTCTGGCAGACAAGTTAAAGAATTCCTGTCAGAAAACAGTTCAAAATTAATTATAGTCCTTATAGATGTCAAATGAAGAGGTTCTGTAAAGGTTTAGAAAAGGTTTCCAAATGAAAAAAGGTTGAGTTTAATGCTCCAGGAACTTGTCGCAGGAGGCAGAAAAAGAAACTGACGTAGCTGTCACCCATGGGGCATGAGTGGACACAGGAGAAAGTCGAGATGGAGCAGTCTTTAAGTATGCATGGTCCAGAAATAGCCGCATCACACGCTCAGAATCATTTCAGACTACAGATCATGGCAGTTCACCTCCCAAGTGCTCATAATGTGGAGGCAGATGCGCTCAGCTGATTGTTTCATGAAAACCAAGGGAGTTATCAACAATTGAGTTCTGCAAAGTGTCTTTCACAATTGTGGCTTTCCTCAGACTTTTTTGCAACAGAAAATGCCTAGTCTTCAGCTCCAGTACGATCAACCAGGGTCAAAGGCTCATGCCCTTTCGAAAGACTGGTCAAGGAGGTCATTCCTCTGCCCTGACTATGTGAAATAAGCATGCTATTCTATTCAGTGCTTATGTCTACTGATGAGAATCTCCTGCAGAAGAAGGAAAAGTTACCTACCTGTAATCCTAGCTCTCTTTTTGTGGAATCATCATCAAAGCCATAAGCAATCTTCCTATCTCCCTGGACAAATGAAGTAAAATGTTTATGTCTTATGGTCAGGAACTTCCCTTTAGTGTAGTAAAAGGTCTGTCATTTGTGGGGCATGATGGGACACTGGTTGAGGGTGAGTCCTTAAAGGCACAGTACCAATTGTATGCATGTATATATGGCAGCCTATCTAATAACGGTGCCCTTAATTTCCTCTCTTTTCACTTTTAAAAAAGGTTTGTGAAAGATGTTTTAGTCAGGTTGGTAATTTACGGACCATTTGGTTTAATTGTATGTTTTTTTGTAATGAAAAATAAATGAAATTTGACCATTTCAGTCTTTTAATAGGCTGCAAAGATGTGGGCAGGACAATTAAGTGATTATGATTACTGATAAAGATACCCTGAAAGAGACAAATAGGCTACAGTCCATGAGAGAGGAACCTTGAGACAGACACCAATCAAAGGGAGACTCTGAATGCCAAAAGTGATGTTTCAGGGCAGCACCTTTAATACACTGACAAAGATTTTAAATTACAGGACTAACAATAGCATGGACAGATTGAGACCCATTTTGAACATGGGTACCTTCGGCAATTTAATTTCCAAGAATAGGTCTTTCATGGAGCAAAACGTTTAACACTATATTAGTCACAGGTGTTTTTGAAAAATGGTTTGATGTGACCTATGAAACTAGGTATCAAGTATGTAAGGTTTACAGCCACAAATAAGAGAAAACACCAGATTGAGCAACTTCAACCTCCAGAGGGTGATACATTTATCCAGCAGTAAGATGAAAATGTAATGGTCCCTTTAATTGCACAAATCAAGGCAATTTGTGGAAAAATGCACCAAAAAGCACCAGAAACGAATGGATTTATAACTGACCTCTAGTTACAATCCTTCATGGAAGGGGTTGCAATATTTCACTTGGGGCCTGATTTAGTGTTTGGCGGACAGGTTACTCTAGCACAAACGCCACGGATATCCCGTCCGCCGTATTACAAGTGCCATAGGATATAATGGCCTCTTAATACGGCCATCAGGATATCCGTCACTTTTGTGACAGAGTAACCCGGTCTGACAAACTCTAAATCAGCCCTATATTAGAAGGGTAGAGTTAACAAACCAGTTACCTTCAATAAAACCTTATCTGGTAAAGAATCTATCTAGCCGCAGATTCCTTACCTTAGATTTATCTCCAGGTGCCAGACTGGATCCTGAAATTTTTCGTAAACAGTACCCCTGTGCGCCAGTAGATGGCGTTGTTTGGTTCCATGGTGCGTCAGTGTCATCCGCGCCGGAAGTGACGTGCGGGGTGCCTATATAGGCACTACCCCAGTGCGATGAACTCAGTTTCTTGCTTGCAACTTTTCACGCCAGGAGCGAGGAGCCACGAAAGACACTGACCAGTGGTGTGGAATACTGGCCCTGAAAGGGGAAAAAGTCCTGTCCCCAGAAATCAGTTCACAGAGTGGGGAGGATGGGTGGGTCGGTAAGGAATCTGCGACTAGACAGAGTCTCTAGCAGATAAGGCGTTACCGAAGGTAAGTAACTTGTTCATCTGATAGAGACTTCTTGCCACAGATTCTTTATCTTAGAATTGATACCGAAGCAATATCTCCCCGGAGGTGGGTCTGTGAAACTAATTCACACTAAAAAGTTCTGTAGAACCGCACTGTCAAAGTGCCCGTCCCAACTGACCTGACTGTCCAGGCAGTAGTGTTTTGTGAATGTGTGCAGAAGGGGCCACCTTGCTGCCTGGAAGATGTCCAGGACAGGGACTCCACATGCTAACACAGTGGTTGCAGCCTTGGCTCTGGTGGAATGAGCACGCAAGCCCTCAGGGGGTTGCTTCATGGCCAATGCGTAGCAGATCTTAATGCAAAGCATGATACATCATGAGATGGTCCACTTCTGCATGGCCTTACCCTTCTTTGCTCCGACACACCCCACAAAGAGTTGGTTGTCAACCCGGAACTTTCTTGTGAAGTCAATGTAGAATGGCAACGCTCTTTTTGGGTCCAGTCGGGGAAGTCACTCCTCTTCCTTAGTGGGATGATGTAGTGGAGCGTAAAAAGTAGGCAGGGTGATGGACTAGCCTACATGGAAAAGCATGACAACTTTCAGCAGAAAGGAACCTCTAGTGCAAAGGACCAGCTTGCACTGGCGGTTCCTGTGAATCGGCTGAAGGGCTGCGCCCGTTTGTTTTCAGACCCACTTGTATTTGTTTTGTTATGCCAAGAGTGAATAATAATATACTATTCACTCTTGGTATAACAAAAGAAAAATGCAGAGCTCCTTCTGTTCAGTAGCAACAGGCTCTCTCTCTGAAGGCTGGCGCAGGCGCACAAAGGTGCCTGCACCAGCCTTCAGAGATGTTTAGGGCTGAAGAAATTCCATCCCTGCACTTCGGGCCCTGACACGCCTCAGTGCCTCCCCTATATGTGACGTACTTAGGCGTCACAGATAAAGTTAGCCATGGGCGCTGCAGGCTTAAGCCCTGCAGTGTCCGTGACTACACGTCAATCAGCTTGTCACTCCACCCTTTCCCAACTCAACACAGAATTGGGAAAGGGTGGGGCGAAGAAGCAGAGTGAAGCCTTTCAATGCCAGCCGGATGACCTGGAGCTCCAGAAGGTTGATGTGGAGTCTGAATTGCGCCAGAGACCAGAGGCCTTTGATCTCCACCTCTCCCAGGTGCTCAACCCATCCCAGGAGTGACGCATCACCACTGTAAGATCTGGTTAAGGAAGGGAGAGGGGTGTGTAGCTGACCCAAACGCGGTTAGTCAGCCACCACTGCAGGTCTTTTGCAATTCCCTCCGAGATCTAAACCAGGTCAGAGAATTTCCCTGATGCTGTGTCCACTGAAAACTTCAGGTCCCACTGCAGAGCCCTCATATGCCAACGGGCATGTGTCACGAGAAAGATGCAGGAGGCCATGAGGCACAATAGCCTCAAAGTCAGTCTATCCGAAATCCAGGATAGAGGCTGAAATATCTTTATTATATCTGAATATCCTGGACTCACCATTTTGAGAGGATAGGCCCGAAACTACACTGTGTCCAGAACAGCCCAGGTGAAAGGGAGCATCAGAGAGGGAGTCAGGTGTGACCTCGACATGTGGATAGTGAACCCCAGCAAATGCAGGAAGTCTGCAGTGGTCTGAAAGTGGGAGTCGACTGCTTGGGCCGAGTCTGTCTTCAAAAGCCAATCGGCGAGGCCGGAGAAGACAGGAACCCCTGACCTCCGCAGATGCGCTGCACCCACCGCCATTATTTTGGTGCACACCCAAGAGGCGCTGGTGAGGCCAAATGAGCGGGGCACAACAAACTGAAAGTGCTTTTGGCCCACCGCGAACTGCAGGATGGGGATGTGGAAATATGTGTCTTGCAAGTCCAAAGCTACCATCCAGTCTCCAGGGTCCAAGACAGATAGGACCTGAGGTGAGCATCTTGAGCTTCTACTTTTTCAAGAAGAAGTTGAGAAGACGCAGGTCTAGAATAGGACGGATGCCTCTATCCTTTCTGGGCACCAGAAAGTAGCAGGAAAAGCAACCACGACCTCCTTCTGACGCTGGCACCCTCTCTTTGGCCCATTTGGCCAAAAAGAGCAACACTTCCTGACGGAGCAAGGAGAGATTGTCCTCCGTCAACCAGTCTTAAGTGGGTGGCATGAGTGGGGGCGTTCCAGACAGGGGATAAAGTAGCCCCTCTAGACCATTTGCAAAACCCACTTGTCTGATGTTATGGGCTGAAAGTGGGGCAGGTGATGGCAGATTCTGCCTCCCACTGGTTGCCCGTGTTGATTGGATCTCTTCGACTGACCCCCAGCGTCCAGATAGATCAGCAGCCCCCTCCCCAGCGCCTTGAGACCCCCACAAGTGAGTAGCAGTGCTTTACAAACCCCTGATTGATTGATTGGAGGCTGCAGCTTCTGTGGGAGTGGAGGACTGACCTGACCACTGGCTGGTGGTCCCACATTTTCTGTAGGAACCGTATCCGTGGCGAAAAAAAGGCTGGGAAGCCTGTTGGCCCTGGTGTCTGGACAGCAAGGAAAGGAAAGGAAAGAGGTTGATAGACCCCACCATAACCACGGAAGTGGCAAAAGACAGACTGGGGTTGACGAGCTATGGATAGACCCAAGGACCTGACTGTAGCTCTCCTGTCCTCAAATCGTTTCAGCGCTGAGTTTGCCATCTCACCAAAGAGGTGAGAGCCATCAAGATTAGATCTTCAGAAGATCAGACCTGTTCTTTTAATGCAAACTTAATTTTGCCACGTGTGGGGAAAACAGGACAGAGTGGCACTGGAGGCCAGTATCTCGATTACTGAAGTAGAAGTAGCGATACCGGCTTTGCATTCAGGGAAAACATCGGAACCAAATGGTCTACCAATTGAGATGTACAAAACCTATCTGGGAGACACTCTAATCACCTCCTAGATATGTACAATGAGGCATCTGAAACGGCTCTACTATCCGACGATCTACAACAGGCCACAACTGTTGTTATTCACAAGGCCAATAAACCCCTGGAGGACTGCTCCTTGTAGAGGCCTATCTCCTTGTTGAATGCAGAAACAAAGATCATTGCCAAGGTGCTGGTGCTTTGGCTCTCAAGGTTGATTGGGGACTTGATTCACTTGGACCAATCAGGTTTCATACATGGGAGAAGTACTAGTTTGAATATGAGGAGACTGTTCGGCTGCATGTGGCACACGGAGGCACTGTTGGAGCCAGCAGCTGCAGTGTTGCTAGACGCTTCTAATTCATTTGACTTACTGGAGTGGAGTTATTGCTTCAGGGTGTTGGAAGAGATGAATTTCAGCAATTAAATATTCTCTATAGAACTTACTTCAGCAGGGCATCACTGACAAGAATTGAGTGGAAGAATACTGAGGGGTCCTGCAGTGATGTGGACATATTGGGACATTCATTCTCACCATAGGTGACTGTCTTGTGGTACGTGTTTTTCTAGGTACAAATTTAGAGAAAAGATTTGAGATGCGAAACCTTCAGTTGATCCCAACTGTGAAATTATGTGTCCTAAGAATATGGCGGGATGTTACGTATAACAAATATCAGAAATTGCCCATCTGCTGATGCTCACACAATGGTGTAAAGACCTAGATTGGTGCGTGGAAGCTCAGAAGTAGTGTATGAGAGCTGAGGGTGTTTCCCTAACTTTCACAATGTATGGAGTTTGTAAACCAAAGTTATACTTAATGTAGTATTTACTTGATGTCCTGACTGGTTCTCTGGCCCTCACACTCCTAAGCCATGGTTTTGACAGAACACATGATCCAAATTATTTAATGTATAGCGCGAACTGCTAGTTCTAACTAGGGGACACCATAATGGGAATATTCTAAAGTTGTTTTGGATTGTTAAATCACATGTATTAAGGTTAAAAAAAATGTTAAAATCAGATTAGGAAAGCATTGCATACATGTATGCTGTCTTCTTACAAATCATTTCACTCATGTCATAGAATTTTTCACTTGATAATAGATTACTGTGGATTACTCCGTTAAAAAAAAGAAACGAGCTTTTATACTATGCTTTGCTGCTCATATAACTTCTGATCGTGATGGAACAAGTTTGCTAGATGTCCAAATCTGAGTTAGTGCTATGAGGTCATAAAGTGGCAGACTCTGAGTTATAAAATGGCTTGGCCATAACACAACATACAAAGATATAAAAACAACTTACTTTGATGCAAACTTAATTCAGTCTTACTTTGATGCAAACTTAATTCTGTCTTTCAGATTTGAAATGTCAAGTAAATTGCATTCACCCATGAACCAGCAAAGGAAAATAATGCAGCTCAAGCATGGTGCAATTTTTAATAAAGATGCATAATCCACGATACCTGCTCTATCGATTCTCTATGACGCAGGTATCAAAATGTTTGTGTGTATAGGTACAGAAAAGGAGATTTTTGAAGTTGTATATTACATAGAATGATATGTAAGTGTGTATTTCAAACTTAGGAAAATTGCATTGCAACATGCCAATCTGTAAAGCAATAAGCTTGTTAAGTTTAATATAATTTGTTTTCTTGTGCACCCACATTTTCACAAAGTACTGCTTACAGTAAAGATATTTTGTGATCTGTGGCCAGCCAGCTCAAGAATGACTCAGTTTCAAATGTGGACTTTGCAGCTTCATTGAACTGCGCTGTGACTGGCTGCCAGGGTCATGTGCTTTTCAGATTGCGTTAAACACATAATTCAGCAGATCCACAGCCATTTCATTCAGTTTCTTATACATTTCTGGGAGTGTTTTATTCATCTCATTTAGGTTCATATCTATTTATTTTTATTTATTTTCGTACTCATTTCAAGGAGTGTGCTGTTCACCTCAATTGGTTTATATCCGGTAATTTTACTCCCATTGTTATTCACTTCAAGGACTATTCTTCACCTCAGTGCAATTCATATCCATTAATTGTGCTCATATTCATATTTCTTTCATAGTGTTTGTTCGACACCTCACTGTATTTATAAACACCTCATGGTGTTATATTTCAGTCAGTCTGTACTATTCATGCTTATGACTCTTAGGGACCTATCAAGTAGTTCTAATGTGAAATTGCAGAGACAATCAGTACTTTCAGGTTTGATTCTCCTGGTCATTTTCCCCTGGAATTTCATTAAATTTTCTGCTACTTCTTGAAGCGAGAGTTCCCAGGCAATACTCACTGGGCCTCTGGATTACCAAGGACCTTGTAAATCCTATAGGGCCAGGAATAAAACATCAGTGGTAAATGTACAGGACTGGCACCTCTCATCTGAGGACCTTAACTGCTAAACGGAGCCAAAATCTCAGAGTAAAAATTCTGGAAGAGAAATTAATAATTACCAGGGGAATCATACCCGTAATTACTGCTTTCCTCGTCAGTTGCTCATTTCTCATGAAAACCTCAGGGTTCCACTTATAATCCCCATTTACTCTGTCACCTGTACCCTTGGTAATGGTAACTCCTGGATGGGACTTAATGGGTCCAAATCCGGGCACGTATACTAAGGCAGCAAGTCCTGTAAGAGTGGAATATGGAAAGTTTCCCACCCCTCAATAAAAATAAAAATTGGGCAATCAGATGCATTTTATAGTCAATGTTTACAAGAAATTAGTTTAAAGGTACAGGATTCATAAAGCTTCTTTTTAGGACATCGCCATTACTCACTTATCAGTTTTCGTTCCTTAGTCGTCAACTCTCATCTCCCATCCATCCTCTCTCACTCCTCATCCCTCTTTCCTCATTCTTCACTTATTGGCCCCCATTTCTCATACCTCGCTTCTCAACCCCCACCTCTTACTCCTTATCCCGGACTGCTACACCTTCACCGAACAATCCTCATTCCTCACACCTCACTGCTCATCCCTCACATCTCAGCCTTCACTCCTCATCCATCCCTTTCATCTCCACTCCTTATACCTCACTCCGCATTGCTAACTCATCTTCCATCACTCCTCATCTCTCACACAGTAAGTACATGTGCTCCAGCTCTTCACTGTACATGTCCGTTAGCATACTGCATATCCAGGAGCCTCAAGATTTCCAATGCATATATCTATATGAACACAGTGCATGTTATTATTAATACAGTGCATGCCATTACCCAGTGGTTTTACTTGCTGCACATTTATGTGACCCAAACACAATGTGCGTCAAGTTTTGTCCCCTATGTTGCATTATTTTACGCAGTCTATTTGTAAGCACGACATTCCCCAACACTCAGGCCCTGATTATGAGGAACAGACATCAGGAAATGTAATACCGCTCCTGATATTTCCAACTTGGCCTGCTAAATCTGTAAATAGGTCTGCCTCTGAATTAAACATTTCTTCAGGCCCCAGAGGATATTTAACACTTAGAAGTATTCAAACAGCTGATATGTTTGAAAACCTGTAGTTTGTGAAAGAGGGGCCCCTGCTCATGAGCCTTTTGCTACAAACTTTCATGGCACAGGTGAGAAGTAAGAACTGGCATCAGGTAATCCAATGTCAATGGAGTCTCCTCTCACACCCTGACTGTGAAAGAGACAAATGCTACGATTCTGAACAACGCTTGCGAGGCACCATATGCATGTTCCCTTGAGTTACAAGGGATGGGAACATACACTGAAAGTGTACTGCTGGGGAAGAAATCACCCATAACAGAAAAAGGCAGGGTATGTAAGTTACTGTCTATTAAAAAGTTGGGCATTGCATCTCAGAAGGAGCTTAGGTCAGGCATCACTTGTGGTATAATTTCATAGTCATTTTATATCTTGAGCTGACTATATCATGTCATTAAATATCACTACCAGTGAGCTCCTCATCACCTTCCACTTCACATGCAACTCCCTGCAACAACCATCCACGCCACAGAATGTCTGCCTGTCTCTGTGCCTGTACGCACTGTTCTAACATGTATCAGGTTCATAGTAATTGAAGACTACTGTGCCTTGGTGCTGGCCACCACTTCTGTATCCTAAAATACATCAATGGCTACCAGGACCCCAACTGCACGCACTGTTGCCATCGCCTTGCCTGCTCCCATTCCATAACCTGCAGCTAATGTCATCGTAGAGGAAGAGGAGGACCAGGAAGATGATGGGCCAATGCCAGATGAATGGGTAGCCATTGAGGCCTGAAATCAACATGTAAGGATTAATCTGGGCAGTGTGGCTTTGTGCTGTTCATGTGATGCCTTTTTGAATATGTGCAAAATGTAAATGTTTGTGTGGTACATGAATTTAAATGTTGACATTGACTCTGTATGTTGTGATTATGTGCTGTCACATTTTTTGGGGCGTGACAGTTCTCCTGCAGTGATTTGCAAAGGTTACCAACTTCTAGCAGCATGAGGAAGACTTTGGAGGAATGTCCACTAGATCTTCTGATTTGAGGAACTGCAGAGATTTCTAGGGTTGTTCTAAACCCGGACAAGAAGTCTCGAAAGTAATCCTCATCCCCGAGTTGGGCTGTTGGATAGTTGGGGTTAGTGTGGCAGTTAGAAATGAGCTAGTTGAATGAATGAATGAAATTGGATTTCTATAGCGCGTTGCTACCCTGAGGACTCGTAGCGCTTAAGGATATAGATTGTGTACTTATATATGCTTCTTTCCTTCATTCTATTGGAGCACAGGTGGTGTTAGTATGGTGCGGTCTTGAAATGAGATTGCAGGGGCTAGGGTAGGAAGTAGATTGGTTCTACCATGGGCACAGCTTTTGTAATTACTAGTTTTGTTTCTTGAGTTGTTGGGGAAGTTTTGTCCCTTTAAGGTTCACAAATTTATTTATTTATCTATTTTATTTGGGAAGTTTTATTTAGCATGAACATGACCTATCAGGGTATCAGAACACTGTACATATAGCAGCCAAGTCATACATACAAGACAATATTTCACATCTAGGCTACATTGTGTGAAGTCTGAGTTTTTTGATGGTTTCACCCAGTCACCATGTTCTGTGGTGTTTTTTTTTTTTTTTAATTCATAGCTGTGTGCATGGTGAGTTGTATATATTTGGCTTTGAAATTTTATTTGTGGGCACATTTTTGTCATATTCCATTATAAACTGCCAGCCCTGACCAAGTAAAACATTTCAATGTTATTTCCACCTGTCAGGCAACTTCATCAGCAAGTTATGAGACATTTAAATCAAACCCAATATTACTTGTAATTGAACTAAGTAATATCACACAAAACCATATGGTAATGTCTGCCTTTGTGCCCCAATTGCCACACACTGCATATCTTTGTACCACAACCTCCTCATGATGTATGTACACGTACTACATTTTAAAAGGATTTAGTCTCTTTTCAGTGCATGTTATATTAATTTCACGGGGTGTCATATCCATGTTAGCGCATGTAATATACATTTCAACATGTCATATTAATTTCTAAGCTGGTCACTATCATTTCAGCACATGCCATATTCATTTAAAAACAGGTCATATTTATTTCAACATCGCATAACATTTATCTCACAGGGTTTCACATTATCTTCAAGGATGGTCTTATTCATTTTAAAGCACATCATATTAGTTTTGACAGACTATATTCATTTCAACTGGTGCACTATTTATTTCAACTTGTCTCATATTCATTTCAACCACTGTCATATTAATTACATTTGCATTTCAACCCTTGTAATATTCATTTCAATGAATGTTAGTTTCTTCAAAATGTGTCATAGTCTTTTCAATGACACCATATTCATTGCAGAAAATGTTATATTAATTTTAGTGTACATCTTCTTGAGTTTAAGGCCTGTTCAATTCTTTTTAACAGATGTTATTTTACTTCCGATGCATGCCATGTTTATTTCACCACATGTCATTAATATCAGCATTAGTCGTATTTATTTTGATGTAAGTCATATTCCTTTGAAGAGGGGTCATACTCATTTCAATACATATCACAATCAATTCAATGTAGGTTGTATTCATTTCAAAATAAGTCAAATTCATTTCAATGCATAACATTCATTTAAGCATAGATCATATTGATTTTAGCAATGGCCAGTTATTTTATAGTTTTTCATATAATTTCAGTGCATAGCCTATTTATTTCAATACATACCATATTAATTTCAAGGTCCGTCATTTCCCCCTGATTGCTTTGATTTTAATGCATGCCACATAAATCTTAGTGTAGGGCATAATCATTTACACACTTGTTATACTCATCTCAGTTAATCTCATATTCATTTGAACATACGTCATATTTGTTACAACATGGCTTATTTTTATTTCAATAATCTTGTATTAATGTTCATGTGTGTTAGTCATTTTAAACCGTGTTATTCATTTCAATGCAAGTCATTATTTCATTACAAGTCATATTTTTTTCGGCACCAGTCATATACATTGCAGTATGTATAATGGTTTTTGTTGCAAAGTCATCCTGTGCCCTGGGCACCCCCCAACATTTTGCTGACTGGTACTGGTGGTAACTGACTCTGACTGACCTTGGGCTCTGCCTAACCAGGCCCAGGGCCAGTGCTATGCTGAAATAGACACATTTAGAATACAGTCAAAACACCTACATACACTAGGGTACACTATGGGTTGGGGTACCCCTGTGATTGGCATGACCTACCCTATAAGACCCTAGAATATAATAGGGCAGGGGGATTGAAACTACCTATCAGTCCCTAGTATATAGTAGGGAATGGCAGTTTAGAGGCCAGCAGCCTTTTCTGCATTTGCATGTGTGCACTGCTGAAGCCTGAGGTCAGTTTAAAAGCAGCCCTGGGTTCCATGAATGCTTTTAAAAAGTAAATTGTGCCCAAAATCGACTTTGGTGTTTGGGGCACTTAAAAATGGATAACCTACAATGTTTTGGCAGATTAGGAACCCCCAGGGTCTCCCCTAGGTGTCCCAGGGGTGGGGGGGGGGTCAGGTATTTATAAGGTGGACCCTTATAATTTGAGTTTTATATGCCCTGGGTTGAGTGAAATTTCACATTTGACTCCCCACATTGTGATAAAGTGCTGCCCAAATTCGACTTTGATGCTAGGAGCACTGTGGAGGGATGATCTGCAATATTTCTACAGATTCAGAGCCCCTAAAGTCTCCCCTAGTTGTCCCATGGGGTGGGGGTCCTGTAGATATAAGCGAAGTACTTATAAAATATGATTTTATAAGCCCTAGTGCTGGAAAAATGGCCCAAGTCATTTTTCACATTGCAAATCCCATGCCACATAGGTTAACATGGCAAAAAGTTATTAACTAATAACTCCTCATAGGAAAATGATAGAACTTCTATTCAAAGACTTCCCAGAATGGTAGTGATGAATCCAACATTATCATATTGTTGAATTTATTCAGCCTTCCAGTGGTCTGTCCTGATTGGTCAGAGTTAAGTGGATTAGCCAGGCTGCCTTGAAGAGGTGAGAAAGAGCCCCTTGCATTAACCAGCTCTGCTGGGAGGGCAGTGTGCTGCTACACAGGAATGCCAGAGCAGGGGGAGGAGTCGTAAACCATGGACTTGAAAGGGAAGGCCTCAGTGTCATTTACAACTCTACTCTTTTGACCCAAAGCCAGAGCTAGGATTAAGGTAAGAATGAGCAGATGCAAGGGGGAGAGTCTATGGAAAGTAGCCATCCTAGGGGTGTGTTTAGCCAGCTCTTACCTCCCTGCTGGAAAATCAGCCATTATGAATTTGGAAGATTTGGTGCACTCTGGGACAAAATAATGCCACACTCTACAGGATGTGGTCATATCCTTGGGGAGTTGCCATGCTCCCATTGGTCAGGAGTGACCTCCTGCTTGACCCAGAGAACTTGAAATAAGTATCTGAGAGGGGCAGAGTCTCTCAGATCTGCTGCCTGAAACTTAAGAAAGCAAGACGTTGCCATGCTGAGAAGTTGAGGTGCAAATTCTAAGGCCTGCCCTCTGAAGACTGCACCAGCTGAAACTACAGCCCTGTGGACTACCTTGCTGTAAAAGAACTAAAGAGTGGACTCCCTGCAAGCTACAGGTTAACAGAGCTCACCTGGATCACCACCAATGATCCTCAACCTGGAGAACTACCAGTGGATTTGTTAGGGTTTTGTCCAAGTGGATTGTGGGAACTGAAGTCCTCAACTTTCAAGGACCATCTTGTAGCTTCCAGACCCCTGGAGTGAGTTTGAGACACTTTGGGACCCTTTGGGGAACTTCAGGAAGAAGTTCCAGAAGTTTGGAGAACTTTGGAGCAACTTTGGAAAAAAGCTCCATAGGGGGACCGACTCAACCTGGCCAGTCAAGCCGCCTGCCTTCAACCGCAAGCCGGCCAAGCCATCCAGGTTCGTCCCGCTGAAAGCTCCGTAGGTCCGACTTCCAGAGTTTGACCGGGAGTAGAAGAAATCCGAGGCCGGCGAACCCTCACCGAATCCGGCCTGGTGAAGAGCATTGAGGGACCCCGCGAGAAAAAGCTCCAGAAAAGCTTCTAAGTACGAAGGTAAAAACTGTGACCGGGACCTACCGCGAGGGGTAGCCGCTCAGTGCTCCATCGCGGACGGCCTGAAACTTTGACTTTGAGCCAGTCTATCGCGACCAGATATCCCAATATGGTGCTATAGGTTTCTAAGTGCTATAAAGTGATAAATCTTTAAAAATTCATATCGCGGGCTCCCTACATTGGATTTTTGTCGTTTTGGTGTCATTTTAAAGATAAAAATATTTCTTATTTTTATAAATTGGTGTTGGATTTTTATTATGCATTGTGACTTAATTATTTACTGAATTGGTGTTTTTAAATGCTTTACATACCTGTCTTTGAAGTTAAGCCTTCCTGCTCGCAGCCAAGCTACCGAAGGTTGAGCATGGGAATAATTTTCTAAGACCTATGCTGAGTCCTATCGTGTTAGTGGCCTTATTGCCAGTGGCAGACCTACATTTGCCCCTACCAATAATCCACTTTCCAACATTTGTTGCTCAGCTGTGTGGATGAGGACTTGTGTTTAAAAAGTACACCTTTCAGTAAAGTGAATTAAGATTATAAAAACCCTCTAAATTGCCTTAGAACAAATCTTTTGAGTTTGATTTTTGGAATTTGGACTAAACTGTTTTTAATCCATTGTTTTGATTTTTCCAAATTGTTCTAAGTCTGTTGTGCCTAGTTGTTGTGACCCAAAACTAGGGAATCATGGAGCTGGACCTGGCTAAACTGTCCCAGTTCAAGATGGCTGATATTAGGGAACAGTGTAGGCTTAGGGGCTGCCTGCTTCCAAGAAGCTTAGGAAGGCAGGGTTGCTTGAATCCCTAAAGGCCTGGGCTGGGGTAGCTGAGGAGAGTCAAGGGGGATAGAGGGTGTCCCCTAACCATATCCAAGGGAGGGTGAGGATGATGCCTCTTCCATTTTATCTAGTGTTAGCCATATGATTCCAGATGGTGGGAGTGGGGAAGGGTCCCTTACTCAGGAACCACCACTGTCCCTTTCAGAGAGACAGCTTGAGGCTCAATTAGCTTTGATTGCCTTGGAGAAGGAGAAATTGGAATTGGCTAAGAAGAAATGGGAGAGGGAGGAGGCGTTCAAAAGAAATGGTGGCAGTGAAAATGATGAAGATTGTGAAATGTCCAGGGGTGGTGGATTTGATCCCAAACTTCCCAAGGGTATAGTACCTAAGTACACAGAGGGGGATGACATTGACAGGCGGCTAGCAGCTTTTGAGAGGGCCCTTAGAATGAGTAGGGTCCACTCTAGGTATTGGGGTGCACTCCTGTGGGAGTTGATTCCAGGAGCTGGAAGGGATAGGCTCCTGACCCTGAAGGGAGAGGATGCAGAATCATACCAGCAGATGAAGGCATGCTTAGTCAACAGATTTGGTCTGACTCCAGAGCAGTACAGGGTGAAGTTTAGAGGCACCCAGAAATTGAGTTCAGAGTCTTGGGTAGACTTTGTGGACGTTTCAGTGAAGGCACTGGAAGGCTGGATTGTTGGTAACACTGTTGACACATATGAGGGTTTGTATAATTTGTTTTTGAAAGAACATATTGTGACTCATTGTGCAGAAGAGAAGTTACGCCAGTATCTAGTGGACTGTAAGCTGACAGACCCCAGAGAGCTGGGGGAAGCAGCTGATGAGTGGGTAAGAACCCGGGTTTCCATTCAGCACCAGGGGAGTGACCAGAAGAAAGGAGGACAGGTCCCTCCCCAAGGGAAAGCCCAAGGGAAAGAAGGTCAAAACCAGAAGGAGTCCTCCAAAGACCCACAAAAACCTGCACAAGGAGGGGGGCCCCCGAGCCAACCCAAATTCAAAGGGAGGGGGTATCAGGGGCGGAATGGTAGGTTCCTTGATCCCTCAAAGGTGGGTAAGTGCTTTGACTGTAACCAGCCAGGGCACAAACAGGGAGATGCTGTCTGTGCCAAGAAGCTCCCCCCTAAGGGGCCATCCACAGGGATTGCCAGTGTAGGGGTGGAGAGTGGTGTCCCAAAGAGGGGTAGTCAGGTGGTGGAAGCAACCTTAGTGTCCCTGGGTGGGGTGAATACTGCAACCCTTGCTGCCTTACCTCCAAACATGGACAAGTACAGGCAGAGGCCTAAAGTGAATGGGACTGAGGTTGAGGCTATCGGAGACACTGGGGCTAGTGTAACTATGGTCCTGGATGAGCTGGTGCCTCCAGAGAGGTTGTTACCTGGTGAGTTTCACCAGGTGACTTATGCAGACAGCACTACCAAACTCCATCCCATGGCTGTGGTGGATTTGGAATAGGGAGGTGTGACAGGCCCTATGAAGGTAGCTGTGTCAAAGGTGCTCCCAGTCCAGTGTTTACTGGGCAATGATCTTGAGGCCTCTGTGTGGTCAGAGGTGGAGAGAGGACTCCATATGAAAATATTGGCGCTCCCTGAGTGGGTATGTGCTGTGACTAGGTCACAGACTAGCCAGAAGGGAGGGGCTGGACTCTTGGACCCTGGAACAAAGGGCCAAGCATCCAAGGACAAGGGTACTGGGCCTGGTGAGCCAGCCTAGGGAACTCCAGAGGTGCAGGAAGAATCTAACCCTGATGGGGAAGATCTGGCCTCTGAGGGAGGGACTCCATCCCTGCCAGAGCTGTCAGATTTGGCAGAACTGACAGGAGCAGGTGGACCATCCAAAGGGAGTTCAGTAAGGGACAGAGAGACTGTCCCACTCCTTGAGAGCTTGAGGCGGATTGCCTCTAAGCAAGAGGAGGGGGATGACAGTGGGTTTCATAGAATCTACTGGGGAGATGGACTGCTTTATACTGAGGCCAGAAACCTCAAGGAGGGGGCCACCAGGAGGTTTGTGGTGCCCCAGAAGTACAGAGAGTTCATCCTGACTTTGGGTCATGATATCCCCTTGGCAGGACATTTGGGACAGACAAAGACATGGAACCGGTTGGTGACCCATTTCTACTGGCCCCATATGTCTGAAAAGATAAAGAGTTTTGCAGCTCCTGTGTCACCTGTCAGGCCAGTGGCAAGGCAGGGGCAAGACAAAGCTCCCCTAATACCACTGCCAGTGGTTGGGGTTCCTTTTGAAAGGGTGGGGATGGACATTGTTGGTCCCCTGGACCCACCTACTGCATCAGGGAATAGGTATATCTTAGTGGTAATGGACCATGCCACTAGGTACCCTGAAGCAATCCCTCTTAGAACCATTGATGCTCCTACAGTGGCTAGAGCACTGCTTGGTGTGTTCACCAGAGTGGGTTTTCCAAAAGAGGTGGTATCAGATAGGGGCAAGAACTTCCCGTCCAGCTATCTGACTGCTATGTGGGATGAGTGTGGTGTCAACTACAAGTTCACCACCCTCTATCACCCACAAGCAAATGGTCTTGTTGAGAGATTCAACAAAACCCTGAAAAGCATGATAAATGGGTTGTCAGAGAAACTCAGGAGGAGATGGGATGTTCTCCTCTCATGCTTACTGTTTGCCTACAGGGAGGAGCCACAGAAAGGGGTTGGTTTCAGTTCCCTTGAGTTGTTGTTTGGACACCCTGTGAGGGGGTCATTGAGCCTGCTGAGAGAGTCTTTAGAGAAGCCTCTTAAAGAAGCAAAGGACAATGTGCTTGACTATGTGCTAGGCCTGAGATCTAGAATGGCAGAGTACATGTACAAGGCAAACAGGAAACTGGAGGCGAGCCAGGAGCTCATGAAGCACTGGTATGATCAGAAGGCTACTATGCCTGAGTATACTCCAGGACAATTGGTGTGGGTGTTGGAGCCTGTGGCTCCCGGGGCCCTCCATGACAAGTGGAGTGGGCCCTATCCAATCTTAGAAATGAAGGGTGAGGTTACCTATTTGGTTGACCTTGGCACCCCCAGGAACCCTCATAGGGTCCTTCATGTGAATAGATTGAAACCCCACCATGACAGGGCAGACATGACCATGTTACTGGTCACTGATGAGGGTGTGGAGGAGGACACAGACTGTGCCTGACCTCCTCTCCACTAATGTGCAAGATGGGTCAGTGGAGGGGGTTGTACTCTCTCCCAAGTTGACAGACCAGCAGCACAGAGACTGTAAGCAAGTGTTGGAGCAGTTTGCTGGCCTGTTCTCTTTGACCCCAGGCATCACTGAGTGGTGTGTGCACCACATTGACACTGGTGACAGCTTACCTGTCAAAAATAAACTGTACAGGTTGTCTGACCATGTCAGAGCCAGCATTAAAGCCGAGGTTGCTAAGATGCTGGAATTGGGGGTAATTGAACCGTCTGAGAGTCCATGGGCCAGTCTAGTGGTGCTGGTACCTAAACCTTATCCTCAGGGGGAACCCAAGGAGTTAAGGTTCTGTAGGGACCACAGAGGATTGAATGCAGTCACAAAGACTGACGCTCACCCTATACCTAGAGCGGATGAGCTCATTGACAGGTTAGGGGCTGCTAAGTACCTGAGTACTTTTGATTTGACTTCAGGTTACTGGCAGATTGCCCTCACTGATGGAGCAAAGGAGAGGTCAGCATTCTCCACACCAAAGGGACATTATCAGTTCAAGGTAATGTCCTTTGGCTTAAAGAATGCACCTGCCACCTTCCAAAGGTTGGTGAACAGGGTCTTGTCTGGGTTGGAACAGTTCAGTGCAGCTTACCTGGATGATATAGCTGTATACAGTTCTACCTGGGGGGATCACTTAAGCCACCTAAGGGAAGTGCTTCAGGCCATGCAGCAGGCAGGCCTGACTATTAAGGCAAGTAGGTGCCAAATAGGGCAGAGTTTTGTGGTGTACCTGGGTCACCTGGTAGGTGGGAGCCATGTACAGCCTCTCCAAGCTAAAATCCAAACTATTTTAGATTGGACAGCTCCTGTTACCCAGAGTCAGGTCAGGGCATTCCTTGGACTGACAGGGTACTATAGAAGGTTTGTTCAAAATGATGGGACCATTGTGGGGCCCCTAACAGAACTCACTTCTAAAAAGAGGCCCAAGAAGGTGGATTGGACCCCAGAGTGTCAGAAGGCTTTTGACACTCTGAAAGCTGCTATGTGTTCAGTACCAGTGCTGCTGGCCCCTGACTACACAAAAGAATTTGTGGTTCAGACAGATGCTTCAGAGCAAGGGATTGGGGCAGTGTTGTCACAGCTAAATGAAGAGGGCCTTGATCAGCCAGTTGCCTTTATTAGCAGGAGAGCAGAGGTGGAGTGCCATTGATAGAGAGGCTTTTGCTGTCTGTGGTTTGGTCCCTGGAAAAGTTGAGACCATATTTGTTGGGACTCACTTTCGTGTTCAAACTGACCACAGGCCTCTCACATGGCTCATGCAGATGAGAGGGGAGAATCCCAAGCTGTTAAGGTGGTCCATTTCCTACAGGAATGGACTTTACAGTGGAACACAGACCTGGGGTTGCCCATGCAAATGCAGATGGACTTTCCAGGTTTTTCCACTTAGCTGATGACGACTACCAGGGTGTAGGCTAGTAACCCATCACCTTCGTTTGGGGGAGGGGAGCTATGTTGCAAAGTCATCCCATGCCCTGGGCACCCCCAACTTTTTGCTGACTGGTACTGGTGGTAACGGACTCTGACTGACCCTGGGCTCTGCCTAATCAGGCCCAGGGCCAGTGCTATGCTGAAAGAGACACATTTAGAATACTGTAAAAACACCTACATACACTAGGGTACACTATGGGTTGGGGTACCCCTGTGATTGGCATGACCTACCCTATAAGACCCTAGTACATAATAGGGCAGAGGGATTGAAACTACCTATCAGTCCCTAGTATATAGTAGGGCATGGCAGTTTAGATGCCAGCAGCCTTTTCTGCACTTGCATGTGTGCACTGCTGAAGCCTGAGGTCAGTTTAAAAGCAGCCCTTGGTTCCATGACTGCGTTTAAAAAGTAAATTGTGCCCAAATTCGACTTTGGTGTTTGGGGCACTTAAAAATGGATAACCTACAACGTTTTGGCATATTAGGAACCCCAAGGGTCTCCCCAAGGTGTCCCAGGGGTGGGGGGGTCAAGTATTTATAAGGTGGCCCCTTATAATTTGAGTTTTATATGCCCTGGGTTGAGTGAAATTTCACATTTGACTCCCCACATTGTGATAAAGTGCTGCCCAAATTCGACTTTGATGCTAGGAGCACTGTGGAGGGAGGGATCTGCAATATTTCTACAGATTCAGAGCCCCTAAAGTCTCCCTAGTTGTCCCATGGGATATAAGCTAAGTACTTATAAAATATGATTTTATAAGCACTAGTGCTGGAAAAATGGCCCAAGTCATTTTTCCCATTGCAAATCCCATGCCACATAGGTTAACATGGCAAGAAGTTATTAACTAATAACTCCTGATAGGAGAATGATAGAACTTCCATTCAAAGACTTCCCAGAATCGTAGTGATGAATCCAACAATACCATATTGTTGAATTTCTCCTAAAATGTACAGACAAGAAGTAATAAGACTTTCTTGTTTGTAAGTCCAGATTCAGCCTTCCAGTGGTCTGTCCTGATTGGTCAGAGTTAAGTGGATTAGCCAGGCTGCCTTGAAGAGGTGATAAAGAGCCCCTGGGGTTAACCAGCTCTGCTGGGAGGGCAGTGTGCTGCTGCACAGGAATGCCAGAGCATGGGGAGGAGTTGTAAACCATGGTCTTCAAAAGGAAAGAGAAGGCCTCAGTGTCATTTACAACTCTACTCTTTTGACCCACAGCCAGAGCTAGGATTAAGGCAAGAATGAGCAGATGCAAGGGGGAGAGTCTATGGAAAGTAGCCATCCTAGGGGTGTGTTTAGCCAGCTCTTACCTCCCTGCTGGAAAATCAGCCATTATGAATTTGGAAGATTTGGTGCACTCTGGGACAAAATAATGCCACACTCTACAGGATGTGGTCATATCCTTGGGGAGTTGCCATGCTCCCATTGGTCAGGAGTGACCTCCTGCTTGACCCAGAGAACTTGAAATAAGTATCTGAAAGGGGCAGAGTCTCTCAGATCTGCTGCTTGAAACTTAAGAAAGCAAGACGTTGCCATGCTGAGAAGTTGAGGTGCAAATTCTAAGGCCTGCCCTCTGAAGACTGCACCAGCTGAAACTACAGCCCTGTGCTGTAAAATAGCTAAAGAGTGGACTCCCTGCAAGCTACAGGTTAAGAGAGCTCACCTGGAACATCACCACCAAGGATCCTCAACCTGGAGAACTACCAATGGATTTGTAAGGGTTTTGTCCAAGTGGATTGTGGGAACTGAAGTCCTCAACTTTCAAGGACCATCTTGGAGCTTCCAGACCCTTGGAGTGAGTTTGAGACACTTTGGGACCCTTTGGGGAACTTCAGGAAGAAGTTTCAAAAGTTTGGAGAACTTTGGAGCAACTTTGGCGCAAAGCTCCATAGGGGGACCGACTCAACCTGGCCAGCCAAGCTGCCTGCCTTCAACCGCGAGCTGGCCAAGCCATCCAGGTTCGTCCCGCTGAAAGCTCCGTAGGTCCGACTTCCAGAGTTTGGACCGGGAGTAGAAGAAATCCGAGGCCGGCGAACCTCACCGAATCCGGCCTGGTGAAGAGCATCGAGGGACCCCGCGAGAAAAGCTCCAGAAAAGCTTCTAAGTCCGAAGGTAAAAACTGTGACCGGGACCTACAGCGAGGGTAGCCGCTCAGGGCTCCATCGCGGTCGGCCTGAAACTTTGACTTTGGAGCCGGTCTATCGCGACCAGATATCCCAACATGGTGCTATATGTTTCTAAGTGCTATAAAGTGATAAATCTTAGAAATTCATTTTTCCGGTTCCCTACATTGGATTTTTGTCATTTTGGTGTCATTTTAAAGATACAAATATTTCCTATTTTTATTATGCATTGTGTCTTAATTATTTTCTGAATTGGTGTTTTTAAATGCTTTACATACCTGTCTTTGAAGTTAAGCCTGCCTGCTCGCAGCCAAGCTACCGAGGGTTGAGCATGGGAATAATTTTCTAAGACCTATGCCGAGTCCTATCATGAGTTAGTGGCCTTATTGCCAGTGGCAGACCTACATTTGCCCCTACCAATATTCCACTTTCCAACAGTTTTCAACTCTTATTATTTTCATTTCAAAATACATCATATTTATTTTAACATGGGTCATATTCATTTAATTGAAATTTATATTCTTTACAGTGCATCATACTCATTTCAACATGTGTCATATTTCTATAAACACGTCAGTCTCTTCAGCGAATGTCGTATTTTTTTTAATGCAAATCCTATTAGTTTCAGTGCTTGGTGTAGTCTCAAGTGAGGGTCATATCCTTTTCAGTAGGATTCACGTATGTTTTAATATATGTTTTATTTACTTTAACATATGTGTAAGTGAAGTATTCACGCTGCTGTATATCTTATTTGTTTTGCTACATGGTATATTGATCCTGCCATGTATCATATTGGTTTTGAAATATGTTATATTTATTTTGTTGTATGGTTTATTTTTTTGCTAAGTGCTATGCTTTTCAGGAAGTGTCATATTTACAGAATTGTAATTTTGACATGAATGGCTCCCCATACAGTTTCACTAGCAGAAAACAAACTGCAGGTTGGAAACCTACACTGGCGGATCAGGCGGGCTTTATTCCGCAAAGGAACACTGCCATTAATGTCAGACGCCACATGGCCATTCTGGACGCAGAAGACTATTCTAAAGAAGACGCCGCAGTGTTTGCGGTGGATATAGAAAAAGCGTTTGACAGTTTAGAGTGGTAATACCTATACAAAGTACTGGAGCAGATGGGACTGGGCGAGGGCTTCGTGAGATGAGTGAAATTACTGTATGCAGACCCGAGGGCCAGAGTGCGTATGCGAAAGGTTATATCTCAGAGTCAGAGGGTGGAGAGGGGTATGAGACAGGGATGCCCTCTGTCCCCATTGCTATTTGCCCTGGCCATGGAGCCATTGGCGTGCTGTGCCCGGATGGATGGGACTATGTAGGGCTGAAGGTAAGGGAGACCCGCCATCATACTGCGCTGTATGCGGACGATCTACTCCTCTTTCTCCGAGATACAGAGGAGGACTTAGGCAGGGCCAAAAGTATGCTAGAAGAATTCAGCCATCTCTCGGGACTGAGGGTGAACTGGCAAAAATCTAGACTGTTCCCCATGACACCAGATAGGCTTGCTCCGTAGGGCTTGGGATGTTTACAATGGGAGCCTACCTGCCTAGAGTACCCGGGGGTGATAATATACCACAGAACTACAGACTTTGTAGAGGGCAATGTAGGCAGGGGAATAAGATCCCTCCGCTCCTCTATGGAGTTCTGGGACTCCCTGCCGCTGACCATGCCAGGCAGAGTGGCCCTACTGAAAATGGTGGCGCTCCTGCGTCTGCTATATATTTTTGGGACTCTCCCGATATGGATCCCGAGCGCGACATTTCGAGACCTGAATTCAGAATTAATAACGTTTATCTGGGGGGTAAGTCGCAGACAAGTAGCCATAGCCACGATGCGGCGCTCCACAAGACGGTGAGATTGGCGGCCCCAGACCTTGAGGCATATTACCTAGCAGCGCAGCTCCAATTGCTCGTGAGGTGGTTGGCGGCCAGTAGAAACCCGAGAGGGGTGCAATGCCCATTTGCTCCAGAGACCCCAGACCTGGTGAGAATCCTATTAAGACTGAAGCGGCGGCCGCACAGGGGAATGGAAGAGACATAAACAGTAACGCGCTGCTGGGTCAGGTGGCTGCAGCGGGCCAGATGCAGAATCCCCTATTCCCCAGACCTACCCATGGAAATGCTCAGGTACTTGCCACATGGAGGGAATTGGGCATGGCTAGACGACTGGAGGGAAGCAGGGGCAACTGTGGTTGGGGACCTATTTAGAGACTCCCAGATGCTTCTTTTTGAGGACTTCCGAGAGGAGTTTGACCTCCCGCGGGGACATTTCTTGATGCATAGAGCCCTAATCACAGCGTTCAAGAAACATTGGGGCACTGGTTCGGCAGAACCCAGGGCACTGGACTGTTGCAGATACGTGGCTCTATCGGCGGGTAGAATCAAGGCGGTCTCCTGCATTTACAGGGCAATCAGGAGTGACATCCAGAAGCCCATGGAGCGATTGAGGCTTCAATGGGAGGAGGATCTGGGAGTATCGATTACAGAATAGAATTGGGGAAGCATTGTGGAAAGAACCCTTAAGATATCCAGGAATGCACGGCTTAAGCTAATAAACTACTATGTTCTGCATTGAGCATATCTTACACCAGCGCGAATCAGACGATATTTCCAGGCAGAGGAGGCAGCTTACCCCCGATGCAGGGAAAAAGAGGCGCATGCACTGCACATGTTCTGGGACTGTCCTGGTCTGAGGGGCTTTTGGGAGGAGGTGATAAACGTACTGGAAAGTGTTATAGATAAAGAGGTACCACATACACCGGGCCACTGCATACTGAGCTGGTTCCCGCATACAGCCAAGACGAAAGTTACTGGGAGGTTTCAGGACCTTGCATATGTATTAGCCAAGCGGGAAATCGCCAAGAATTGGAAGTCGACAGGGGGACCGAGAATAGAGACCTGGAAAAGGGAATTAGAGAAGTGGGCAGGCGCAGAAAGTAGAATCCTACTAAGGGAAGCAAGGCGAGGTAGAGGGAACCTGGAAACTGCGAGGGCTTGGGGGAGACTGCTAGATGATATGCTGGCACCAGACCTCGATGATGCAGCAGACCCAATCGAACCCACCATCACCAGACAGGGACAAAGGGATGATGGCCCCAAGAGACTAAGATAGGGAGAATGCCACACACAGACCCCAAATGAGAGCAAGGAACAAAACAGAAGATGCAAACATACACTGCTAGAGACACTAAACTGCAATTAAACGACTCGTCGGGGGGAGAGGGAGTTGATTTCTTGTTACAACAGAAAAGAGAGGACAGAACTGTAAACTAGGAATATGCATCTCTATCCTGACAATGTGATAATGAATATGTGTCTAAGTAAAATGCCAATAATTTTTTTTTTTTTTTAAAGATTGGAAACCTACACTGCTCTCTGTCTGACTGGCATCTAACTAATTAACTAATTAGCATGAGAGTGTGTGTGCGGGTGACAGAGAGGCACGGAAGCATGCACATCTGTTTATACAACATGTAATGTGCCTGAATCTGTCCCATAATCTAGTCAGGACTTGTGAGCAGGGGAAGACACATAGTAAACACCAATGTCTGCTGCTTGCATTGTGCACACCAGAAGACTTTGTGCAGGTAATGAGCGCTGGTATACATGATTTAATTTTCTACCCAATCAATCAATCAGGGGAATTGTAAGCGCGCTACTCACCCGTAAGGGTCTCAAGGCGCGGGGGGGTAGTCTGCTCCGTTCAGTCGAAGAGCCAGGTCTTGAGTGTCTTCCTGAAGATGTTCAGGGAGGGGGCACGTCTGATGTTGATCGGGCGCACGTTCCAGGTCTTGGCCGTGATGTAGGAGAAGGCTCTTCCACCTGTTATGGCTCTGCGGATGTGCGGGGTTTCGGCAAGGGCGATGTCGGCAGATAGGAGGTTTCTCTTGGGTACGTGGAAGGAGATCCTCTCGTTGAGGTATTGGGGTCCGGTGTTGTGGAGGCACTTGTATGCGTGGGTATCTTGAAGGAGACTCTTCTCAACGGGGAGCCAGTGGAGGTTACGCAGGTGCAGGGTGATGTGTTCGTGTCGAGGGATGCCGAGGACGAGTCTGGCTGCGGTGTTCTGTACGGTCTGGAGTCTGCGGAGCAGAGACTTGTTGATCCCGGCGTAGAGGGTGTTTCCGTAGTCCAGTCTGCTGGTTATGAGTGCGTGGGTGACGGTCTTCCTTGATTCAGGGGGGATCCATTTGAAGGTCTTTCGGAGGATGCAGAGGGTGTTGAAACAGCTGGAGGCGACGGCGTTGACCTGACGGGTCATGGAGAGGGAGGATCCGAGCTTGTAGGATGCCGAGGTTTCGGGCGTGGCCGATGGGGGTGGGGGCGATGCCGAGGGCGGTGGGCCACCAGGTGCTGTTCCAAGCAGAGGGGAGGGGCCGAGGACGAGGACCTCTGTCTTCTCAGAGTTGAGCTTCAGGCAACTGCTGCTCATCCAGGATGCGACGTCCTTCATTCCTTCCTGGAAGTTGAGTCTGGTGGTGACGGGGTCCTTGGTGAGGGAGAGGATGAGCTGGGTGTTGTCGGCGTAGGATACTATGCTGAGTCCGTGCTGTCTGACGATGGCGGCGAGGGGGGCCATGTAGATTTTGAAGAGCGTAGGGCTGAGCGACGATCCCTGGGGTACTCCGCAGTTCATTTTCGTGGGTTTGGAGAGGAAGGGTGGCAATCTGATTCTTTGGGTTCTGCCGGTGAGGAAGGAGTGGATCCAGTCGAGGGCGGTTCCCTGTATTCCGGCATCGTGGAATCTGGCGGTGAGTGTACGATGGAAGACGGTGTCGAACGCAGCAGAGAGGTCGAGTAGGATCAGGGCCGCAGTGTGTCCTTAGTCGTGGAGAGTGCGAATGTCGTCTGTGGCAGCGAGTAGAGCTGTCTCAGTGCTGTGGTTGCTATGGAATCCGGATTGGGAGGGGTCGAAGATGAGGTTGTCTTCGATGAATTTTGTTAGCTGGGCGTTGACTATCTTCTCTGTGACTTTTGCCGCGAAGGGGAGGAGGGAGATGGGTCGGTAGATTTGAGGTCCATGGGGTTTGCTGAGGGCTTCTTGAGCAGGGGTCTGACTTCTGCGGGTTTCCAGTCGTTGGGAAAGATGCCGGTCTTGAAGGTGGTGTTGATGATGCTTCGTAGTTCTGGAGCGATGGTGGTGGCGGCTTTGTGGTAGATGTGTGGCGGGCAGGGGTCCGTGGGGGCCCCTAAGTGGATGCCTTTCATGGTCAAGGTGGTGTCTTCGGTGGTGACTGGGGTCCAGGAGGAGATGGTAGGCTGGCTGGTGTTGTTGGAGAGGGAGTCTGGTCGTTGAAGTGGTCTTAGAGGCACTTGATTTTCAGGTGGAAGTAGGATCCGAGCTTGTCGCAGAGATCCTAGGAGGGGGTGATATCCGTGGTTGCGCTGGGGGGCTTGGTGAATTCTTCGATGACACTGGAGAGTTCCTTGGAGTTGCTTGAGTTGGCGAGGATTTCTTTTTGGATGAAGGTATTTTTGGTGGATCTGATCCGTTGGTGGTATTCCGTCATGTCGTTCTTGTAGTTGGTGCGATCTTCTGGCGTTTTGCTGTTCCTCCAGTTCTTCTCGAGATGTCTGCAGGTGCGTCTGGATTCTTGGAGGTCAGTGGTGAACCAGGTGGCCTTCCTAGGGCGATGTCTGTTGGGGTTGCGTAGGGGTGCGAGCTCTTCTGCACAGTTGGAGATCCAACTGTGGAGTTCTTTGGCTGCGAGGTTGGCGTCGGTCGAGGTGGTGGGGGCATCGCGTTTGAGGGTGAAGATGAGCTGCTCGCCAGTGATTTTGCTCCAGTTCCTTCGTGGAGGGCACGGTGCAGGTTTGGGGGTGGCTGGTTTGTTGTTGTTGAAGTGTACGCAGTGGTGGTCCATCCAGGGGGGTTGCGTGGTATGGCTGGAGTGGGTGCTATTTCCTCCTGCGAAGATGGGGTCGAGGGTGTGTCCTGCCTTGTGGGTGGGCGTGATGACGACCTGCTACAGGCCGATGTTTGCGAGGTTGTCCAGGAGGGTGGTGCAGTTGGGGTCGCTGGGGTTGTGTAGGTGGAAGTTAAGGTCACCAATGAGTATGTAGTCCATGGAGGCGATGGCGTGTGGTGCGATGAGGTCGGCGATGGTCGGGGCAAACGAGGTGCGAGGTCCGGGGGGTCTGTAGGCAAGGGTGGCGCGGAGTGTGGTTCTAGGGCTGATCTGGAGGTGGAGGTGTTCGGTTGAGGAGAGGGAGTAATTAGTGGTGGAGGTGGAGAGTCGGAGGGAGCTCCTGTGCGCGATGGCGAGACATCCTCCTGGGCGGGTGGGGCGGTCTTTCTTCTGGATCTTGTATCCGTCGGGGATGGTGGTGGCGATATCGGAGGCAGAGGAGCCGTTGGTCCAGGTTTCTGTAAAGAAGGCGACGTCTGGTGAGAGGGTGTCGAGGAGGTCCCAGATCTCAACGGCGTGTCTGTGCAGGAAGCGCACGTTGAGGAAGATGCACTTCAGAGCTTCGGTGGTGTTGGCGTCCGATGTGGGGGAGGTGCCCATGGGGGTGCGGAGGGCGGTGAAGGTCTGGTGGCAGTGACGGCAGGAGAACTGTCCGTGGGTGGTGTTCGGCACGGACAGCTGGCAGTTGTTGTTTCTTCCGGGGTTGAGTGCGAGGAGGGCAGCTGAGTCGTAGCGGTGGGTGGCCGGAGGACCAGGGTTCCAGGCGCTAGTCGCGGGCGGGTCGCGGACAGGCGCAGACGGGCTTGCCTGTGACGCACACCGGCGTGGCCGCCATTAAATAGGGAAGGAGGGAGGGACAGCTCAGCTGGGAGGCGGGAGCGTGAGGGGCAGGGGGAGGGGCCGCGGGGAGCTGGGGCGGGAAACGAGAACGCTCAGAACCAGTGACAACAGTAAAACAGTGACCACAGTATTGGACTAAAACTAAAAACAACAATACTTACACACCTACAATGTAAGGGCAATACAAAGACAACACGAAAAACGAGGACAACACGAAAAACGGGCACAACGAGGCAGGGAAAGATGGGCACAATGAGGCAGGTGGAAGCAGAGGCAGGCTCGAACCCTACCGGTTCCCTGTCAGTGGCAGCGGCAGAGCGGAGGCGCTACTGGGGGAGAGAGCAGGTCCCTGACCGAGGTCAGAAGTCTTACTTGCTCATCCCAGCAGGGTGCGCCATTAAATAGGGGAGGAGGGTGGGAGAGCTCAGCTGGAGTGTGAGGGGGAGGGGCCGCGGGGGAGCAGCAGCGGGAAACGAGAACGCACAGAACCAGTGACAACAGTAAAACAGTGACCACAGTATTGGACTAAAACTAAAAACAACAATACTTACACACCTACAATGCAAGGACAATACAAGGACAACACGAAAGACGGGCACAACGAGGCAGGGAAAGACGGGCACAACGAGGCAGGGAAAGACGGGCACAACGAGGCAGGCACAACGAGGCAGGTGGCAGCAGAGGCAGGTTCGAACCTTACCGGTTCCCTGTCAGTGGCAGCGGCAGAGCGGAGGCGCTACTGGGGGAGAGAGCAGGTCCCTGACCGAGGTCAGAGGTCTTACTTAGAGGGCAGAAGGAAAATCAGAACATTTTGCCTAATGGATCATTTAAGGTCCATGAACTGAAATGGGCTTCCTCAGTCACAATGGTGGAGAGTCGAGACCTGCACAGAACTGACTTCGTATCCACAAGACTCATAGGGTAAATGCATATGAAAGCACAGGCCACTTTAGCATGCAAGAAGAGTCAGACTTGTATCAAATGTGACTTCCAGACCCTCCATAGGCAGATCTCATTTGTATATGAAATCCTATGTGCCACGAATGGGCAACGGCAGAGAATTCCTGGAGGTTAAGAAATGCAAAAAAAAAAAGAAACATAGAGGCAGGCCTTCGACTATGCATCCAAAATCTATAAAGACCTAACACACACAAAATGAGCTAGATTACTGCTTAAGTTGTGAAAAAAGCTGAAGACAGGAGTACATAACTCATCATCAATGGCCAGCAGGGAAGACCCTCCAACATCTATTTAGCTCATACATCTCAGACCATCTAACCATGCACCTGCATGTACTGCACTCCGCATCTCAAGTTACATTTATGCTATATACAAATACATAAATACAAACAGTGAAAATGTGTTTCCATTTTTCAGAAGTTGACCATATGATTAATTATTTATGCTGCATTCATTATGTCACACTGACATTTTTACTAACAGTACACAAACATACTAAAAGGCGCCACTCACCCTTTTTGTGAAGGTATGCTATTGCCGAAGCAAGACTGTGAATAATATGTCTAGTCTCAGATTCTGATAAATGTTTCTTTCGATGAAGAATTTCCTTCAGTTCACCACCTTCACACAGCTCCATTACAAGGTACATCCTCTAATAACAAAATGTAATTCAATTTATGTGGCACCAGACTGACATAACAACACATATATAACAAATACATATCCATCTATCTATCTATCTATCTATCTATCTATCTATCTAACAGCGGTAGCCACTCAGTGTTATAGTTAGGATCACCAGAGATACAGTTTTTTAAAATTTTGGTCCGTTAATAACTTTGCACCCGTTTAGCAAATGTCCACGAACATTTACAGACCTGTTACACCAGTTTCATTGTTGGAGGACTGAAAGTTTCGAGGCGTGTGGGCAAGGGGGTACAAAGAAAAACGGAAGGTCCCAAATTGGGCTTGAAGAACAAGTTACTTACCTTCAGTAACGATGTATCTGTAAGAGACATGGGTTAATTATAGATTCCTTACCAGGCCTGGGCGTAGTTCGCGGAGTTTCGCTACGCGGAACTCCACGAAGTGACAAAAAAACTCTGTGAAGTTCCGCAAGTGGCAAAGTGCAGTGCGAACTGCCGTTCGCGCTGGTCTTCCTGCTGCTCGGGTAGAAATTCTACCCGAGCGGCAGCTCGCGTTCGCGAACTTACCATTCGCGAGCGGGAAAAAACTGCTTCACTACGCGGAGCGGAGTTTTCTGCACTCCGCGGAGCGCGAAGTGCAGAAAACTCGCAAACTCCGCGAACGGAGCAGAGTTCACTGCCCAGGCCTATTCCTTACCTTAGAATTACCCCCATACGTCAGCCTGGATCTGGATAATTTTTTCTTAGTAGTATCCCTGCGCTTCGATTGGTGGTGTCGGTCGACTCCATGTCCATCGTCAGCATCGTGGTCGCTGGCATGACGTCGCGATGCCTACTTAGACGCCGCCCCTGCGCACTGATGTCAGTTCTAACACGACTTTCCATGCCAGAAGCGCAGAGCCATGAAAGACACTGACCACTGGTGCGCCACAACTAGGGCCCTTTAAGGGAGTCCCTATCCCTAGAAGTCAGTTTGAAGAGCGGGGAGGATGGGTGGGGCAGTAAGGAATCTATAACTAACCTATGTCTCTTACAGATACATCGTTACCGAAGGTAAGTAACTTGTTCATCTGAAAGAGACAGTTAGTTATAGATTTCTTACCTTAGAATAGATACCCCAGCAATACCAACCCCGGAGGAGGGTCTGCGAACCAAGTTCACAACAGAAAGTCCTGGAGGACAGAACGGCCAAAATAGCCGTCCCTCTGGACTTGGCTGTCCAGGCAGTAAAGTCTGGTGAATGTGTACATAGATGCCCACGTTGCCCCCTGGCAGATGTCAAGGAGTGGGACTCCACGTGCCAATGCAGCAGTTGCTGCTGTAGCCCTAGTGGAATGAGCACGCAGACCCACTGGAGGTTCCTTTTTCCCTAAAGCGTAACAGATTTTAATACAAAGGACAATCCATTGGGAGATGGTATGCTTTTGGACAGCCTGACCTTTCTTGCTACCCACATAGCCAACAAAGAGTTGATCATCCACCCGGAAATCTTTGGTGCAGTCAAGAGAGGACAGCGCACGTTTAGGGTCCAGACGGTGGAGTCTCTCCTCCTCCTTGGAAAGTTGCGGAGGTGGGAAAAAGGTGGGCAAAGTGATAGTTTGTCCTATGTGATATGCTGTAACCACTTTAGGAAGGAACGAGGGTCTCGTCCTAAGCACCCCTTTGTCCAGATGCACAGAGAAGAAAGAGGGCTTAGGGGATAGAGCCTAGAGCTCACCCTGCGAGCAGAGGTTATGGCAACAAGAAAAAGCAGTTTTCAGGGTAAGGAGCCTGAAAGGACAGTTGTGAAGAGGCTCGAAGGGAGCACACAGAAGATAAGTTAAAACAAGATTGAAGTCCCACTGGGGCATTATGAAAGGAGATGGAGGAAAGAGATGTATAATGCCCTTAAAGAATCTGTTTACAATAGGGGACTTGAATAAAGAGGGCTATTCTGGTAGCCGTTGGAAAGCAGAAATAGCTGCAAGATAGCCTTTTAGAGTGCCCAGAGCAGAGCACTGCTGGGCCAAAGAAAGGATGAACAAAAGAACCTCAGAAAGGGGGGCAGAAATGGGATCCACAGCCTTTGCTTATTCCATCGACAGGCGTATACCGTTTTCGTGGAGGGACGCCTGGCTCCCAAAATGACGTTACAGACTTTGGGCGGAAGGTCAAAAACTGTCAACTGTCGCCACTCAATCTCCACGCAAGGAGGTGGAGGCTGGACAGGTTCAGGTGGGGGACTGGCCCCTGCTGCTGCGACAGAAGATCCTCCCAAAGAGGCAGTCTGATCGGAGGATCGATGGCCATGCTCAGGATCTCGAGATCCAGACTCTTCGTGCCCAGTCCGGAGCCACAAGAATGACTTGAGCCCGGTCACGCTTGATCTTCTTCAGCACTCGGGGCAGAAGTGGTACAGGCGGAAAGGCGTACAGGAGGCCGCAACTTCACTCGCGACGAAAGGCGTTGCCGAGCAAGTGCCGCCTTGGAAACTCCAACGTGCAAAACTTCTGACATTGCGCGTTCTCTTCAATGGCGAACAGATCTAACCAAGGCTCTCCCCACAGCTAAAAGAGACCTTGCGCCACCTCCGAGTGAAGACGCCATTTGTGATCTACCAGGCACCAATGGCTGAGTTCGTCCGCACTGGCGTTCAGGGAACCTGCCAGGTGTTGAACTACCAGGGTCCTAATGTTCCAGCCATGTCCAAAGGCGGAGAGCCTATTGACATAGGGTCCATGACCCCACCCCGCCTTGTTTGTTGCAGTACCACATGGCGGTGGTGTTCTCTGTGAACACCTGCACTGCCTTCCCCTTGAGGGAGGAAAGGAATGCCTTCAGTGCCAGGAGGATCGCCCGAATCTCCAACAGGTTGATCTGGAGCTCTGCTTCCGCCGGTGACCAGACTCCTCTGATCTCCGCCTCTCCCAGATGGCTGCCCCATCCCAGGAGGGATGCATCGGTCATCACCGTGAGGTCTGGTTGGGGAAGGGAGAGGGATCTACCTCTGACCCAATCCTGGTCCATTAACCACCACTGCAGTTGTTGTGCAGTTCCCTCCGAGATCTGGACGTAGTCGGAAAGATTCCCCGGATGCTGCGCCCACTGGAACTTCAGGTCCCACTGCAGAGCCCGCATATGCCACCTGGCATGATCCACCAGCAGGATGCAGGAGGCCATGAGGCCCAGCAGCCTCAGGGTAATTCTCATTGAAATCCGGGATAGAGGCTGAAACATCGGTATCATAGCCCGAATATCCCGGACTCACTGCTCGGGAGGTTAAGCAGACTGAGGTGGACGAGAAGCAAAGCCCAAGGATCTGGCCGTAGCCCGAGAATCCTTAAAGCGTTCGAGCGCCGACTCTGCTGTATCGCCAGAAAGGCGACGGTCATAGAAGGGCATGTCCAGCAAAGTTGACTGGACATCCCCCGAAAAGCCAGATGTCCTCAACCAGGCGTGGAGCCTAAGGGCTACCGACGTGGCAATCATTCTGCCCAGTGAGTCGGTGGTATCCAGTCGACATCTTATCGTGAATTTAGCTGCATCCCTCCCATCCGTCACTGCCTGGGAGAGAATGGCCCAGGCCTCCTCCAGGCACTGAGGCAGCACTTGCTTGACCGTATTCCAGATAGTATGGGAGTATCGGCACAAGAGGCATGCGGTATTCACGGACCGCAGTGCCAAACTAGAGGAAGAGAGCATGCGCTTCGCAAGATGATCCAGCTTCTTGGATTCCCTGTCTGGGGGAGCAGACGGGAATGCGCCCTTGGAAGAAGAGGCTTGGACCACCAAGCTCTTGGGGGAAGGGTGCTGAGTGAGGAAAACTGGGTCGCCCGGAACCGGGCGATGGCAGCGGGCCGGTATCAAAGGCCCAAGACCCCCGGTCGGCTACGCAGGCCCGAAGGCACGCCTGCGGAGTAGGGCTGCCAAAGATACTATGGAGGGCTTCGTAAAATGCACGAAGTTGGGCAGGGGACGCCCCGGCTCCCAGAAAAGGAGGGAGGCGCGGAGTTGTCCCTGAAGGAGGCACTGAAGTTGGAGCCTTAGAGCGAGGGCGCTCTGGATCCCGCGTCATGTCTGCCGACCGACGGGGAGAAGGCGATGAGCGCCGGTGCTTCTTCGCCTTCTTCTTGTGCTTCGACTTACCAGCGGACTTCAAAGACTTGGACGAGGTGTGATGGCTCCGTGAACGGTCTCGAGACTTTGCCCTCGAGCGAGACCAGGAGCGATGCAGAGCCGACTGCCGGGCCTCCAAGAGCTTTCGGGACCGCTCCCGCAAAGACTTTGGATTCATGGCCCGGCAGTCGGAGCACGACTTCGGGTCATGGTCGCGCACCAGACACCAAAGGCACACGAGGCGCGGGTCCGTCACAGACATCAGTTTGTGAGAGACCTCGCAGGGTTTGAAGCTGGTCCGACGATGAGACATCTTTCGTGCACCAGGAGTCAAACACTCGACAAAAAGTCGACAAAAAGTCTAAAAAAGCTTAGTCAAAAAGTGACTAAAGGGTAGTTCTCTCCGGATCTGCGCTAGACTGGCGCGGAAAAAGAAAGAACTGAAGTCAGCGCGCAGGGGCGGCGTCTAAGTAGGCACTGCAATGTCATCCCAGCGACCACGACGCATGCGGAGTCGACCAACGCCACCTACTGACGAGCAGGGGTACTGCTAAGAAAAAATTCTCCAGATCCAGTCTGAGGCCTGGATGTAATTCTAAGGTAGGGAAACTGTCTCTTTAAGATACCCAATGCATTTTACACAGACTTTTGTATTTCGTGCAGTGTGAAAGCAGCCAGTCGAAATATGCTGAAATTTGGCAGCATTTGATATTAGTGTGCGAAGATGATTCTAATGCTTACTGCAGGTAAGTATAATATTTTTTAAGTTAAACGTTTTTTCCAACTTAGTGATATCTTGTAGCTCTATACTACTAAAAGTATCAAAAAAGCCCAAACAATAAACTAGACTGCATATGTAAAGTTTCAAATTTACCACATGAACAACTGAAATACCCATTTATGCTTACGTGCGAATGGAAACCGATAAACAAATATATAACGAATAGAATACATCTTAATCTACATAAGCTTTCTTTGCATGCTCTCTGGCTCACAAAATAAAACATCCTTCTTATACACCCCAGTGCTGCAAAATGAAAAACTGACCTAGCAGTGAGCCACACAAACTACTCTTTGGAGGACATGACAATTGGCCGCAAGGAAAAATATAATAATCTCAATTTTTATAACAACAATGATTGCCTTTCATTAACCTCTTCGGTGCTCATGACGGAATGGTTCCGTCATGAGCACTAGTGCTCGTGTGCTCATGATGGAACCATTCCGTCATGTGCACACTAGCACAAAGTCCCTCTGCTGGAAACAGCAGAGGGATTTCCTTTTTTTTTTGCCTAGGGAGCTGGGGAAGAGCTTCCCTACCCTCCAGAGGCCTTCTTTTTGTTTTCAATGTAATGACGATCGTGCGCATGGCGCGCTGACGTCATTACATTGAAAATTAAACTGAAAAATTCAGTCACCCGAGCACCGAAACACACGGGAAAGGTATAATTGGAAAGGGGAGAATCCTAGTGGATTACTGCTTGGGGATCGCTGCAGGAGGGCGATACCCAAGCAGGGATCAACCCACTAGACACCAGGGAGTGGGGAGGGGCCCCTTGGGCAAGGGCCTTTGCTCCCCTCATTTCAAAATATGGATATTCAGTCTTTCTGCCCCCCCGGGGGGCAGAAAGCACCCTAGACACCAGGGATTTTTTTTTTATTATAGTTCAGTGGTGGGGGCTGCCCAGAATGGGCATGCCAATGGCCCTAGACCCCCAAAATGCCAAAGTCTTTCTGCCCCCCCCCAGGAGGCAGATGGGGGCAATAGCCCCTGATCCCCCCCCCAAACTAGGTTTTTTTTATACATAGGGGTAGGGGTGGGGGCTGCCCAAATGGGCATGAAAATGCCGCCACCCGCCAAGAAATTGCCACAGTTTTTCTGCCCCCCCACAGGCAATAGCCCCATATCTGCCCACCCAGGGGTGGCAGAAAGCTCACTAGGCAGCAGGGATTATTTTGTTTCAAAGTTCAGGGGGTGGGAGCTGTCCAGAATGGGCATGCCAATGCCCCCACCCCCAAAAAATTGCCACTGTCTTTCTGCCCCCCTCCCGGGAGGCAGATGGGGCAATAGCCGCCTATCTACCCCCGGGGGCAAAAAGCCCACCAGGCACCAGGGATTTCTTTTTTCAAAGTTCAGGAGTGGGGGCTGCCCATAATGCAATGCCAATGCCCCCACGCCCCCCCCAAAAAATGCCAGTCTTTCTGCCTCCCCAGGAGGCAAATGGGAGCAATAGCCCCTGATGTGCCCCCCCCCCCCGGGGAAGGGGGGCAGAAAGCCCACTAGGAACCAGGGTTTATTTATTTTTTATACATAGGGGTGGGGGCTGCTCAGAATGGACATGCCAAACCCCCCACCCCCCACAAAATTAGCCACAGTCTTTCTGCCTCCCCTGGGAGGCAGATGGGGCAATAGCCCCTGACCTGCTAACCCCGGGGGGAGGGGAGGAGCTCACTAGGCGCCAGGGATTATGCTGGTTTTCTTATACGTAGGATCAAAAACGCAGGTGACTCCCTCGCAAAACAAGGTCTTTTTGTAATCGATCATTTTGAAGTCTCCACAGTACGTTTTGGGCAGTTTCCTGTCACGGGCACTAAGCCTACCCACACAAGTGAGGTACCATATTTATCAGGAGACTTGGGGGAACGCTGAGTGGGTGGAAATTTGTGGATCCGTGCAGATTCCAAAACTTTCCATCACAGAAATGTGAGGAAAATGTGTTTTTTTCTACAAAGTTTTAGGTTTATAAGGGATTCTGGGTAACTGAAGCTAGTGAGAGCCACACAAATCAACCCATCCTGGATTCCGCTGGATGTCTAGTTTTAAAAAATGCATAGGTTTGCTAGGTTTCCTTAGGTGCCGGCAGAGCTAGGGTCCACTAGGGTCAAATGCTAATGGAAACCTATAAAACAAAACATAACGAATAGAATACATCTTCCTCTACATAAGTTTCTTTGCATGCTATCTCGCTCACAAAATATGGAGGACATGACAATTGGCCATTAGGAGGAAAAAAAATCTTAATTTTTATAACAATGATTGGCTTTCATTCACTTTGGGCATCCTATTTAGCACAATCCCACTAAAAGTAGAAAGGAAACCCAAAAAATAAGCTAGACTGCATATGTAAAGTTTCAGAATTACTACATGAACTAAAAGACACATTTATGGTCACAAGATTATGTAAACAAATAAACAAATACCCAACAAATACAATATATAAAAAGAAAGAAATAACATTAAATCTGAATGCCATTCTGAAGTTATAGTTAGTATTCCCAAAGATGGAAAATCCTTGGATATTAGCTCGCTAATAACTTTCCACCGGTTTGACGAATCACCACAAAACATTCCAGACCTACACCATTTTCTCTATTTTGAGATGCTGTAAATTTTTTGTGGTGAATCGTTAAGGGGGTCTAAAGATAAAAGGGAGTCCAAAAACGCTTTCTCCACCAAAGCATTTTCCACAGACTATTGTATTTGATGTTGAACGAAAACGAGTGAATATCTTTACATGAAATACGGCAGAATTATATATTATGGTGCAGAGAAGGTGCTTTCGGGGTACTGCAGTTTAGTAGGGTAAGTATTTATAAAGTTGTAAGGCATTTACACTTAGTGATATCTGTCACCGCTGTACTTTCACAGAATTTCTCAAAATTTTGTGAAACCACTGCGGTACATGGCTGTAAACTTATTTAAAAATATATAGAAAATAAATAAATTTCCTACCTATTACCACTTTATTAAAGTGGTAATAGGTAGAGACCTACTAGTTACCTATATCTAAGGCCCTAACACTGCACACAGCCAAAGTGTAGTAAAAACAATATGACTGCCTTTTCATGATCTAAAAATAGCCATGACCCAATAATATACTGGCTTGTCATCGCCATGTACCACAGTATACTGCGAAGTAATCACGGTATACCATGGCCCAAAATATAACTATGGCCTAGCTGTATTATTGGATTTCGGTACTGTTGCATCACTCATGGTTTCGCATGGGCAATGCAATACTTAGGTCAGATTTACAAAGGAATGCAAGGCCACCATGCGTGGCCCTGCGTTGATTGGTGAATCTGAAGAAAAGCAAGGGAGCACAATTTGCTATTTTGCATTACTCTGCACGCCATAATCTACATTGCAGCTAAATTTCACATACATTTGTATACCACGCTGCTGTAGCCACTCCACTATACACTATTCCACTTTACGCCACTCTATGCCTCGCCACTGTACGCCACACCACTCTACGCTATTAAACTGTACGCAAGACCACTGCACGCCACTCCAGTCTACGCCACTCCACTTTATGCCATTCTACTGTACACCACTCTACTCTGCTTTATTCCACTGTATGCCCCTCCACTCTACAACACTCCACTGTACGCTATTCCACTGTATGCCACTCCACCGTATGCTACTCCACTCTACGCCACTTCAGTGTATGGCACTCCAGTCTAAGCCACTTCATTCTCAGCTATTCGATTGGACCCCCACTCCAATGTACGCCACTCCACTGTACGCTACTCCATTATACACTATTACACTCTACACCACTCCACTGTACAACATTCTGCTCTACGCCACTCCCCTCTAAGATATTTCACTGTACACAACTCCACTCCTTGCCAGTTTACTGTACACTATTACACTGTATGCAACTCTACGCCTCTTCAGTGTATGCCACTCCACTGTATGCCATTCCACTAAACGCTACTCCAGTATGTGCTATTCCGCTCTACACCATTCCACTGTATGCCACTCCACTCCAGTGAATTGCACTCCACTCTACGCTATTCGATTGAATCCCACTCCAATGTATGCCACTCCACTGTATGCAATTACACTCAACCCCATGCCACTGTATGCCACTCCAGGCTACACCATTCCATTATCACCACTCCACTGTACAATACTCTACTATACATTATTACACTCTACGCCACTCCACTGCACAACATTCTGCTCTATGCCACTCCACTCTACACTATTACAATCCACACAACTCCCCTGTATGCAACTCCACTCTACGCCTCTTCAATGTACGCCACTCCACTGTATGCCACTCTGCTACACGCTACTCCAGTATATTCTATTCTACTGTATGCTATTCCACTGTATGCCAATCCCCTGTATGCTACTCTACTCCAGTGTGACACTCCACTCCACTCTACCCCCACTCCATTCTACGCTATTCTATCAGACCCCACTCCACTGTATGCTATTACACACTACCCCATTCCAGTCTACACCACTGCACTGTATGCCACTACACTGTACGCTACTCCACTATACACTATTCCAGTCTACACCACTCTACTTTGCACCACTCCACTCTAGGCTATTCCACTGTATGCCACTCCTCTATACGCTACTCCTCTCTGCCGCTCCAGTGTACACAACTCCACACCACTCCATTCTATGCTAGTCCATTGGATGCCACTCCCCTATATGCTATTTCACTCTATCCCACTCCACTGTACACTACTCCAGTCTACAACACTCCACTATACGCCACTCCAGTCTACACTACTCTACTATACGCTATTCCACTCTACGCCTTTCTACTCCACGCCATTCCACTGTACTCCACTCTACGCTATTCCATTGCACACCACTCCATTCTATGCTGTTACACTGTGTGCAACTTCAATCTTTGCCCCTCTAATGTATGGTAGTCTACAGTACCCCACTCCACTGTATGCCATTACACTGTACCCCACCCCACAATACGCAACTCCAGTCTAAACCACTTCACTGTATGCCACTCCACTGGACGCTACTACACTAAATCCCACTCCACTGTACTCTACTACACTATATGCTATTACATTTTACGCCACTTCAGTTTACGCAACTCCAGTGTACTCTCCTCCACTCTATAACTCGTCTCTACAAAACTCTACCCCACTCCATGTCACTCTACTTGACTCTACTCCACTCTATCCCTGTACACTCCACTATCCAAATTTGCACTCAACTCTATGTCTGTGTACTCTATTGTACAACACTCTACTCCACTCTACAACAGTTTCCAACACTGTACAACATAGCACTCCTCTCAACTGTATGAGACGCCACTCAAATTTACTCGACTCTACGTACACCACTTCAATGTATGCCACCCCACTCAAAGCAAATCCATTGTACCCTACTCCACTCTATGCCACTCCACTCTATGCCACTCCACACCACTACAATCCACTGTACAGTATTCCACTGTACACTATTCCACTGAATGCTACTCCACTTTGTGGTAATCCACTCTACGCCACTACAGTGTACGCCACTACTCTACGCTGCTCCATTGTATGACACTCTCCTCCACAATATATAACTCCACTCTATAAAAGTCTACCACACTTGGTGGAACTCTACGGCATTCTACTCTACTCTATCTCCATACACTCCACTGTCCAACTCTATACTCTACTCTATGCCCGTACACTCCAATGTATAACACTCTATTCCACTATACAACACATTTCTATACGACACAGCACTCCACTGTACGAGACCCACTCCAATTTATAGCAGTTTACTGCCTACGTTGCCCCAGTACACTCCACTCCATGTCACTCTACTCTACAACACATCAATACACTATATTGTACTTTATTCCACACTAAGTTACACCACTTCACTGGACTCTACTCCACTATACAAGACTTTTCCTCACTCTATGCTACTATAGAACAATCCACTCTACGTAGCTCCACTGTTTCATACACTACTGTACTCTATGCAGCTCCATTTTACAACACTCTACTACACTTTGTCACTCTCCAACACTTTACTCCTGTCTATACCCCTTCACTCGACTGTACAACACTGTACTATACTGTATGCCACTGTACAACACTCTACTCTACTCTAGTCCACTATACAACACTGTAAGCAACTCTTTGTATGCCACTGCACCCCACTTTACTCCACTCTACAAGACTTTACCTCACTCTATGCTACTATAGAACAATCCACTCTACGTAGCTCCACTGTTTCATACACTACTGTACTCTATGCAGCTCCATTTTACAACACTCTGCTACACTTTGTCACTCTCCAACACTTTACTCCTGTCTATACCCCTTCACTCGACTGTACAACACTGTACTATACTGTATGCCACTGTACAACACTCTACTCTAGTCCACTATACAACACTGTACGCAACTCTTTGTATGCCACTGCACCCCACTTTACTCCACTGTGCGCCACTCCACTGGAGGCCACTCAATTCCATTGTATTCTATAACACTGTATGCCAATCCACTGTACCACACTCTACAACACCTTACTGTACACCACTCCACTGTACAAAAATCAACTAGACTGTATGGCACTCTACTCTACTGTAGTCTGCATGTCTTTCCAATACTGTACAACACCCCACTACACTCTACTGTACAACACAGTACTCCAATTTATAATACTTTACTCAACTGTATGCTATGCCGCTCCACTCTACTGCACTCCACGCCAGTATATTCTACGATACGCCAATCTGACACTTAACTCCACTCTACACCACCCCACTCCAGTGTACTCCACTCCACTCTACTACACTTTATACCACGCTACGCCACTGTACTATACTTCGCTGTATGCTTCTCCACTGTCAGACACTCTTCTCCACTGTATGCAACACTGTACTACACTTTATGCCATTCTAATCCACTCTATGCCCATCCACTCTACTCCACTGTACTATACTGTATGACACTTGACGAGATGCCATTCAAATTCTCTCTACGATACGTCATTCCACTATATGACACGGCACTCCACTTGATGATACTCCACTCTAGGACACTCTACTTCCCCCTACTCCACTCTAAAACACTCTACTCCTCTCTATGACTGTGTACGACACCCTTCTCTACTGCTTGACACACCAATCCACTGCACAACACGCTGATCCAATGTACGATACTTGACTCCAGTACATGAGACACCATGCCAATACACTATATAAAACTTTAATACACTGTATGATATGCTACTACACTCTATTCTACTCCATTCCAATCTACAATACTCCAGTCTATGACAATAGACTATAGAACACTCTCCTCCACTGTACTGTACGACACTCCACATATCTCGCCACTTGCGACATTAGACTCTACGAATTGAAACACATTTTTATTAAACATTTAAAAAAACATAAAAATACAATGAAAAATCCAGAGGTTGTAGTGTTATGCAGTACTTACTTTACTTTAAACAACTTTATTCGGCTGATAGTACAATCATGAAAGTATGCAGACATAAAAATATATAAAATATGTGATAATAATAAAATACTTCCACATTGATAAACATTAAAATAATGTATCACACAATAAAATCCAGATAAAACCCTGTAAACATAGTTTAAATAAAGTGAATAGTGCCTCACGGTCATACAGCAGCACATGAGAATCAGCTTACAACAGAACATAATTTAAATAAAGTGCATTGGGCCTCGTGATTGTACAGCAGCACATAGGAATCGGCTTACAACAGTACAAGTTTCCTCAACTGAGAGTCGTTGGAGGAAGTGGTAGGCTAAGACACAATGTCTTAGATTCCTTGATCTCAAAAATGGGACTAAAAACCTTTTGGTATACAATTCATAGAATGTACAAAAGAAAAGAGAGTGGAGCACTGATTGATTGGCACCATTGATGCACAGGCATACAATTGCATCTAAATGCGACTGGTGCCCTATAGGGAAACAGAGTAAGTACTTTACTGTGTCCTCTCAAAACCGAAATAATAGAGAACGCTCGCAAGTCCTTCTTGGTTTCCACAAGTAGCTATTTGTGTTAACCCCCACATTTAACAGCAAGTAATTTTCAATGTCTGTTTTCTGGGACTCGGCCTTGACCCTCTTATCATGCAATTGGGCTAGCAACGATGCGGACACCTGTTTTTTGTCAGTAGATGTGCATGAAGCTGTGTCATAAAATACATGGGAGAGGCCAACCTCATCAAGTGAATCTTTCAAATATGACAACCACAGAATTTACAGGCCCTTATCACATGCCAAACAGTTTGTGATTATGGCCCTTGTTAAAAAAGTTTCCTCAGTGCTCCAAATAGAAAGCCACAATAGTGGGGGGCTAGTTCGGATAAAATCACTCGGTTAGGTCAGACCCAAGTCACTATGACAAATAAAGTGTGGAGAGGATGCAGGGACAGCCAGGACTCTCCTGCAAAAAATATTTTCTCCCTCTGTATTGCAGTACAATCGGCGGAACCCCAGACGCCTGCCCCGCAAGAGGCTGTCAGGGTGCATTGTGCGGAAATTTGTAGCACCGGAACCAGAGACCATCTACTGGAGGGACGCGGAAGACTGAGGAGTGAGCCCACTGATCTAGTCAGTTTTGCCCTGCTTTGCAAAATGTACAGCACCCAGGAGCCTGTCGCACTAAAAGTAACATCTAAATAAGAAAAGGTTTTTGTGCTTGATAATGTGTTTGAGCCAATTGTGATTTTAAAAGCCTGAGGTCTTTTGGGGCCACACATCGTTATAAAACACTTCAAAAACTTAGTTGATAAATCAAGCTTAGACATAAAATTCACAAAGGTACAGACTAATGTTAGCAGGGCCTTTAGTGTGCGGGCCATTAAAATCACGTCTTCAGCGTACAGAAGTTGCTGGTAGCGGAGTACCATTCATCTTTGGAGTAACGAGGCTGCTGGCTGCCAGTTGAGTGCTTAAATCATTAATATAAAGGATAAATAATAGTGGGGCAAGTACGCACCCATGGTGCACCCCACGCTTGATCTGGATAATGTCTGACACTTCACCTTTGTGTCCAAACCGTACCCTTGCCGTAGTATTAGAATGAAGCGAGGCCAATATATGAATGAGGGCCCGTCAAGTCCCATATCGTAGAGGAGTTGCCAAAGCCTGTTACGATTAATGCAATCAAAGGCCATGGACAAGTCCATAACTCCTAAATACAAAAGGGACAGTTTGGCCACTGTGTACTTGCCAATCACCAGGTTCAAATTTAAACACTGCTCCACAGTGCCAATACCAGCCCGAAAGCCCTATTGGCAAAGATCGCGGATGCTCTTTTCGAGTACCCAATCCTGAATCCTATTATAAAGAACTCGATCAAGAATCTTTGCCGGTATATCAATCAAAGAAATTGGGCGATAACAATGGAGCTTTGAGAGATCAAAGTTTTTTAAAATAGGGACAATAGTGGAGTTCGCCCAGGATCTTGGTATGGTAGAACAAGTCAAGCTATTAAAAACATTAGTTAACAGGGGTGCCCATATATCCACATTACATTTTATTAAATCGATGGGGACTCCATCAGGGCCCAGAGATTTACCCCCTGCACTCTGTTGGATGGCTACCGTAATTTTGTGAAAATAAAGACTTAAAATTTTAAAAGAGTCAGCAGCCTGGTCTGGGAAGCGTCGTGCAGTATAGTGGTGGAGAGTCTCATACAGTATAGTGTTGTAAAGTGGAATGTCATTATTTGTGAGAACACAGTGCATGGTAGAGTGGCGAGTTATGGTTAGTGTTGACTGGTTAGCAAGCTGCAAAGAGTGTGCAACGAGGGCCGCTACTTATAATAATAATTTAAAGGTGGTGGATGAATTGTAAACAAAAGTTATCACTATAACTTTCGAATTTTTAAAGCTTGTGTAGTTTAAACTTAGTTTGTATAGGAAAAATAGGTTTGCCAACTATAACTGAGCTCTAACCTTTGGTTTCATTTTATATCTATATATCTATATATATCAAGCTCAAAACTCCACACAGTGAAGAGACCGCACTCAGTTGAGAGGTGAAAATGACTCGGTTTTATTTACCGAGTCACCAAACAGGACGCATTTCGGCTCGCGCCTTTTTCGATCAGTCGCTTTTCTTCTGGATATATTTTTCAAAAGGGATGCCCGCCGGCTGCATAGCTCAGATATGGACAAAGTTGTGTAGGCAAGGCCTTGGGATAGGCCTGCCCCGCTATGAAATTTCTGATGAAAACAGCCAGGGTTGAGGGGGAACCCTTGGACGGCATGCGAAAAGAAAGCTGTTTTCAGGCAAGTGGAAAAACTTAAACATCTCGGATAAATGGAGAGTGACATTGCCACGTTTTAAAGTTACCAGATGTCTCTGCCACAAACAGAATTGAATCCTTAAAAGGCGCAATAGGGGACGTTTTGAAACTTTTACTCTGTGGTGACAATGTGATTTAATTAAGAGTGTTGAAGGAATGGGGCATTCTTTTAAAAAAATCATTATGAAGCATTATGGTACTGGTGGTACTAAAAGGTGATAAATAAAAACAAAACTGGCATTTAAACCTGCACGTATGAAACAGTGCCATAACAATGGATGAGGCATCCTTAAGTATTGTTGGGATTTTTAAATTGCACTGAGTTATACGAAGTTTCCTTTTCAACAAATAACTAATGGATCACTGCCACTTTAAAATCTGGTGCTTGAATGCCGATAATTTGAAGTCCTTCAACACTTTCAGGAAAACCAAGCTGAAAAAGATCCGATGGCTGCTCGCTCTGACCTTGGCATATGATTAAGACTTGTAAAAAGTTGAAAAGCCTTATGCTGGAGTACTTGCTGAAATTAAAGAACACTTCTATTTTAAGCACGTCTGTGGGCCTGCATACATGTCACTGAGTCAGTGCATGTTTTCTTCTGGAATATATATATATATATATATATACACACACAACACGAAGACAGTCACTTGCGATCAAAAATCAACGTTGATTTATGATGGAATAAATTATTATTTTTCATTATTTTTCCTGATCCTGTCTGTGGTTTCTGAGAGCGCTAGTGACTGTCTTCGTGTTGTTAATTTGGATATATATATATATATATTATCTACTGGCGGTCGCCAGTAGATAGTTATAGTTAGGACCTAGTTTCCATAGGAAAAGCGTTTTTTGTTTTCCCAATAACTTTGGCGCCGGATGACAAATCATCGCAAATTTTTCAAAACTAGTGGGGCGCTCCGGTCAGCTCCTGTCTTGAAAGTTTCGGGGTGATTCGGCATGCGGGGGCCGAGAAAAAAGGGGGGTCCCAAAACGTGTTTTCTCCATGTTAATTCCCATAGGAAACTTTAGCCACGGCTACAGCCTGAACTGCTGAACGGAATTACACCAAATTTGGCAAAAAGGTAGTGCTTGGTTCAGAAAGCGCCCTTTTTTTTAAATGGTGTAAATCCGTTCAGTAGTTACTGAGAAAATCAAAAATAGAGGTCAAAAAATCAATTTCCCATAGGAAACTTTAGACACGGTTACAGCCAAAACTGCTGAACGGAATTACACCAAATTTGGCAAAAGGTAGTGTTTGGTTCAGAAAGCGCCCTTTTTTTTAAATGGTGTAAACCGTTCAGTAGTTCCTGAGAAATTCAAAAAATAAAAGTTTCGATATCTATGGCCGCGGTGAATCCGCGCACCCTCCCGATCACGAGCTTCATGCTAATTGGCTGTCAACACTCCAAACCAGGAAGTGTTGGCAGCCATCTTCTGCCTCGGTAACCGAGGCACAAGAAAAGAGAAAAACTAAGGCGCAAAACAAGAAAAGGGGGCAGGGTAGAAACACCCTGACCCCCTAGGCCTGCTCAGGGGTCCCACAAGGACCCCCAGGGCCCAAAAAGCATATATATATATTTTTTAAACGGCGAAATTCGCGTAGGATCCGCAAATCCCGCCGTGAAAAAAAAAACGAAGCACGGGCTCCCGCGCTTTGTTAATATTTAGCCCCCGGGTGGGCCAGGTCCCGGGGGCATGTTCAACATAATTGCGGGGGCCCAGGGGGGCCCCCGCAGCCCCAGGGACCGCCACCCCCGGGGCTTGTCTGAAATATTTGCGGGGGGCACACAGCCCCCCGCAGCCCCGGGGACCGCCACCCCCGGGGCTTTGTTTTGTTAATGTTGGGGGGCGCCTCCAAGGTCCCCCCAAGCCCCGGGGACCGCCACCTCCCGGGGCTTTGGTCAAATATTTGCGGGGGCACACAGCCCCCCGCAGCCCCGGGGACCGCCACCCCCCGGGGCTTGTTTTTATAAATAATTTACCTGTGTGGGGCGGCTCGAGCCCCCCCACACGCCCGGGGACAGCCACCTCCCGGGGCACTAAATATTTAAATATGGGGGTCCTTAACGGACCCCCAGAGCCCCGGGGACCACCACCACCCCGGGCTTTGAAAATGTTGGGAGGAGGGCCGCGCGGCCCCCTCCTGGAGCCTGTGATGGCCCAGGGGACCGCCACCCCCAGGGTCGGCTTCCTGCAGTGTCCCGGGTGCCCACCACCGGGACTCTGCTGTTTGCAATGACAGGGCGGGAGACTCGCGGCTCCCGCCCTGTCATTGCAAACTGTGGTTTGGGTTTGAGCGCGAGAGCAGGAAACCTGCTCTCGCTTTCAAAATCAAACCACATTGCTTTCACACGGGAGCTGCATGTCAGCAGCTCCCGTGTGGAAAGCAATGCCGGCTCCCGCAGGAGGCGGGAGCCGGCGGGACCGTGGGGGAATTGGGGACCCCCACAGTCCCCAACGAGAAGCCAGGCCCCGGGGATGGGGTCCCCGGGGCCATGAGTGGCCTGGAGTGGGGCCACGCGGCCCCCTCCCCCATTATAAAAAAAAAAACGAAATAAAAAAAAAAAACACGGAAAGGCCGGCCCCGGGGGATGGGGTCCCCGGGGCCATAAATGGCCTGAGGAGGGGGGCCACGCAGCCCCCCTCCAATAATTTAATTTAATTTAAAAAAAAAACACTGGCCATGCCCCGGGGGATGGGGTCCCCAGGGCTGCATATGGCCTCGGGAGGGGGGCCACGTGGCCCCCTTCCATTTTTTAAAAAAATAGGGGTGAGGCCCTGGGGGATGGGGTCCCCAGGGCCAATAAAATAGGAAAGGTAGGGGGCCACACAGCTCCCCTTCTTAATTTTTTTTTTTTTTTAAAGACCGGCATCGCGCCGAGGCCCGCCCCTCCCTGCAGCACTCTGCAAACGCGCCCTGGCGCGTTGTAAGATGGGGAACTAATTCCCCTCGAATACTGGGGGTCCCTGGGGGCCAACTAGCCCACCAGGAACCTCCAGTATGCGCCAGGGAGCTGCGTTGCAGAGAGGTGTTCAGAGGCCAAGCCCCTTTTTACACCTCTATGCAACGCAGCTCTGTGGCGCTTACTGGAGGTGCCTGGTGGGCTACTTGGACCCCAGGGACCCTCAGGATTCAAGGGGACTTTATCCCCCAACTTAAAACTCGCCACGGGGCGCGTTTGCACAGTGGTGAAGGGAGGGGGCAGGGACTGAGGTGAATGAATGAATGAACACTTATAGAGCGCATGGTTACCCATGGGCATCCCAGCGCTAGGCATCCGATAGGCTACAAGATAAGTAAGCTAAAAGCGGACTAATGAAAAAGAAAAGTTTTCAAAAGTTTTCTGAACTTAAGATGTTCAGATTCAGAGCGTATGTGTAGAGGCAGACTGTTCCAGAGTCGAGATGCATTGTATGTGAACAGTCGACCTCCACTCCGTGAACGTTTAATCTTAGGTACACAGATCAGTCCTTTTTTCCCCGATCTCAGGGTTCTGTTGGGTACATAAGGTTTACTCCAGGAACGGATCAGAGGCGGGCCTTTCCCAAAAAAGATTTGTGGGTGATACAGAGGGCCTTAAATTGCACTCTTTCCTGGACAGGCAGCCAGTGAAGGGTAGCAAGAGCAGGTCTTGCAGAGGAGCGTTTAGGTATATTTAGGAGCATCCGCGCTGCACAGTTCTGTACTGTTTGCAGTCTTTTAATGGTGGCCTGTGGAGCTCCCAAATACAGGGCATTAGCATAGTCAAGCCGTGAAAGTACCAAGGCCTGTACCAACAGTCGTCTCGCCAAAGGCGGAAGCAAGGGAAGTAATTTTCTAAATTTTCTTAGTAGACCAAAACAACTCGCCGCCACCATGCGTGATTGCTCTCTAAAATCAAGATTGCAATCGATCCATACTCCCAAACTCTTTACTTGTTTTTTAGGAGCAGGAGGGGAACCCAGGCATTTGGGCCACAAATGTTCCACGTTTAGGGGAGCAGACTTCCCCAGGAGCAGCAGTTCAGTCTTGGATCCATTAAGTTTGAGAAAAGAATTGCTCATCCAGTTAAAAACTTTTTGAAGACAGGTGGAAAGGTCGGGGTCTGGTTGATTAACTTGCTTCAAAGAGACAATAAGTTGTGTATCGTCAGCATACGTAATTATCTGTACCCCAAATGGGAGTACCAATTCGGCCAACGAGCTCATGTACACGTTGAACATCGTTGGACTTAGGGCAGACCCTTGCGGAACCCCACAAGTCAAAGAGATGGGTTTTGAAGAGCATTCCCCTTCGAAAACCGAATAAACCCTATCCAGAAGGAAAGACTGTAACCACTTTAATGCCAGTCCAGTCACTCCAGCATCTCTCAGTCTTTGTATCAGAAGTTGATGATTGACAGTATCGAAGGCTGCGCTAAGGTCTAACAGGATAAGCGCAGCCTCCTTTGTCGATAGTCTTCCTAATTTCTTCTACTGCAACCAATATGGCCGTCTCGGTGCCATATTGGGGCCTAAAACCCGCTTGCGTGCAGTGTAAACAATTATTATCTTCCAAGAACGCTGATAAAATTGAATTAATATATTTTGCAGTAAGTTTACTGACCCCTGGCAGTAAAGAAATTGGACGATAATTTCCCCAATTATCTGGGTCAAGGTTCGGTTTTTTCAGAAGCGCTTTCACCCGGGCATGTTTCCATTGTGGTGGCACAATCCCGCTTCTAAGTGAGGAGTTGATACATTCAAGTATAACCGGTGATACCACCTCCGCAATTTTGTGAAGAATGCTGGGGGGGGCAACATCTAGGGGGGAACCCGATTTAAGTTCATTCAGCAATCTATATAGGGTGTTAAAATCCAAGGCATGAAATTCCTCCAACAAAGGAAAAGTGTCAGAAGGAATTATATCATTTGATCCACCTACTTGGAGAACACTCAAATGAGGAAAAGAATTATAGATGGTTTGTATCTTTTCCGAAAAAAGTCGGCGATTTGTTCACAACGCAGTTGAGCGTTATTGATGTCAGAGGGAGGAGTGGGGGGGTAAGGAGAGAGTTGGCAATTTTAAAAATCTCCCTTGAGGAGTTTGTGGCTAAAATAATTCCTTGATAGTAGAGGGCTTGAGCATTTTTAATTTCATTTTTGTATATTTTAATAGCTTCTTGGTATTTATTTCTCCTAACCTCGGAAAGATCCTTTCTCCAGCTTCTTTCCTGCCTTTTACATACTTGTTTAAGCTGACGGAGTTTTGGGGAGTACCAAGGGTTTGTTTGTTTCCCCACCCTTTCCAACATTTCCTTTTTCGGGAGGACACTGTTAAGTGCAAGCTCAAGCCAATTATTGTAGTTATCATTGGCAACAATAGGGTTAGGATGAACTGGGGGAACCGTGTCCTGTAGGGTACTAATAAAAGTATCCAAGGGGAGTTTCGACCAGTTGCGAGCAATTTTTGTAGCTCTAACAGTTGGAATAATAGCGTCTGGTAGCGTCCAGGTAAAAGGGAGTAAAAAATGATCTGACCATGGGATAGGAACCGCATCCTCTACCACGAGCTGGTTTATGTTGGAGAAAATAGGGTCCAACAGATGTCCCTTAATATGAGTGGGGCTATTTGTTTTTAGCATTAAATGGAACATTGCCAAAACATCAACTAATTCCACTATGGACCCAGATAGGTCATCATCCAAATGCAGGTTGATGTCACCCAAAATTGTAAAATTAGGGAGGCACTGGCTAGATTTGCACCCACATCTGGTAAATCCTTTCTAAAGAGCTCCTATTGGGCCTGGTGGCCGATAAACTAAGATCCCTGAAAACGTATACGTGGGAGCCAGCTCAATTACAAAGGACATGCTTTCACAGTCAGGGACAGGGTTTGTAGTTAATCTGCAGACAAAGCTATCCTTGTGGATGATGGCTAAGCCACCTCCACGCCCTACCCTGCGATCAAGCCTTTGGATAACATAATTAGAAGGAAGAGATTGGACAACATCAAAATCCGAATCACTATTTAGCCAAGTCTCAGTTAAGAATAAAGCATCAGGAGTTCTTTCTTCAAGGAGAAGATATATTTCATTGGAGTGTTTGGGGAGCGAGCGACAATTAAGTAGCAACATTTTGTACATTTTATCTTTAGTAATATTCGGAGGAACCTGGATGGACGTTTGGAGGCTAAATTTACAGTTGGTACAATGTAGATTAGTCCTGTCAGGCAGTATAGCATGGGCACACTTACTGTCAGTCTCTGTTCTCAGGGCGTGAAGTTGGTCAGGGTTATAAATGATTTTTTCCCGCTCCGAGCCAACAGGGGTTCCTGCCCCTGTCCCCGTCTGGGCACGGACGGGCGCAGACGGGCTTGCCTTAGGCGCGCCTTCGGCGCACCAGCTGCGCGCGTCCGCTGCGCGGTCGCGTCATCGGCCGATTTATCGCGGCCCGAATGACGTGGGTTAGCGTGAGTAGACTGAACCGCTAACCTGTGTTTAGTGCGTCTCCCCCGAGCTATAACAAGCTCATAAACAGTGCACAATCACTTCCACGTAACTGAGTCTTCCCCCCGAGCTATAACACAGCTCATGAATGTGACAACAGTTAAAATACAGTTATTATGAAAGTACCTAAAAACAGTTATAAAATACAGCGAGATTCAGGAGAGAATGATTAGCTCACGTAGATTCCCCTATCAGCGCCAATGCGCGGTCGCGTCATCGGCCGATTTATCGCGGCCCGAATGACGTGCGTTAGCGTGAGTAGACTGAACCGCTAACCTGTGTTTAGTGCGTCTCCCCCCGAGCTATAACAAGCTCATAAACAGTGCACAAGCACTTCCATGTAACTGAGTCTTCCCCCCGAGCTATAACACAGCTCATGAATGTGACAACAGTTAAAATACAGTTATTATGAAAGTACCTAAAAACAGTTATAAAATACAGCGAGATTCAGGAGAGAATGATTTAGCTCACGTAGATTCCCCTATCAGCGCCAATGCGCGGTCGCGTCATCGGCCGATTTATCGCGGCCCGAATGACGTGCGTTAGCGTGAGTAGACTGAACCGCTAACCTGTGTTTAGTGCGTCTCCCCCGAGCTATAACAAGCTCATAAACAGTGCACAATCACTTCCACGTAACTGAGTCTTCCCCCCGAGCTATAACACAGCTCATGAATGTGACAACAGTTAAAATACAGTTATTATGAAAGTACCTAAAAACAGTTATAAAATACAGCGAGATTCAGGAGAGAATGATTTAGCTCACGTAGATTCCCCTATCAGGTGACGTGTGTAAACACGCCCTGTGGCGCGTTTTAAGTTGGGGAATTAATTCCTCTTCAATCCTGAGGGTCCCTGGGGTCCAACTAGCCCAACACGTACCTCCAGTAAGCGCCACAGAGCTGCGTTGCAGAGTGGTGTAAAAAGGGGCGTGGCCTGGGCCACCTCTCTGCAACGCAGCCCTGTGGCACTTACCGGAGGTACGTGGTGGGCTAGTTGGACCCCAGGGACCCTCAGGATTGAAGAGGAATTAATTCCCCAAATTAAAACGCGCCACAGGGCGTGTTTGCACACGTCACCTCAGGCCCCCCCCTCCCTTCACCACTGTGCAAACGCGCCCCGTAGCGCGTTTTAAGAGGTAGTTTTAATCCCCCTGCCCTATTATGTACTAGGGCCTTACAGAGGAGGTCATGCTAATCACAGGGGTACCTCAACGCATAGTGTTCCCTAGTGTATGTAGGTGTTTTCACTGTATTCTAAGTGTCTTTTAGCATAGCACTGGCTCTAGGCCTGGTTAGTCAGAGTCAGTTACCACCAGTACCCGTCTGAAAAAGTTGTGGGCACAGGATGATTTTGCAACAAGGCCTCTTTCTGCTCCTCTGTTGGTTCTTTCTGCACATGTCTTGCTTCTTCCTGCACTTTTCTTCGTCTTTGTGGACTTCTGTTGCTTCTTTCTGCATTTCTTTTGCTTCTTTCTGTGCGTTTTTTCTTCTTTTCTTCACATGTCCTACCTATGTAGGCATAGTTAGAGACTAGCATTTAAAAACCTTTGAAATTCACTTAAAAAACCATAGGTTTCAGGCACGTTATAGTTAGAAATTAACATTTAAAAACCTTAGAAATTCACTGAAAAAACCATAGGTTTCAGGCACGTTATAGTTAGAAATTAGCATTTAAAAAACCTTAGAAATTCACTGAAAAACCATAGGTTTCAGGGACGTTATAGTTAGAAATTAGCATTAAAAAAACCTTAGAAATTCACTGAAAAAACCATAGGTTTCAGGGGCGTTATAGTTAGTTGGACATTTCACTCGTACAAAACCCGTGAAATTCCCCGTTATAGTTAGCTCAGCTAACTATAACTCGCGCCCGCAATGCACTGCTGATGACGTCACATATTACATCACTCATGACATGGTCAGTGACATCACTGATGACATCATCCATGTGAAAATTTCATGCATCTTCTCACACCCTAATATAACTTTTGATACACCCACTCTAAATTACAGACTACCATTCTCAAAACCATAGACACTCCAACACCAATAACTACATACCCACTCACTGATTCTTAGGTCTACACACACATCCACTCACTCACCCGTACAGTCACTCATACTTACGGTCACTCAGTACAGGACTATCATATGCACTCATATACCTATATAGACACTCACACACCGCCACTCATCCATAGAGGTACTCACACACCTAGTCAGTCATGGAAATAATTAATCACACTGCCATTTACTCAGATATACAGTTATACACACAGCAGCTCAATTACTCATACAAATACTAGCACATTCTTACGCTCTTATACAATAAATGATATAAAGCACACACTCATCCATACAGCCACTCTCACAATAACACACTCTCATTTGTAGCCAATTATGTACTCCAACACACATATATACTACTTTTCACATATGTAGTTACTCACACATGTACCACTGAGATATACAGTCACTCACTAACACACCCATACACACACTCACCCACCCATACAGTCCATCACAGATGCACTCTTGAAACCATGCACCCAGTGAATCACCCACTCACACATCTATGCTCAGAGTCACACACACCCCACCCACACAAACACTCAGGCACCCATACAGATACTCAGACAACAAATCAATAACCCATATAGACACTCATGTAACTATTTGCAAACCCATGCAGTCGCTTACACACCAACAGACACACGGATACAGACATTCACACAGTTTACTCACTAACCCATGCATTCAGAAAGATATGTTTAATCACTCACTTATAGAGTCAGTCACGCACCTACTAAATCAACAATTCAGACACTTATACACCCACTCATTTTTCAATACGCCTTTCCCTATATATATTAAACATATTTAAACTTTATAGAAACACACAGTCACTGGATGATGTCATCAGTGATGTCATTTGAGATGTCATCAGTGATGTCATCAGTGATGTCACTGACCATGTCATGAGTGATGTAATATGTGACGTCATCAGCAGTGCATTGCGGGGGCGCGAGTTATAGTTAGCTGAACTAATTATAACAGGGGAATTTCACAGGTTCTGTACGAGTGAAATGTCCAACTAACTATAACGCCCCTGAAACCTATGGTTTTTTCAGTGAATTTCTAAGGTTTTTTTAATGCTAATTTCTAACTATAACGTCCATGAAACCTATGGTTTTTTCAGTGAATATATATATATTTCAGCTCCCCAACAAGTAGAAACGGCCAGCACTCGCGTTACTATAAATCTATTGCAGATTTATTGGCGAAAAGAAATTAACACAACATTGACGAAGGCAGGATTGCCGAAACGCGTTTGTTGTGTTAATTTCTTTTCGCCAATAAATCTGCAATAGATTTATAGTAACGCGAGTGCTGGTCGTTTCTACTTTGTGGGGAGCTGAAATATACGAGCGGTGCTGCCGCCGCAGGACCGGCACCCGCTCGTGAGTGCGGGATCCATTGGCAGAGACACGGAGCGTTTGGATATATATATATATATATATATATATATATATATATATATATATATTACCTACTGGCGGTCGCCAGTAGGTAGTTATAGTTAGGACCACGTTTCCAAAGGAATTTTTTTGTTTTTGATGTGCTTATAACTTTGGCGTCGTTTGACGAATGTTTACGAAATTTTCCAAAAAGTTCCTCTTTTCAGGTCAGCTGCTATCCTAAAAGTTTGGGGGGATTCGTCAAGGGGGCTAAGAAAAAAGGGGGTCCCAAAACGTGTTTTCTCCATGCAATTTCCATAGGAAACTTTAGACAAGGCTACAGGTTAAACTGCTGAAAGGAATTACGCCAAATTTGGCACAGGGAAAGGTCTTGGTCCAGAAAGCACGCTTTTGTTTAAATCGGGTAAATCCGTTCAGTAGTTTTAGAGAAATATCAAATTTTCCAGATATCGATATTTAAGAATTCTGACATCTCATTGGCTGAAGCGTTACGAGCACGAGCTTGCGGCTGATTGGCTGCGAACAGTTGAAACTAGGAAGTGTTGGCAGCCATTTTGTGATTCAGTCCGTCAGCTCACAACTCTCCCTCTACAAGGCATCAGGTCCGTAGTTCTACCTCTGCGAGGCAACACTAAAAATATACCGCAGCTCTGTCTGTGCGAGATACCCCTTTCACGGTCCCTCTCCCCACATCACCAGCTCGCGGCTATGCCTTTAGAAGCGAGTCCATCGGCTCGCAGCTCTGCGACTGCGAGCTGTGAGCCATTTTGTGACTCAGTCCGTCAGCTCGCATCTCTCCCTCTAAAAGGCATCGGATCCGTAATTCTACCTCTGCGAGGCAATACTGAAAATATCCTGCAGGTCTGTCTGTGCGAGATACTCCTTTTACGCTCCCTCTCCCCACATCATCAGCTCGCGGCTATGCCTTTAGAAGCCAGTACGTCGGCTCGCAGCTCTGTGTCTGCGAGCCGTGGGGCCCGCAGCTCTACCTCTGTGAGCCACCTCATTAGCTCATAGCTGTGTCTGTGCTAGCAGGCCCGTCGGCCCGTTACTCTCCCTCTGCGAGTTAGCCCGTCTGGTTGCAGCGCGGAGGGCTCGCAGCTGTATCTCTGCGAGCCAGCCCGTTAACTGATAGCTGTGTGTCTGCTAGCAGGCCTGTTGGTCTCCCTCTGCGAGTCAGGCCACAGCTCTCCCTCTGCGAGCCGGTACGGTGCTGTGCTTGTGTCAGCAGGCCCGTCGGCCCGTTACTCTCCCTCTGCGAGTTAGCCCGTCGGGTTGCAGCGCGGAGTGCTCGCAGCTGTATCTCTGCGAGCCAGCCCGTTAACTGATAGCTGTGTGTCTGCTAGCAGGCCTGTTGACCCGTTGGTCTCCCTCTGCGAGTCAGGCCACAGCTCTCCCTCTGCGAGCAGGTACGGTGCTGTGCTTTTGCAAGCCAACGGCTCGTAGGTCTCCCTCTGCGAGGTGAGACCACGGGCCGCAGCTCTTCCTCTGCGAGCCTCCCCGATGGCCCCCAGGTGTCCCTCTGCTAGCCGAATCGCAGCTGACACTCTGCGAGCCGAAATTGGGAATATAAGGCGGCTCTAAAAAAAGCCCTTCTGTTTTAGTTGGAGCTACATGTAAGTGCGAATGCACAGCTTCAGGTTAATCAGGAAAATTTGGTTTCCCTCATCTGTGAAGTGTACTCCATCACTTCTGTAGATATCAGCGATATCAAAACGTATGTTGTTGTTGTAAATCGACCCCATTCTATGGTCTCTGAGGTATGCAGACACAGCTTTGTTGACATTCTTCCTAGATTTTTCAATCTTATGACAAAATTGGTTTGACCATTTCCACTTCTGTCTTTGGCATATATTGGAATATACAAAGACAGTTTGAGGCAAAAGTAACATCAATTGTCCAAAGGTGTCCTTCATAAGCATTTCCAAACCTACCCAGTCAATGTGCCTAGGTCGTTACCACCACAGTGCACAATCATGAGATCAGGGTGTTGGAGATGCAAACAGGTTTTAAGCAAAGGGAGCAATTGGTGCCACTTCAATCCTCTCTGTGCAAACCATTTAATGTACACATTTTGTAAACCTAGGTCTAAGTCAATACGTCTCTGTTCTGCATACCTCTTGCACCAGAAAACATAGCTATGTCCTACAATCCACACTAGCATTTTGAAGGTATGGCTAGAAGATATTGATAAATGTCTGTAGCTCATGCAGTCCGTTCGTAGAATAAGAGATATGTTTAAACATGGGGAACTACTTTTTTTTTACATACAAAACGTTAACGGATTGGGAGATGAAATGTATTGTGTCCTAAAAAGTAGGGTGTATATTAGTTTTGATGAAAAGCATCTTTGTGATTGGTTAATAAAAAGCAGTTTGTACGTGGAGTACATATTATAGGATGAAATTTGCTCAGCTCAACCACACCTGCTAATTGTATTTGGAAGGTGCAGTTCAAACTTGAAAGAATGGTGAACTTTTGACCTCCACGTGCCGTTAAATGTTGGAGAAAATGTTGCAAAAAAAATATCGGTAGGTTTAAAAAAATGATGAACTTTTAACCTGCACGTGTCGTAGAATGTTCTAGAAAGTGTTGATACAATACCTTGAACTTTTCACCTGTATGTGTCCTTAACAAAACAGTTTATATGGAAAGTTCAAAAATAAGCAATAAAGAGAGGTTTTGCAATCTAAAAAAATAAGGAACTATTCTGATTTGTTCTTTACATGGATTTATGTGTGGAGCAACAGGGAAATTGTGCCATTACTGGTTCCATTCTTGATGAAAGCGGTGCATTACATGTACTGTGTGACAAGAAAAGAATTGCATGCGTTTGTGACATTTGAAATCTGCATACCAACTAGGAAGGTAAATTAGAAATTAAGAAGGTGTTATGTGCGGGGGTGTATCCCTTTGGCAAGCTCCGCCTCTGTGAGCCAGACATTTTTTTTGCATAGGTGCTGGACGACATCTGATGCAGCCCCATCACCTACGCAGTCTGATGTGTCAGGGGCACACAGCCATGCAGCCATCACCCCACCGGACACAGAACCCGTATGAGGGGAGTTTTGTACCACATTGTCTTCATTGCTGATGTTCTGTGATTGATATGTGTGTAGGCTGCATTGTGGGGGAATTGCCTGTGCACGGATGGTGATGCACACACACATGTTGGTATGTGGAGCCAGGTGCCCGTGCGGCCTTGCGCTGCTTGTGCTATCTCACTCCGTCTCTCTCCTCGCTCTCTCCCGCCCTGTCATAGCAAACTTGTGAAAGCGATGGGTGCGCGGCTCTCAGCGCGGCACTCGAGTACTTCTTAAGTCTTTCAAACACCGAGGGGTATATTCTCAAGGACATATCGCCGAGTTAACAGCACTTTATCGCAACCAAAATGGTGATAAATTTAACGCACCATTCACAAGCTGGAGCAAACAGCCCATATCACAAGTTTACCAGCGATAGCAGCCTCAAAAAGCATCGTCACGTTTGAGTCCGGCAAATATTGCTAATGAGATGTAGAGTAGGCGTTCTCGTGCAAAAAGCACATCACTTCGCAAGTGTCTCAACCACCAGCAAGATCGTCGAAGAGAGTACAAAACAGGCGATAAGGTGCGTTAGTAGCAGAAAGTTTACACCTGCTCTGAGCTGGTGTAAAGTCGGACTACAACCTGCAATATGAAAGGGAGCCCACCCAGAGCCATACGTGAATGACAACAGATGCAATGGAGCCAACGATCATGCAGCTCGGACACCCAACACTGCTCCGACACCCCCCGCCACCAGCACCTTGTCCGCCATCCCCCCCTCACCTCCCCCCCCCCACACAAACAAATGTGACAGCAACGTTAGGAAATCTGGAACGTAACAAATTGGCTGTCGCACAATTATAGTAAAGAAGATGCATGTGAGGTTGGACAAATAAGAATCTCAGTCATCTATGGATTTACATATAAAACATTTTATTTAAACAAAACAACAAAATAAAAGTAGGTACAGGTATGGCGTGTCATCCCTTGACAATTTGTGAATCACAGCCTGCAAGTCAAAAAGAAAGATAAGATTGTGCGTCATGCGTCCATGAAAGGAGAGAGAAAGAGAGAAAGAGTGAGAGAGAGGAAGAGACAGAGAAAGAAAGAGTGAGACAGAGAGGAAGACAGAGAAAGAGAGAAAGAGTCAGAGAGAGAGGAAGAGAGAGAAAGAGAGAAAGAGTGAGATACAAGGAAGTGAGAGAGAAAGAAAGAAACAGTGAGACAGAGAGGAACAGAGAGAGAAAGAAAGAATGAGGGAGAGAGGAAGAGACATAGAAAGAGAGAGAGTGTGCCAGAGAGAAAGGAAGAGATACAGAGTGAGAGAGAGAGAAAGAGTGTGAGTGACAGAAAGGAAGAGAGGGAGAGTGAGTGTTGACACTGTGGAGAAAATCCTTACAGCTCACCTTTCTGCCACCGGTATGTCTCCAACCACGTGCCGGGACATAGTGGAGTCTTCAAGTTTAGTCATCTGAAACATAGTATAGAATCAGTAATGGCAGAGTACATACAACTGCACACGCCTAATTCTCTGTTTCGCCCCTGCGCACCCAGGCTGTGCACGCCCATCGACTCCCGCCGCCCAGAGGTGTCTGCCCACCTCTGCGCACCTAGGCTGCTGAATCCCATCCACTCCCACTGCCCAGAGGTGTCTGCCCGCTGCTGTGCACCAAGGCTGGTGCACCCCATCCAGTCCCACTGCCCGGAGGTGACTGCCCGTTCCTGCGCACCCAGAGTGCTGCATCCCATCCACTCCCACTGCCTAGAGGTGTCTGCCCGCTCCTGTGCACCCAGGCTGCTGCACCCCATCCACTTCCACTGCTCGGAGGTGTCTGCCCGCTCTTGTGCACCCAGGGTGCTGCACACTATCCACTCGCACCGCCCAGAGGTGACTGCTCGCTGCTGCGAAAACAAGGCTCTCTGCTCACCTTCCGCCACCGGCGTGTGTCTAAGAGGGTCCACCACGTGCTGAAGCAACCTCCTCAGGCGCAAGTTGCGGTCAAGCCGAGCTCACAATTCAGAGCGGGTGTTGATTGCAGGATGGCCACGCATCATCGCAGGCTGCACAAGCGCTCACCTCTGGTGGCACAAACTCAGTGGAACTGAAATCATGGCCTCGTGGCGGGAGGTCCGTGTCGGGGGTGGGGGGGGTCGTCAATCTAGACAAAAAGCAAGATAAGATTGTGCGTCATGCGTCCATCAAAGGAGAGAGAGAGAGAGGAAGAGTGAGAGAAAGAAAGAGTGAGAGGTAGAAAGAGAGAAAAAGTGAGAGAGAGGAAGAGAGAGAGAAACAGTGAGAGAGAGGAAGAGAGAGAGAAACAGAGAAACAGTGTGAGAAAGAGGAAGAGAGAAACAGAGGACGAGTGAGAGAGAGAAAGAGAGAGGTAGAGAGAGAAAGAAAAAAACAGTGTGAGAGAGAGGAAGAGATAGAGTGAGAGAGAGAGGAAGGGAGAGAGAAAGGGTGTGAGGGAGAGAAAGGAAGAGATGGAGAGGGACAGTGAGTGCCGACACTGTGGACAAAACCCTCACAGCTCACCTTTCCGTCACCCGTGTGTCTCCAACCACGTGCCGGGACATAGTGGAGCCCTCAAGCTTACTCATCTGAAACATAGTATGGAATCAGTAATGGCAGAGTACATACAACTGCACACGCCTAATTCTCTGTCCCGCCTTTGTGCATCCAGGCTGCTGCACCCCATCCACTTCCACTGCCGAGAGGTGTCTGCTCGCCGCTGCTGCACCCCATCCACTTCCACTGTCCAGAGGTGTCTGCCCGCTGCTGCGCACCCAGGCTGCTGCACCCCATCCACTCCCACTGCCCGGAGGTGACTGTCCACCGCTCCGCACCCAGGCTGCTGCACCCCATCCACTCCCACTGCCCAGAGGTGACTGCCCGCCGGTGCGCTAACAAGCCTCTCTGCTCACTTTTCGCAACTTGCGTGTAGAAAAGAGGGCCTACCACGTGCCGCTGCAAACCCAAGCCCTGGGCCCGCGGACACCGCACCCTGCATGTCATGCAGCCCCGCTCCGCAGGCCACCAGGTCTCACATTTGGTGCTGGGTCTTGATTTCGCCATGGCAGAGGACATACCAGTGCACCAGGCTTTTCATCGCAGGCTGCACACCCGCTCAGCCCTTGCGGTGCCACCAACTCTGTGACCAGCGAGGCGACGCCACGTGGCGGTAGGCCTGCGCTGTCTGATGGCTCAGGCCTACACTGCGGTCCAGCAGGGCACACAAAACCTGAGCTGTCCAGACCGCCGGGACGGGCCATCACCGCAGGCTGCACACCCGCTCAGCAGTTACGGTACCCGTACCTCAGTGGACCGAAAGTCACCGTCCCGTGCCGGTGTGCCTGTGCCGGCCGCAGTGTATCCGGTGCGAGCAACTCTGAAATGGCGTCGAACACGTGCGCCCGGTCTTTTTTATTGGCAGGGTCACGTGTCTTGTGACGCGTGTGCTGGATGGGTGTGGTGTGGGTGTATACTAGCCGTGAGGGAGTGGCTGTGGCGTACTGACAACTAGGGTGTGACCAGCAGATCACTGCAATGAAAATCTGGGCCATGTAGCATTGTTGTCCTTCCCTGTAAGCGTAAGCGGAGTGGGCTGGCCTGGCATATGCCAGTCCTGCGTGAGGCTGTGAAGAATGACTCCGGAGCTATGGGCGTGGCTCCGTCCTGGGCTGTATGAGGAATCAACTGATGCGGGTGTCCCTGTTGTAGTGCTGACGTCACCTGGGTCGCAAGCGCCAATGTGTCACTCTGTGAGCCAAGTCCCACAACATGGCCAACATGGAAGGTACGGGGAATCACTGACCCTACAATCATCCATAGTTCCACACATGAAAGATGGTGGACATGACACATCTGTATGGATATGAATGTTTATTGCACATTCAGTGGAGTGTTGCAGCTGTAGCAATACAGGGCCATGGAAAGTTTAAGTTTCAGTTTTTGGCACATGGAGGGCAGCCAATTAGAGCCAAGCTTGTGTTCGGGGTTAGGCTGCGCCAACATATGTACTTATAGAATTACTCCGCCAATTCACTATACACTCTCCTTGCAGTACTCTAATGATCCAGTCTCTACGTACGTACTTGTACAATGACCGAGAAAAAGTTACATAACCAAAGTTTTCCCCACTGCCAGAAGTAACATGGTTGCATACGCTGTCCACAGCACAATGTAATGTGGTAGGGCCCAGGGGCGGCATCTTGCATACATAATGAACACACGGACACAGATAGATAGTGGAACTGGGTACGGGCACGTGCGCTCGACTCATTTTTATTACCAGGGTCACATGTCCAGTGACGTCTGTGCTGGATGCGTGTGGGGGTGAGTGTAAGCCAGCCCTCTGGGAATGGTTGGTGCTGGCAACAAGTACAACAGTAATCATTGGATCAGACACATAGATTCAATCATAAAGGGTCAATGATTTGTGCTGCACTAAGGTAGGGGCAACAGATGTGAAATAATGCACACAAGATTGTATCGTAAAGGGTCCATGACTTGTGGTACACTGAGGTAGGGGCAGCAGATGTGAAATTATACACAAAACATTGTATCATAAAGGGTCCATGAGTTGTGCTGCACTGAGATAGGGGCATCAGAAACATTCAGCGTGAGCGCAGCCAGCGATGATGCGTGGTGCGGGCGAGCCGCACTGGGAGCAATGTCTGTTGCCTACTGGACTGAGTCATCTGCAATCGCGACTCGATGTGAATTGTGAGCCCTGCTATCCGCAGTGTAGATCGAAGGCAGTAGTCAGCACAGACATCGAAGAATGCTTTTAGTCACTTCCTGTTTACAAAATTCGAGGACATAGAGTACAATTCTGTCTGCAATAAATAAATCAAGACTGAATTCAAATTGTGAGCTCTGCTAACCGCAGTGTAGGTGTATGTAACAAAAGATGAAACATTTATGGAATACACTGTCGAAATATGTAGGTTTCAGGGACGTTATAGTTAGTTGCCTACTGGACTCTGAAATTAATGAATGAAGACTGTATTTGAATTGTGAGCCCTGCTGAGCACAGTGTAGGCCGGAGGCAGCGGTCAGGAAGGGCCTACAGCTACGTGGCGTTAACTTGAGCTGCATACAGTTAGTGGTAGGTGTGGCGCCCAGCGTGTGCGCAGCCAGCGATGATGCAATGTCTCTTGCCTACTGGACTGCGTCATCTGCAATCGCGACTCGATCTGAATTGTGAGCCCTGCTGACCGCAGTGTAGGCCGGAGGCAGTGGTCAGGAAGGGTCCACAGCCACGTGGCGTTCACTTGAGCATGGCGAGAATTACTTGCACCTTGTTCTGGGGCCCACTAAGGGTGGAGAAAACATGCTTGGAAAGTGATGACGATAGCAGGACCTACTAAAGGTATTATTTGTTCTGGAGGGAACTACGGGACCCAGCATGCAACGAAAAAGTAAACCCACTGAGGGCGTGGCATGCTATAAATAAGTATACCAGAACTGCCTGTGAGTCATTCCAAGAGCGACCTCTGATGAAAGGCAGCAGCCTAGAAACGCGTCAGGTCTGTAACATGTTACCAGCGAACAATGATGCAAGATTGTGCCAGAAAGTGAAAGCCAGGTGGTTCAGCTTGCCGTGTGTGCGCTCTCAAAAGTTCTTGGACCTTTGGTAGAAAAAATTATCACGCGGCAGTCCTGTTGCGGGGAGCAGCACCGCCCTTGATAATTAAAGGAAGCCGTGGGTCGGAACTGGATCTGGACCCATTTTGCGGCACGGCGAACTGTGGCGAGAATTACTTGCACCTTGTTCTGGGGCCCACTAAGGGTGGAGAAAACATGCTTGGAAAGTGATGACGATAGCAGGACCTACTAAAGGTATTATTTGTTTTGGAGGGAACTACGGGACCCAACATGCAACGAAAAAGTAAACCCACTGAGGGCGTGGCATGCTATAAATAAGTATACCAGAACTGCCTGTGAGTCATTCCAAGAGCGACCTCTGATGAAAGGCAGCAGCCTAGAAACGCGTCAGGTCTGTAACATGTTACCAGCGAACAATGATGCAAGATTGTGCCAGAAAGTGAAAGCCAGGTGGTTCAGCTTGCCGTGTGTGCGCTCTCAAAAGTTCTTGGACCTTTGGTGGGAAAAAAAATAAATATATATATATATTCAAACTGGGTTGCAGTATTGCTGGCGTGCATCCATATCGCTGGTGGTGCATAGTGAGACTCCACCGCTGGTGTCTCTTTACTACTCCACAAAACCTCCCAAACTGAATAAGTAAGAGAGCTAGCACTCAAAGACAGGTGCAGTTTAAACCTTTTTATTTGATCTCGTCTCTCCGGACACAAGGACAAGAAAAAGTGAGACGTGTTTCGGCAGTTCAACTGCCTCTCTCAATCTAAAAGGCGCGATTTTGGTGCTCAATTTAGGTTTAACTCTTTTTTTATTAGTATTTTTGTTGTACATACAGTTGCAGCTCTGCATCATAATTCGCAGTGAACATTTGAACTTTGATATTTTTCTAATACATTCAGCTCTACTGTGACTCGCGCTATTAACATACTTCTCCTGGAGCTTGTGAGGCCATCTGTATTCTTAAGCATGAAAAGGAATAACCTAAGGAGGCGAAAACATACCCCCATAAAATGAAACGAAACAGTGAAATCCCCCCCCTCCCCACCACTGGTATGCATATTTCTAGTTCCACTGTACAGCCATTGTGAAGAGATTGGACCCAGCCAGAGTTCAATTTACCTCGGAAGAGTCTTCCGTTGCCATTAGACGAAGGAGGGTGAGGTACTTTGGATACGTAATTTCACTGAATTCAGTTGACAACAGGGTCAGAAGGGGCCTCCACACCTTTTTAAATCCGGACACAGAGCCTGTGAGGGAGGCCTGAATGCGTTCCATCCCTAGAATGTACCATAGTCTATGGAGCCAACCTGTGTATGTGGGTATCGTTTGCGTGCCCCAGTGCGTTAAAATATTTTGAAGCGCAGCCCCCAAAGCTAAGCCCATCTGTTTTCCTTTGCGGGACTTCAGAGGAAATGTTAGAGGGTTGGGTAAGCCTAATAACGCGTAGGCCGGGAATCTTGGGATCTGTTTCTCGAACTGCCCATCGATTTCATCTAAGATTTGAGGCCAATACTTAGACAGTACCGGACAGTCCCACAACAAGTGCAGCAAGGTCCCTTCCCTCCTGCATCCCCGTCAGCATGTAGGACTTCGGTCTGGGTTCCCTTTGTTTAGGCGCGTAGGAGTCAGATACCAATACGTAACTATCTTGGAGGCTGTTTCCTTACTGGCTGTGTTTCGCGCTGTGTGTTTGGCCCTATAATATATATCCCCCCATTCCTTCTTTGAGAGGTCCCTTCCTAGCTCTTTCATCCAGCATCTCTGACTGGGGGTATGCTCTGTGGGGGCCGGCATGCGCAGCATTTCGTATAGCTCGGAAATCAACTTTTTATTCGATACCTTTGTGACCAGCCATTTTTCGTATTTCGTTAGTTTTCTATTAACTTTTGGATGTATGTCGGGGTGTAGTAGCCAGTGTCTAATCTGCATATAGTGATACCTTTCCGTCTCTGGGAGTGTATAATCCTGCCGCAATTGTGAAAAGGGGATAATCCCTTCTACGTCGAACAAGTGGCCTGCTGCCTTACAAGGCGTGGCTTGCCAAGCTCTGAAAGCCTTGCCATCCATCCCCGGGGTAAATTCCTTGTTCTCTAGCAAGGGCGTCATTGGAGAGGGGAATGTCGTAAGCGCTCTTCTCGTTGCCACCTCCTCCCACGCGTCCATCCCCGCTCTGGTAATAGGGGACCCTTGTAGGCCCTGCGGCCTATCAGCCTTTTTCAAAAAGGGAACTTTCCACAGTGAGATCTAGGCCAGCGCTCTATCCTGGAACAGCCACCGCTTTTCTGACTCTTCTCTATTCCATTCAACCAGGTATCTCAGTTGGGCTGCTCAACAGTACTCCACTAGATTCGGAATCCCCAGCCCTCCCTTCTCTGCCCTCAGATAGCCCACTTCTCGACGCATGCGTGGTCTTGCCCCTGCCCAAACGAAATGAAGCATAGCTTTCTGCAATGCATTGAGTGCCCCCCTCGGTGGCCTGACCGGTAGCGTCTGGAACAGATATAGTGCTTTCAGTAGAGCCGACATTTTGATCGCGGCCACGCGACCCATTAGTGACAGTTGATGGTGCCTCCATGCCTGTAGATCTTTCGTGATCTGTCTGGTGAGATTATCATACTTCATGGTGATCGTTTGTTGCACCGACTGAGCCAATTCGATCCCTAAGTACGGGATAGAGTCTGTTACCTGGATCCCCGAGAGCCGGTCTCCCTCCATCAGTGAGCCCCTCCGTGCCCCGGCCAGATTGAGAATCTGCGACTTCCCGACATTGACTTTAAAGCCGGAGACTGTACTAAAGGCTTCCAACTCCCTCAAAAACACCGTAACCGACCTCTCGGGAGCCTCTACTGAGGCTAATATGTCATCGGCGTAAAGGCTTATTGCATGTCTTTCCCCTCCAAATGGTATGCCCCTGATGTCCGGGTTATCCCTTACCTTCTGTGCCTGCGGCTCAATGTATAGGGCGAACAGGAGGGGCGACAGCGGACACCCCTGCCTGGTACCCCGTTGAATGGGGAAGGGACAAGATGAGATCCCGTTGACCCTAATGGAGGTGGTGGGGGAGCTATAACAACTCGCTACCCACGCTCTAAAGCGTTCCCCTAACCCAAAGTGGATCAGTGTGCATTCTAGGAAACCCCAGTCTACCCGGTCGAACGCCTTCTCTGCGTCAACCGTCAACAGTAGGGCGTTCATATTTGTACGGTGGGCCTTGTCTATCAAGTGGAGGATCCGTTTTGTATTATACCCCCCTTGTCGATTTTGGATAAATCCCGCTTGGTCCGGGTCTATTATCCCGGGCATCAACGGACCCAATCTCGCGGCCAGAATGCCCGTGAACAACTTGAGATCCACATTCAGTAGGGACACCGGACGATGTTAATGTTAATGTTAATGACATTTATAAAGCGCGTCGATTACCCGGAGGTGTCCTGGCGCTAGCTAGATCTTCTGATGGCCGTAGGCGGAATAAAGGATATCGTGACCGGATTATTGTAAGAAGAGCCAAGTTTTTAAGCCCTTTCTGAAGGACAGAAGATCCATAGTGTTTCTTAAATAAAACGGCAAATCATTCCAAGCTTTTGCCGCGCAATGAATGAAGCTTCTACCACCCCATTGGGCTTTTTTTATACGCGGCATTACGACCTGCTTGGCCCCCCTTTGATCGCAGTGTTCTTTCCGGAGTATACCATTGGAGTCGCCGTTTTAAATAGTCCGGCCCTGTGCCCTGGAGTGCTTTAAAAATCATGCATAGAGCCTTAAAGCGTACTCGACTCCTCACTGGGAGCCAATGCAATTTGTTGATGTCTTTAGATACCGAAGAAAATCTCGATGTTCCTGTGAGCAGTCTAGCTGCTGCATTCTGTAACACTTGTAGCTTGTTCAAGGATATTTGCTGAGCATTTAGGTAAAGACTATTGCAATAGTCCAGTCTCGCCATTACAAGAGCCGTGACCACTATTTGCCTGCTTTCCAGGGGCAAAAATGGCAATATTTTCCTAAGCATTCTCATAACAAACATTGTTTTTGATGCCACTGCATTTACTTGGGGCCCGAAGGTGAGTCTCTCGTCCACTATTACACCCAGGTTTTTTAACCTTTTTTGTGGGAACGGGGAGAGTGCCCATCGAGTCCGGCCACCAATTGGGTGTCCAAAAGTTGGCATTGTTCCCGAACAATATAACCTCGGTTTTACCCGAGTTAAGTTTTAGGCAGTCTCTACCATCCAACTTCCCACTAATAGCATGCAATCCTGGAAACGTCCTTCAATGCCTGCCTCTTTGCCTGGTGTCAGAGATACCACAATTTGGGTATCATCCGCATAAGAGGTGAGACCAAATCCAAATGCGCTTATAATAGGAGCCAGAGCGCTGACATAAACATTGAAAAGCGTTGGGCTGAGAGAGGACCCCTGTGGTACCCCACAGAGCAGTGGAAAAGAATTGGACTGATAGTCTCCCAGTGCCACGATTTGTCTTCTGTCAGCAAGAAAAGATCTCACAAGATCCCAGGCTTTCCCACGGATTCCACATGCTTTTAGACGGTCCATTAGTATAACGTGATGGACCGTGTCGAAGGCAGCGGACAGATCCAATAGGATCAGGGCTGCCCTGCCTCCCTGATCAACAGCCATTTCTTTTTATCTTTCCCCGGCTTAGGTAGGACCACTATAGACGCTGCCAACATATCGGTGGGGATCGAGCCTGGCCCCTCAAATGACTTAAACAATCTTGTCAGTACTGGTGCTAGCAAGTGGCAAAAGGATTTGTAGAAACCCGCTGAGAATCCATCTGGCCCCGGCGACTTACGAAGTTTGAGATGTGATATTGCCCCAATCACCTCCTCTATCCGGATCGGGGCATCCAACAACTCCACCTGATCCCTAACTAACGTCGACGTATGTATCCCTTGCAAATATGATGTAATCTGTTGGTCCGAATTATTCTCCCCGGTATACAAGTCTGTATAGAAGTCCCTAAATGCTTGCGCTATATCTTCGTCTTCCGTGAGACCCTCCCCCTTGTCATTCTCTATTATCTGTATCCTCATCTGTTGATCCCTTGCTCTGAGTTTACCTGCCAGCATGCGTCCCGTCCTATCCCCGCCGATGTAGTAGGAGTGTTTCAGTCTCAGCGCCGCGTACTCAGCTCTGTCGAGGTCCAGCCCCGCCAATTGCGCCCGTGCCGCTTTCAATTGCCGCCAGACCCTAGGCGCCCTCGTCCGCCTGTGTACCCTTTCTAACTCCAGTACCTGTGCTGTGAGGCTTGCCCTTTTTTCCTTGCGCTCTTTAGTCTCTGCGGCCGAGATCGCAATTAATTCCCCTCTCAATACCGCTTTCAGGGCCCCCCATAATGTGGCCACTGATATATCTGGGGAGTCGTTTACCTGTAGATACTCCCTGATACATTTAGTGAGCTGTGCTGTCACTGCTTCTTTGTGAAGCATATTTTCCCTCAGTCTCCAGCCCCAGTTTGTTTCCGTTGCAGCGGCAATTGAAGGTAAACTGTCACCGCATCATGATCAGAAAGTGCAGCTGGTGAAATGTCAACCTTTCCCACCATCTTATTGATTTCCGCCGTACCCAACATGTGATCTAGGCGCACGTATGTCTTGTGTGCGTGAGAGTAATATGAATATTGCGAGGTTTGGGGGTGTGCCTCTGTTAGAAATGGGATCTCTAGTTGGCAAGGGCTTGCACCTTTGTCCAAGTAGGGACCCTTCTTCCTAGTCAGGGTAAGGGTTGTTACACTCGTGAAGTAACCCCTGCTCACCCTCGTGGTAGCTTGGCACGAGCAGTCAGGCTTAATTCAGAGGCAGTGTGTAAAGCATTTGCACATAACCAACAGTAATACAGTGTAAGCACTACAAACGGACACCACACCAGTTTAGAAAAATAACCAATATTTTATATACTCAAGACAAGACCAATTACGACAAAAATCCACAATACTATACTTTACTGAATGAATGCTTGATACGGTAACTTCTTCTTTGCAGGAATAGCACAAAAGCAAAGTTCGTACGAGTCGGTAGCTCCGTCCGAGCCTACCGTGATGCTGAAAACCACAGAGTCTAACAGTTCCAGCCGACCGCGTCGATACGGGCCAGCAGAGTCGTGAACAGACTCGGTTACAGTACCTTCTCGTTGTGGCTGGTACGGAGTGTACGAGCCGGTCGGCGTTCGTCGCGGTTGCGGCGCAAGACGGAGCGATGCAAGGTGCGGTGTCCCTCGATGCGGTGCAGGCAGCGGCTCGATGAGCGTCGTGCAGACGGAGTCGGTGAGTCCAAGGCGTGCGATGCAGGGCGAGACGATGCTCGATGCGGTGCTGACAGGTTGCGATGCAGGCGACCAAGCCGGAGTGCGGGAGCTGGCGTCGGACAGCGGTGCGAGTCGGAGCGGTGCGTCGCAGACGTGCGAGCGGTGCCCCAACTGCGGTGCGGTCACGACTCTTGAGCCAGTTGCAGCGACCTCGTCGGTCGGGTCCGGTTGGTTCAGTGAAGCGATGCGATGCGAACTGCGGTGCCCACAGGTCACGGTGCAAGCAGCGGCTCGATGTTGGCGGCGTCGGACGTCGCCCACGGTGAGACCAGGGTTGCGATGCGAAGCGGGCGATGCGGTCTGCGGTGCAAACAGGTCACCGGCCAGGGATGGATTCGGTTGACGGAGTCAGTTGCGGTTCCCTTCCTCTGTGGCAACTGAAACAGCGTTCCAGAAGCGGTACCCAGAGGCTTGTGAAGTCTTTGTAGTCCCTGAGACTTCTTAACAGGAGGCCAGCTCGGTTCCTGGCCCTTGGAGATACTCAGCACAAGTTTGTAGAAAGTTCAGTCCAGTCCTTTCACTGCCCAAGACAGAAGCAGCAACTGCAGGCCAACCCAACAAAGCAACAACACAGCAAAGGGGCAGTACTCCTCCTGGCAGCTCTTCCAGCTCTTCGTCTTGGCAGGTTCCTTGATTCCAGCGAGATCTAAATTCATGGGGTCAGGGCCCCAATATTTATATCCCAAATTCCTTTGTTCTCTGAAGGCAGAGAGGCCTTTGCCTAGTCCAAACCAGTTCTGGAGCACTTTGTTGACAAGTCTCCGTCCCTTCTTTCAGTGAGTCGGCCAGGGACATCAGACGCACCACAGGAGGTGGAGCCAGCATTGTGGAGGGAAGGCACTGTCCTATTCAGGGCCCAGGTGCGACCCCTCCCACCCATCTACACGTAGATCTTGCTATTCAGCCCTGTGCTGACTCACCCTGTCTCCTGGCATCCCCCAGCCCCTGTCACTCACATTCCAGACAAGGAATACACAACCACGCAGAGGCAGGCTTGGATGGTTAGACAAGAAAATACCCACTTTCTAAAAGTGGTATTTTCAAACACAGAATGTTAAAACCAACTTCCCTAAAAGCTGCATTTTATCATTCTGAGTCCAGGCATACTAAACTCGAATTTCTACCACGTTCCCGGGGTCAGTTAGGATTATAAACTGTAATAATCAAAACTGCCCGTTCTGGCCTAGGGGGAACAGGTAGCCTTGCAATAGTGAAAAACGAACTAGGCTGTAATTCACTATCAGGACATGCCGCACACACCAGGGCATGTCCTACCTTTCGCATACAACGCACCCTGCCCACAGGGGTACCTTGGGCCTACCTTAGGGGTGACTAACATGTAGCAAAGGGAAGGTTTAGGGACTTGCAAGTGTGTGCACTTGCCAAGTCGACATGGCAGCCCCAGGCTGCGCACAGGCTCTGCGTTGGCAGGCCCGAGTTACACTTTACGGGCTGTTTGCGTGGGTGGCACAATCCAGTGCTGCAGCCCACCAACAGCATTTGGTCTATAGGCCCTGGCACTCGCAGTGCACTTTACAAGGGACTGACACATAAACCAAATAGGCCAATCATGGAAACACCAATCCATAATACATTTTATACAGGAGCACTTGCACTTTCCCACTGGACCGCAGTGAGGAAAGTGCGCAGAATCATTACACCAGCAAAAGCAGAGTCGAAACCGGGAGGTCAGAAAGCAAAAAGTCAGGGGAAACACGCCAAAAGATGCCAAGTCTAACACATGCCCCTCCAGCTGAAAGTAGGGAGAACTACCCAACCCCATTGGAGTTCTCTTCACTACAGGCGGAAGAACCTGGACAGACCATCTGCGTTGTCGTGTTCTGTACCAGGACGGTGTTCCACCGTAAAGTCCATTCCCTGTAGGGAGATGGACCACCTCAGCAGTTTTGGATTCTCTCCCCTCATTTGCATCAACCATCTGAGGGGCCTGTGGTCTGTCTGAACCCGGAAGTGAGTCCCAAACAGGTATGGTCTCAACTTCTTCAGTGCCCAGACCACAGCAAAAGCTTCCCTTTCTATGGCACTCCACCTCTGTTCCCTGGGAAGTAGTCTCCTGCTAAGGAAGACTACAGGCTGATCCAGGCCCTCTTTCGTTCAGTTGTGAGAGCACCGCTCCCACACCATGCTCTGGAAGCGTCAGTCTGCACGACGAATTCCTTGGAGAAGTCAGGTGCCTTGAGCACGGGCGCCGTGCACATGGCTGCCTTCAGGGCATCAAAAGCTTTCTGGCAGGACTCAGTCCAGATCACTTTCCTGGGCTGCCTCTTAGAGGTCAGCTCTGTTAAGGGGGCCACGATGGTGCCATAGCCCTTAACAAATCTCCTATAATAACCGGTGAGACCTAAGAAGGCTCTCACCTCTGTCTGGGTCTTGGGGGCTCCCAAGCCAGAATGGTGTCAATCTTGGGTTGTAGGGGCGCCACCTGGCCGCTTCCTACCTGGTGCCCCAAGTACACCACAGAACCCTGCCCGATCTGGCACTTACTGGCCTTGATCGTGAGGCCTGCACCTTGCAGAGCCCTCAACACTTTCTCAAGGTGCTGTAAATGTTCTTCCCAGCTGGAACTGAACACAGCAATGTCATCCAGGTAGGCAGCACTGAAATCCTCCAGCCCAGCCAACACCTGATTGACCAACCTCTGAAAGGTGGCAGGGGCATTCTTCAACCCAAAGGGCATCACCCGGAACTGGTAATGACCTTCTGGGGTCGAGAATGCTGATCTCTCCTTGGCCCCATCGGTTAAGGCAATCTGCCAGTACCCAGACGTCAAATCAAACGTGCTGAGGAACCGGGCAGCTCCCAACCGATCAATGAGCTCATCAGCTCTGGGGATGGGGTGCGCATCAGTCCTGGTGACGGCATTGAGCCCACGGTAGTCCACACAAAACCGGAGTTCTGGAGTGGCACCGGGCGCCGCAGCCTTTGGGACCAAGACCACTGGGCTGGCCCAAGGACTGTGGGAGGGCTCAATCACCCCTAACGCCAACATCTTAGAGACCTCCTCCTTGATGCTGGCTCTGACCCGGTCAGTCAACCTGTAAATCTTGTGCTTCACAGGATGGCTGTCACCAGTGTCCACGTCATGGGTACACCAGTGAGTAACACCGGGGGTCAGAGAGAACAGTGGGCGAACTGTCCCAACAACTGGCGACAGTCCCCTGCTGCTCCTGAGTCAGAGTAGGGGAGAGGATCACACCCTCTACTGACCCATCATGCTCCTTGGTAGACAGGAGGTCAGGGAGAGGCTCACTCTCCTCTTCCACCCCATCATCTGTCGCCAAGAGCATACTCACTTCGGACCTCTCGAAGTGGGGCTTGAGGCGGTTCACGTGAAGGACCCTTAAAGGGTTCCTTGGAGCCTGCAAATCCACCAGGTAGGTGACGTCACTTTTGCGCTCCTTTACCTCATATGGCCCAGTCCACTTGTCCTGCAAGGCACAAGGTGCTACTGGGGCCATGACCCACACTTTTTGCCCAGGTTGAAATTCGACCAGAGTGGCATTCTGGTCATACCATCTCTTCATTTCTTCCTGGCTTGCTTCTAGGTTCGCCTGAGCGAGTTTCCTGAAGCGGGCAGTTTGGTTTCTAAAGGCCAGCATGTAGCTAAATACATCCTGGGGAGTTTTCCTGGGAGCCGCCTCCCAGCCTTCCTTTACCAAACTCAGAGGTCCTCTCACAGGGTGGCCATACAGGAGCTCAAAGGGGCTGTACCCAAGAGACTTCTGAGGCACCTCCCTGTACGCAAAGAGTAGGCATGGCAAGAGGACGTCCCACTTACGCCTCATGGGTTCTGTTAGACCCTTGATCATGCCTTTCAAGGTCTGGTTGAATCTCTCCACCAGACCGTTTCCTTGTGGGTGGTAAGGAGTGGTGAACTTGTAGGTTACACCACACTCCTTCCACAGGGATGTCATATACTTCGATATGAAATTGGTCCCCCTATCAGAAACCACCTCTCTGGGGAATCCCACACGGGAAAAGATCCCCATTAACGCCCGGCCCACCACTGGCGCCGTCGTTGTCCTGAGAGGGATTGCCTCCGGGTACCGGGTGGCATGGTCCACCAAGACCAGGATGTACCTGTTGCCCATGGCTGTCTTGGGATCCAGTGGCCCCACAATATCCATCCCTACCCTTTCAAAGGGTGTTCCAACAACCGGAAAAGGTTGGAGAGGAGCTTTGACCTTCCTCCCACTCTTACCACTTGCCTGGCAAGTTTGGCAATACCTACAGTGTGCATCTGACTGCCTTCGCATTTGGGGCCAAAAGAAGTGGGTGACAAGCCTGTCAAAGGTCTTGTCCTGCCCCAAATGTCCTGCCAAAGGCACGTCATGAGCCAGACCCAGTAGGAAGGTCCTGAAGCGCTGGGGTACCACCAGTACACGGGCTGACCCAGGCTCAGCAACCTTAGGCTCACTGTATAGGAGACCACTCTCCCAGTAGATCAGATGTGACCCGGACTGATTACCAGCTGCCTGGTCTGCAGCCTGCCGCCGCAGACCCTCCAGAGTAGGGCACTCGCTCTGCTCCCTGCAGAACTCCTCCCTGGTGGGACCCCCTTCTTGCTGCCAATGGGTCAGCTCAGAGATGTCTCCCAGTTCGGCTACTTGCTCCCCTGTAGGCACCGGGGCGTCCCCCTCGAGGTCCGCCTCCTCCCGGTCCGTGGGAACTTCGGGGGCTGGTTTCCCGCGCCCCTGCCCTTTCTCTTGGCAGGGACTTGGGCCACTGTTTCAGGCTCCAAGTCCTCTTGATCACCCTTTCTGGCTGCCATTGACCGAGTAGACACGCATGCCCACTCTGGCAACCCAAGCATCTCCAAGTGAGACCTGAGCTCAACCTCCTTCCATGAGGACTGCTCCAGGTCGATCCCTAGCAGACAATCTACAGGCATGGTAGGGCTCACAACCACCCTCAAGGGACCTGAGACCCCCCATTCAAAGGGAACCTGCGCCACCATACATTGGCGCTCTGAGTTGTCTACAGCAACTACTTGGTGGAATGCTCCTGGGACTACTTGCTTCTCAGACACCAGGTGACACCGGACTGAGGTCACACTGGCTCCAGTATCTCTGAGAGCCTCTACCCTGTTCCCATTAATGGTCACCCAGGTGCTATATTTCTTTGTGTTAGGGGGCACCTGGTTTCCTGGGACCATCTCACTGTCCCCTAGTGAGACAAGGGTCATTTCTGCGGAATCCCCACCCTCCTGTGGGCACCCCTCCTCCCCAAGCGCTACACTCGCCAACACTTTGGACTGTCCACCGGTGGGTGGCTGTGTCCCCTTCGGGCACTTGGGGTCCCCCTTAAAGTGACCTACCTGGTCACATGCATAACACTTGCGGGGGCCGGTCTCAACAGGCTTCCCTGTAGAGACCCCTTTCTTCTCATCACCGGGGGGCTGGGAACCTTTACCCTGGGTTCTAGTTTGGGGCCCTTTAGAGAACTCCTGTGCTTTACCCTTGTCCCCCCACCTTTCTGCTGGGGACCCTGCCCACCTTTGGCTGAGTCTCCCCAAACGCTTTCTTGTGGACCCTGGTACTCACCCAGCGGTCCGCTTCCATAGCAAGCTTCCTGGGGTCAGTTAGCTTACTATCAACTAGGTGCTGGCGCAGATCTGCAAAACATAGACTAGACAAGTGCTCCCACGCAATCAAGTTGTAGAGCCCTGAAAATCTGTTACGCTACTGCCCTTCACCCAACCATCCAGAGACCTGCAGAACACATCCACACATTCCAACCAAGTGTTGGCATCAGACTTCTTACTGGACCTGAACTGACCCCTGTACTTTTCAGGAGTAAGACCATATTTCGTGAGAAGGGCATCCTTCATGTCAGCATAGGTGAGGTGATACCCCTTACCCAAAGCTATCAGAGCATCCCTTGCTTCTTCAGGGAAAAGCGGCCACAATCCTGCACCCCAATTCTCCTCAGGGACCCCATTCATGTGTATGGCTGCCTCATAACCCTGAAACTACCTTTGTATGTCATCCCCCTTCTTGAACTCCTTGCCTACGTTCTTGGGAATGTGCACAATCCTGTCTGCCTTTCTGGACGAATTGCTGCCACCATCTGAGCCTGACTTACTCCTAAGTTCTAGCTCCTTCAGTTCTCTCTCATGCTCTAAGAGCATCTTCCTCTCCTCCATGTCCAATCTCTTCTCCTCCCGCTCACTCTCCAGCCTGAGCTTCTGCAGCTCGAACTGCCTTGCCTCCCGCCTGTCCTCCAGCTCCTCTGGGGACAGACTGCTGCTGCCTGACCTGGCGGGTTCCCCCCTACCCAAAAGCACATCCACCCTGGAAATAGGCTCCTCCACCTCCTCACTGAGATCACCAGGCTGCCCATTGGCATGTCTGGCTGCTACCCAGGCCCTCAGCGCCTTCTGTAGCTCCTCCTTCCTTGTGAGGCCTTTAATTTGGACTTTCAAGTTTTTACAAATCGCTCGTAACTCCTTTACGGCGTAGGATTCCAACCTGTCCTCCTCAAAGATAACTTCCAGAGATGCAACGGATGATGCAATTGATTCAGGCATGACAAAAGTCGTGAGTTGAAAACTGGCAAGATCAAAAATAGGCCAAAAGAAAAAGAACCAGTATGTGGTACGTAATGGTCTGCGATATGGTAGTAGTGCACACCAATCACTGTAAGTCAAGTGCAAACACAAGTCCTATCCTCACCGCTGACAACCAATGTTAGAAATGGGATCTCTAGTTGGCAAGGGCTTGCACCTTTGTCCAAGTAGGGACCCTTCTTCCTAGTCAGGGTAAGGGTTGTTACACTCGTGAAGTAACCCCTGCTCACCCTCGTGGTAGCTTGGCACGAGCAGTCAGGCTTAATTCAGAGGCAGTGTGTAAAGCATTTGCACATAACCAACAGTAATACAGTGTAAGCACTACAAACGGACACCACGCCAGTTTAGAAAAATAACCAATATTTTATATACTCAAGACAAGACCAATTACGACAAAAATCCACAATACTATACTTTACGAATGAATGCTTGATACGGTAACTTCTTCTTTGCAGGAATAGCACAAAAGCAAAGTTCGTACGAGTCGGTAGCTCCGTCCGAGCCTACCGTGATGCTGAAAACCACAGAGTCTAACAGTTCCAGCCGACCGCGTCGATACGGGCCAGCAGAGTCGTGAACAGACTCGGTTACAGTACCTTTCTCGTTGTGGCTGGTACGGAGTGTACGAGCCGGTCGGCGTTCGTCGCGGTTGCGGCGCAAGATGGAGCGATGCAAGGTGCGGTGTCCCTCGATGCGGTGCAGGCAGCGGCTCGATGAGCGTCGTGCAGACGGAGTCGGTGAGTCCAAGGCGTGCGATGCAGGGCGAGACGATGCTCGATGTGGTGCTGACAGGTTGCGATGCAGGCGACCAAGCCGGAGTGCGGGAGCTGGCGTCGGACAGCGGTGCGAGTCGGAGCGGTGCGTCGCAGACGTGCGAGCGGTGCCCCAACTGCGGTGCGGTCACGACTCTTGAGCCAGTTGCAGCGACCTCGTCGGTCGGGTCCGGTTGGTTCAGTGAAGCGATGCGATGCGAACTGCGGTGCCCACAGGTCACGGTGCAAGCAGCGGCTCGATGTTGGCGGCGTCGGACGTCGCCACGGTGAGACCAGGGTTGCGATGCGAGCGGGGCGATGCGGTCTGCGGTGCAAACAGGTCACCGGCCAGGGATGGATTCGGTTGACGGAGTCGGTTGCGGTTCCCTTCCTCTGTGGCAACTGAAACAGCGTTCCAGAAGCGGTACCCAGAGGCTTGTGAAGTCTTTGTAGTCCCTGAGACTTCTTAACAGGAGGCCAGCTCGGTTCCTGGCCCTTGGAGATACTCAGCACAAGTTTGTAGAAAGTTCAGTCCAGTCCTTTCACTGCCCAAGACAGAAGCAGCAACTGCAGGCCAACCCAACAAAGCAACAACACAGCAAAGGGGCAGTACTCCTCCTGGCAGCTCTTCCAGCTCTTCGTCTTGGCAGGTTCCTTGATTCCAGCGAGATCTAAATTCATGGGGTCAGGGCCCCAATATTTATATCCCAAATTCCTTTGTTCTCTGAAGGCAGAGAGGCCTTTGCCTAGTCCAAACCAGTTCTGGAGCACTTTGTTGACAAGTCTCCGTCCCTTCTTTCAGTGAGTAGGCCAGGGACATCAGACGCACCACAGGAGTTGGAGCCAGCATTGTGGAGGGAAGGCACTGTCCTATTCAGGGCCCAGGTGCGACCCCTCCCACCCATCTACACGTAGATCTTGCTATTCAGCCCTGTGCTGACTCACCCTGTCTCCTGGCATCCCCCAGCCCCTGTCACTCACATTCCAGACAAGGAATACACAACCTCGCAGAGGCAGGCTTGGATGGTTAGACAAGAAAATACCCACTTTCTAAAAGTGGTATTTTCAAACACAGAATGTTAAAACCAACTTCCCTAAAAGCTGCATTTTATCATTCTAAGTCCAGGCATACTAAACTCGAATTTCTACCACGTTCCCGGGGTCAGTTAGGATTATAAACTGTAATAATCAAAACTGCCCGTTCTGGCCTAGGGGGAACAGGTAGCCTTGCAATAGTGAAAAACGAACTAGGCTGTAATTCACTATCAGGACATGCCGCACACACCAGGGCATGTCCTACCTTTCGCATACAACGCACCCTGCCCACAGGGGTACCTTGGGCCTACCTTAGGGGTGACTAACATGTAGCAAAGGGAAGGTTTAGGGACTTGCAAGTGTGTGCACTTGCCAAGTCGACATGGCAGCCCCAGGCTGCGCACAGGCTCTGCGTTGGCAGGCCCGAGTTACACTTTACGGGCTGTTTGCGTGGGTGGCACAATCCAGTGCTGCAGCCCACCAACAGCATTTGGTCTATAGGCCCTGGCACTCGCAGTGCACTTTACAAGGGACTGACACATAAACCAAATAGGCCAATCATGGAAACACCAATCCATAATACATTTTATACAGGAGCACTTGCACTTTCCCACTGGACCGCAGTGAGGAAAGTGCGCAGAATCATTACACCAGCAAAAGCAGAGTCGAAACCGGGAGGTCAGAAAGCAAAAAGTCAGGGGAAACACGCCAAAAGATGCCAAGTCTAACAGCCTCCCTCCACAAATCTACCAAGCCCATGGACTGGAGCCACTCTCTGCCTTCCTGTGATATCTCCCCAGCCTGTGAGTATCTACTACCCGTCCTGTCTTTTGCATTGTCCATAACTATATTTAGATCCCCCCCTATGATCGTCTTACGCTCTTGCCTGTGCATGACCTCGGAGAGGGGAAACTTCAGGAATTTCTCCTGACCTGTGTTAGGTGCGTAGGTGGAGCCTATCACTAGAGTGTGTCTCCCAATCTTAAATACATGAGCCAAGAGTCTTCCTTTGATTTCGGCCACCCTTTCCCCCAGCGTCCCCTTGAAACGCTAAACAACTAAAATAGCCACCCCGCCTTTTTATCCGGGGTAGATGAGAAGAACTGTTGGGGGGAAGAATCGTGATCTCATTCTATGCCAGTCTTTGGAGAGGAGAGGGGTCTCCTGGAGGAGGCACACATCCGCCTCCATGTTTTCCAAGTAGGAAAGGATGGACCTCCGTTTAGAGGGATTATTAAGGCCTCTCACGTTGAGAGTGAGAATTTTCATTGTGGACTGGGACATGACTTGTTGTAGTGATTGTACCATCGTTGGCCTGCCTCTGGATCCTTGTGATCTCTCTTCCCCCTTGTCTCCCAAGCCTTGCCTGACCTCCAGTGCATAAGGACCATCCCCTCAGCGCCCTTAACCTGCATACCAGTGTCCCACCCTCCCCTCCCTAACCCCAACTGTAAGTCCCATTGAACCCCAAAATGTCCAGGGCCCGCCAAACGTGTTCGCGTGACCTTGGTGTTCAGAAAAGTTGAGAGCATTGTGTGGCCGATTCCCTGAGTCTCCCCGCTCCCTTCGAATGTCCCCGCCACCCGCCCAGCCCTGCATATGTCACTTATCTGCCCCTCAAGCGTTCAGGGTGTCTTCATGGGGGGATGTCTCCTTAGACAGCGTCTCCCGCACCGACTGTCGTTCTTGCGCTATTGTCGTGGGGTCACGTCTCATCGCTCGCTCTGTGTTACGCCTCCCGGTGACCTTTTGCCATCTGTCTCGGGGGGGTCCTGTTCTGCCGACTCTCCACCTCCTCCTGATGTGGATTCCCGATTCCCAGCACCCGGCAAGTGTCTTGCAATGATCTGAGCTGATGAAATTTGCCCTGCCACTTGAAGATTAGCCGGAAAGGGTGGCGCCATGAATATGCTACTCCTTGGTTACGAAGGTGTGTGGTTGCCATTCGAAACTCTCTTCGCTTTTGGAGGGTGATTAGGGCCAGATCTTGGATGGGATGGTCCTGATATCTCAGGGGTTGCTTATCTCTGGCTGCACGCAATATGCGTTCTTTCAGTTGGAAATCTGGGATGTAGGCCAGGATATCTGGCGAGGGTGCCGGCGTTCGACGCGGGAGACCCACCCTGTGCACCCTATCTATTTTGATTTCAAAGTCCAGTGGGGCATCCAGTACACTCCTGAAGAGACCTTGTAAGTATTGCGTGATGTCCGGGCCTTCTTCCTTGGGTGGAACTCCCTTAACGCGGATGTTATTTCGCCGAGAGCGATTCTCCAGGTCTTCTGTGTGTGCCTGGAGATCGATCTGTTGAGCCTTGAGCCGGAGAATCTCTTGCTGCAGTTGTTCCACTTCCTCCTCACGGGCTTGTTCTTGATCTTCGATGGAGGCCACACGCTCTCCCATGACATCGATGTCCCGCCGTACCTCCTTCATCTCTCTCACTATTTCCCCTTCCAGGGCCTCGGGGGGTTGTGTCCTGTCCATCTTGTGTTGCTGGGGAGAGTCTCCCTTCACCGCTACTGGTCGGCGGGAGTTTGGTCAGCATCTCCTTGAGGTTCCGGTCTTTCTTGCCCCGTACTGAGGTCATGGCTGCTGCACCTCCCACTGCCGCACTGGTCCGATCTGCCCCGTCCCGAAGGGCCTTTATGCCGTGGCCCCAGCCGATGTCATCTCACCAGGGCGTCGTCCAGCTGATCCCAACCCCAGGCTGTCGCTGAAGGCGCAGGGTCCGCTGGCGGTTTCTCTCTCTGGGTGCTTATCTCCGGTGGGGCCTCAGAGGTCACTCCCTTTCGTCATCTCCCAGGCCTTGCTTCCACTTTCTCCCCTTAATTGCCCACTTGGGTGTCTGCAACGTGCTCTCGTTCTGTGAGTCCAGGCGCAACCGTCGCCACAGAGGGCTCTGCGATAGGACGGCCTGTCTCGCAGGTCTTGTGGCCGCTAGATTACTCCTGCCCACAGTAGTCACTCCCTAGCCCTGGGTGAATCCGGGCCGTGTCTCGCGGTGTCCTCACTCTTTGCCGTCTACTCCAGGGGGGTTCTCAATGACTGGGCCCCTTAAGTATGAGCCGCGTCCCCCTCGCTGTCCACGGGCCCTCAGGTTTCGCAATCTCTCAGTCTCCGCGGCTTCTCACCGGGTATCCCGGCCTCTCACTTGCGGGCTTGGATTCCCGGCTCCCGGCGTATCAATATCACCGCTAGCCTAGGGGTCACACAGCATTCCGCCCCGGGACTCCACGCGTCTGACTTCCCCTGGGCCCTGTCTTCTTCCGTTGGCCGCCCTCTGCTTTTGTGCCACTTCCCCGCTTCTCACCTGTGGCGCCGCTATAGCCGTGCAGCCAACCCGCGAGACACACACCAAAGGCGCAGGGGTCTCACCGATCCGGCGGTCACAGTCCTCTGCCCAGAGCACCGCGCTCCGGGGGAGATTTGCAGGCTGGTGCTCCCTGCGGGTAGCCTCTCTCGTCCAGCAGTCCGTCCCGGGTTCACGGCTCTCAGCTCCGCCGATTTTGCCGCCCCATTCTACGCCAACCGATGTTGTCGGCCGAATCACTGTGGGGCAGAGTGGCAGCGTTTCGGCTCTCCGCCGCTTCAATTATCAGCCCTTTCAGGCTCTGCTGGGCCCCGCCACTATCTTGGGGTTCTGGCCTCCCGCCGATCTCAGCCGCATGGATATGGGCCCGGACCCAGGCGCTTCGTCTTGCCCGCGTGTCCCTCGCCGCTACGTGCCTTTTACTTTTGCTCGCTGCTCTCCAATGTTCCCCGGTCCGTCTTACCGGAGGCGCTATCTGCCACTGGGGAGATCTGACGTGGAGATCGGCCTCAGCGGGCCCAGCCGAGCCCAGCCGCCATTTCCTTTCACCGGCCTTGCATCGTCCCGAGCCCTCACTCTCACTGTAGCGGGCCCTAGCTCCGGGCATCCAATTCCTCTCGGGTGCAGTCGGGGACAAAGCATATGCTTCCCCCCAAGATGGGGCTCTGTGAGGGAGTACCGCACTGTTTTAGGCTGGATTGGGCCCTCGGGAGCGGGGAGACGAGAGAAACACGTCTTACTCGCTCGCCATCTTGGCCACGCCCCGCTTGGTGCTCAATTTAAATGTAAAAAAACAATAGACAGACAATACACTTCATCTCTGTGCTTGCAGTGTTCATATTATTCAAAATTTCAATAGTGTGTGAACTTTTACCAATAATGCATCTTATTATTACAACATCTTAGTTTATCATTAGCATATATTTTAACCCCTATTGGAAAAGTAAAAACAGTACAAAACCAGTGCTTCTAAGCGTTGTGAATCAGCTGGTAAAACAAAGTTCCAACACACACCACATTGGCAAAAATAAAACCCGGACTGGATTATCACATGTTATGTATATATATGCCTGCATATATTCATTGTTTTAGCACTATGGTAGAATTCTACCTTTTCTTTACTCTAGTAGTGCTCATAATCGTATATATCTGTTTCTGTCTTATGGTTGTTGCAGCGCACGTATTATATACTAGAATGACACTGGTTCAATAAATAGTTATTGAAAATGTCCCTACCGTTTATTCTGTGTATCTCTCTGAGACAAAGTAAGCACGAGTGACTGAGCGAAAAGTACTGTACTGTTTCCACGATCCCTGAGGGGTCAGGATTGATATGTTCGATAGTTGCCAGAAACTATTCGCTCCTTGGTAAAAGGGGCGCATAGTGGCACTGTGAGCTAGCTACAGACTAACATATCGTTTGGGGGTGCCTGGAATCAGTCTGGACACCAATCCCTTAGTTTATGTTGTCTAAACGCGCAGATCCTATATAGATTTGTAGGAACTACACGACATGGCACCGCCAACATTGGTTTGGTTCTTATTTAACAGTCAAATCTGAGTAGTTCAGTCGTGCTTTCTCAGAGATCCCTACTCACACCTACCCAGAGACGTCTGGAGTGGGAAGGGGAAATGTCCGCCACAGGCATATCCTATGTATTGGCTGTAGGTTTATTCAAGCTTCAAGGATTATAATTCCCTACATTGTGCATAAAGCCTTATCTCAAATTTCCTCGACACTCCTTTTCAACAATGTCTGTTAAAGAAAACACAGCAGCATTACATGCAAATGCAGCAGGGGAAGGAGAGTAAGAAGGTGCTATTGTAGTGTAGTTCCTATTTCCCTAATAGGCTCTGCGCATTGGAATAATATAACCTATAAACTTGACATAGGACTAAGGTCGGTATGTCCCTATCGAGTATATTAAACTTAATTACTTGTGCCAGCTAGCTCAGAGGCCACTAGAAACTCCTTGAGAACAAGAAGGGAGTAGTTTCTGGCAACCGAAAAACATGACCACTTTGTTTCCCTTTAGAATCGGAACACGTCTCAGAATCGTGGAAACAATAGATAACAGTTTCACTCAGTCAATCGTGCATGCTTAGTTTCTACAGAGTTACACAGAAAGGAAAGACGGGCGTTTCAATAAAAGGGTTTTATTGAACAGTCTTGTTTCTCGTGTAAGAGATATGTGCTGTTATGATCACAAGACAGTATGCAAGATAAATAATGTACAGCGTAAGCAGTAGAAATAAATAATACTGCGCTAGCATTATCTTTTAGCATATATTCACGTACATAAATAACATGAGCTAAAAATGCGAGTACTCATACGATGCGTCTCTAAGCTAGTTCTACCCCAATGTACCTAACCTAGTCTAGGTGTAGGGAAAGGTAGAAGTAGGTGGAGTATTCTCTAGTCTGGTATACTAAGAGTATGTTAATTATAGTATGCCAAAAGTCCCTCTAGGTTCTAGTCAGCTCCATACCTCGAGAATGAGAGAGGTGGGAATCTCTTGCCGGATCTGGAACTCTAACACCCCGCGAAGGAGTCAGAACACTGGAAGCTGGATTCGTCTGCGTGCAGGAATGACAGCGTCTTCTCAGTGCGTCAGGCCGGGATACGGGCTCCTCTGAAGTCGAGGTCTCCTTTAACTTGCTTGGGCAAGGGAAGGTATATTTATACCTGGTTGGTGTCTTGGAATGTTAGCATTGACGTGAAGTCGGACAGAGGAAGACGTCCGGAATGAACCCTTAAGGTATAACGGTTCATACATAATAGAGGAGTTCTTGGAGAAATCAATAGTCCTGTGCTAGGGGAACTCCCGAAGCTTAAGGGTCTGGTTTCTAAGAACTCGTTGTGACGTTAGGGTGGACGGATGTCGGTGACCATGCCTGTATTTGGAGTGCATGGCTAATGCCTAAATAAGGACTGGGATTCTATGCCTATATAAGGGCAATGCGAATTGTGCCTATATAAGGACATGATTCAGGAAAACCTATATACGGACACCTAAAGCGGAATACAACACCCACTCCACTTTCGATTGAACGATAATACTAAATGCTAAACATTTAAATGCTAAACATAAAATTGAGTACAACATGTTGCTAAAAACATTTCTAAAAGCATTTTTAAAAGAAGTTCAAAACTGTTGAAATGCAATAGGTACTGTACATTTAAAGCATAGTTTTCATTCTAAGCATATAACGGAAGTAAAATGCAACGTGAATGAAACAGAAATATATACATTTGACGAAATGGTCGATAAGTTCTCAAAATCAAAGCCATTGCATATCATGGAATTAAATGAAATGTTAGACAAGTAAGGTGACAATGTGTCCCTGGAAGTATTCAAAGAAGTCCGTTTTATAAGACTAGTTCTACTGTAAGCAGATTGTTCATTTGCCATGTCATTTCAAAAAAAAATTTTAAAAAGAAAAAGTTCAATTTCTGGGAAAAGTTCTAAGTTTTGAAAATATGAAGGCCAAATTTCATTGTTGCCCTGGTACACTGTGAGCCGAATCAAAGTCAGTGTATGGGTCTGGCGTAAACATTAGATCATCTATTTCCGTAGCCAAAATATCGTCCACCGAAGTTGGTGACATTTGGAACACCTCGTTCAGAAGGTTAATTGCACAGAGATGAGAAACATCGCCTTCAGCAGAAGAAGCAATGTTCGCGTCCATTGTTACCTGTGTGCCCGTTGATCCATCTCGTACCTCAGCAGCAGCCGGAAGCGTCTGTGAGATCTCAATGAATGCCACCATCAGGATTGGAAGCCTCTGGGGACAACACACAGCATGGGCCATTATCGGGTCCAGCAGAGTATTGATATCCGTTGGCATGACTGATGGGAGTGTTAGACAGGTGTCTAGCACGCATTCTTCACCGCAAAACAGGCAGCGTAGAACAGGTAAGATGCAATATTGCCAGATTGGTCTGAATGACAGGAACCACGTTGTATTAAGTTCCCATAGACGAGGGAACCAAAAGCTGTACTATTCGCTCACGGCATTTCCGTTCAAGGAGGGCTCTCTCCACATCGCTCGGAGTGATGTTGGCGAAGAGGCTTGCCATAGCGTAGTAGGAGGAATAGAAACAGAATTCCTGCAACAAGTGCTAGAATTAACGGCACACCACCAAACACCGAATGTGCGAAGTTTGGGATGATTCCGAGGACAGCCTGGAACGGTGCTAATAGTCCGGAACAGATGGTCTTAAATACATGTACAATTCCGCTTGTATCAGACATGTTAAAGATACGTCCTATCATTTCTACGAAATGTATAGGGCAGTTTGTACGAATTAAAGCTTGTATCTCAGCCGAAGTCCTTGCAACTTGTAGATCATAGGTTTCTTTGGCCGAGGTCAAAGGCACTGATTGTTGTATAAGCATGGCTTTCATTCTGCTTAAAGTATCAAATCGTATAAAGGAGACATTCAACGAAGGCCATAAAGGCGACTCCCTGACTGTGTCTATTGGGGCAAACAATACTTGCATACAGCAAGTGACCCTGGAGTTGACCGTTACTAGATATGGGATGCCTGGCAACATGCCACAGCAAATCTGATCATTCAACATGAGGTAACTCCCATTAGAAAGTTGTCCAAACGTTGGATTAATCACAGCAGCTGGTGTACCCTGCTGGTGGCAGGACAAATTTGCCACAGAACCATTACAAGCCCCGTGTAAAAATATGTCCTGACAAATCAGTGAACAGCTTAGTGCACTTTCACAGTGTGTACCGCTCAGAAACACTTCACGATCCCCACTCAAACATCTATATGTGTAAGGTAGATTCCAGGATGTCTTAATGTATTCTTTACCCAACCTTTCATATTTGCCTGCTTGCATCTGTTTAAGGCAATACTGAAACTGAAAAGTAGTCACAGGTAGACTAATTTTGCCATGAATAAGCCATTCTGTAGCTGGTTTTTCTGCCACTGTGAATGGTAATTTCTCAAGTTTTTCAATGCTCAGTACTGTATACTTTGCTCCCCTTTGTGCCAGTTCGATCTGTTTATCAGTTAGATTGTATTCTGCAAACAGAGCCGTCGTGTTGATAAAACGCCAAGGCACATAGCCCGCACGCAAAGATTGCAGCGTCCAGCTTAATAACATAATAGAACGTAACTGAGACTGGCCTTGCTGTAACATGGCTAAATCTTGTTCCAGTATGTCGATAGCAGAGGATACAATACTGTCCAATGAATAAATTCTGGAGGACAAAGTTGTTAACCCATTGTCGACCACAGAGAGAGTTTTTTCTAAATTAATACGATCAAGTTCACGTATTCGTTCTGCGGCCTCCATCTGTGACACCTTCCATGCTTCATTATAAGCAGCATAAATGCCGGCATATATGAAACGTTTTTGACGCGGTTTTCTTGGTCCAAGCAAGAATTCCCTAAGGTCTGCGACTTCTTTAAGTAAAGATAAGTGTTGTTTCACATCCTTAAGTGTAGATTTTTGCAGCCAATCGAGGCATAATTTTCCTACACTGTATGTTGTTACTACCCCCGGATGCTGTCTTTGGACGTATCGTGGGTCTGGCCTATGAATAGTAAACCCCTGTGTTTTATTCAGGAATCTCTCTTGACAGTTGTTTGTGCCCGTGGGCCAGATCAACCGTTTTCTCCAATCAGGATTTGTTCTGTTGAGTTGTAGTATGGTGTCAACTGTAACCGCTGCCTTTGTATTGTTATCACTTGCAGGTGTTGGTACAGAAGGATTTTTCATGTCTTTGATCTTGGCTAGACCAAGGCAAGACGTTTGTTGGACTGTGTCATTCAAAAACATTATTTGTTGAGGGACGATACAGGCTCTAAATAAAGCTTCTATCCCCTGCACTTGCCAATCTTTAGTACCCCAGACAGAGTTTGTGTCTATTGCGTTTTTTTGCTCTGTCCCCTTCTAGCTTCCAAGGAACGACCATCAAGTCGCCGCTTGTGTCAGCCAAATTTGAGTCGACCTTGTATCCTGAGTGAGGGGCACTCGTGTTTCCCTGTATCGATTCCCATTGCCGATACTCAACCTTTAAGCACGTATCTGGCCTTCTTGTCTTCTTGCCAGACGAGCATCTCTCCGTTTTCAGCGTCTGGCTGCCGCCATTGATCATCGGCTTGCAGATCTTGTTCATTACCCTTGGAACTCCAGGGTCCGCCTAATCAAGCTAAGTGGCGGCCTGTTTCTCTTCAGTGCATCATTTTGCCTGCATTTTGAACCTCACCGCCTTCGCAGTTCAGGCCTTACTTCATTACAGCTTGTTTAGCCAACTACGTCGAGCTTCTTTGCATGGCCTCTTTGGCCTGTTTACCCAGAAGACTTCCTGATTTACCGAAATTATCCCACCACTTCACTGTTCCATTACCCACGCCCTGAGGAAGGTGTTTGGCCATATCCGGTCTTCACACCGAACGCGCGTCTACGTTGTTGTTTATATTGTTTTGTCATATTGTCTTAGTCACTGTTTGAGTGTTGTGAGTCTGTACGCCAGAGGTATGATAGTATGTTTGTATATATGCATGTGATTGAATGAATGGTGGGACTGTATATATATATATATATATTTAATTATTGCCTTTGTATTACATCTGTGTACCTTCTCATTTTTCATTGAAATAATAAATCCATTTTGTGATATTTTTGCTTCTTCTATTCTCAGCACTGTTCAGATTATTATATCATATGACGTGAAGCATATTGTTAAACCAATGGGTAGGGACCCTTCCTGTTTGATTGTCGAGTTGTAGTATGGTGTCAACTGTAACCGCTGCCTGTGTATTGTTATCACTTGCAGGTGTTGGTACAGAAGGATTTTTCATGTCTTTGATCTTGGCTAGACCAAGGCAAGACGTTTGTTGGACTGTGTCATTCAAAAACATTATTTGTTGAGGGACGATACAGGCTCTAAATAAAGCTTCTATCCCCTGCACTTGCCAATCTTTAGTACCCCAGACAGAGTTTGTGTCTATTGCGTTTTTCCACAAGTTGAAACCCTGTCTAGACAGTTGGGCAATAAATGCTGCAGAGTAAATCTGTTTTGTATTAGTTAACATAATTTTCAGTCCTGTTTTGTTCACATTTTTATAGTAAAATGTTTCTGGATCAGATGTATTGTATCCTGAAAAATATGGAAACTTTTTAGCAAATGTTTTTGAACTACCTTTTGGTGGTGTAGGACAATGCTCCCATTGGTTAAACATAAACACATTTCTAGGTGTTGCAGATTTATGCAAAAAATGATGACCATAGTGGTTATAGCAATACAGCTGTTCATAGTCTGATGAACCCTCTAAATATTCATTATTAGAAAATGCAGCAGATTTTTCTAGGTCAAACATCATGTTATTTACAGTTTCAAAGTCCCAATCATCAGAATAGGTACTGGATGAAACAAAATCACTTAGTGAGATCTTAAATAAATGTGGAATGTTCAAATATTCCCTAGGGCCAAAAATATCGAAATCTGTTTTGTCCCACACTATACCATCCTGTATAGGAACGGCTCTGATGTTCACTGCAGACAAGTCTCTTGTTTCACGATGGGACGATTTGTGAGGTTTCAAAAGTAAGTTCACTTCTTTTCGTTCAATGTCCACATGGATATATCTGCCATTTATAAGCACGCTCATAGTCATAACCAAAGCTAGCCAAAGCAGAAAGAAAAATATTCCAGAAATAACCTAAAGTTCTATCCATGGTGAAACCAGATAAGTCTTTTTCAAAAAATGTAAAAAGTCTTGTACTTGCTGTTTAAAAGTTTTTGATGCTGGCGACGTCTCGAGTTCACTCGGATCCTCAGAAAACGTATCAAAGTTAATGAAATAGCCAGAAGCAGTTCTGTCAATTGTTGGAATTGCATCAGGATTTGTAGAAATCGCTGGAACCAGTTGATCACTTGTTACATTGGTGTAGACAGGTGTATTTGGACAAACTGTTACTTGATTTTCAAGAGGGATGAGTTCCATAGCATTGTTGCTCAGTCCTTCATCTGTTACTGCTGAATTCTCGATTGTTATCAGTCTTTCAGTCTGAACCTCTTGGATAGTAGCAAGAGGAGTGTGTCTGCTACTAGGTCGGAGTCCACAAGGCCTACTATTTAGTATTGGCCACATACTGTGGTTTGATGAGGTCGATGGACACATATCTTTTCTCCTTTTTTCCAGCAAGGGGCGGCAGAAGTACTGTTCTTGTTCCGTGTATGGCTAGGACAGGTACTGGTTGTCTGTAAGAAGGTCCAAATTCCTTCTTGTCCGCAATTTTTTCTCTGACTAGATCCCCAACTTTTGGAATCCAGACAGGCCTTGCTGGGACCGCTGGTTTTTCCCCAGTGCGGGTTGGCTGCAGGAATACGTTGCTTTGTTTCGATCTTAGTTTGTTTAAATCCTGTAAAACAGCCAAACGATATTTGATATCAAAGGGTTTATTTTCCACCACTGTGCCTCTACATTCTAGATCTGGCACCCACATTCTTGTCCCAAATAGGACCTCATATGGAGTGACCCCCCCTAGAGAACTTCTTGGCAAATTATTTAATGAGCGTTGGACCCACCCATCACCCGAACCTAATACCCTAGCTGTTATAGACTGCTTTATGTCCCGGTTGTTCCTTTCCACAACAGAATTTCCCTCAGGATGAAACGGAGAGGAGTACCGCAATGCAACGCCCAGACTGGCCATGGCTTCTTTGTAAGCTCGAGAGCTAAACGCAGGGCCCTGGTCAGAATGTAGCGTGCCTATTGCGTATGTGCCGATAAAGACTCGCAAATCTTTTATAACAGTTCGAGCGTCAGCCGAGCGCTGAGGCCATATCCATAGGAACCTAGAGCAAGAATCCACTGCGACCATGATATATTTATAGTTACCGTCCCTTTGCAAGGGACCGCAGTGGTCCAGGTAAACACAAGCTAATGGTTTGTCTGAAATTAACAGGGGTGTCTGCGTAGGACGTTTCACTGTGGAGACTTTCATCTGTTGGCATATTTCACATTCCAGAACATAGTTCTTGGTCTGTTTCCTAATGCCAGGCCACCAATATCTTTGTTTTAGTAAAGATACTGTTGCAGAAATACCTGCATGGGCAGAGGCTATCCCTTCATGTGCTGCTAGGATTAGTCCTAATCTGCGTTCCTTGTTTGGAATTATCCTATCCCCCACACCAGGGATTCGAGCAAAAGGAACATTGTTCGCATCAATTACATAAGAGTACTTGAGTGGAAACTTTTTTGGTAACGCTGCACCACTGCCTTTGCTCGTAGCATTGACAGACAACATTATCTCACTGTCTATTCTCGTTTTTGAACGAGTGTTCGCAGCTACGAAAGCCGTCTGAACAGCCCCCTTTGCGGCTTCGTCAGCCAATGAATTCCCTGCAATGTGAACGCCATCACGTTGATGGCTCAGTGTGTGTATCACGTGAGCCTTTGGTAGTTCGCTTTTTAACTGAACTACTTGTTCCCAAAGCGTTTTATGCTTTATTGTGCCACCTTTTGCATCTTTGAACCCATTTTCAAGCCAAGTTTGTATATATTCATTATACGACTGCACACAGTAGAAAGAATCGCACACTATTAGTGTGGGGAATTCGCGATCTGTACTTTCAAGTGCCAGTTTGAATGCTTGTAGTTCAGCTCGCTGAGCTGTACAATCTCCTAGAGATTGCGTTTTTGTGACCATAGGTCTGAAGTTGCCATCGCGCATGCGACCTTTAACGATTGCGCACGCTGCACTGTAAGCTTGCTTACTCCCTGTAGCGGGTTGTGCGGATCCGTCAGTGTAAATTATGAATTCGTACTGATCGAGAGGCAGAATCTCAGTGGGCAGAGGATATTCATGTTCATATTGCAGGAACGCTTGTGTTTTTAGATCAGGATCAAAAACATTTTAAACATCTGTTGCAGCAAGAGAATTAACCCATTGTATCCATCTCGGATGTAATGCTTTAGCATTTGGAATGCCTGCTTTAGTTACCGCCTCTAGAGCCGGAACTGGGGTTACGACAATAATGCGTTTCCCTTGGGCTAGAGCTCTTTCTTTTGCTACTGCAGTTTGAACTGCTGTCAGTATTTTTTCAGTTGAAGTGAAGCGCATTTCTGCTTGTGTATACAAATGTGATTTGTATGGAATTGGTACTTTTTCACCCTCATTAAAATGTTAAGTAGGTTAATCCGCATTGACCCGAAATTATTCGTATCACTAAATTGCGTTGACTTACGCGTGTTTGTAAGTGCTTTGTTGCTAACATGTTAGCTTGGAGTGAACGCAAGATGTCTGTGTGTTCCTGTGTCCAGTTTTTGATTGAAAAATCAGGTTTGATTAATGCGTAGAGAGGTTTAACCCTTTCTGCGTAATTTAGAATGTAAGTTCTTCCAAAATTTAGGAAACCCAGGATGGATTGTAAATTTTTCAGCGTCTTTGGAGGTTGGAGCAGCGCACACCTTTCTAAAAAGTTGGCTGCCAAGCTCTTGCCTTCACTTGAAAGCTCATATCCTAGAAAAAGGACATTGAGATGGGCAATTCTGGATTTTTGAAGTTGAACTTATAGCCCTCAGAGGCGAAGCCCAATATAATGGTGCTCACCCTGTTCAAGTGTTTGTCCAGGTCATCGTCTGTCAGATAGATGTCATCGACATATGACAATGCCTCATTATCATAAATTTGTAGTAACTCCGTTACCCTCGCTGAGAATAACCCCGGGCTGTTCTTGAACCCTTGTGGGAGTCGACAAAATTGACGCTGGGTCCCCATTATTGAGAAAGCTGTTAAGTACCTGCTTTCAGGTGCTATGTTTTGACAAAAGAAACCATTTGAGATGTCTAATGTGGTTTTATATTTTTTACGCACAATGTTATTCATTAATGCTGTACTATGTGCATTTTGTACTGCAAAAGTTTTTGAACAAATGTTTAAGTGTCTGTAATCCAAAACTAGACGATATGTATTGTCTGGTTTGGAGACCGGAAACAAAGGATTGTTCATTGAAGAGGTGCATGTTTCAATCACCCCTTGGTATTCAAGTTGATCTAAGATCTCCCTGACCTGTTTTTTAGCTTCTTGCTTTATTGGGTACTGCCTTTGTGCAGTAGGTTCATTTTTTAAATGTATTTTATGGTGAGGTGAGTCCTCATCCCATCCTACATGATTTTTATATAATGCTGGGGCCTGGGCAACTGCCCATTTCCTGGCATAAGTATATTTTAGATGAATTGGAATATGGTTAGAGAAGGCAGGCATAATAATGTCCTCGCCATGTGGGCACTCCCTGACAAATTGTGGTGGCCAGTCTTTTTCTGCTAGAAGTATGTCATAACCCCTTGAAAGTTTTTCCCAAAAGAGCGCTTTCACCTGTTTAGGTGTGTCTCCCTCCATCCGGAGTGTTATTTCATATAACTTTTGTGGAGTACTAACCCTGGTGTCTACAGTCTCAACTGTGATGTACTCATTCAAGTCCACTATCTCCAGAAGTTCCTTCAGGTTCTGGCGAGCTATTGTGACTTCTGCTGCACTGTCCAGCATTGTCTGAGCCCATTCTCCGTTCTTGAGTTGTGTTCTCAGTATCCTCGGCAAGTCTGACCTTCAGACCTGCTACCTTCTTTTTTGAGAATTGAGGTTTAGATTTACTTTTCGGAACGTGTTTGTCATCTTTCGATTTCACGCGTTCTTCTCTATGTTCTGACGTCCGCTACTTTCCGATGTCTGTGATGAGATCTGAAAGGTACGAGAGGAACGTGTATCAGTATCTTGATACCTGTCAGGCTTTTTTAAATTATCCCTATTCCTGAGGTTATACCTCCTTTCAGAGGGCTCCTTTTGAGGAGACCTACCTCGGGATTGAGAACGGTTCTCGTTTGAATTTTGTTTATTAGTTTCCCACTTCTTTTTAGAAGATGTAGGAGTTTGTTTAATAGAGTCCTTCTCAGGACCTTCAGATAGTTTTGGCTTCAATGGTCTTCCACCCAAACTATCTCTGCCTAATTCTGCATAAGATTGTTCTATTATTCTGGGTAGTTCTGTTTGATGTTCTGTAACATCGAATTCCCTTAATCGTTGGCGGATCGCCACTGCTGCTGCCTCCCCTTTAATATTAGATAATATTATTGTTGAGACCTGGTCGAAATTTTTCAGTAATTTCATACCTAAATTCAGAGCAGGCTCTGCCCCGTATTCGTTTTGAATTTGTTTCAGGACATCCGGTATTACCGCAATTGACGGAATACCATGTGTTTTAGTATAGATGGCAGCAACGGCTGAGCCCCAAGTGGTGCAGTCTTCCAGTTGTGGTGTGATCCCCATTGGTAAACAGATTGTTAGGATTCTGTGTTTCTCATACGGGCTAGTATTTGGAAATACTGCTTCGATTTGAGTAATTTTTTGAGCTATCCAGAATGGAATTTGCTCACGTTTTGTGGGCATTTTACCCATGACTGCGTATAGAGTCTGTGGTGTAATTTTTAGTGCATTCCCCTGTTGAGGAGTTTGATTTGGAATGGTTAATGGTGGTTGGACTGTGAAAGTCCGCATGACATATTGGACTAATTGTCTGTAAATTTTTATTAACTCTTGTAGTTGAGTAAGTAGTTCCTCGTCTAACATTATATCGAGGTCAGGATGAGGAGTGTAGCCGGCTAGAATCGGCCATGTTGCTCCTGGTCTACCTAGTGGACCGAGCCTGGTAATGTTTCTGTGATGTTTTAGGGCGCCTTTAAACCAGAGCTGAAGCTCCTGGTATGTTAGTGGAATTTCAATATCCTCAAAAGGAATATATTCCTCTGGTAGTTCATCTTCTTTGTAGAAGTGAACCAGTCTTGTTACTGAATTTGATTCAGGAAATATTACCCATGAATATAATACCTCTGTCTGAAAGGATTCGTGTGCCTCTACCACGAAAACTGCTCTACCGCCTCTTGGTGGTAGGCCATGTTTTATAAGTTTTAGAGTGATGACTCTTCTTAAGTTTGGAGGGATGTCTATAACACCCTCCTCAGGTTCATTTAAACCTGTAAAGTTAAAAACTGTTACGACTGGGTCAGCCGCAGCTCCACCGGTGTCGGTGGCATTGTCCCTGTTGGACATTTGTTTTTTGAAAAATGTAGAACAAGTTTCAAGGAAACAAAAAGATAAGGTGCACAATATTTTGGAACACTGTATCCTTCAACGTTGAGCAAACCAAACAACTAATATATAGGGTACTTCCCTATTTAGTTATGGCGGATATTTAACCCTACCCACTCCAGACGTCTTATGGAGTATGTGAGTAGGGGTCTCTGAGAAAAGCACGACTGAGTTACTCAGTATCTAACGTTAAATTACTGCCTTACCAAACCGTTGGGCGCCATGTAGTGTAGTTCCTATTTCCCTAATAGGCTCTGCGCATTGGAATAATATAACCTATAGGCTTGACATAGGACTAAGGTCGGTATGTCCCTATCGAGTATATTAAACTTAATTTCTTGTGCCAGCTAGCTCAGAGGCCACTAGAAACTCCTTGAGAACAAGAAGAGAGTAGTTTCTGGCAACCGAAAAACATGACCACTTTGTTTCCCTTTAGAATCGGCACACGTCTCAGAATCGTGGAAACAATAGATAACAGTTTCACTCAGTCAATCGTGCATGCTTAGTTTCTACAGAGTTACACAGAAAGGAAAGACGGGCGTTTCAATAAAAAGGGTTTTATTGAACAGTCTTGTTTCTCGTGTAAGAGATATGTGCTGTTATGATCACAAGACAGTATGCAAGATAAATAATGTACAGCGTAAGCAGTAGAAATAAATAATACTGCGCTAGCATTATCTTTTAGCATATATTCACGTACATAAATAACATGAGCTAAAAATGCGAGTACTCATACGATGCATCTCTAAGCTAGTTCTACCCCAATGTACCTAACCTAGTCTAGGTGTAGGGAAAGGTAGAAGTAGGTGGAGTATTCTCTAGTCTGGTATACTAAGAGTATGTTAATTATAGTATGCCAAGAGTCCCTCTAGGTTCTAGTCAGCTCCATACCTTGAGAATGAGAGAGGTGGGAATCTCTTGCCGGATCTGGAACTCTAACACCCCGCGAAGGAGTCAGAACACTGGAAGCTGGATTCGTCTGCGTGCAGGAATGACAGCGTCTTCTCAGTGCGTCCAGGCCGGGATACGGGCTCCTCTGAAGTCGAGGTCTCCTTTAACTTGCTTGGGCAAGGGAAGGTATATTTATACCTGGTTGGTGTCTTGGAATGTTAGCATTGACGTGAAGTCGGACAGAGGAAGACGTCAGGAATGAACCCTTAAGGTATGACGGTTCATACATAATAGATGAGTTCTTGGAGAAATCAATAGTCCTGTGCTAGGGGAACTCCCGAAGCTTAAGGGTCTGGTTTCTAAGAACTTGTTGTGACATTAGGGTGGACGGATGCAGTGACCATGCCTGTATTTGGAGTGCACGGCTAATGCCTAAATAAGGACTGGGATTCTATGCCTATATAAGGGCAATGCGAATTGTGCCTATATAAGGACATGATTCAGGAAAACCTATATACGGACACCTAAAGCGGAATACAACACTATAAACATTTCAGAAAATGTTAGAAATGCACTTATTTTAAAACTAGCAGAGTTCGGAGTCTCAGCATTAGGTGGGACCGTAACATTCGTGATTGAGGCACACGAGTCATTTAGGACAGAGGTATTCTATTCATGGGTTAAATTCCCACCTGCAGACGCATGCACAAACACATTTCATTCTTACACCCCGGACCAAACACCGGAAGAACATTGTCCATATGAGGACACTGAAGTTCCACTCCGTTACCAGGAACATATAAACTGATTTAAAGGCGCCCTCCCACACACCACAGAAAAAAGTGAGACTCGGACCGCTCAGCAGAGAAGAGACGACTTGGCCGGTCATAGCAGCTTATACACCGCATCCAGACATTGACACATTGCCAATAGCAGACTTACGTCCACTTCAAAAAGAAATATTAAAACTATACAGAAATCTGACACAGTTCGTCATGAGAACGCTCACACTTCAACCAACTAAAATTACCCCAGCAGGTCAACTACAAGGAACAGCAACTAAAATTACCCCACAAACACTGAACGCAGTTATGGGAAAAATGCCCACTAAACGTGAGCAAATGCCCTTCTGGATAGCACAGAAAATAGCACAGTTAGAGGCAGTGTTTCCACACACAGGCCAATAAGAAAAACACAGAATACTGACATTTTTGCCAATGTGGATAGCTTACCCGAAAGAGGATTGTACCACTTGGGGTACAGTTTTTGCTGCCATCTATACCAGAACTAATGGTACCCCTTCAATAGCAGTGATACCAGAAGTATTTAGACAGATACAGAAGGAGTATGGAGCAGAACCTGCTCTGAACCTAGGGATGAAATTATTAGGCAATTTTTCCCAGGTATCTACAATTATGTTAGCAAACATAACAGGGGAGGCAGCAGTGATGGCTATACGCTAACGCTTGAAGGAATGCACTCCTGCACAACAGGAGCAAGAATTACCAAAAATTATCAAAGATACATACGCCGAATTAGGTAGAGATAATTTGGAAGCCAGAGCTATGAAACCACAAGTAATGGGTAGTACTGAAAAGGACACCGGCAAGCAAGCACCTGATTCTTCAAAGAAGAAATGGGATAATAAAAAACAAAGAAATAGAGAGAATAGATAGCAATAAAGGGGTGGGTCTCCTCAGCAGGAGCCCTCCGAAAGTGGTATAATCTTAGAAATCGTAATAACATTAAAAAACCTGACAGGTATCAGGATACTGATACACGTTCCTCTCGTTCCTTTCAGGATTCATCAAAAAACTTCGAGAGGGAAGGACGGTCAGAACACAGATCAGAAGAGCGAACAAAGTCAAGAGACACGCATCGCAGTTCAGACTTTAATATCAAAAAAGAAGATAAACCAAAATCAAAACCTCAATTTAAAAAGAAGAAGGCAGCAGGCCTTAATATAAGAAATGCCCAGGCTACTGAGGACGGGGATTGGGCTCTGACGATGCTAGACAGCGCAGCAGAAGTAACAATAGTTCGCCAGACACTGATGGAATTTCTTGTGACAGCGGTGTTAAATGAACATATCACGGTGAAAACACCTGATACTAGGGCAAGTGTCCCACACCAGTGTAGTGTAGTTCCTATTTCCCTAATAGGCTCTGCGCATTGGAATAATATACCCTATAGATTCGACATAGGACTGAGGTCAGTATGTCCCTATTGAGTATATTAAACTTAATTACTTTGTGCCAGCTAACTCAGAGGGCACTAGAAACTCCTTGTAAACAAGAAGGGAGTAGTTTCTGGCAACCGCATAAACATGACAACTTTGTTACCCTTTACAATCGGAACACTCTCAGAATCGTGGAAACAATAGAAAACAGTTTCATTCAGCTAATCGTGCATGCTTAATTTCTTCAGAGTTACACAGAAAGAATAGACGGGCGTTTCAATAAAAAGGATTTATTGAACAGTCTTGTTTCTCGTGTAAGAGATATGAGCTGTTATGATCACAAGACAGTATGCAAGATATATATATATTACGCTGTGTAAGCAGTAGAAAGAAATAATACTGCGCTAGCATTATCTTTTAGCTATGATACATATATTCACATACATGAATAACATGAGCTAAAAATGCGAGTACTCATACGATGCTTCTCGAAGCTAGTTCTACCCCAGTGTACCTAACCTAGTCTAGGTGTAGGGCAAGGTAAGAAGTAAGTGAAGTATTCTGTGGTATACTAAGAGTCTGGTATGCCAAGAGTCCCTCTAGGTTCTAGTCAGCTCCATACCTTGAGAATGAGAGAGGTGGGAATCTCCTTCCGGATCGCGAACTCTAACACCCCGCGAAGGGAGTCAGAACACTGGGAGCTGGATTCTCTGCTAGCAGGGATGACAGCGTCTCTTCTCAGTGCGTCAGGCCGGGATACGGGCTCCTCTAAAGTCGAGGTCTCCTCTAACTTGCTTGGGCAAGGGAAGGTATATTTATACCTGGTAGGTGCCTTAGAATGTTAGCATTGACGTGAAGTCGGACAGAGGAAGACGTCAGGAATGAACCCTTAACCCTTTTGCTGGGTGCGTCGGCCAACGGCCGTCGCGAGCACTACCTCGGTAGTGCTGCGCACGTCCGTTGGCCGACGCCGCCCCGCCCGCTTAATAGAACGTTCCGCACTGGCGCAGAACGTTCGAAGCAGTTAAGGTGTTAAGGAATAGTGGTTCATGCATAATAGATGAGTTCTTGGAGAAATCAATAATCCTGTGCTGGGCTTAGGGTTTGGTTTCTAAGAACTCGTTGTGACGTTAGGGTGGGCGGATGTCGGTGACCATACCTGTATTTGGAGTGCATGGCTAATGCCTAAATAAGGACTGGGATCTTATGCCTATATAAGGGCAATGCGAATTGTGCCTATATAAGGACATGTTTCAGGAAAACCTATATACGGACACCTAAAGCGGAATACAACACCCACTCCACTTTCGAATGAACGATAATACTAAATGCTAAACATTAAATGCTAAACATTAAATTGAGTTCCACATGTTGCTAAAAACATTTCTAAAAGCATATTAAAAGAAGTTTAAAATAAACTGTTGAATGCAATAGGTACTGTACATTTTTAAAGCATTTTTTCATTCTATGCATATATCATAAATAAAATGCAACATGAATGAATAAACAGAAATATATACATATGACGAAATGGTTGATAAGTTTTCAAAAATCAAAGCCATTGCATATCATGGTACTAAAATGAAATTATAGTAAAATAAGGTGACATTGTGTCCCTGGAAGTATTCAAAGAAGTCCGTTTTATATGAATAGTTCTACTGTAAGCAGATTGAGTTTGCCATGTATTTTCAAAAAATAAAGAAAAAGAAAAAGTTCAATTTTAGGAAGAGTTCCAAGTTTTGAAAATATGAAGGCCAAATTCATTGCGTCCCTGGTACACTGTGAGCCGAATCAAAGTCAGTGTATGGGTCCGGTGTAAACATGAAATCATCTATTTCTGTAGACAAAATATCGTCTACCGATGTTGGTGACATTTGGAACACCTCGTTCAGAAGGTTGACTGCACAAAGATGTGAAGTATCGCCCTCAGCATAGGATGCCGCAGCAATGTTCGCGTCCGTTGTTACCTGTGTGCCTGTTGATCCATCTCGTACCTCAGCAGCAGCAGGAAGCGTCTGTGAGTTCTAAATGAATGCCGTCATCAGGATTGGTAGCCTCTGGGGACAACACAGAGCATGGGCTGTTATCGGGTCCAGCAGAGTATCGATATCCGTTGTCATGACTGATGGGAGTGTTAGACAGGTGTCTAGCACGCATTCTTCACCGCAAAGCAGGCAGCGTAGAACAGGTAAGATGCAATCTTGCCAGATTGGTCTAAATGACAGAAACCATGTTGTATTAAGTTCCAATAGACGAGGTATGCCCAAAAGTTGCACTATCCGCTCACGGCACTTCCGTTCTAGGAGAGCTTTCTCCACATCGCTAGGAGTGATGTCGGTGGATAGGCTTGCCATAGCGTAATAGTAGGAATAGAAATAGGATTCCTGCAACAAGTGCTAGAATTAATGGCACACCACCAAACACCGAATGTGCGATGTTTGGGATGATTCCGAGGACTGCCTGGAAGGGTGCTAACAGTCCTGAGCAGATGGTCTTAAATACATGTACAAAACCGCTCGTATCAGACATGTTTAAGATGCGTCCCATCATTTCTACGAAATGTATAGGGCAGTTTGTACGAATTAAAGCCTGTATCTCAGCCGAAGTCCTTGCAATTTGTAAATCATAGATTTCTTTGGCAGAGGTCAAAGGCACGGTCTGTTGCAAAAGCATGGCTTTCATTCTGCTTAAAGTATCAAAACGTATAAAAGAAACATTTAATGAAGGCCATAGAGGCGACTCCCTGACTGTGTCTATTGGGGGGAACAATACTTGCATACAACAAGTAACCCTGGAGTCGACCGTTACCAGATATGGGATGCCTGGCAACATGCCACAGCAACTCTGATCATTCAACATGAGGTAACTCCTGTTAGAAAGTTGGCCAAACGTTGGATTAATCACAGCAGCCGGTGTACCCTGCTGGTGGCAGGACAAGTTTGCCACAGAACCATTACAAGCCCCGTGTAAAGATATGTCCTGACATATGAGTGAACCGCTTAGTGCATTTTCACAGTGTGTACCGCTCAGAAACACTTCACGATCCCCACTCCACATCTGTATTCGTAAGGTAAATCCCAGGATGTCTTAATGTATTCTTTACCCAACCTTTCATATTTGCCTGCTTGCATTTGTTTGGGGCAATACTGAAACTGAAAAGTAGTGACAGGCAGAGTTATTTTGCCATGGATAAGCCAATCTGTAGCTGGTTTTTCTGCTACCGTAAATGGTCATTTTTCCAGTTTTTCAATGCTCAGCACTGTATACTTTGCTCCCCTTTGTGCCAGTTCGATCTGTTTATCCGTTAGATTGTATTCTGCAAACAGAGACGACGTGTTGATAAAACGCCAAGGCACATAGCCTACACGCAAAGATTGCAGCATCCAGCCTAATAACATAATAGAACGTAACTGAGATTGGCCTTGTTGTAACATGGCTAAATCTTGTTACAGTATGTCAATAGCAGAGGATACAATGTTGTCCAATGAATAAATTCTGGATGACAAAGTTGTTTACCCATTGTCGACCACAGAGAGAGTTTTCTCTAAGTTAATACGATCAAGTTCACGTATTCGTTCTGCGGCCCCTGCCTGTAAAACCTTCCACACTTCATTATAAACAGCAGAAATGCCGGCATATATGAAACGTTTTTGACGCGGTTTTCTTGGTCCTAGCAAGAATTCCCTAAGATCTGCGTCTTCTTTAAGTAAAGATAAGTGTTGTTTCACATCCTCAAGTGTAGATTTTTGTAGCCAGTCGAGGCACAATTTTCCTATACTGTATGTTGTTACTACCCCCGGATGTTGTTGTTGAACATATCGTGGGTCTGGCCTATGGATAGTAAAGCCCTGTCTTCTATTCAGGAATCTTTCTTGACAGATGTTTGTGTCTGTGGGCCAGAGTAACCATTTTCTCCAATCAGGATCTGTTCTGTTGGTTTGTAGTATTGTGTCTACTGTGACCGCTCCCTGTGTAGTGCTATTACTTGCAGGTGTTGGTACAGAAGGTGTGTTCATGTCTTTGATCTTAGCTAAACCAAGGCAAGACGTTTGTTGCACAGTGTCATTCAAAAACATTATTTGCTGAGGGATGATACATGCTCTAAACAAAGCTTCTATCCCCTGCACTTGCCTATCTTTAGAACCCCAGACAGATTTTGTGTCTATTGTGTCTTTCCAAAAGTCAAATCCATGTCTAGACAGTTGGGTAATAAAGGCTACAGAATAAATCTGTTTTGTATTAGTTAACATAATTTTCTGTCCTGTTTTGTTCACATTTTTATAGTAAAATGTTTCTGGATCAGATGTATTGTACCCTGAAAAATATGGAAACTTTTTAGCAAACGTTTTTGAACTACCTTTTGGCGGTGTAGGACAATGTTCCCATTGGTTAAACATAAACACATTTCTAGGTGTTGCAGATTTATGCAAGAAATGATGACCATAGTGGTTGTAACAATAAAGCTGTTCGTAGTCTGATGAACCCTCTAAGTATTCATTGTTAGAGAATGCTACAGACCTTTCTAGATCAGACATCATATCATTTACAGTCTCAAAGTCCCAATCATCAGAATAGGTACTGGAGGTAATAAAATCACTTAATGAAATTTTAAATAAATGTGGAATGTTCAAAAGTTCCGTCGGGCCGAATATATCGAAATCGATTTTGTCCCACACTATACCATCCTGTATAGGAACGGCTATGATGTTCACTGCTGACAAGTCTCTAGCTTCACGATGGGATGATTTGTGTGGTTTCAAAAGTTCACATTTTTACTTTCAGTGTCCATATGGATGTATCTGCCATTTATAAGCACGCTAAGAGTCATAACCAAAGCTAGCCAAAGCAGAAAGAAAAATATTCCAGAAATAATCCATAGTTCAATCCATGGTGAAACCAGATAAGTCTCTTTCAGGAAATGAAAAAGGTATTGTACTTGCTGTTTGAAAGTTTTTGATGCTGGCGTCGTTTCAGGTTCACTCGGATCCTCAGAAAACGTATCAAAGTTAATGAAGTAGCCAGAAGCAGTTCAGTCAATTGTTGGAATTGCATCAGGATTTGTTGAAATCGCTGGAACCAGTTGATCACTTGTTACGTTGGTGTAGACAGGTGTATCTGGACGAACTGTTACTTGAGTTTCAAAAGGGATGAGTTCCATAGCATTGTTGCTTAGTCCTTCATCTGTTACTGCTGAATTCTCGATGGTTATGAGTCTTTCAGTCTGAACGTCTTGGATAGTAGCGAGAGGAGTGCGTCTGCTACTAGGTCGGAGTCCACGAGGCATACTATTTAGTATTGGCCACATACTGTGGTTTGATGAGGTCGATTAACACAAATCTTTTCTCCTTTTTTCCAGCAAGGGTCGGCAGAAGTACTGTTCTTGTTCCGTGGACGGCTAGGACAGGTACTGGTTGTCTGTAAGAAGGTCCAAATTCCTTCTTGTCCGCAATCTTCTCTCTGACTAGATCCCCAATTTTTGGGATCCAGACAGGCCTTGCTGGGACTGCCGGTTTTTCCCCAGTGGTGGTTGGCTTCAGGAACACGTTGCTCTGTTTCGATCTTAGTTCACTTCGATCCTGTAAAACAGCCAAACGATCTTTGATATCAAAGGGTTTATTTTCCACCACTCTGCCTTTACATTCGAGATCAGGAACCCACATTCTTGTCCCAAATAGGACCTCATATGGAGTGACCCCCCCTAGAGAACTTCTTGGCAAATTATTTAATGAGCGTTGGACCCCATAAAGATGTTTGACCCACCCATCACCCGAACCTAATACTCTAGCTGTTATAGACCGCTTTATGTCCCGGTTTTTCCTTTCCACAACAGAATTTCCCTCAGGATGAAACGGAGAGGAGTACCGCAATGCTACGCCCAAACTGGCCATGACTTCTTTGTAAGCCCGTGCTAAACGCAGGGCCTTGGTCAGAATGTAGCGTGCCAATTGCGTATGTGCCGATAAAGACTCGCAAATCTTTTATAACAGTTCGAGCGTCAGCCGAGCACTGAGGCCATATCCATAGGAACCTTGACTTAGTATTTATGGGATTGCACTTGTCCAAAAGGACGCCTGCGCGTAGATAGTCTAATGATGTCTAACAATGGTGTCTGTACTGGGCAGGCTACTTCGTAGTCTGGTGTCTGATGGCGTTCTGCTCCACGCTGTCTATTGCAGTCTATGCAGTCATCGATGAAGATGTGAATCTGTGTATTCATTCCAGGCCACCAGTACATCTCTTTTAATGTTAATATTGTTTTAGAGATCCCTTGATGTGACAGACCCTCCCCCAGATGTGCTTCATAAATCAAAGCTGCCCTACGTTCCATGTTTGGAATTACCCTATCCCCCACTCCATGGATTCGCGCAAAAGGAACGTTGTTCGCATCAATTACATAAGAGTACTTGAGTGGAAATTTCTTTGGTAACGCTACACCACTGCCTTTGCTAGAAGCATTGACAGCCAACAATATCTCACTGTCTCTTCTCGTTTTTGAATGAGTGATCGCAGCTACGGAAGCCGTCTGAACAGCCCCCTTTGCGGCTTCATCAGCCAATGAATTCCCTGCAACGTGAACCCCATCACGTTGATGACTCAGCGTGTGTATCACGTGAGCCTTTGGTAGTTCGTTTTTCAACTGAACTACTTGTTCCCAAAGCGTTTTATGCTTTATTGTGCCACCTTTTGCATCTTTGAACCCGTTTTCAAGCCAATTCTGTATATATTCATTATACGACTGAACACAGTAAAAAGAATCGCACACTATGAGTGTGGGGAATTCGCGATCTGTACTTTTAAGTGCCAGTTTGAATGCTTGTAGTTCAGCTCGCTCAGCTGTACAATCTCCTAGAGATTGAGTTTTAGTGACCATTGGTCTGAAGTTACCATCTTGCATGCGACCTTTAACGATTGCGCACGCTGCACTGTAAGCTTGCTTACTCCCTGTAGCGGGTTGTGCTGATCCGTCAGTGTAAATTATAAATTCATACTGATCTAGAGGCAAAATTTCAGTGGGCAGAGGACATTCATGTTCATATTGCAGGAACGCTTGTGTTTTTTGATCAGGATCAAAAACATATTCAACATCTGTTGCAGCAAGAGAATTAACCCATTGTATCCATCTAGGATGTAAAGCTTTTGTATTCGGAATGCTCGCTTTTGTAACCACCTCTAAGGCCAGTACTGGAGTTAAGACAATAATGCGTTTCCCTTGGGCTAGAGCTCTTTCTTTTGCTACAGCGGTTTGAACTGCTGTCAGTATTTTTTCTGTTGAAGTGAAGCGCATTTCTGCTTGTGTATACAAATGTGATTTGTATGCTATTGGTACTTTTTCACCCTCATTAAATGTTAAATAGGTGAATCCGCATTGTCCCGAAATTATTCGGATCACTAAATTGCGTGTATTTACGCGTGTTTGTAAGTGATTTGTTGCTAACATGTTAGCTTGGAGTGAACGCAGGATTTCTGTGTGTTCCTGTGTCCAATGTTTTGTTGAAAAATCAGGTTTGATTAATTCATAGAGGTTTAACCCTTTCTGCGTAATTTAGAATGTAAGTTCTTCCAAAATTTAGGAAACCCAAAATGGATTGTAAATTTTTCAGCGTTTTTGGAGGTTGGAGCAGCGCGCACTTTTCTAAAACGTTAGCTGCCAAGCTCTTGCCTTCACTTGAAAGCTCATATCCTAGGAAAAGGACATTGAGATGGGCAATTCTGGATTTTTTAAAGTTGAACTTATAGCCTTCAGAGGCGAAGCCCAATATAATGGTACTCACCCTATTCAAGTGCCTATCTAGGTCATCGTCTGTCAGATAGATGTCATCGACATATGACAATGCCTCATTATCATAAATTTGTAGTAACTCATGTTACCCTCGCTGAGAATAACCCCGGGCTGTTTTTGAACCCTTGTGGGAGTCTACAAAATTGACGCTGGGTCCTCATTATTGAGAAAGCTGTTAAGTACCTGCTTTCAGGTGCTATGTTTTGACAAAAGAAACCATTTGAAATGTCCAATGTGGTTTTATATTTTTTACGCACAATGTTATTCATTAATGCTGTACTATGTGCATTTTGCACTGCAAATGTTTTAGAACAAGTGTTCAAGTGTCTGTAATCCAAAACTAGACGATATGTATTGTCTGGTTTGGATACAGGAAACAAAGGATTGTTCATTGAGGAGGTACATGTTTCAATCACCCCTTGGTATTCAAGTTGATCTAAAATCTCCCTGACCTGTTTTTTAGCTTCTTGCTTTATTGGGTACTGCCTCTGTGCAGTAGGTTCATTTTTTAGCTGTATTTTGTGGTGAGGTGAGTCCTCATCCCATCCTACATGATTTTTGTATAATGCTGGGGCCTGGGCAACTGCCCATTTCCTAGCATAAGTATATTTTAGGTGAATTGGAATATGATTGGAGAAGGCAGGCGTAATGATGTCCTCACCATGTGGGCACTCCCTGACAAATTGTGGTGGCCAATCTTTTTCTGCTAGAAGTATATCATAACCCCTTGAAAGTTTCTCCCAAAAGAGTATTTTCACTGTTCTTGGTATGTCTCCCTCCATTCGGAGTGTTATTTCATATAACTTTTGTGGAGTACTAACCCTTGTGTCTACAGTCTCTACTGTGATGTACTCATTCAAGTCCACTATCTCCAGAAGTTCCTTCAGGTTCTGGCGAGCTATTGTGACTTCTGCTGCACTGTCCAGCATTGTCTAAGCCCATTCTCCGTTCTTGAGCTGTGTTCTCAGTATTCTCGGCATGTCTGATCTTCAGACCTGCTACCTTCTTTTTTGTGAATTGAGGTTTTGATTTATTTTTCTGAACGTGTTTGTCGTCTTTGGATTTCACGCGTTCTTCTCTATGTTCTGACCGTCCACTTCTTTCCGATGTCTGTGATGATATCTGAAAGGTACGAGAGGAACGTGTATCAGTATCTTGATACCTGTCAGGTTTTCTTAAATTATCCCTATTCCTGAGGTTATACCTCCTTTCAGAGGGCTCCTTTTGAGGAGACCTACCTCGGGATTGAGAACGTTTCTCGTTTGAATTTGGTTTATTAGTTTCCCACTTCTTTTTAGAAGATGTAGGATTTTGTTTAATAGAGTCCTTCTCAGGACTTTCAGATAGTTTTGGCTTCAAAGGTTTTCCACCCAAACTATCTCTGCCTAATTCTGCATAAGATTGTTATATTATTCTGGGTAATTCATGTTGATGTTCAGTTACATCAAATTCCCTTAAGCGTTGGCGGATCGCCACTGATGCTGCCTCCCCTTTAATATTAGATAATATTATTGTTGAGACCTGGTCGAAGTTTTTCAGTAATTTCATACCTAAATTCAGAGCAGGTTCTGCCCCGTATTCGTTTTGAATTTGTTTCAGGACATCTGGTATTACTGCAATTGACGGAACACCATGTGTTTTAGTATAGATGGCAGCAAAGACTGCGCCCCAAGTGGTGCAATCTTCCAGTTGTGGTGTGATCCCCATTGGTAAACAGATTGTTAGGATTCTGTGTTTCTCATAAGGGCTAGTATTAGGAAATGCTGCTTCGATTTGAGTAATTTTTTGAGCTATCCAGAATGGAATTTGCTCACGTTTTGTGGGCATTTTACCCATGACTGCGTGTAAAGTCTGTGGAGTAATTTTTAGTGTATTCCCCTGTTGAGGGGTTTGATTTGGAATGGTCATTGGTGGTTGGACTGTGAAAGTCCGCATGACATATTGGACTAGTCTGTAAATTTTTATCAACTCTTGTAGTTGAGTAAGTAATTCCTCGTCTGACATTACATCGATGTCAGGATGAGGTGTGTAGCCGGCTAGAATCGGCCATGTTGCTCCTGGTCTACCTAGTGGACCGAGCCTGATAATGTTTTTGTTATGTTTTAGGGCGCCTTTAAACCAGAGATGATGCTCCTGGTATGTGAGTGGAATTTCAATATCCTCGAAAGGAATATATTCCTCTGGTGGTTCGTCTTCTTTAAAGAAGTGAAACACTCTTGTTACTGGATTTGATTCTGGGAATACTATCCATGAATAGAATACCTCTGTCTGAAAGGATTTGTGTGACTCTATCATGAAAACTGCTCTACCTCCTCTTGGTGGTAGGCCGTGTTTTATACGTTTTAGAGTGATGGCTCTCCTTAAGTTTGGAGGGATGTTTATAACACCCTCATCGGCTTCATTTAAACCGGTAAAGTTAAAAGCTATTACGACTGGGTCAGCCGTATTTACACCGTTCTCGGTGCCATTGTCCTCGTGTATGGACATTTGTTTTTTGAAAAATGTAGTACAAGTGTCAAGGAAACAAAAGATAAGGTGCACAATATTTTGGAACACTGTATCCTTCAACGTTGAACAAACCAAACAGCTAATCTATAGGTTTTTTGTCCTATTTAGCTTTGGCGGATATTTAACCCTACCCACTCCAGACATCTTATGGAGTATGTGAGTAGGGGTCTCTGAGAGAAAAGCACGACTGAGTTACTCAGTATCTAGCGTTAAATTAGTGCCTTACCAAACCGTTGGGCGCCATTTAGTGTAGTTACTATTTCCCTAATAGGCTCTGCACATTGGAATAATATACCCTATAGATTCGACATAGGACTGAGGTCAGTATGTCCCTATCGAGTATATTAAACTTAATTACTTTGTGCCAGCTAACTCAGAGGCCACTAGAAACTCCTTGTAAACAAGAAGGGAGTAGTTTCTGGCAACCGCATAAACATGACAACTTTGTTTCCCTTTAGAATCGGAACACTCTCACAATCGTGGAAACAATAGATAACAGTTTCACTCAGCTAATCGTGCATGCTTAGTTTCTTCAGAGTTACACAGAAAGAATAGACGGGCGTTTCAATAAAAGGATTTATTGAACAGTCTTGTTTCTCGTGTAAGAGATATGAGCTGTTATGATCACAAGACAGTATGCAAGATATATAATGTACAGCGTAAGCAGTAGAAAGAAATAATACTGCGCTAGCATTATCTTTTAGCTATGATACATATATTCACATACATAAATAACATGAGCTAAAAATGCGAGTACTCATACGATGCTTCTCTAAGCTAGTTCTACCCCAGTGTACCTAACCTGGTGTAGGGCAAGGTAAGAAGTAGGTGAAGTATTCTGTAGTATGGTATACTAAGAGTCTGGTATGCCAAGAGTCCCTCTAGGTTCTAGTCAGCTCCATACCTTGAGAATGAGAGAGGTGGGAATCTCCTTCCAGATCTCGAACTCTAACACCCCACGAAGGGAGTCAGAACACTGGGAGCTGGATTCTCTGCGAGCAGGGATGACAGCGTCTCTTCTCAGTGCGTCAGGCTGGGATACGGGCTCCTCTAAAGTCGAGGTCTCCTCTAACTTGCTTGGGCAAGGGAAGGTATATTTATACCTGGTAGGTGCCTTGGAATGTTAGCATTGACGTGAAGTCGGACAGAGGAAGACATCAGGAATGAACCCTTAAGGAATAGTGGTTCATGCATAATAGATGAGTTCTTGGAGAAATCAATAATCCTGTGCTGGGCTTAGGGTTTGGTTTCTAAGAACTCGTTGTGACGTTAGGGTGGACGGATGTCGGTGACCATGCCTGTATTTGAAGTGCATGGCTAATGCCTAAATAAGGACTGGGATCTTATGCCTATATAAGGGCAATGCGAATTGTGCCTATATAAGGACATGTTTCAGGAAAACCTATATACGGACACCTAAAGCGGAATACAACACCAGTTATACGAAATACCACTCCATATGGAGGGGGACATATCTAGGAAGGTTAAAGGTCTCTTTTGGAAGAACCTGTCCTTTGGATCCGACATTTTTTTAGCAGAAAAAGATTGGCCGTCTGAGTTTGTTATGGATTGCCCAAAAGGAGAAACGGTAATTTTACCAGCCTTCTCTGACCTTGTTCCAGAATCACTAAAACATTCATACGTGCAGGAGTGGGCGGTAGCATTAGCTCCTGCATTATACCGCAATCATGCAGGGTGGGATGCTGAGTCACCTCACCATGTAATCCCAGTGAAAACTACTCCAATTGCACAGAGACAGTACCCAATAAAACATGACGTGAAAAAACACATCGGGGAGATCTTAGATCAACTTCAATACCAAGGTGCAATAGAGAATTGCACCTCTTTCATGAATAATCCTTTGTTTCCCGTAACGAAACCCGATAATACATATTGTCAAGTTTTAGACTACAGGCATTTGAACACATGCACAAAGACATTTGTAGTACAAAATGCACACAGTGCCGCATTAATGAATAATATTGTGCGGAAAAAATACAAAACAACACTAGATATCTCAAATGGATTCTTCTGCCTGAATATAGTGCCTTAAAGCAGATATTTGACAGCATTTTCAGCCCCAGGCTCTCAACGTCAATTCTGCCGACTGCCCCAAGGGTATAAGAATAGCCCCGGGCTGTTCTCAGCAAGAGTAACAGAGTTGCTTCAAAATTGTGATGAGGAGGCACTGTCCTATGTTGATGATATCTATCTGACGGACGATGAATCATTGGATCATTTGACCAGAGTGAACAACATAATTCTGGGGTTTGCCTCTGAGGGCTACACATTTGCCCACCTCAATGTCCTATTTTGGGGATATGAGGTCTCAAATGAAGGGAAAAGCCTTGCAGCTAACGTTTTAGAAAAATGTGCACTGCTCCAATGTCCAAAGACTCTGAAAAACTTACAATCCATTTTGGAATTCCTAAAATTTGGCAGAACATACATTTTGGATTACGCAGAAAGAGTAAAACCTTTCTACGATATAATCAGACCTGATTTCTCAGTTCAATACTGGACACAGGAACATACGGAAATACTACGTTCCCTACAAGCTGACATGATAGCTTTCAAACACTTACACACAAGTGTAAGCACGACGAATTTGGTGATCCGTGTAATCGCGGGTCAATCCGGGTACACAAACCTCACCTTCAATGAAGGGGAAACTGTACCAATTGCTCATCTATACACGAACGCCGAAATGCGTTTTGCATCAACTGAAATTTTTTTAACAGCAGTACAGACTGCTGTAGTGAGAGAAAGAGCACTGGCTCAGGGGAAACTAATAATTGTCGTAACTGCGGTACCAACCTTAGAGGGTGTTACAAAAGCAAGTGTTCCAAATACAAAAGCGCTGCATCCAAGATGGATACAGTGGGCTAATTCTCTCACTACAACAGATGTAGACTACAAATTTGACTATACATTGAAAACACAAGCATTTTTGGGGTACGGACAGGAATATCCTCTCCCAAATGAAATAATGCCTCTAGATCAGTATGAATACATTATTTACACTGGCGGTTCTGCTCAGCCTGCCGTAGGAAATAAACAGCAATACAGCGCCGCATGTGCGACTGTAAAGGGGCATATGCGGGACGGTAAGTTCCGTCCTAGCAATACGCAGACACAGTCCCTAGGGGATTGCACGGCACAACTGGCAGAACTAAAAGCACTAGAACTGGCACTAAAAAATATGGATCAAGAATTTCCCACACTCGTGTGCAATTCGTTTTACTGTGTCCAGTCATACAATGAATATCTTCACTATTGGGGCCAGAATGGGGTTAGAGATTCAAAGGGTTGCACAATAAAGCACAAGTTGCTTTGGGAACAAGTGGCAGAGCTGAAAAAAGGCTTGCCGCTGGCTCACTTGATTCATACGCTGCGTCATTAACGTGTTGGCGTGCACGTTGAAGGGAATTTATTGGCTGATAAAGCCGCCAAGGCGACAGTGAAAACTGCTGCCGTTGCTGCAATCAATCGTTCGCGCACAAGAGTAGACGGAGACATAATGGGAGCTGTCATCGCTTCACGCAAAAACAGCTCAGCCGTGCCAAAAGGCTTTCCACTCAAGTACTCCCACAAGTTAGATGCACAAAATATACCATATGCTCAAATTCCAGGAGTGGGGGATAGAGTAATACCAAACATGGATTGCAGGTTAGGTTTAATACTAGCTGCACATGAGGGTCTGGGCTCAGCACACACAGGTATCACTGCAACAGTTCCATTGCTGAAACATCGTTATTGGTGGACAGGTCTTACCAAGCAGACCAAAGGCTTTGTCCTTAAGTGCGACATCTGTCAGCAGATGAAGGGTTCCACTGTAGCGCATCCACCGCAAACACCACTACTGATTTCAGACAGACCTCTCGCATGTGTCTATTTGGACCACTGCGGCCCCTTACAATCTGATGGGGCTTACAAGTACATCTTGGTGGTGGTGGATTCATGCTCTAGATTCCTGTGGGTTTGGCCTCATCGCTCGGCTAAAGCCCAAACTGTTATAAAGGATTTGGAAGTCTTCATAGGGACATACGCATTAGGCACATTACATTCTGACCGTGGCCCCGCGATTAGCTCTCGGGCTTACGACAAAGCCATGGGAAGTTTGGGTGTAGCATTGCAGTACTCCTCTTCGTATCATCCCGAGGGAAATTTGATTGTGGAAAGGAAAAACGGGGACTTAAGGCAATCCTTAACAGCAAGGGTATTAGGGTATTAGGCTCGGGTGGCAGTTGGGTCAATCACCTATATGGGGTCACAGCTACGATCAATTCTGTTGCTAAGCTGGACGTTACAATCATTGCGCTCCAGTCATGTGCCATGGCGATATATCAACAGTACGTCCCTGTTTTCTGCTTATAATTTAACAAAACGGCAGACAACAATGGCACGAAGAGATGCAAAATATACAAGGTTGCACATTGAAAAATTAGACCAATTACCTTTCACCGTGGCTGAATCACCTTCCACAGAATGGTTAATCCATGGGCATATCACATTGCCAGTGACAACATTTCAATTTCAATATTGTCTACAGTACCACCAGGTAGGCAGGTATGAAGCGTTGGGTGAGGAATACATCCATGAATCCTGGGAGTGACCATACAGATTTAGATGCAGAAATAGTGACACTGAAGTCTTTCTCCGCGGTTCAGACTGCAAGAATTCGTTAAGTGGATCTTTAATTTGTCAGGATATTATGCTTCACGGAGCTTGCAACGCTTCGGTTGCAAACCTATCTTATCACTTGAAAGGGTCGCTATCTGCCGTGATTCATCTGGTGTTCAAACTACTCTCGAACTGGAGTTCTTTGATGTTGAATGATCAAGGTTGTTGTGGGATGCTGCCAGGCATCACATATCTGGTAACAGTGAGTTCCAGAGTTACTTTTTGTATGCAAGTATTGTTTCCACGGACCCACACAGGCAGGGAGGCACCGCTATGGCCTTCGGTGAATGTTTCCCTAATACGGTTTGATTCTCTGAGCAGACTGAAAGCCACACTTTTACAGAAAGAGGTGGCCTTGACCTCGGCCCGCGAGACTATTGATCTACAGGTTGCAAGGTCTCCAGCTGAGATACAGACCCTTTTCCGAACTAACTTCCTGCTCCATTTCTGGGAAATGGTAGATCGTATCATTAGCATGTCTGATTCGAGTGGGATAGTACACCTATTTAAGACCATAGGTTCGGGGCTATTAAGCACCTTTCAGATGATTTTCGGAGTTATTCCATCCTTGATACACTCCGTATTTGGAAGCATTTTTGGAGGTCTTCCGCTGATCCTGCTACTTGTAGTGGGTGTCCTGGTTTAAATTTTTCTGCTACACAAAGGGCTTCCCAGATACCAAGGCGATGGAAAAAGTGCTCTTGGAGCGAAGTTGCCTTGAACTCATGGTACGCCATCTGGGCACAACTCTGCTTCGGGAACTAAATGAGCATTGGTTTCTGTCATTCAGATCAGTCTGGATTGACTGCGTCTTGCCTGTACTCCGCTGCTTATTATGCGGACAAGAATGCATGTTGGACATCAGTCTAACACTTCCATCGGTTGCGCCTCCGGACGTGGATGTACTGATTGACCCGTTAAAGGCCCATGAGGTGCAGTGTCCTCAGCGTATTCCAATTCTGATGTCGCTATTCTTACAGCCACCAAGCGATGCTTCAGCTCCTGTTGGATTGGACACTGGCTCTTCACCAGGCATACAGGCATCTAAAGCTTCCTCAGCAACGGCTGTGGGAACCGGAGAAGATTACCTTTGCTCCATTGACCTGATCCAAGAGGTGTTACAGGGACCGTCATCTGTGAAGGCAGGCAACAGTGATGTTGTGTCACCTGCACAGACACAAACATTTGGCCCTCTGTGTGCTGGGAACAATTTGGCTTTTTTCGAAAACAACTAAATCTGGAATTCGAAAACATCATTTCTGTTTTTTTTTTCCTCTTCTGCTCTCACTGAGCACTATGGCTTTTGGTGTGCTCAGTTGGTCTGACAGTATATTGACTTTTTAGAGGATTTATAGAGCTTTTTTACCTATACATCAGTTTTTTAACACATACCATGTTTTCAGATGTTTTTTAAACTCATATTTTAGCAATGTTTTTATGCTTTTATAAACAGGCATATTTTAGCATTTAGTATTATGTCATCCAGTCGGATGAGGAGTGGGTGTTATGAACCCCAATGTACCCCAATATAGGCCTAGGTAGTTACACGACCTTTTACCTACATCTGTCCTACCATTGTTCTACATAACGGGTCTGACGCTGACCTTTTACCTAGTTAGGTGCTGAATAAATGTTGTGTGGTTTTCTCCGAAAACTAGCCTCATTTATTATGCATGAGGATTCTCAGTATCACAGCAAGATTACCATCTTCTACATAATAACTCTGTATAAGGGTTACCTCTATCGTCATCCTTGCATGACATGCCCACAGTACACTTCTAGGTAGAACCCCGGAGGGTACCTTTCGGGTATATAAGCACTACATCTTTGCTGGGCAACCCAGAGGAGAAAAACTTCCATGCTGACACGCTGACGGTAAACACTGAGGTCCCTGCACGCAGATACTCCAGCACGAAGTGGTCTGACACCCCGTGCGGGGTGTCCATCTCGAGACCAAGACGGGGTCCTTCACTCTCCCACATCAGGTAATGGGGTTGGCTCTATCCTAAGGGGATTCTTGGCTACACACAAACATACATGCTAGGTACATTTAGGTACATCTAGTTAGGGTTTGCATCGTAGGAGTGCGCATTATTACTGTTATGTATATATATGCCTGCATATATTCATTGTCTTAGCACTATGGTAGAATTCTACCTTTTCTTTACTCTACTAGTGCTCATAATCGTATATATCTGTTTCTGTCTTATGGTTGTTGCAGCACACATTTTATACTAGAATGACGCTGGTTCAAAAAATAATTATTGAAAACGTCCCCACCGTTTATTCTGTGTATCTCACTGAGACAAAGTAAGAACGACTGACTGAGCGAAAAGTACTGTACTGTTTCCACAATACCTTAGAGGTCAGGGTTGTCATATTCGCTCCTTGGTAAGAGGGGATCATTGTGGTACAGTGAGCTAGCTGGTCTACAGACTAACATATCCTTCAGGGGTGCCTGGAATCAGTATGGACACCAATCCCCTAGTTTATGTTGTCTAAACGCACAGATCCTATATAGATTTGTAGGAGCTACACGACATCAGCACTTCAACCAGGAAGTGCTAGCAGCCATCTTGGGACCAATATACATGATAGCACCCAATTGAAATGCATTGTCGCCAATGGCAGGCTTTGAGGGTCGCAAAAAGGAGACCATATAAATAGTGATAACAGATTTTAGTTACAATATAAATAATTTGTTGATGGTATCATACAAATTTTAAGAATTGTGTATTCTAAGGCGATTTTACCCTGTGAAAAAGCCTTCTGCTGGGATTTCGTGAATCATGTTTGAAAGAAAACTGTTTTCTCATGATTTTCTCATAGAGGTTTTTTGGAAAGTGCTTCAGAAGCTAAAATGAGAACTTATTTTCTGTAAATTAACACTATCTTTCTCAGCCATATGCAAATGAAGTATGACATTCTCATTAAAACATGTACTTCCAAAAGGAGCAGGCTGTCAGTTGATTCCCTTGTGTTCTACTAAAGCATCAGTAAAACATGTACATCCAACAAGAGCAGCAACTGTGAGTTGATTCCCTTGTGTTCTGCTGTGGCTTCCCAGAGTGTTCTAAAGAACAACTAGAACGCTAACAGTCTTACTTATGACAAAAGTATGGCACACCTGAAGCCATCTTGATTGAATCAATCTGGTAAAACGTAAAACATTTAATTTAGAGAGGAACAAAATGAGGGGGTTCATTTTGTCATAGAAATTATGGTTAGTGCTGTAGAAAGAAAAATTAGGACACGTTTTAAAGTGAGTTCTCAAATAACTTCCTCTTCTATTTCATTAAAACATTCAGGCAGACTGAAACATGCACTTTCAACCGCAGCAGCAGACTGTCAGTTAACTCCCTGGTGATCAGCAGCTTTACTACACTGTTCTAATGAGCAACTAGAGTGCAAATATTCTGAATTTATGCCAAAAGTTTGGCACGTCTGAATGCCATCTTGATGGAATCGAAGTGGAAAATGGAAAGCATTTTCGACTGAGGATACTGCAGTTCATGTGGAAATTAGGGAGCTTCATAATATAAGTCTCACAAGATGGCCACCAGAGAAAAAAGAGCCCAAATGTAGCACAAATATCACCCAAATGTAGCCCATGTATACCCCAATGGCAGCAGTGTGCAAAACACTTACCTTTTTTGTTTTTCTGCAGTTTTATATAGTGCAGACTTGACCCAAAGGTATTGGAATGCTTTACATGAGCATCAGTTACATTACACAAGGACACATTTTTTTTTTTTTTTAAGAGTTTTATATACAGCGCAAACTCGACCCGAAGATATCAGGTATCAGAGCGCTTTACATGACCACTAGTTTCGTTACAGATGGGCACATTCATTTTTGCACGGGGAGATTAAGTGATTTGCCCAGAATCACAAGATGTTGAGCGTCGTTACTGAGACTCAAACCTGGTTCCCCAGCTTCGAGGTCGACCGCTCTAGCCGTAAGGCCACATCCTCCCCCCATTGACTTTGGTTTTAGGCATGGGGAAATTAAGTGATTTGCCCAGAATCACAGGATGTCGAGGTGACGCCGAAACTCGAACTTGGTTCACCAGTTGCAAAGTCTACAGCTCTGGCCATAACGCCACATCATCTCCCACAAGTGTAACATAAAATCAAGTATCAACTGGTTAAAAAAATATAAAAATAGCAAAAAATTTAAAAGTGCTTTGTCGCTATTTGAGAACTCAGAAAATATGTCCTCATTTTAGATTTTCAGAGCCCTACCCATAATTTCTATGGGAATAAGACCCTCTAATTTTTATAATTTCTAAAGGAAATGCTTTAGGTATTACAGTTTTGATTACATCAAGATGACGTCAGGCGAGCCACACTTTTGTAATAAATATAGAATGATAGCAATCTAATTGTTCATTAGAATACTGTTAGGGGGCAAAGAGGTCAGGAGTACAGACTCAGATAATTGAGGACAGGGAGGAGGGTACAGGCGGGAGGGGCAGCACAACGGACCGTGGAGGGCAGGGGAAAAGGGGGCAGGGGAAACAAACGAACCATGCAGGACAGTATAACAGACCATTGAAGGAAGAGGCAGTGGTAGTACAACCATACATGCCAACAGATGTCATTTGAGATGTCATAAGTGATGTCATGAGTGATGTCACTGACCATGTCATGAGTGATGTAATATGTGAGGTCATAAGTAGTGCATTGCAGGGGCATAAGTTATAGTTAGCTCAGGTAACTAACTGCTGAATTTCACTGGTTTTGTACGAGTGAAATCTGAACCTAACTATCAGGGGTGGCTCCTCCGTAATGGCGGAGGAGCATCGCCCCACTCGTCAGAGTCAGTCACAGAAAAATGAAACAATATAATTTTATTTTTCCTTGACTGATTCTGACGTTTGCAGGGCAGGGCCGGGCCATGACAGACAGGTGGTGGCACTTAGAAGTGCGCATGTATGTTTGGCCAGCCGTCCTAAGCCAGCAAAACATACCAGGCGCACTCCTATTTCTCCAACCCAGCTGTGTACAGCCAGGTTGGAGAAATGCTGCAGGCTCACAGGCAGTGTCTGAGCGGCAGAGCAGGCCGCTCAGACCAATCCTGGCGCTGCAGGATTGGCTGAGCAGCCTCTGCCTTCCCATAGACTGCTGGGAGAGCTCTGAGGCTGCGGCGGCCGTCGGTGTTGGAGGCTGCGGGGAAAAGGTCAATTGTTTTTTTAATTAGTATTTCTCCTTCCCCACACCCCCCCGCCTGCCAACCCGTCCCTCCCTCCCCTGCCCACCCACCTTCGTGTTGTGGCAGCCGCCACTTCTAACCATAACGTCCCTGTAACCTTTTGGTTTTTTTTGTGAATATATATTATGGAGTCCCAAAAGTGTGATTTCTCATATAAATCCCCCGAGGAAACTTTGCTCTCCAGTACAGAAAAAATGGCTCAACAAAATTACACTAAATTTGGCATAAAGATAGAACCTTAAAAACAAAGTGTGCTTTTTGTGATTTGGTGTAAATCTGTTCATATTTTTCTTTGAGAGATTACTGCTTAAAGAGGCGCTCGGTTTTCGGCAAAGAGGGGTTAATGCTCAGAACAAGGTAAGCATATCTGAACGTTTGGTCGGTGGGAATTCTGGACTCCTGTGGCCCAAACAAAAAAAATAGGGTTTTATGATTTGCAGAGGGAACAATTTCTTATGTCGGCTATTTTGATACCATGGTACCGAGTGATTTGACTGGCTGGCATCAACACTATACAAAATAATGTGACTTTATTACTGGACTAAGGGACTCAATCTTGAAAAAATGTTGAAAGAGGAGGGTGTACACACCAAAAAATTGGAGTCAGGTCGTAGATCAGACCCTGTGCAGTGCTGGTTGGCTGCCTGCTGGGATGGGTGCAGGACCAAATCACTGCTGCACACGGCAGAAGGCTGTTGCAGTGGAAGGCTGGGTGTCTGTTGGGTGCCTGTGGGGTGGTTGGGTGCCAGGGCTAGCCAGCGGTCAACCCCCTACTGGGCACAGCTAAAAGCCATGCAGGGAAGAGGGTAGGGTGCGGGGCCTGGCTGTGTGACCAACCCTATGTTGACCAAGGCTGAAGGCAGTGTTCTGTGAGTATGATGGCCACAGGTTGGCCTAGAGGGTTGGGCTTTTGCTCAAGCTTGAATATGATTAAAAAAAAAAACATTCACTGTAAAAAAAACAAAGTTTAAAGTGACAATATAGTTGCCCACAGCAATAACATCTTATCTTATGTTAAAAAAAAACAGAAATTGATTGGAAAAAACAAAGTTTAAAGTGATGTTATAGTTAAGTGTTGAAATGAGATAAAAACAAACGTTTTAAAACCACCCAAAAATATTCTAACTACAGAGCGGTTTCCATAAGACGTGGTAGAAGGAGTCTTATCAGCAGTAAATTCATGCCTGTCAACCTTTTGGCTTAAAATTGCGAGTCATGTAAGTTTTTATGAGAGCGACCACGTTAAGAAGAATAGTGTACAAATTATTTTTGGAGGTTGTTCAAGGTTTATAAAGGGAGTGATCACATTAAAGTCTATGGAGGCAGCGCTCTTGTGGCACTTGACACCGAAAAAGCTTTCAATACACTGGACTGGAATTACAGGCTGGCTGCAAATCATTTACTGAACACAATAGTATCACAAGCGAGCGCATGCGCTCGCATGCACGGCCCGAATGATTAGGCTTTTGTCTTTGTGGGTTCTCAAAAAGAGAATTAGGCATGGATACCTTAGAATTGACCCACAATTAGGCATGCAAAGTCGTCCAAAGTATGATGGAAATAACAACCAGATCTGCTTTTCCTGGCGCCTTATTCTGACCATGAGGCGATTAGATGATGCACAATTAAGCAGCCTGGTTTCGGAATCCTTTAAAAGGACAGGATAATTTACTTTCAGTATCCCAGAATTCCACTGAGATTAAATCACTGGAGAAATTTCCTTGCAGCGATTATGATTTCAGAGAGTACTTCAAGAAAGGGAAACACAAATACTCCAGATACCAATTAAATGAAGAAAACTTTACCCCTGATGCAGAGCCCTAGATGGTCGGATACACAACACTCGATACAGTCCTTGAAACCAGTTATTTGCAACATAAAGGAAGGAAAGAAGGGAGAAAGAAATTTCACCTCCAAAATAAAATGTCCAAACTATGATTTATAAGAGAGCAAGTCCCAAAAAGCCAATTAACTAGGTAGAAAAAAGTGACCGAACAAGTGAAGTAGAAGATGATGGGTGGATGAGGATCTTGACAGTTTTCAGTTCTAGGTCCTCGGCCACACGTTCATGCTCTGTTAATCAAGGTAAAGATTTCCATCCCACAAAGTGGGAAGGAAGAGGCGTTGGGGGAAAGAGTAAATTGGGGGAAAGATTAAGTCATTAGACAAAGGCAACAAAAAACAGTTTTAAAGGGTTCTAAATGTTTGATTTACTGTGAAGCATTAGGTGAGCCTTACCTTTGGAGTTTCAAAAACCTCTTCTAGATGTATTATGTGTTCGTGTTTCACAATTTTTAATATGCTAACTTCCCTTTCCAGCATTTTTACAGCTGAACTTCCAGCCTAAATAAACGGAAAGAATAATGCCTGTTAGAAATTAGAACTCGAGTAAAATAGCTACTACACAGATGACATAAAAAGTCTTCACACAACAAAGGAGGCACCATAACCTAATAAAAAGGCTATAAAACCACTGATTTCTTAGCTTGTATGTTTTACATCCAATAAGTCACTACAAATTCTAAACGTATTCCATCATTGTGCTTTACTCAAAAAAACTCATTATGTAACATTAGAAGTATTTTTCCACTGTTTCTGCATAATATTCGGACAGTAATTGTGGAGTTAGCATTAATTTCAGAAAACGCAGAGATTATATATCTGGAATAACAGGAATAGAACTCCAAAAGTCTAAATCCGAATTTTACAATGGAATCTGCTCGGTTCCAAGAAAAAATAAACCACCGTCTGTCAAAAGAATAAGTTCAAGAAATACCACAACTTGTTTGGAAACTTGGACAGATTTGCACCCCAATCCATTTCTTGCCATACTCAGTTGCCATTTTTGCATAGATAGCTTCAACAAGTACATTTTTTGCATTCCATTATGAAACACCTCGTCATTCAAAACAACTATAATCGCTCTAGTCTACAAACTCATTTTTCAGCATGCCTTTGTATTTCCAGAAACTGGCATATTGTATTGAACAAATATTAGAGCAAAGCAAGTCCGTAATCACGCGATACGTTATTCCAGAAACAGAAGTAAGAGCTGGAAATAAAAAAATCGATTATTTAAGTGCATACTACAAGGGAACAGAATATTTACCTTTTCTCTGTTTACTTTTTTAATTGCCCATTTTAGGTGAGTTTCTTTGTGTGTTGCTTCTACCACCACTCCAAAACTGCCGTGTCCAAGTTTCTTTCCAAAACTATAGATTTGCTAGGAAAAGGAAAAATTACTTTATTACAACATGCATAGTTTCAGAACTCGATTGACGCCTCGAGAATGCCTTACATTAAATAAACACTCTAGTAAACATTTGTGCTGATAAACACGAGGATAAAGCAGTGACATATTTAAATTGATAAGCGAGCATATTTAATAGAAATTGGAAATATGCAAAGAAGAGGACTAACAATTCGAACTGTGTAAAACAAGCAAAATACCATTAGAGACAGAAACGCAGACTGCGCCATGTAAAAAGATCTTCATAGTTGGAATGTCCAGGTCCTACACCCGAAATGATGCACGGACACTGGCTGGGTGTAAAAGTTAGGTTTATTCCGGAGAGGGGAATGCCGGCTACATTACTTCTGTGTCTCCTCACAAAATGACTCGGTGCGCGCACTATCCCGTCAGGCACCGCGTGCGGTCACGTGGTTGCCTGACGACTAGACTGCGACACCACACATCTCCCCCTTAACAATAACAACAAAAAGGAACATGGTAAATTTGCATCAGGTGCAAAGACGCTGATTGCGTGAACCTTGGGTCAGGGATGGCTCTGAAAGTGGTACCTCCGCGGGAGGGGGGAGAGAGAACGGAAGATAGAGATAGAGAGATAGAGAGAGAGAGAGAGTTGCGGAGGATGTCCTGCACTGAGGAAGCAGGGTGTGCAATATGTGGAGTTACATAGCAAACTCACTATACCTCTTAGGGCACACCACTATCCTGCCTGTGCGGGTGCGTGTGGAGGAGGCTTGCTCCTCTCCTGTTTCTCTTGTCTGTGATGGGGTCTGTGTGTTGCTCTGTGCTTGATTCTCTTTGTGTGCTGTGGGGCCCCTTTGTCTTATGTCTGGGTTGTCATTGGGTTCTTGCGGTGGTGGTTGCTGAGTTGAAACCCCTGTGTTCCTTTCTCTTGTGGTTTCCGTATCACCCCCTGTCCCCCTTATGGTGCCAGCCGCTCTGGAGTCCATAGGAGGCGGGGCCACTTGTGAGTCTGGGTCCTCATTGTCATAGTTTGAAACACAAAGAAAGTAGAGGAAGGGTCCGAGGGAAAAAGTTTTAAAGACCTGCAAGAAGTGATTCCCCCTATAATAATAATATTAAACACAATACTTCTCGGGTCTATTATAAAGTGAAAAAGTGTCTCTCAACAAAGCTCCAAGGGGAGCAATCCCTTTCAGGATGAATGCCCTCACCCACCATAGGTGGCATGCTTCATCATATGGGCTTCTCCTCCCAGTGAGAATACCTAGTCTTCACTGAGGGCTACAACTCCCTCAATGTGAGGTAGGAGCTCTGGGATGTTTTCATAAGGGTACTAAAAGCCCCATCTGTGAATGCTAGACTTAGTGAGGGTGCAGCGCTAGGTGTAATTGTGACATAAATGTGAATGTGAAACTAAAACTACCTAGAGAGGACAAAATATATTTAATGGCTTGTCCAAACTGGCAGGGTTAAAAAGCAGTGCAAAGCAGTATCAATTAAACTGCTAAGTTGGTCAGATAGGTCGACATGTTTCAGCCTTAATGGTCTAATATAGTATCCAGGCTTTCTTCAGGACCATAAGAAAATTAATAATGCTGCTGCATAAGTGAAAAGATATTAACAAAATAACGTGATATCAAACCAGTAATCCAAATCTTTTAGGCTCGGTACTACTGGAACTCATCCGAATTGATGGATAAGTAGACCCGCCTCTACCTGGTAACAACTCAGGGAAGGGGGCCCGCTCTCTCCGTCGGTACCCCGTTGTGGTACACAAGCTGCAGCATTATTAATTTTCTTATGGTCCTGAAGAAAGCCTGGATACTATATTAGACCATTAAGGCTGAAACATGTCGACCTATCTGACCAACTTAGCAGTTTAATTGATACTGCTTTGCACTGCTTTTTAACCCTGCCAGTTTGGACAAGCCATTAAATATATTTTGTCCTCTCTAGGTAGTTTTAGTTTCACATTCACATTTATGTCACAATTACACCTAGCGCTGCACCCTCACTACGTCTAGCATTCACAGATGGGGCTTTTAGTACCCTTATGAAAACATCCCAGAGCTCCTACCTCACATTGAGGGAGTTGTAGCCCTCAGTGAAGACTAGGTATTCTCACTGGGAGGAGAAGCCCATATGATGAAGCATGCCACCTATGGTGGGTGAGGGCATTCATCCTGAAAGGGATTGCTCCCCTTGGAGCTTTGTTGAGAGACACATTTTCACTTTATAATAGACCCGAGAAGTATTGTGTTTAATATCCTCATTGTCATAGCCTGCACTTGTGGGGATGCTGGCTTTGTGCCACTGTAGGACTTTGTTGCATTTCGCCATCCTGCATTGAGACCACACTTTGCCGTCACTCAATAGAGCTGAGCGGGAGTAGAGTTCTTTGACCTGTAGAGGCTTGCTGAACTTGCTGTCACCTTTCCTGCGCAGATGTCCAAGCTTTACTCTTACCCAGTCTCCCAAGGCTAATGAGACCTCTCGTACTCCGTGCTTCTTATCGTAGTTGTCCTTGTAAATTTTTTGAGCCTTTTCTATGTTGCTTCGAACCACCGCCGGGGACCATTTGCTCTGAAGTTTCAAGTTCATCCATGCAAGGTTGTCCCTCGTGAATGGTTCTCTTCCTCGCAGAATCAAGAATGGGCTGTACCCTGTCAATGTGGGCGTGATGCGATACGCCCATAGCGTGTTCCGGAGCTCTGTTTCCCAGTTCTTACCCGCGTTGATGGCCGCTTGAACCGAGCCCATGATGACTCGGTTGAACCTTTCGGCTAGGCCGTTTCCGGCGGGGTGATACACTGGCGTGTGGTTGGTCTTGATGCCATTTCTCCGAGTGAACGCCGTCGATTTATCAGAGGTGAACTGGGGGCCGTTGTCGCAAGTGATGACCCTCGGGATCCCTTCTCTCAAGAAGGCGCCGGTGAGGAAAGCGATGACTGCATCCGTGTCCACTTTTTCGCAGACTTCCACCTCCGGCCATTTGGAGTACCTGTCGACCAGGACAATAACATATTTGGGCACACCCCAGGAGTCCAGGATGGGACCCAATATGTCGAGAGATAACTCGTCCCAAGGGTTGGAGTGGTGAACTCGCCCATGGGGGGTCTCAGCAGCGTCAACGACTTGTCCGCATTGGCGCAGTGTGTGCACGCCCGTACATACTTTTCCACTGCTACGTCGATGGCAGGCCACCAGTATGACTGTTTTAGTCGTTGTTTGGACTTCACGATGCCCAGATGGCCCTCATGCATGATGTCCAGGATGCGGTCTACCAGCGTTCTGGGGGGCACCACTTTGTCTCCTCTGAGTAAAAATACGGTGTCTTCGCTGAGGGACAATTCGTCCCGGACCTCCCAATATTTCTGGGTCTCCTCGTTCAGGTGCTTTTTAGCAGGCCACCCTTGCGTGACGAAGGATTCCACCTGGGAAAGCGCGGGGTCGGTATCGTAAGCTGAGATCCAGTCCTGTGCGCTGATGATGAGCTCATGGTCCGCGGTGAGTGCGACCTGGTAGTCATCCCAGTCGCTGGGGTGCGGCGCACCTTCCATTGCTGCGGAGCAGCTGAGGAAATCCGCCACCTTGTTCTTTTGGCCTGGCACATATTCCACGTCATACACGAAGTCGAGGAGTTTGAGCGACATTTTGGCTATGCGTGGAGTTGCCGTAGCGTGGCCACTGGACGTTAAAACCTTGATCAGAGGTTTATGGTCCGTTCGGAGGGTAAAGCGGGAACCCCAAAGATACTGCTGAAATTTTGCCATGGCCCAGGTGGATGCCAACATTTCTTTCTCAATGACGCTGAATTTCTCTTCGTTGGGGGCGAGCGAGCGTGATGTGAAGCCGATCGTGGTTTCCGTGCCATCAGCTGCACGTTGGGATAAGACTGCTCCCAGCCCCTTTTCACAGGCATCCGTCGTCAATATGCTGGGGGCAGAACTGTCGAAGCCTTGCAGGGGGACGGCATCGCATATGTCTCTTTTTATGGTCTCGAATTCCTGGTCCGATTCCGGCGTCCAACAGAAGATGGCCTTGTCCTTCAGGAGTTGGCGCATGCAGTGGGTTTTGGTGGCGAAATTTGTGACGAATTTACTATAAAATTCCGCTAACCCCAGAAAGGAACGGACTTCCTCCTTGGTTCGAGGCCTGGGCGCTGACTTGATGGCCTCCACGTTGTCCTTCTTCGGGGAAATTCCATTTTCACCAATCTCATGCCCCAGGTATGTGACGTTGCGAAGACCGAACCTGCACTTCTCTAGTTCTGCCGTGAGGCCATTCTCTGACAGCGTCCATTGCGAAGTGTAGAGTCGTGCTCCTGTTTGGTGGTTCCCATGATGAGGATGTCGTCCTGAAAGTACAAGACGTTATTGCTGTCTTTGAATAGTTTGTGCATCAGTTTTTGGAACACCGACGCGGCGGAAGCTAGTCCGAAAGGGAGTCTCCGAAACCTGTAGCATCCAAACGGGGTGATGAAGTAGGTCAACTTCCTGCACGAAGGGTGGAGCAGGATTTGGTGGTAAGCGGCTGTGAGGTCTACTGTAGAGAACCACTTGATCCCCTTGGTCTGGGCCAACAGTTCGTTGATGCGTGGAAGCAGGAACTTGTCCACCAGTATGTTTTTGTTCAGTTCTCGTAGGTCAATGCATAGGCGCACCTTGCCGTTAGGTTTGCGTGCCACGACTAAGGGTGCCAGCCATTTGGCGCTTTTGATGGGTTCGATGATGCCGTTATCCTCTAATCGTTGCAACTCCAGCTGTACGGCCTCTCTGCAGTTGAATGGGATGTTTCTCACTTTGTGACTTACCGGAGTCACGCCCTCTTTTAGCACTATCTTGTGTGTGAATTTGGACAGTTGGCCGATTGTCCCTCCAAAGACGTTAGGAAATTCTTTCTGCAAGTCGATGCCTTCCGGTCTGGGGGGGGTCATCCGTCATGAGGACTTGGGTTTCTCCGTTGGGATTCAATTGTATGCCCAATTCTCCTTGGTCGAGCCATCCGAGAACAGAGGGGCCTTTTTCAGCCACATATAGTTTTCCTGTGGTTACCCTCCCTTTGAACTCGAATATCAGTTGCCTAAACCCTACCATGGGGATTCTCTCCCCTGTGTAAGTGACAGGGTGTACATCAGTGGGGTGCAGGTGGCTTCCTATGGTGTTTGCGAAGTCACTCTCCCAAACGTCCCTTTGTATGATCGTGAACGGGGACCCTGAGTCAGCTACCATGGAGATTTGAACACCATCAATGGTCAATAGGCATGAGGGTTTGCTATTTGCCTTACAGGTTATGCCCCACACTTGGTCATCAATGCATAGGATGCAATCGTCGTCACCCTCGCCCTCCCCTGTTTCTGGTTCCGACTCATACATGATACATTTCACTGAGGAGCTGCTGGGTCTCCACCTGCAAACTTTGCCAAAATGTCCCACCACCCCGCAAAAGGAACATTTGACTCGAAAGGCCGGGCAGCGTTTATCATTTGCCATATGTGTGTGGCTACCACACCTGTAGCAGGAACCCTTCTTTTCTGGAGGAGGTCTGGCGGGCCCAGAAGCGGTCTTGGTGGGCCGTCTACTATTTCCATGGCCTACGATGGGTGCAGGCCTGTCCCTAGACCCTCTGGATTCAGTCACTTTGCATACCGCTGGTTTAGTGTCTGTGTCCTTCTTTGCTGCTTCCGCACACCGTTTGGACAACTCTGCCTTTTTGACGATCGCGATGATCTCGTGCAGGGGCGCTTCGCCACTCACCCACAGCTTTTCTTGGACGTTAGTGTTGGTGGTATGCATTATTATCTGGTCGCGCACTAAGTCGTCGTGAAGATGACCGAATTTGTAGTTGACAGCCAGTTTTTTGAGAGCTGCGACATAATCCTCTACTGTCTCTGAGTCAGTCTGTTTCCGCTGGAAGAAATAGTATCTGTCTATGGCTGTGCAGATCACCGGCTGGTAATGGCTGTCTAGGTCTTCTAATGCGTGTTGGAACACGTCTTCATCTGTTGCGACCCTTGATTCTTGACCATGTTCTCGTAGACTCGTAACCCTTCGGGACCCAAGTTGTGTAGTAGTATCTTTTTCCTGCGTTTGCTGGAAAACGCTTCCTCTTCTTCATCTTCCAAGTCGGAAAGGTAGTTAAGGAAGTACCCCTTCCAATCAGCCCACTTCATGGCCGGCTCACCAGGTTTAGGGAGAAAAGGCACCGGATTGGTGAGAGAGAAGGTTTGGGCGCACATTTTGGTGGGCTGGACTGTTTCTGCTGGACCGCTCCGCCACTGCAGGCTTGTGTCGGATCTGGCATGCGGCAGAGGAGGCAGGGGTAGCTGGGCGACGCCTGAAATGAGTGCTGGTCAGCCCTGACGTGTGGTTGGATGCTGGTCCGGAGTGCTGGACGGTGTACTCCTCCCGCAGGCGCTGTGCGGGTGGACCGCTTGCAATGAGGCTAGGAGGCGTGCTTAAAGAGGTGCTTTACACTGGTCACAGTGCTGGAGCGTGCCGTATTGGGGCTGGATCCAGGCCACCGGGTGGTGTGCACTATGCGGGGGCTTTGCGCCACTGGAAGGGACCACCGGGCTTATGCTGGGCTTCCCCTGTTGCTCATACACTTGTGGTGCTTGGTGATCGCTGGAAGGGATGTGCTCTGATGCCTCACGGGAGCGGTGAAAAGGTGGAGACGAGGATCAGATGCGCTGTGAAGTACTAGCGCTGAGGCGTACCTTGTGCTCTCCGGGCAGGCCAATCCCTTGTAGTGTGCCTCTGGTGGGTTTTCAGGCCTCGCGTAGGCGGGAGCTGTACGGGGCCACTCTCCCTCTCCGGATGGTAGAAGCGCTGCGCTCCCCAGTGTGAGCGCAGCGCGGCAGCAGGCAGGTGCGGCGGGTAAGAATCCGCTCGTCGCCAGTGTGTAATGTCCAGGTCCCACACCCGAAATAATGCATGGACACTGGCTGGGTGTAAAAGTTAGGTTTATTCCGGCGAGGAGAATGCCGGCTACATTACTTCTGTGTCCCCTCACAAAATGACTCGGTGCGCGGGCTATCCCGTCAGGCACCGCGTGCGGTCACGTGGTTGCCTGACGACTAGACTGCGACACCACAATGGTACTGAAAATAGAAAGAAAAAATATATCACAATAGGCATCAAAACCATGAGAAAACAGTCTAAATTTGTGTTGGGCATTCTTAGAATGATGCAGCTATACTGAAAAATGTGATGTCCCAACGAAATAAACAAGCTACAAACCTTTGGTAACACTTTTTCTGGTAGATACAGTTTCGACCTGCAGATTCCTCATCTTTTAAATATCCCAGGTATTAGTCCAGATATGGACATCTTTCGATGGCTCCCCCACACCCGTAGGGGGTGTTGGCTCCACCTTAGAACTGCACGCAGCTCCTTGTGACATCACTGGAGTTATAAAGTGCTCCCGTCAGAGTGCTGACATCAGATGTCATACATTTTTAGCACTCCTTTGAGGCGAAGAGATGAAACCAACATCTTAACCAGATAGGTGCGGTTATCATTGAATGTTAGAATACATAACAATAGGACTTTTAATCTTACAGCTATGAAATGGGGAGGTGGGTGGGTAGGTGAGGAATCTGCAGGTAGATAAGAGTATCCACCAGAATCTGTGTTATCAAAGGTAAGTAACTTGTTGTTCTAATGGATACTTCTACCTGCTGGTTCCCTGCCTTTTGAATTGATTTCGCTAGCAGTTCCATATGTGGAGGTGGATGCATGGGAGGTTATACCAAAAAAGTCTGTAGAGCGGAAAGAGCAAAGTAACCACTCTACCTCACTTCAAAATTTAAACAATAGTGTGTCGCAAAAGTGTGAAGGGTTGACCGAGTTGGCGCTTTGCAAATATCTGCCACTGGCACCCCTCTCGCCAGTGTTGATGTTGAGAACTTTGCTCTGGTAGAATGAGTTCAAATTGTTTCTGGAGGATCCTTGTGCACATTGGAGCACACGATTATTCATCTTTAACAAATTCGTTTGTGGATTGCCTTAACTAGTTGGATGTGGAGGAGGAATGAATGTGGAAAGGGTAATGCATTGCCCTAAGTGTAAAGGGGTAACCACTTGTGGTAGGCAGGTTTTCAACACCAGCTCATCAGGGAAGGAGGTGAAAGAAGGTTTTACACTCAAGGCTTGTAATTCGCTTACTCAACATGCTAAAGTGATAGCAATTAGGAAAACAGTCTGAAATGTCAGGAAACGTAAGCAGCAACTGTGTAAAGGTTCAAAGGGGAACACATTAGTTAAGTAAGAACAAAATTAAGATCCTATTGTGGCATAATAAATTGAGTACTTGTTTGTGAGACATTGGAGGAATCTTAGAACAATAGGTGAATTAAAGAGGGACGGTTGATCAGGCAGACAAAGAAGCTGATAAGGCTGATAAATAACCTTTAACAGTGGCAACTGTGCATCCTTGCTGGGCTAACTAGAAGGCAAAACTGAGAATATCCAGTAGATGAGCCTGAAGAGGATCAATAGAGTTGTCTGTGCATCATTTAACACATTTTGCCCATCTGCCAGAATAAACTTGGTGTAGTGCTTTCCTTGAACAGAAAATTACGTCCACCAATTCAGGGGGTAGGAAAAAAGCACTCAAGTTGCCCCATTCAACCTCCAGGCATGTAGGTGGAGGCTCTGGAGACCGGGATGTATAACCTGCCCCATTGTGAGATGAGGTCTACCAGACAAATTTTCCTCAAGGGTATGAAAGCAAACGCGTAAAGAAGTGGAAAGTCCCACTTCAAGCAAAATGCATCCTCCAAAGCACCCTGCATCAGATACTGGAGGGTACAGAATTTTGGGCAGTAAGCATTCTCTTAAGTGGCAATCTAGTATATCTGAGGAGTCCTCCACAATAGGAAGATGCTCTATACTGCCTCTGGGTGAAGACACCACTCATGATCGACAAGATAACGCCTGCTGAGACTGTCCACTCTTACATTGGGAACTCCAGCCAGGTGATTTGCCACTATGCAAATCTGATTTTCCTGGGCCCAGGACCAGAGCAATAGAGCTTCTCTGCAGAGAAGATGCGACCTTCCTTCCCCTTGTTTGTTGATATACCACATCATAGTTGCATTGTCTATCAATATCCAGACCATCTGATCACAAAGGGAAGGAAGGAAGGCCTTGAGAGCTAGGCGTGCCCCCGCAATTCAAACAGACTTATGTGTGTAGTCTGTTCCCCTGGTGACCAGAGACCACTGATCTGCAGTTCCACCAGTTGAGTGTCTAATCCCAGAGTGGAGACATACGTTATCACTGTTGCTACTGGAGGAGAAGGGTGAAACAGCTTCCCATGAGACAGGCTGCTGCTCACACTCCACCATTGCAGATCCACAGCAGGGTCCCTGGGGATCTTGACACCGGCTTGTAGATCTCCATTGTGTTGGAACCACTGGAGGGTCCTCATGTGCCAGTGTGCAAGGGTGACTAACAGAATGAAGACTAGCAGACCTTTCAGGCATAAGACTTTTAGGACTGGAATGATTGCTCTATTGTGAAACATTGGGAATCATAGCCTGAATGTTTTGAATCCTCTTTGGAGGAGAGAAGGCTCGACTCAACTTAATGTCCAGTACTGACCCTCTGAACAGGTTGCGCTGAGAGGGCATCAGGTAAGATTTGGGATTGTTGATCGAAAAACCCAGGTCGAACAACAATTGTGCTATCACCTGCAAGTGATGATAAACCATCTCTGGAGACTTGGATTTGATAAGCCAGTCGTTGAAGTAAGGGAAAACAACAATTTTTTTTTTTTTTTAAACATAGAGTGCAGAGGCCCATTGCAGAAGTTACAAATGTAGCATCATATAGCAGCACACATTGAAATCTAATCATAGCATAAGCAGTGTTATACGGCGAGACTGCGATGTACTGTCCGCAGCATCATGACCCGCAAAAAAGAGAAATTATGTATAGTACCAAAAAGCATCATCATCACCATATTCATCAAGACAATGAGCTTGAGCTACAAAACCACATCTTGACAGGGTGAAGCACAAAACATATGCAGTGAGTACAGAAGACATTCCCCGGAATCCAGCCCGTTCCACCCCATCTTACCGTTGAGCAAATGAGTCAGCACAACCTACATCATTATCTTTCCTGGCCTGGTACGTACTATACAATTCCCAGAAATTTGTAGGACGATTACGTGGGGGAAGAAGTTCACTATAATTCTCTGTCTGAGTGCAGCAATATAACATACCCTTTGACCAACTGGCAATAGTGGGAGTCGGACCTCGGGACCAGCAAATAGCAACTCTGCGTCGAGCTAATAGGAGCCCCATGTCGACCAACCGTCTAATAGCCTTAGGAAGGTGCTTGGAAAACCCCAACAGGGCCACCACAGGGTCAGGAGCTAGTGGTGTATCCGTAATATCCCCCAGGGACTTGAATATCTGGGCCCAAAAGGCGGCTATCTCTGGGCATAGCCAGGCTAAGTGGAAAAAATCTGCCTTACTATTACCGCAGCGCTCGCATGCAGTGGAATCTCTCAACCCATATCTGTGCAACATCTCGGGTGTGTAGTACACTCTATTCAGAAATTTAAAATGGATTAGCCTGTGCCGGCCATTAAGAGAGATGCGTTTTGTGCTTTCGCAGCAGTATTTCCACGTCACATCATCTATTTCTATGCCCGGATCTGCCTGCCACGCCAATCTAGACTTCGTGTAGTGGTTAGCCCGGTAACCTTGTGCCTCTTTGTAAAGCTTAGACACCATGCGGGTCGGAGAGACAGTTCTAATCAAGTATGTGAGGGCAGCCACTTCCGGCGGCTCTGCAAGGTCACTGCCAAAGATCTTTTTTAATGATTGCCTCAGCCTATAAAACTGGAATCTGTCCAGCGTTGTGTAGTGTCGGTCTTCCGTCTCCACCTCATCCAACATTTTAACTGTACCTTCAGAAAACATATCCCAATCGTATTAATGTTAAGCGCGTTCAGAGCCCGGGAAACCCCCCTGTCCAAACACAGAGGCAACCAGAGGCACCACTCCAATGGAGTATGGGGAGAGTATAAAATAACGCCAGCTTGCAGTTTTAGGAGATGCTGCCAGGCATGCACTGGCGCGTGGATGAAGTCCAAAATGCCAGTCCTACGGTCAGGAGGATTGAACAGAAGCGCAGGCAAGGGGAGTGGAGTCGCTACAGCTCTCTCAATCTTTACGTGCGGCATGTCAGCAGGGCCGTGTATCCAGTAGTGCGCATGCGGGAAACCCTGTAGTATAGATCCAAGTCTGGTGCGCCCAGCCCCCCCATCCAGTATGGTAGCGTGAGAATATCCCAGCGGACCCGGGCATGCTTGCCCGCTCAAGCTAGCCTGATGAGTAAGGATGTGAGCGTTCTGAAGAAGGAGCTAGGGAGGACCATCCGTATATTGGAAAACAGAAACAGAAACCGAGGCAGCACTACCATTTTCATAATTGAGACTCTACCCGCAAGGGACAATGGCAACCGGATCCAGCGTTCAACGTCATCCGTCAGCTTACTTATTGCAACACCATAGTTCTCTCTTAGCACAACTTCCGAATCAGTATGAATCTTGATGCCCAAGTAGCGTACTGGTTCGGTCGTCCACTGTAGTGGGAATTCCAGGGTGAAAGGAGCTGTGATAGGGGTAAGTGGGAAAATAATCGATTTAGTCCAGTTAACCTGGAGACCAGATAGCGCTCCGAACCTGACAACCTCCCGCAGCACTGGGGACAGATTAGTTTCTGGGTCCCGTATGTAGAGTAACGTGTCATCTGCATAGGTGGAGATGACCAGCTGATATCCCGGGGATACGTAGTCCCCTATATCTGTGGTACTCCCGCATCGCGCAAGCCAGAGGCTCCGCAACCAGCGCATAGAGAATAGGGGAAAGTGGGCACCCCTGCCGCTTGCCTCTAGTAATATGTATCTTGTCAGTGACCAAGTCTCCTATTTTTATCCTAGCAGCCGGACTATTATACAAGACTCCCACCAATTGCAAGAAAATGCCTCCCACCCCTAATCTCGTCAGCACATGATACATGAAGGACCATTCCACCGAGTCAAACGCTTTCTCCATATCAAGGAATACAGCGACGGCCTGTATGTCCTGCTTCGCGTGCTGGATAGCGCCAAATACTGTCCTCAAGTTATAGGTCAAATTTCTGCTTGGGACAAACCCAGCCTGCTCCGGCGCCACAAGTAACGGTACCAACGGGGCAAGCAGGTTCGCCAGAATCTTGGCATAGATCTTAGTATCAACATTAAGGAGAGACAGCGGGCGGTACGAGGCGCACTCAGTCAGTGGCTTGTCGGGCTTCAGGATCGCCACTATTAGAGCTTCCCTCATCGAGGGCGGCATCTGTCCACTGGCTCCCATTTCCTCAAATAGCGCACTTAAGTGTGGAATAAGTATGTCTTTGAACTCCTTATAAAAGGAGACCGTGAGTCCGTCCACCCCTGGAGCGCTACCTGATTTAATCCCCGACAGAGCAGCGGTTATTTCCTCTGCATCCAGAGGGCGCATGAGAAATTCCCGATGAGCATTCGTCAACCATGGAAGTTTGATATGCGCCAGATAGTCCAGCACCTCAGCGTCAAGGCTCCCCGCCCTAGTGGCATAAAGAGTTGAATAATATTGCTTGAATCTATTAGCTATTGCAGTCGGTTCCGTCAGAGGGCTGCCCCGGTCGTCGTTGATCATAATCACCCCTGCCGTCTCCCTACGCTTCCGTAACAATGAGGCCAATACTGAGCCTGGCCTCTCACCTTCACCATAATTTATTTATTTATTATTTATTTATTAAGGAGTTTTATATAGCGCTGGCCTGACCCGAGGGTATTGGAGCGCTTTACAACAGTTTTTTGTGCAGGAGACATACAATAGAGCAATGTTGTACATATTGGTTCGGAAGTCCAAGTGTGCTGAGCAGCAATGAGGTAGTATGTGAGTCCTGAGATAACCTCATTAAGAGCACGTAGTCTTGGGTTGAACCTCTTAGAGGGGGGGAGGAGGTAGGGGTCAAATAGCAAGGGGGAGGTAGGTCTTAGTAATACAATGTCTTTGAGCAACGGCGAGCAGGAATAAGCGTTTGGGCGGCGGCTATCCATTTGGGAGGGAGCGGTTGAGGAAGAGGACTTTTAGGTGTTTTTTTGAATTTTGTGAAGGACGAGATAGTCCTGATACTGACTGGGATGGAGTTCCAGATTTTGGGCGCGTTTCCGGCAAAGGACCGTGCAGCAGATTTTTGTTTGCGTGTTTTCATAGGGATGAGTAGTAGGGTGCTGGAGCTCCTGAGGTTCCTAGTCTGACCAGCCCTCTTGAGTTTAGCAGCCAGATACTCAGGTTTTCCTGTGTGCAGGGCTTTGTGCATGAGGCAGGCAGTTCTGAAACTGGCACGCAATTCGATTGGGAGCCATTTTAGTTCTCTGAGTGCTGGTGAAATGTGATCGTATTTCTTAATTCCAGAGACCATTCTGGCTGCTGCGTTGAGAGTAGTTTTGAGGGGAGCTAGGTGACATTTTGTTATACCAGTGAGGGTGGCATTCCCATAGCCGAGTCCGGATAGCACCAGTGATTGGGTGGCTTGTTTGAGGTCTTTGGTTGGGATGAATGGTTTTATTTTGTTGAGTAGCTTCAGGTTGATGAAGGCACTCTTTGCGGAGTTCTTGATGTGTTTGGCCATGTCGAGTTTTGAGTCTAGGGCGATTCCTAATGATTTTACGGAGTTGGCCAGAGTGCGATTGCCGTTGAGAGCATCCAAAGCTTTTAGCCATTCTGAAATTTGAGGGTTCTCTTCTTTGTTGGAGATGAGGAGGATCTCAGTTTTGTCTTGGTTGAGTTTTAAGTGGTTAAGCGACAGCCAATGTTGGATTTCTTTTAGAGTGTCATTTAGTCTGTGAATATCATCTATGGAGGAGGATTCTAGATAGATCTGGGTGTCATCTGCATATAGGTGGAAAGGGATGTTGGCATTATTTTTTTTTTTTGTAAATCTTCTTTTATTAGTAAAACAAATCGACATTACATATCACTATGCAACATGAGCAGGAGACAACATACCTTCCGATTTTCAGATCTGGGTTACAGAGAATCAAGTCACAATAATCAAAACATGACCATTCGGGGGTTACAAGAGTCTCGTTATCATTCAGGGGTGCTGGCGGGGTGCAGATATTTCCTCTATATGAGTTCCAGGGCCCCCATACCTTGCTCCATTTCCCGGGACACCCTCTGGCCACATAGACTGATTTTTCCACGAACATGCACCAGTCCAAATCTTCCTTCCATTTTGCTAGCGTTGGCGGTTGGTGGGCCCCCCAATTTTGTGCTATGTTCCTTTTAGCCACCATCACTGCCAGAGTCGCCCATAGCTCAGTATAAGAGGTAAGGTCCGTTGGCTCCCAAATGTTTAGGAGGCACCTGCGTGCCTCGGGCTGCAAATCGACTGCGAGTACCTCTCGGAGAGTGTGATGTAAGGTACGCCAGTATGTTTGTATGTGCTCGCATTCCCATATAATGTGAATAAAGGTACCCACCTCCCCACACCTACGTCTGCACTCTCCACTATCCATTCTGCCCATACGGACCAAGCCCGGCCCAGTGACCTAAACTCTGTGCAGAATTTTTAGCTGCACTAAACGTAACCTTGCTTGGACCGCTACTTCCCCCGGGGAGGAGACCGCCTCTCGCCAGTCTTCTTCATCCAGTTCTAGGCCGTCTTTAACCCACTTTTCCTTAAGAGACTGGAGTGGGTCTTCCATGTTATTTATAAGCTTTTTGTAGATCAGAGAGATAGTTTTCTCGGGAAGATGGCCGTCAAGTATTCTGTCCTCGAGGGGGGATGCGTCGGGGAGGGAGGGCTTATCAGTTAGATGAGCTTGGAGCGAATGCCGGACTTGAAGGTACCTATAATACTCAGTGCCTGCCAGGCTATATTGCTGTTGAAGAGAGGCAAAGGGGAGGATTTCGCCCTTGACCCAGAGGTCCTTAATCTGGGAAATACCAATAAGGTCCCATTTGTCAAACCCTTTGGTTTGCCACAGGCTCCCCAGCTTTTCGGAATTCCAGAGGGGAGTCGCCAGTGTGAGCCTACGGTCCCATCCCAGGTGTTTGTTCACCTCATGCCATACATGGACTGAGTATGCGGTCGGACTTGTGAGGGGGTTTTTACAGGGTTTAGAATAGAGTGCTCTAATATAGTCCCCACCTGGGAGGAGCCATCTATCCATGGCGTATCCTGGGTCGTCCGGACGACCATACATCCCCTGGTTTATCGCGGTCAGATGGGCTGCCCAGTAATATTTCCTAATGTCCGGAAGACTGATGCCACCATCGTACTAGTTGAGGGTGAGTTTAGCCAGGGCAATCCGAGGTTTGCCGTCCCATAAGAGAGTTCTTTGTAGAGTGTCTATCTCTTTAAAATACGATTTGGGAACTGGATCCATGGAGTTCTGGAGGGCATAGAGGAAACGGGGCAGGGCCATCATTTTAAAACGGACAGCTTTGCCCAACAAAGAGAGAGGCAAGGACTTCCAGTGGTTGACATCACCCTTCAACCTCTGAATTGGCGGCAGGAGATTGCGAGTGAAACGGAGCGTAGAGTTCGATGTAATGAATATTCCGAGGTAGCGAAAGCCATCTAAAGCTATCTGTAGCGGGCAGCCTTTCGAGAGAACTGGCGGTTTCCCTTGCAAGACATACATCACGGATTTAGACCAGTTTATGGTAAATCCGGAGTATCTGCCAAACACTGCGAGGATATCTAGTAGGCATATCAAAGAGGCCCTCGGGGAGGTCAGATACAGCAGAACATCGTCTGCATATAACGATATCCTATCTTCCCAGTCCGGGGACCACCGCATACCGCGGATCCTTGGATCTCTGCGGATCCACGCCGCCAAAGGCTCCAGTACTAAGGCAAAGAGGAGAGGTGATAAGGGACATCCTTGACGTGTTCCTCGGCTGAGTTCAAATGCCGCTGACTTGCGGTTGTTTACGACGACTTGGGCCATGGGTGTTGAGTATAGTAGCCGGATCCAGCTCACAAATTGGTGTCCAAATCCCATTTTGTCCAACACCGCAAAGAGATACGGCCACTCCACCATGTCAAACGCCATGGTGGCGTCCAGTGACACCAGGACTGCGGGCTCTAAGATAGTTGTAGCTCTGCCTAACACCCCATGCAGCCTGCGCAGATTTAAGGCCGTGTTACGGTGTGGCATGAAGCCGGATTGGTCGGGGTGCACCAGTGTATTGATCACTTTTACGAGGCGTGTCGCCAACATTTTAGCTAGGATCTTGGGCTCTGCATTGAGCAATGATATCGGCCTATAAGACGTACAACAGGTTGTAGGTTTACCTTCTTTATGAATGACCACAATGTTGGCAATTCTCTGATCCATAGGAAGTGTCCCTTTTTCTCTGCTATCTCTAAACATTGAATGAAGGTAGGGAGCTATCTTGTCCGGTCTCAACTTGTACAACTCAATCGGAATACCATTAGGGCCCGACGCTTTCCCGGAATTAATCGCTCGTATCGCCTGAGCTACCTCGTCATTCGAAAAGTCGGATTCAAGGTATTCACGGTTCTCATCAGCCAGGGTGGGGAGCACAATATCTCGAAGTAGGGCAACATTGTCTCCCTCTGTGTACTTCCCCTCTGTTCTGTAGAATTTCTGGTAATGGTCTGCAAACCGATCGGCTATGCGTTGCGGGTCTGTGATTGGATCGGTACCCTCCCCAGTCAGCTCGGGCACCAGGCGGGCTGCCCATTCCTTCCTATCCAACCATGCAAACAACTTCCCTATCCTTGTCTCCATGCTCGTACAGTCTACTCTGCATGTCCCTCCCCTGCGCCCTAGCTCTATCTGTTGCTATGCCTTTGAATTCGTCTTGCTTTAAGCTGAGTAGATGCACCTTCTCAGGTGTCACCGTTTGCTCCAATTCTTCCTCCAATTTAAGCACTTCGTCCTCCGCCCTCACCACGTCTCTTTGTGTGTCCTTTTTCTTACCCGTAATAAGGGATATGGCTTCCCCACGGATAACTGATTTATAGGCTTCCCATAACATTTGGGCTGATTGCACAGTTCCCTCATTTTCTAGGAAATAATGATCTGTGGCCTGAGTTATCTTCTTTAGAATGTCAGGGTTGCGTAAATACCACGGATTAATGGGAGCAATTCTCCCTGCACTCATTTGGCCCAGGACCATATGCATCCAGACCGGAGAGTGATCTGAGATGCCCCTGCCCAAATGGCGGATCTCTCGGATATCGCGTGCCTGCGTCGCCGGGACTAGGATATAGTCGATACGGGACAGACTATGATGGGCACCGGACAGGAAGGTGTATTGAGTCCTATCCGGGTTATGCATTCTCCATCCATCTACCAGTCCCATGGCCTCAAGGAAGTTAGATAGCCACCGCTGTGCGGGTCTAATGTCCCGCGGGGGGTGACGATCCAGCTCACCGGATACCACTGCGTTAAAGTCTCCCCCTACGATGAGGAGGCCTGGCGGGAATGACAGCAGCATTGCACCTAGATCCTTACATGTCTCACTCTGAAGTCCAGGGGGAACATATACTGAGACACATGTGATAGTCCGGCCTTCCCACAGTCCTGAAATTCCTACGTATCTACCCCGGTTATCGGACCATGTGGACTGCACCGTGAAGGGGAATGATTTCTTAACTAAGATGCCCACTCCTCTTGAACCTGATGTAAAGCCGGCATGTGCTACTAACCTATACCCCCCCCTATTCATCGCTTGGCACGTGTTCCCGATCAGATGAGTTTCTTGCAACAGGATAACGTCTGGGACCTGTCTTTTGATATAATGATGTACCATACTACGCTTAATCTTGTCGCCAAGCCCGTTAACATTCCAGCTAAGGACTCTAACCCCTACATCCCTCTGTGTACCCATCTGAAATTGCATTCTTACATTGCTCCCGCTCTGTGTCATCACCCAGTGTAGTCGATTGAGCTGATCCTGCAAAAAAATTAAATCCAAACATGAACATTCCCTCCCAACCGCCCCCCTCCCTGCTCCCCTGCACTCTGGGCTTCAAACTGCCCATGATTAAACTTGCAGAGTGCCCGTCGCCCCACTAGATAACTAAAAGTAGAAAAATGGGGTGCGTGTTGCCCCCTCCCATCCCCCCCTCTCAAGAATACAATCGCACCGTCTTGTAAAGGTAACTCAAAATATCACTCAAAGATTTGCACTGAGAAGGGTCCAGGCTGCATGAATTTACTCGCTGGCATGCCCTCTCTTAATGTCCCGTTCCCAACCTGATCAGTGCCGCATGGAGGCCCAAATTAGTGTCTCCCCCGCCCTCCAGATCCCGCCCATCCCCCCTGTGTTTGAGTTTGAGTTTTTTGGTTTATAAAGCGCCTGGTTACACCAACTGGTGTGTCCCCGCGCTATATCCTTCCACTGACAATTCCAAGATTCATTTGCATGCAGTTCAAATAAGGCTCTTATCTACTGTGTAAAAAGCCATGTTTTTAGTTTTTTGCGAAAAACTTTCTGTTTTACCACAGCGTCAAATGGACCACTGGTCAGCGATTCTCCAGCCATACCGCCGCTGATTCTGGATGTTCAAAGAACCAGGCTCTACCGTCTGCCTCCACTCGGAGCCTGGCTGGGAACAGCATGGCGTACTTGTAGCCCCTATCCCTCAACGTCTTTTTGATCCCCAGAAAGGAGCGTCTCTGTCTCTGGACTAGTTGAGTAAAATCGGGAAAGAATGTTATGTCCGCGTTTTCATACTTCAAGGGCGGTCCCGCCCGGGCATGTTGGAGAATGACATCTCGGTCTCGGAAGTTGAGGACCCTGGCCAGGATCGGACGAGGGGGGGGCCCGGGTTTCGGCCGATCCCCGGGGACTCTATGAGCCCTCTCGATAACGAAAAACTTTCACAGCCCCTTGGGTTGCAGGTGTTTAAGGATGAGGTCTTCCACGAAGAGATCCGCAGCCTGTCCCTCTGACTTTTCCGGAACACCTAGGATCCGTACGTTATTGCGACGCAGGCGTCCTTCATAATCATCCAACTTGGTTTCTGCAAATTTCCGGAACGTTTGTAAATCCTTGACTTCTAGTTGCAGTTGGGAGGTGTCCTCTACCAGGCTCGCAGTGGTTAGTTCAATTTGCTTGACACGTTCATTATTTTTATTCATATCTGCCCGGAGTAGGTTGACCTCTACAGTGATGGCATCCATCTTGTGTTCTAGGGAGGTCTTGATACATGCAATCGCTTCCAGGACGTCTTTAAGTGTGGGTTCCGACGTTACTTCTCCCTGTGCGACTCCACCCTTGCCCGTAGGGGAGGAATCAGGCATCGATGTCTTGGGGAGCGTGTACCTGTCCAGTCGGTTCTGTTGCACTGGTCTGTTGCTCCTTGACGACGATATTGCGCTGCTAACCTTATTCCAGGTATGATGACAGCGAAGCTCCACTACCGAAGGTCGCCGATCTCCTCGTCACTCCACCCGGTCCCACTCGCGATCGCGCGGCGGGCTGGCCTCTGATTCAGCGACAGGGCAAATAGGTGCCAGCAATATCAATGCGTGGTTCGCGCCCCCGTCCGGTGCCCGACAGAGTGTATCCACGCCGCAGTTTGAGGGGACAGGACGCGCATAAGTAATAATAAGTTACTCCCCTAGAGGGGCCACCGTGCACGGCAGTCGACAATGGGCTGCAGCAGGGCTCCCTGGGGGGGCACAGGCCAAGCACCGTTCCAGTATCAGTGTCTGGGGGGCAAACTGCTACCTGCACGTCCGCCGCAACAGCTGATAGACTGACTCACATTGGGGGTTTCGCGTGTTACTCCCTCAGGCCGCCCCGGAACGCTGTATCATTGGCGGGCGGGAGCACGATATCTGTGGCGTAGCCGTTCCGGCCTCCAGAAGATCACGGGCCATGTGAGGGGTGCCCACTCCCTATCCACCATGTAACTCCGGATTCCGGGCCTCATTCATCCCCCAGATCGTCGCTCCAATGTGCCACTCCCCGGTTCTCGGGATTTAACTCCGCAGCTTGAACTTCGATGTAGGAGGGGGAGGGAGGAGGTAGCTCCGGACGGACCCCGGTCAGCAAGTCGCAGTCCTTGGTGGGATTTACCGGTCAGTTAACTAGAGCGCCCGGGGCCATTCACCATCCGTCTCCGCACTCAAGGCCCCGGCGCCCACTCCTCGACTAGGCCCCGGGTGTTCCAGGGTCCGCCCCGGGTCCCCCACAGATGTCCCACGTCGATCGCAGCAGGGACACACGTCGGTTGTCCTCTGGCACTGGATTCCCCTCGGCGGGTTCACAGAGACGATCTTCGCTCTCCGTCTCGGCCGCCACGCGAGGCCCCGGTCTCCTCGTTCCGTCCAGGCCTCACTGTATACCCGGCCGGCTCCCAGGCTCTGATCGCTCTCGAGGTCCGCAGCGCGATATTATGTGCCGGACACCTTCCCCTCCACAGATTGCACGATTGAACTCCGGATGATTGTATCGGATAGACGGGGGATGAGAGGGATTAGCAGAGCTCCACTAAGCTGCGGCCATCGCGCTTCGCGGCTTAGCCACGCCCCTCGGATGTTGGCATTTTTGAGTAAGGTGGTGAGGGGTTCCATGTATATGTTGAACAGTTGAGGTGAGAGCACTGAACCTTGGGGGACGCCCCTGCTGACGGGGTGTAGGTCGGAGGTAAAGTTTTTTATTTTTATCCTTTGTGAGCGGCTGTGTAAGAAGGAGGAGAACCAGCGTAGGACCACCTCATCAGCACCTACTCTTTCTTGTAAAGCCTTGATGAGAAGTTGGTGATCAACCGTGTCAAAGGCTGCCGATAGGTCCAGGAGAATGAGGAGGCAACATTGGTCGGTGTCAAGGGATTTGTGGATGTCGTCTGTGATGTTAAGGATCGCGGTCTCTGTGCTATAGCCTTTTCTGACACCCGATTGGTGAGGATCAAGAAGGTTGATGCTGTCCATGTGCTGAGTCAGTTGTAGGAGGACGCATTTTTCAAGGATTTTGGATAGGAGGGGGAGATTGGAGACAGGTCTGAAGTTATTCAGTTCCTTGGAGTCAAGGCCTGGTTTTTTTAGTAGTAGCGTGACTTGGCCAACTTTGAGGCATTCAGGTATGATGCCGGTTTTCAGGGAGCTGTTTATGATCTTGCACCATAACAGGGCTATGGAGAATTTCAGTTTTTTGGTCAATTGGGTGGGTATCGGGTCAAGGACGTGAGAGGCTGGTTTGGAGGTGGAGATCAGTTTGAGGATCTTGGTTTCTGGGATGGGTTGAAGGACTTCCAGGTTTTCGTGGAGTGCTTGAGCGTGCTGTCTACTGTCATTGGGGGCAGGCTTTTGCAGACGGGGTTGACGTTGATGTCCAGTGAGAGCTCAATCTTGGTGATTTTTTCTTCGAAGAAGTTGGCGAAGTTTTCGCACAAGTCCTTGGAGGCCAGCACACTCCACTGGCTCCCCGTCGAGGCGAGAATCACCTTTAAGATGCTTACCCACGCACACAAGGCCCTCCACGGCACCGGACCAGCATACCTGAACAGCCGACTCAAATTCCACGCACCCCAAAGGACCCTACGATCAGCCCAGCTCTCCTACGCCGTGGTCCCCCGCACCAGAAAGACCAGATCGGGAGGCCGCTCCTTCTCCTTCCTCGCAGCCAAAGCATGGAACGCCCTTCCGCTCCACCTCAGACAGACAACATCGCTCCCCATCTTCGCAAGAAACCTCAAAACCTGCCTCTTCTACAGACCCCCTCCTTGATGGAATGGAACCTGCAGCCCCCCCCCCCCACCCTTAGCGCCTTGAGACCCTTACGGGTGAGTAGTCGCGCTTTAACAAACTCCTGATTGATTGATTGATTGTAGAGAGGATTCCGGGGGCTTGGAGGTTTGTTGCCTGATGATTTTGAACAGTTCGTTGGGCCTGTTTTTTGCGTTGTCCAGGGCGGCGCAGAAGAAGGTGGATTTTTCGCTGCTGATGTGTTTTTTGTATTTCCTTCGGGCTGCTTTGAGTTGTTTGTGTGGGCTCGTGGAGGGGTTGCCCCTCCATAGTCTTTCTGTAGCTCTTAGTTGTCTCCTTTTGTTGTTAATGTCTGTGTTGAACCAAGATCTGGATGGGATGTTCCTGGTTTTTTTTAGTTTCAAGGGGGCTACTTGATCTAGAAAGGAGGTCATGTTTGTGTTGTAGTGGGTGGTCAGTTCTGTTGTGGATAGATCATCCGTGGAGGCAGTGAGGAGAGAGTTAACCCTTTCCTCTAGGTCAGTCATGTTAATCTGAGTAAGGTTTCTAGTCCATTTCGGAGGGTCTTGGGTGGGGGGTTTATTAAGTGTGATCGGCTGAGTGAGGTGGAATAGGATTAAGTGGTGGTCGGACCAGTCCACGGGCAGGGTGTGGTCTATCGTGACTGTGTCGTGCTGGGCGATAATGGCATCTAGGATTGCTCCTCTGTAATGGGTTTCCTCTGAGCAGTGTTGGATAAGGTTGTTGCTGTGTAGCAGCTCACTCAGGTTCTGGATTAGCGGGTTGTTTTTTTCATTCCAGTGTAGATTGAGGTCGCCCAGAATTAAGTTGTTCGCGTCTCGGAGAGAGCAGTGGGCAATCAGGTCGGACAGGTGTTCAGTGAATGTGGTGGTGTTGCCTGGGGGGTGGTAAATAAGGTGGCATATTAGTGTTTTGTTGTTGCTAGTGTTGATGTTGGCGGTTAGGCACTCAAAGGTGTTGTAGTTGAAGGAGTCTATTTCCGTCACGGAAATATTGTTTTTGTGGATGATTGCTATGCCTCCCCCTCTTTGGTCTTTTCTATCTTTGTTGGTGATTACAAAGCCAGGGGGTACAAGAGTATCCATGAGTGGTAAGGAGGAGTCATTTAGTCATGTCTCGGTGATGAATGCTATGTCTATGTCATGATTGAGGATGGATTCCGCTAGCTCTGTGGCATGCTTTGTGGCTGATCTGCAGTTTATGAGCATGCAGTTGGTGGGGGACATCTCTGTTATGGATTTTTTCGTTCGGGGGACCGTGGGGATGATAGTGCGGGTGGCCGGGGGTCTAGGGGATCTCGGAGGGGCCTGTTCTCTTCCCAGTCCGGTGATCACCTGGATTTTGGATTGGAGGGTGGCAGTAATAGGATTGTCGTATGAGGAAGCGAGATCTGCCGCTTCACTCGCAGACATAGCATCTCTAGTTCTTTTGGGTCTCTGTGTCTGATTAGAGAGGGGGGTAGAGATCCCTCTCGGGTGGGGAGCCTTGGAAAGCCTCTGTTGAGAAGGAGGGGGGAAGGAGGCGATACGGTGAGGCTTTAGAGGCTCGGCGAGGTTGGTTAGGATTTCACTAAAACCCTGGATTATGGTTGCTATCTGGCTTTCAAGCAGGGTGAGCCGCTGCCCAGTCTCTGTGTCGGTGTGGGTGTTCTGGGCGGGTATGTTAAACCTGGGGGGGGAGGGCCTAACGTTGTTAAGTTGCCATTTTGTGAGTGAGCTGTCCATGTGGGTTCTGGGCGGGGCCGAGGGTGCGGGGAGGCGGGGGCCGTGTTGGGGCATCGGTGTTAAATTGCATGTGGGTCTGGGGAGGGGGTAGGGAGTCATATACTGTGTGTTGAAGTCGTTCGAAGTGGGTTGGGAGGGATGGAGGACGTGGGGCGGGTGGGGGTGCTTGCCGGAGGGGGGAAGAGGGGTCTTGTTCTCTCTGGTAGTGTTGGGGGTGATGTCTCGCGGCAGGAGTTGTTACAAGGGTGCACCGGAATGGTGCGTGGGTTCGGTTGGCGGGTCAGGCTCTTCAGGGAGAGGAGGAGGGGCGGGCAGGGGAGGAGTGCGTGAGAGGAGGCAGTCCGGAGAGAAGGGAAGAGGGCGTCAAAGGACTCTAGATTGTCGTTGTTGGCTTGTATCAGGACTGTGCCATTGGAGTAGATGGTTACAGTGGTGTTCCCATTTCGCCTATTGGTGTTGGGGGCTGAGAATGTCAGTTTGCTGCTATGGGAAGTGTTAGTCATTTTGGAGATATTGAGTTGCGATCTGAGGATGGAGTTCCATATTTCGGGTCTTTCAGTGTGGAAGATGAGATCCATTTTTACATGTCCTTTGGAGGCGCAGTGGTAGATGTCCGCGAATAGTGATTCAGGATGTTGTCTGATCAGTTTTTGCTTAAAGTTCTTTTTCGCTTTGGGTGAGAGGTTAGGGGGGGAAACTGATCGAGAAGGAGTTCGGGCCGTGCGGTATTAAGTCGTTCGCAGAGGAGGGGTTGGTGTAGGCTGACGTGTCGGATGGCATTGTGGCTAGGTTGGACGGGGGGGCAGGCATCCAATTGGGAAAAGGTGGGATAGAGTGTCCGGAGCCGTCCTTTGAGGGTAAAGTGCGAGAAATAGAGAGATTCGTGCTGTTGCTCTAGGGCTGGTCGTTGACTCACCGGAGCATATGACTGAGGGTGACTACTAGGAGGCCATTAAATGGTGAGGTATCAAGGGTCAGGCAATGGGGAGATACGGAATTGGCATGGCAGTCCTGAAGGTGAAGGTTGGTGCGGCCATGATTTTGAGTTCCCCTCTTAAGTGATCTGCAATATGCATTTAATGATGAGTTGCCCCGTCTTGAATGATCCGCAATCCTGTGTTAATGGATACCCAAATTAAATTAAATTATGTTAAGATGGCGAGTATTCAGTGAAGATTGCCAGGTCTCATTCAGCAGTTAGGTTGAAAAGACTAGTGAAAAACTGCCCATGCCAAGATGGCCGCTACTCAAGGTTCGATCTGTCCTCTTTCTATTTCTATGAGGAAGGACTTGTATGGCCTCTTCTATGTCTCTGATTCTTACAATAGAGGGAGCTTTAAAATGGCTGAGCAAGGACCAGACGGGGGAAAAGTGGAGCCCATCCGGATGCAACCCATAGGGACTAGACTTAGAACACCAAATTAAACCAAATCAATTCAATCAGCTGACTCAGAAGGCATTAAAATTAATTAACTGGCCGAGTAGCACAGACGTGTATTAGGCCGAAAGGTCCTCCGGGCCGGTCAGTCATCAGGAGGGGCAGGTACGGGAGGCATTCATGACCAGACCCCGCCCGCAAACATGGCTGTCTCAGCTGACTCCGACGAGTGAGCGAAAAAGTGTGGGCATAGTCAGGGCAAAAACAAACAGTAGACCAATCAAATAGGGGTTCTCCGGCTGTAACAGGCAGCGAGACCCGAGCGAGTGAAACGGGGCACCGCCACCCACCAAAACTCGGGAGATTCAGAGTGACTCCGCAGGGAGCCGACTTTGCCGCGGAGGCAGGCGGAAACAACTACTTCCCAAAACACCGCAAGCGAGGGCCGGTTGAGAGGCCGTGAAGTCAAACCACCAGAGAGCGGCATCCGGGGCCTCCGACGATCCCCTCCTCTGCGGTGTCGAGGTGCTGGGCATCAGCTCTGACCCTGTGACTCCAGCTCTCTACTGTCCCACCTCAGCCCGACCACCCTCAGGAGAGGAGGCTCCGGAACCTGCAGGCAGGGGGGCCTCGCCACCAGCCAGGACGCTTCACCATCCCTCGGAGACCTGATGGCGGTCCGACGCTCATTCCCTGCCACTCAGCAGATCATCACGACTCATGAGGGAGACTCCGGTACTGGAGGACAGGGGCACCACCACTCGGGACTCTCACCTCACCACGCTCAGCCCGGGCTGTCGGTCCGACCGTCCGGGATACGAGTCCTGCCTCGTCGGGCAGCGTTTCTATCCTTCCTCCGTCAGGGCTGCAGTGGCAAGCTCGTCAGCGATGGCTCTTTGGACCCCAGAACAGCTAGCAAAGAGGTACTTCAGGGGCGATCAAATTGGGGGTTGGATGGCAGGGTAACTCAGGGATTTACACTGATAGTGATCCCGACCCTCAGGAGCTCATAGTGAGCACTCCTGTTCCGACGCCATCTTGACTCATAAATTCCATAAGTGTGGGCCGTAGCATATTTGCCCAAGTGTTTGAGTTCTGCGTCCGCCGTCTTATGGTATTCCTTTAGCAGCTCTTTAAACTCCTCCGACGCTTGGGCAGCGGAGCCGGAGAGGATCTCACGCTCCAGAGACTCTAATTTCTTCTCCAAGTCTGAGAGCCGCGTACGCAGCTCCCTAAGGACACCTGAATGTTTAGCCATAGCAATACCCCTAATGTAAACTTTGAAAGTCTCCCAGACTACAGAAAAAGTGTCCACCGACCCAATGTTGTGCTCAAAAAAGGTTTCTATTGCGTCATGATGTTCTGACTTAAAGACTGTATCCAATAACGAATATGGAGGGAAACGCCATGTGAAGGGGGGGATTTGAGAGAGCGGACAATCTAGGACCAGCAATATCGGCGAGTGGTCCGATAAAGTGCGAGGAAGCACCACACAGTCCCGGATCTGGGTGCACAAGTCCCTGGAGGGGAACCAATAATCAATTCTTGTATGCAAGTCGTAATATGCAGAATAATGGGTGAACCCTCCTCTGTCCGGTGCCCGTGTCCTCCAAACATCGCATAGCTCAAGTTGCAGCGCCACATCCGTGACAGCACGCGCGGCAGCCGTGATACGCCTGTCTGGGCCACCTGATCTATCCAGGTGAGGGTCTAAGATACAATTGAAGTCCCCACCCCACAGTATGCGCCCCCCCCCCCAGGTCCTCTTAGCTTATCAAATAACTTTGCAAAAAACCTGGGGTCATCATAATTCGGACCATATATGTTGGCTAAAATGAGGTCAAGCCCCTTCCCAGTACATCTCGAAATTACATGTCTCCCATCTAAGTCCGATTCTATCGGAACCAGTTTAAGACCCGCCTTCGGATTAACCCAGGTTATAACACCCCGAGCGTGAGATGTGAATCCTGCCACATGTATATTCCCCTGAAGCCCTCTGCAATTCAGCATCCTGCTGTAGAGAGGCAAATGCGTTTCCTGCAATAGAGCAATATCAACAGCGTGCCTGTTAAGATATGACAGTACCTTTCTCAATTTCCTAAAGTCATTCAGGCCACGGACATTCCATGTTAAAACATTAAGCTTACAAACTTTTGTCTGAATCACGGGTAACAGTGGATTGTCGATCTGTCACCCATGCCTGTGCTCGAGTGATGTCCAATATTACTCTTTTGCCATGTAAGCCGCGTGAGCTGCAGTCAGTAAACATTGCTAAGCTATTATCACCTCTGGTAAGTCTCTGCACCCCCCGCACCCACCCCCCCACCCACGCCATATACTTCCCAACTTTGCAATGGCGAGTACTCCCTGACTCCCTGACCCCTCAACAAGAATCAAAGGGAAAGACCCTGAATTCCCCATGATGAACCAAAAAAAGGCAAAAATCAATACAATAGTAAACAAAGAAGAAAATCGAAAAGAAAAATAGTACAGTTTGTGGGATTCACGCGTGGGCAGATGTTGTCCGAGCCCGCTGCCTATGCTTCCTCGACTAGCAAGGCATCCCCTCCGCCCTCCCACTAGCGCATAATGTGCATCAATCAGGCAAAAACAGCAAAATCGTATAATACCCAAATTCAACAGTAGCATGCAAATCTCCCTGTAATCGACCCCTTAACATATTGGTACCGTGCAATACTTCAGCATAGCGTCCATAATCCTGCAGGAATCGCGACCGAACCCCCACCTCCTCAACCAGGACTATCAGTTCAAGGCCCCAAGAAACAATAGTTCCCACAATATCCCATGCAAACATAGAGTCTTATCTGCAATGTAAGGAATCCTGGGTATCAATCCTGGTCGTCGAGACTGCCGCCCGTGGCACCTTCTAGGGTGGTCGACCTCGCGTTGGGGGACTTTTCTTTAGACCACTCTTTCAAAGCCTTCTGCAGAGACTTTGGATCTGTGAAGATGCGGGATCTGCCCTAGCGGTTCACCCTAAGTTGTGCCGGGTACAACATGGCATAATCGAGATTCTGATCGCGTAACTGCTTCTTCAAGGGAGCGAATAGCCTATGTGCCTCCTGAACACGGACTGTGAAGTCCGGGTAGAGAGAAATGTGCGATCCCTCGTACTGAAGTGTTTGTTTTGCCTGGGCCGCCTTCAGAGCTGCATCTCTGTCCCTGTAGTTTAACAGCTTGGCGATGATAGGCCTAGGCGGAGCCCCAGGCGACGGTCTTGGGCCCAGCGATCGATGTGCTCTTTCAACCACGAACATTGTGGAGAACGTATCACGGCCCAGCAACGTCGTCAAAAGCTGCTCAATGAATAGCTCCATATTCCCAACATTTGTGGATTCCGGCAGGCCTGTTATTCGGATATTGCTCCTGCGGGACCGCGCTTCAAGGTCCTCCGCCATGTCTGTTTGCGCCTCCTCGACCTCCGTGACTCGTCGCTCCGTCATGTCCAACCTCTCCGCATGTTTGTCCATGCGCTCCGTCATACGGTCCATTCGGTAGGATAAAGAGTCTATCTTGCTATCTATAGAAGTTAGACTTTTTTGCATTGCAGCCAAAATTACCCGGATAGCACCCTCCATAGGCTCAAGTAATTCGGACTGAGTATTCTGACCCTCTTCAGGTGTCTGGTCGCGAAGCCTGGATTTTCTTTGTTCGAAGTGGAGCTTAGGTTGATTTTTGTCCACCTTCCCCATGTTTACAGCCCCGAGCACAATCCGTTAGCCAGCAGTGCGTGAGGGATAGATGAAGCGGCTCCACGTGTAAGCAAGGAGATGCTCCGCAGGCGCAGTGAGAGCGTTATTTCTGGTTACCCAGGGCAGTGCGCAAGACAGTACACCACAGGGATATAGCGCTGTAGGTAGCAGGCCAGAAGTAGTCCTTTGGGCCTGAAGCAATGAGGCGGCAGGACGAACACTCTCAGGGCGCCGGAAACCAGCACTCAGCGTCGCTTGCAATAGTAAAGGAAGGTCAGCGCAGCTGCCGCAGCAAAGGCCTCTCAGCAGTGCAGGAAAGGTCGCATGTCCCACGCAGGCCAGCAGCAGGTAAACAGGTGAGGCCTCTGGCCCCTCCCAGCAGCCAACAATCCAGTGAGCACTAACGTATCAGCGTCAGACCACTCCTTGCGACATCTAGCAGTCCGCCCTCAGGCCAGTCAAAATGGCGTAATTTGGCCGACACGATCTTAAAAAGGGGCACCTTACCACTTCAGTCGGTCTCACCACCACAGCGCCGGTGCGCTACAACACATTCCCACGATGCACTTCAAGGACCGCCACTGTGTGGCTTCTTGCGGCCTAGGTAAAAACTGGCAGTGAGGCCAAGCGCCATTTGCAGCAAACTGTCCCCCGCAGCACGCGCGTGGCCAAATGCCAACAAGAGGAGGGCAGGCGTCCGATCCCAACAGCGAGCCCAGTCTAGTGGCCCTCCTGACTCATCCGTGTAAGGGGCACAGCCGGGGGCGTCCCTCCAACCGCCGACGTGCAGGGAACGCCGCACACCCAGGCACCATAGGCAGCCCCGGAGCTCTTCCGCCGATCCGCTCTCCGCGGCGCCGGTGCGGAACAGCTCTTACCCCCTCAAGTTTCCAGGGTCCTCACGAGGGTCCGCCGCTCTGCCAGACACTCCTGTCCCAAAGTGCCCGCCTCCCGGGCTCGTGGAAGCCTCAATTAGGCCGTGTAAGGCGCCGCCACAGGCTGCGTCACCAGACCAGCCTCCAATCCGGGACTGCCGGCCGGAGCACTTTCCTCCGCAAATATCTGCCTCAAGGCATCTCGTGACTCTCACAAACAGCTCAAAGTAGTCCGTGGGGTATCAGCAACCAGAGCAGCCACTTCTCAACACTAAGTTGCCAGGATTGATGCAGGATAGATGCAATATCGTTATGTGGTCGGACGGAGCTCTCGGCTTACACCGCCATCTTGGGCTCAGGCAAGCTCCGCCCCAGGGAAAAACAACAAATTCATGTTCGTTCGAAATGAGCCACAACCGCCATCACCACCTTCATGAAGACTCGTGGTGTGAAAGTGAAGCCAAACTGAAAGACCGCTAACTGATGATGCTGTGTTATGACCATGAAGCGGAGGAATTTCCGGTTAAACTGCAGGATTGGGATGAGGAAGTATGCATTCTGCAGACAGACACCCTCCAGTCTTCTGCTTTCAGCGCTAGCAGAACCTGAGCAAGGGACATCATTTTAGGCTTTTACTTTATGAGGAACCAGTTCAAAATCCTGAGGTCCAGGATTGGGCAAAGATCGCTATCCTTCGTGGGGCTTCTTCTGATCACTGATACCCTTTCCTGCTTCGGAACCAACTCCTCTTTGCCCTTTAGGAGCAAGGATTGTACTTTCTGTTGAAGGATATGCAGATGATCTTGCAAGGGTACTTCTGACTGGGGAAGGATGAGAGAGGGAGATTGTTGAAAGGGTAGGGCATACACCCTTTCTACAATTTGCAAGACACAAAGGTCTGAAGTAATGGCCCTCAATGCTTGAGGAAAAGAGGAAACCTGTCCTCCAATGGTTTGAGAGTTTTGAGGCAGGTTGAACTTGGGCTGGGGGGGCGCTAGGTGGTGCACGAGCAATATGGCCGCACTGCAGTGAGGCTCCTGCAGCTCGGACAATATATCTGTACATTTATCCTGCTCAGGTGGTCGAACAAGGAGATTTGGAAAAGACTGAATAGACATATGCCAGACCTCCCCGGAGAACACTTCACTGAGAAGTAAGAGGTCGGATGCCGCTGTGGAATCGACCATAGCTGAAGGCCCAGCACTAGGCGACGCGCCATTGGAACTGGTTACGGCATGAGACCCAACGCGACTCCTGCGGCGTACAAGCGGTGACAAGGCCACACTACAGATCCCCACAACGTCTGCGGCGCACGCAGGATTGCTTCGGTGAGAGCTGGCTGGGCAATACTCCCCGCGGATCAGGGAAGGCTGGAGTGGGGGACCGGTGTGATTTTTTCCACTCCCAATCACTATGGACATCTGTGAAGTGGTGACGGAGGAGGCAGCACTGATACAAGGCCCCCAGTCGGAGCTGCAAGGATCCGTACGATTACAATGAGAGAGGACCGGAGGCCATATGTGTGCGGCGCGTTAGGGGGGCAGAAATAGTGCCCTCAGCTACATGGGATATTTAGCACTTGACTCAAGTCTGCAAGAAATTGCCGTTAATAGACGGAGGCAGGAACCAACCCGCGCCATACAGCGACGCACAACCAGGCGCCGATATTACAGGTGCAGTGTGCTAAGGATTGGGGCATATCTCATCATTTTTTTGCGGGCCGCAGAAACCCCTATGACACAAGTGGCATTTAAAAGGGATACTACATGCTGCTGAAATAATCACACTGCACAGTGAGAAGTGAGGACATTTCGCTGGCTCCATATAAGCATAATGTTGTAGGCAGACAATCCTGAATTAAGAGGTGACAATATAGAGGCGCATTGAGAGGGACCTGGGCCACCACCACTGAGACGTCTATGCCCCCATATAGCCTCACAGAGTGACTGTGGCAATACACCCTGTGTCTCACACGGGGTGGTAAAGAGAGGACAAAAGGACTAAGAAACTGCACTTTATATTGTATTGTGCAAACTTGGTACAAGTACTGTCTTCACCATGGGAAAGACTGATGGGGAAACAGACAAAGCTGCCATTTGAAGCTAAGAAAACGAATCGTATACAACAACATGAATCTGAACATGTGAGTGGAGAGCAAACGCAGGAAACGTCGCAGGCTCCAGGTGATGAAGGTAAAGGACTCTTACTGGCAATGCAAAACAGCCTCACCTCTATTGAGAGTAAAATGAACTCAATGACCTGAAGATAATACGGTGAAGATAATATGACAACACTACAGAAGCAAGTGGCGCAGATGGACAAGCTACTTAAGGTCATCGCCAATAAAAATGCGGATTTGGAAGCGCGCAGTAGACGTAACAATATACGCATCATTGGTATACCGGAAAGTACTCACACAGGCCCTATGGAGGAATTTATTGAGCGTCTGCTATGCGGAGCAATCGGAGCCGATTCCTTCTCCTCCCAGCTGATAGTAGAGACGGCTCATCGTTCCCTGGGCCCCAGGCCGCCCGCCCTATCATTGCAAGGTTGCTTAACTAACGCGATCGAGATACGGCTCTGAGAATGGCCCGTGAGAAGAAACAGCTTTCGTTTGAGGGGTATGAATTTACAATTTATCCCGATTTTACAGCCACAGTACAAGAAGAGAGACAAAAAATCATTCCAGCCAAGCGTAAACTGCGACAGGCACAAATAGACTACGCACTAATGTACACAGCGCGCCTTCATGTCACGCATCAAGGCAAACAATATTTCTTCATCAATGCACAAGTGGACGACTTTTTGAAACGCGTAAAACGTTGAGATACACCTTGTGTTACTCAGGAACACTTGTCGAGGCCCTCGTGTCCAACGGCGGAGTAACTATGAACACTTGATGGACTGACATGGACTCTGGGGATCAGTGTCTCTCCCCTCCTACACTCCAAATATTTCCCATCTCTAAGATTTAAATGCTATGAGAGGAGGGTGGAGGGACAGCGATATGAGGAGGTCGTGAAGAGATGCAACAAACAGATAAGTGCATAACTAGGACTGGGTAACAAATTGTTCCGGACACCCCTTCCCCCCCCCCCAGGTTTTTTTTTAAACACTCCATCACCAGGAGGGGAAAGGAGGAAACGTGTGAGCCCCCTGGTGTACCCCCAAGGGCGATCCCCCTTTTGTGGGTTAATATGAAGCATTGTTGTGTTGCTTAGGGAATTTTTGGAGGGGGCGGGAACGGACATACCAGCAGGTTTGGAATGCTGAAGTGGGGGGGGGGATGGGAAATGTTGTTTAGACATGAGACGAGGCATGTTACGATACTTTTGATTTCGCTACTGTATGCACAAGACAAGATTAGAAGAATGAGATATCGGATACTTATTGCAATTTGGTTGCTGTTGATATATGGCCTAGGTTAATGTAGTACAGAAAATACAGCTATTAACGTAGAATGTTAGAGGATTGGGAGACCCACGCAAATGTAGACCGGTCCTAGCATATCTGGATCAACATCAGATCCAAATAGCGATGCTTCAGGAAACTCATCTAGACCCCCGAAAGGCTCCCTCGCTCACAAATGGGCAAAACACAGGGTTTTTTCCTCGTACTCCTCTTATTCCATAGGGACAGCGATATTGATAAAGAAAAACACCCCATACACCCCATGTGGCATGACACACGATTACTCAGGACGATATTGCATCATGTGGGGTAGACTGGGTTCTGAATCAACCACGTTGGTGTGCTGCTATGGGCTTAACATAAATGACCCTGAATCCTACGCTACGCTATGGGTCAAAATCCTTGAGATAGGGTCTACACACATAATATGGGGAGGAGATTTCAATACTGCACTGAAACCAGAGAATGATAGGTCCAACCCTCTCCCACATCATTATACCAGAACACAAACTATTGTAAGGCATAATCTCGGATAATGGACTTCTAGACGCATGGAGACATGTACATCCTGGGAAACAGGAGGGCACACACTTCACTGCAATGCATGCAACCTGGGCTAGGCTGGATTATTGGGTGATATCTAGGGGCATGGGACCATGGATAGCCACAGTAGAACAACTAGCGAGAACATATTCAGATCATTTCCCGGTCCGATTGACGCTATCCTCTCTAGCATCTCTGTCTCTAGCGTCTCATAGGAGCTGGAGACTTATGCCGCTTACATTGTTAGATGTGGCGTACCAGACGGAACTGGGGCAGGAAATCGCAGATTTTTTTCAACGAAACTTGGGCTCAGTTGCACGTATTGAGACAGTGTGGGAGGCCTTCAAGGTCACAATTCGTGGCTTCTGCATTGCTAAAAGCTCAGGGGCCCTTTGGGACATCCGTCAGACCTTACAGAAACTGGAAGTGGAACTGAAGAGATTAGAAGAGGAGATGAGAGATGGCACGAATGGGGCACTTCAAAAGGAATTTAGAGAGAGACTTTCGGAGTATAAAGATACAGCAGACAGAGAGGTTCGCTTTAGGGGTAAATATTTTGTGGCATGCAGATATGGGGAGGGGGAGCGACTGGGTAAAGCCCTAGCAGAGGAAATTCGTAAACCTCGCTTCTCCAGCTATGTGCTAGAAATATCAGATAATGAGGGAACTAGACACAGAGATAATATGGGCATACTTAAGGCATTCACTACACACTATGCCACACTATACAGTACTGGCCGGCAACAGCCGTTAGAGCTGGCCAGCTATTTGGATGGTTGGAGAATTCGCAGAGGGACTTTCTGGCGGCTCCCCTTGAAGAGGATGAAATCTGTGCCACAATAATGCAAATGAAGTCCGGTAAGGCACCAGGCTTAGATGGACTTCCGACTGACTTCTACAAATAGTATATTGATCAACTCATACCCATACTGAAAAAAGTTTATGAAGAAGCCCAGGAAACTGGCATTCTTCCTCGATCAATGAGGGAAGCGCTTATAACATCGCTCCCAAAGCCGGGGAAATCTATGGATCAATGCGATTCGTACAGACCGTTGTCTCTTATTAATAACGACGCAGAAATCCTCGCCAAGATAATGTCTAACAGATTAAGCCTGCTAATGGAGAAATTAGTGTTACCCGACCAAGCCGGGATTATTCCAGGGCGAGCAACATCCCATTACCTACGTTCTCTATTTTCCATTCTGCAAAATGCAGATCCTGATTTGGCGCTCGTGGCGGTCTTATTAGACGCCACGAAAGCCTTTGACTCTGTAGAATGGGACTACTTAATGGGGATATTATGTTATGTTATGTTAATAGAGCTTATAATGCACAACTGTTACCCAGGGGTATCCTGGCGCTGGGAATGCCAATGGGGTTTTTGTCATGGATCAGCCTGTTGTACTGCTCCCGGACAGCCAGAGTCTTGATCAACGGGCAGTTATCATCGCCTTTTTCTATCACGTGAGGCACATGACAAGGCTGCCCGCTGTCCCCCTTACTCTTTGCGTTAGCAATTGAACCCCTCGCGGCCAAATTACGGAAACACCAACAGGAAAAAGCATTAAGGTGTCACCTGCGACAGATACTCATCTCTCTATATGCGGATGATATCACTTTGTACCTCAGGGATCCACAACAGAACTTAAATCCCATTTTGCGAGAATTCATTAGATTTGGAGAACTCTCAGGGATTCATATTAATTGGGGGAAGTCACAAATATTTCCGCTCACCTCTGCTGCGACGCCGTATCCTCTCGACTTCCCGATATAGTGGTGTAATTCGGAAGTAATATATTTAGGGATACATGTTACATCAGATCTCACTGAATAAATGCGTCTTAACTATGGCAGAGCTTTAGAACATATTACAAGCTGTGTCACGAGCTGGATCTCACTGCCCCTATCCTTGGCGGGTAGAACTTCTCTGATAAAAATGGTGATCCTACCCCAGTTATTATATTTATTCATGAATATACCATATCATCCTGGCAGACATTTCTTTACAGCTCTACGTACGGAATTGATCATGCTGACCTGGGGAGGTAAACAGCCGAGGCTAAAACGGGACTTAATCACTAGGCCCTATTCCCAAGGTGGATTTGATGGTCCTAATTTGGAATTGTATTACCACTGTGCCCAAGCTCATTATGCACATTACTGGTTCCACCCTCCCAAGTATATGCAACAAGTGGCTGGGGAACAATGGCTAGCGGATCCTATTCCTCTGGCGGGCATGGTACTTAGCACTCCTAAACCCCATGAGAGGGACAATACGACGGTCACATGCATGGTGGCTGCTTGGTAGCGCATAGCTGAGATATTACATGCTCCAGGAATATATTCTCCTCTACTCCCATTAGTATATCATCCTCACATACAAGTGATTCAGGAGAACGCATTCAAAAATGTCATGAAAAAGGTAGACATAGCATGCTGGGGAGACCTATACCAGGACGGGAGTTTCGCACATTAGACCAGATATTCACTAACACAACACCCACACCCATGGACATATTTCTATATGTAAGATTGAGACAAGGCGTTAAAGATAATACACCATCATATCAGCTTGAACCAGCGACACTAGTCCCGCTGCAAATGATATTACAATCTGAGACATCGGCACACGTTGTCTCTGCATTGTACCATAATGTGCATACTAATCAGGTAATCAGTCAATGCCCTGCAAAGGAACATTGGGACAGGGATGTAGGATACGAAATGACAGACAAACAATGGACATACTGTTGAACACAAACAGAGCAGGTGTCTGCCAGCAGCCGATTACGTATCATTCATTTCAAATTCCTGCACCATATTTACTATACGCCTACTAAGATGTACAAATATAAGCTGAGGGATAACGACAGGTGCGACAGATGTGGGGTGGAAGGCGCAGATTTCTTACATCTAGCCTGGAATTGCACTGGAATTAGCGAATATTGGCAACGAGTTTTAAAAGCAATGGAGCAAATGACATCACAAAAGATGGCGCCATCTCCGGCGATATCTCTGTTGGGATACACTGAGCAAATTGACGCAGGCTATCAAAAATATATTTCACTTGGATTCCTAATGGCCAAGCGTAGACTCGCATGTAGATGGGGACGGGGGAGAGCCTCTAAGTTTAAGGAATGGATAAGGGACTTATTATACTGTCAAGAACAAATGCTTACCTACGCGGAACTGCTCCCACTTACCTCACGTCCTAATAACATATGGGAGCCCCTCAAGACATATCTAATATCCCACCCAGTGGAAAATGTTACTGATAATGGGGAAAGATAACAAACAATGTGCTAGAAGGAGTTATATGCCTTGTGGGGGGAGGGGACTACAAATTGCGTGGTAACGTAAGGACCCAAATGATATATGAATAGACATATGGGAGATGGGTTTGGTCCCAAATTGCGCAGATGACTGGATTAATTAATAGCTGCGAGGTCTGATATAATCAGATATCAGACTTTTGGTGATGCTTGGAGTGCAAACTGTAAGTTATTTGAAAAACGCAGTACAATATTGTCATAGATATATGGCCAAGAAATGGATCTATAAATTGTCGGATGATGTCTGTATATGCTGCATACATGTGATTGATATTTCTGTATAAATTCCTCAGTATTATTTGATTCAAATAGGAGTAATGTTCAATAAAATTTAATAAATAAAATAAAAAAGGGCTGCTTCCCTGCAGAGGCTGTGAAAGAGGAGAAAGAGAAGGAGAGATATAAGGGAAGGGCACACTGTCTCTCTTTACGCTGTCCTCTGTAGCTCTTGTAGAGGGGTTTTGATTGCTGCTGTTGGTGGGTATATTCTGTCGCCCTTGAAAGGAAAAACCTCAACTGAATCCTCTAAACCTTTTAAATTGTCTGTATCTCTGGTTTGTGTTTACAGACCTTGCACTTGCTTTGCTAACTTTGAATCTTTCTAAAGCTGAATCAGCTTTAGCAACAAAGAGTCTAGAGCCGTCAAAGAGTAAGTCCATGAGTTTTGTTTGGACATCTTAACAAGACATGTCTACGCAGGGAGACAGGTGCCCATGATTCTTGCTAAAGTGTCTGCAGTATTGATGCACGATTGGATAATTTGCATTGCAGCATCATGGCCATGGTCTATCAGCTCCGACAAATATAAATGTAGGTCTGATGGTAAGCTAGGGATTACTGCATGAGCAGAATCTAGCAGGACATGAACGTATCTGCCCAATAGGGAAGTGGCATTTATGGATTTAAGAGCCATACTACCGGCTGAGAATATCTTTTTTGCATACTGTTCCATCTTTTTTGACTCCTTTTCTGATGGTCTAGATAGGAAGGATCCAGGGGTTAATTGGGTGGAACAGGATGCTTGTACCACCAGGTTTTCAGGAGTAGGATGTGAAGACAGAAAGCTAAGGTCTTCAGGAGCTGGTTTGTAGCGATGGGAGATGGATCTGGGCACTGCTTTTCGTATGACAAAGTACTACATGGTGACCTCCGGAGGTGAAGACCAATTGGGGACAGTTGCTCCCACTCCAAGGAAATGTCAAGGCCTCTGACATCTCCTAACCCTTCAAAATCTGGATCCATTTGTTCTTGATCCTGTGCATCAGGATCCTCCTGTGGGTCAAAAGAAGTATCTACCTTATTCTATCAGTCTATGCAACTCTCTTCAAGAGTGGTGTACTATATGTAATGTGTCTGATTGGAGAGGTTCCAATTGAGTGTCTTGTGGAGTCTGCATATTTGGCACTAGATGTGTTCTTCTTGCTGCCTGTGGGGTTGTTTGTGGCACCAATGGTGTGGCTTGCAGCACCATAAGGGAAGACTGCAGCGCTGGAGGGAATTTATGGCCCTGTACCAAAGACAAAGAAGCTGGATTAGCTAGTGGCGGTGGCATCATTTTAGGCATCAGCTGCACTGGATTTGTCCAATACACCTGAGGTAATCACAGGAACGGAGTGAAGGGCACCGATTGAAAAGGCATCTGGAAGCCACCCAAGGAGTAGGCCATTAGTCCTATGGGGCAGCTGGCGAGCCATATGGGAGCATAGCTCTATTAAATATTTGAAACATTGTGTTCAAAAAGAGAGATAGATGTTGGTATGTTGGATATGTCTCACCTGACTGAGACCTCGGAGTCAGAGCCACAGATTGTACAGTACTAGGCGCCTGGTCGAATTGAGGCGCAAGACCAGATGGGTTGGCTGGCGCCGGCTTTGACATATTCGCTAGAGTAGGATCTTCTGCAGGTTGTTCTTGCTCCAATTGTTGAGGAAATGGCGAAGTTCTTGGTGGCGGTGACTTCTGGATATGTGACGCCATGACTAGTGTCTCTTTTTCTTTTTGTGCTTTCTCTTCAATGATTTGGACGATGATGGGGATGGAAAGTTGGGTCTTGGATGAGATTTTCGGCATCCCAACGTTTATCCCTTGCTCTGACCTTTGAACGTTTTTGCTTCACATTCTTTGAGAGCCTTTGAATGTATCTGTTGACAGGATCTGCAGATTTCTATGTTGTGGTCGGATGGTTTGATTCGGGGCCAGTTAGGTGGAACATGATGAAGTAAAGCTGCAGCTATCTATTGTAAAATGAGAGAAATCTTTGAATAACGTCACTAATGTGAGGAGATGTGGAGAGCTTTGGATCATGTGGATTACGAAGAAAAAAAGGAAACTGCATCAGCACGCCAACTGGGGTTCTATATGGCTCCAATGAGGTCACAAGGAGCCGCATGTGGCACCAAGGTGGAGTCAGGCCCCATACTGGAGTGGAAGAACTATGAAAAAGATTACGGATCTGGACTGATGCCTGTGATATTTAAAAGGAGAGGAATCTGCAGGTAGTAGTATTAATCAGAATCAAGTTTTGCAAATGGGATGCTGGATACGTGTTAGGAGAAGGAGAGGAGCAGCTCAGCTAAGAGATGTGAGAAGATTCAAAAGAATTGTGCTTTTTTAGGTCTTGTCTGCTAGACCGTGCATATGCTGTCTGTTACGAGACATATTATTAGCTTACAATGGGCTTAGAGCCTGCCCATTGCTTACAATTGATTGGCCTCATATTCACTCTTATGACTTGTTTCTTATTCGTTAGAGGGTGTGGGCTTTCCTTCCTCTTTATTAATTTGGCCCTCCCCTGGAGCATGGACGCATTACTTGTGTCCTTCCACTACTCCCTTTTCTGTTGTTACTTTTTTGTTTTTGTTTAAGCACTTTATGAGAATGCATTCTTTCTCACACATGTGCCGCTCCCCCTTCACCGGGCTCGCTTGTGTTGCTATTTTGCTGCCAATGTGTGTCTACCCCGCCCTTGTCTGTGATGTCCTCGTGTCCCCCATATTGCTTTTTCACCCGTTTCCTCCTCCCTCTTTCATGTTGTGCTCCCTCTCATCCGTTTACTCCCTCTCACATTCCTCTATTTGATTGCTTCCTCCACCAGCACCCGCTATGTTCCTTCCCCTCACCCACGTCCGTATGGCTTCACCACCCTCTGGCTTCCAGAGCACTCTGGGGTTTAACCGAGACCCCAGCCCCTTCATGTTGCTTCCTTCACCTGTGCTATTTCTATTCTTTTGTATACCGTCCAACTTAGATAGGCGAACAAAAAAGTAAAAAAAAGCTCATGTCATTTTGTAAGCGCACTCCTGCTTCATGCGAGTGACTAAAAATTGACGCAACTGGCTGCGCCATAGTTTTTTTTTTTTTTTTTTTAAAGCAACACAGCACAGCACAACAAATGCTTTAGAGCATGGCTAGAACCATTGGCAAAGCCAATAGGTCACAATGGTGAGACATATAGGCTTTGCCAATTCTTGTTTGTTGTAGATAGTTGCTGCAGATGTGGTGGCCATCTTAGAACGGGTTTCTAAAACATAACAAAATACATCTAAGATTTATGTGAAGAATGTCCGCGCATCCACAGTGGCTTTCTTTGAATACTTTTTGCAATGTTTTCACAAATGCCATTCAAAGATGGCCACAGTGGATACATGTGCATCTCATCTGCAGAGGCTATCTTTTAATGCATTTTAATTAATTTTAAAATATAGCATTAAAATACGGCTACTGTGGAAGCGTGCATCTGTGGTGGCGATCTTTGTATGGAATTTGTTAAAAGAAACCAAAACCATTCCTAGATGCCCATCACACATCCCCCACACGACCATCCTGGAATTGTCAAAACAAAAAAAACATTTTAAGATGGTTGCCTAGCAATAGCGACGTGGGTAGAAAAAAGTAAATTAAATAAACAATGGGCTAGGGGGCAAGAGAACACTAGATGGGTGGTGAAGGAGGGGGTCAAGAGAAAGGGTTGGGGGAGGAGGTGAAACAGGGAGAGAGAAAATAGTCCATCCTGTGAACTGCAACTAAGGTCTGATGGTAGCAGTGGAAAGATACATCAAAAAACTAAGACTGAAATGCTCCTGGGCAGGACAAACAAAAGGATAGAGGCGCAAGTCATTGAATCAGGATCAAAGAAGTGAGATAGACAACAAAGATAGACATTCATGAGCAAGGTGCTGATCCAAGTTCACTTGTAAATATATGTTATGTATTGGAAACAATAGGTGTGCCTAGAAAACGGGTAAATCTGTGTCTAAATGAGACCTAAAAGGAGAAAAGAGCTGGAAACGATCCAGTGTAGGGACAGGTCACTTAACAAGGAACCAGACAGCATTAGTTCTCGCCAACTCCTTCAAAATCCCATTACAAGTAGGTAATAAAGTGAACGCAGTCACTTTGCAAGACATGCTTTAGAGTGTAATATGTGTGTGTGTGTATACATATATATATTGTTTAATGCTGTGGCACAATTGTGCTAGAAATTATAGGTTACACTGCATGACATGATACCAGTGCAGTGCAAGTTTGAATCAATCTATCAGTACAAAATGTTTTTGCTTTGGCCAGTCAATCTAAATGTCAATGCAGAACTACCTTCCAGAACAGGTGAAATTGGTTGAGATCATATTCACAAAGGATGACTCGCTTCATTTTCGAAAATAAATATTGGCAGTAGTAGCCCTGTCTCTTTAGGAGTGGAGGTACCCATTACATGGCCCCGAAAAGTCATAAAATGAATAAGAGGTGGCACGGATGATGGCAGTTGTAGAAACTATTGAGTAAAACACTGAGGACCACTAAGAGGACTTAGAAGTCATCCTGATTCTGGTCCAATGACTCAAGGAGGCAAAACATTACCCTATCCTTTGGAATGGTATTCGTTGTTTAAGATGGCATAGTAGGGTATGCTAGAGGCATGAGAGTCATTGAGAAGAAATGGTCAACTTTAAGGAGACAGGTTTAGCTTTCCCCATGAAGTGCGTCCTCTTCAATTTATGGTGCAGAATAAAGGTGGTGAAGGAGGGGGTGCGGCCAAAAACTTGGAACTAAAATGTACTGTTGCCTTGAGTGATTTGAAAGCTCTTTTCCTTTTGTATTGCCTTCTTTCTAAGTTTATTCACCTGTTTGAGGACCAGGTTCCCCATGAGAGATTCACAGCGAGGGCCAAGACGGCCACAAGAAAATTAATGTCCTCATTTTCCTTAAGGCAGTCATATTTTTAATCTAAATCATTTGACGTCTCTCTAGCCAGACACTACAGTAACCACTCAAGCTTTGTATGCCCTTCTGCTTAGGATGCCGCTAATTCAGATCCACCCAACTTGCCTTCTAGCACAAATTTAGATTCAGAAAGGAATCTGAGTGGCTACCACAAAATTCAGAGAGGCTACCACAGAATTCAGACAGCTTGCCAAAACGGGCAAGAAAGACAGAGCACAGGTCAAAGCATAAAAAGGTCAGAATGACGAACAAGCGAAAGCGGGAGAATCAAGAGTATGAAGAGTGAGTGAGAGCAAGAGGACAGCAGACAGACAGCGAGTGGGGTGTAACGAAGCGAGAAGGAGCATCGAGACAGAAGGCCGGGTCCAAAAGAGCCTTAGACTGGTCGGAGGACTAGTCCAAGGTAAGTAGGAGCTGGGGCCTAGGCACAGTGGAGGAATAAGACTGTGCTGATAGAAAAGAAGCGTAATCCTGACTAGGTGAACCTTTGGATGGTTAGGATTGATGTGAATGGCACCCACTGGACTTCTTTGGTTTCTGGGTGCTGATAATTCCTCCCCGAACCTTGATAACTAATTCCAGGTGAAATAAAGTTGATGGAAATAGTGATGAATTCTTTTTAGGGTATAACCTGGTGCTTATAGGTAACTTATCATCTTGGGTGCCTAACGAACTGTAGGTAAACTCATTAGGGGCCTGATTCCCAAGCAGTACTTTGTGGTACGTAAAGTAGTACTACAGTAATACTACATACTTATTACAAAATGCAATTCAAAAACCAAGGGGTGGGGATCTCCACCTCTGTCTCCCCTATCTATGGGGGGATCCCTGCAAATGTAAGTTTACCTCCTGGTAGTAAATTCTGGACAGACCAATGGAAGGGGTGGTTAAATGGACTAATAAAGGGGAGACGTTTAGGGAATGTAACAAGGGGCTAAGAGAGGGATAAACTACACACCCATAAAAGAGTAAGCCCACTGCTATCCACAAACTACTCATCTAAAGTTACTGCATAAATGTCACAAAACAGTAGTAAATGCACTACAGGCCACCCTCGGCGTACGTCAAACACACACATAGGCTACTCACAGCAGGTCTTGAAAAAGTATTAAAATGTTACCAGACCTGCAGTAATCCATTCAACCCAATGTGTTTGTCCAATAAACTTGTCTCATATTGTGTCATCCTAGGCAAATATTTTCAACCTTTGTTTTTTTCATTGAATTTCTATGGGTTTTTTTGTTTGGAAAAGTGGGTTTCTACTCATATAATGTTGGTTATTTTGGTATTCATTTTTTCATATATATATATAATTTTTTTACATTTGAATATTGCCGCAGTACTTTCACAATAATTTCTCGTAGAGTGGAGTGCCATGCCTTAGAGTGGTGTGGAGTGGCATAGAGTGGAATAGTGTGGCATACAGTTGGGTGAGTACAGTTACTTGGTGTGGTGTATAGTAGAGTGTCGTAGAGTTGAGTGGCATAGAGTGCAGTGACACAGAGTAGAGTGTAGTAACATAGAGAAGAACAGTGAAGAGTAGAGTACAGTGGAGTAGAGTGAACTGGGGTACAGTAGAGTGGCGTACTATAGAGTGGCATCGAGTACAGTGCTGTACAGGGAAGTGGGGGTAGATTAGAGTGGCGTAGAGTAGAGTGGGATAGAGTAGAGAGGGGTAGACTAGAGTGGAGTAGAGTGAATTGGGGTAGAGTGAAGTGGGTAGAGTAGAGTGGGGTAGAGTAGAGTGGGGTAGAGTAGAGTGATGTAGAGTAGAGTGGCGTAGAGTAGTGTGGCGTTGAGTAGAGTGGGGTACACTAGAGTACAGTGGTGCAGAGTACCGTGCAGTGGTGTAGAGTAGAGTGACGTACAGTGTAGGAGATTAGAGTGGAGTGGAGTGGAGTACAGTGGTATAGAGTAGAGAGGGGTAGACTAGAGTGGAGTAGAGTGAATTGGGGTAGAGTGAACTGGGGTACAGGAGAGTGGCGTACTGTGGAGTGGCAGAGTACAGTGCTGTACAGTGAAGTGGGGGTAGATTAGAGTGGCGTAGAGTAGAGTGGGATAGAGTAGAGAGGGGTAGACTAGAGTGGAGTAGAGTGAATTGGGGTAGAGTGAAGTGGGTAGAGTAGAGTGGGGTAGAGTAGAGTGGGGTAGAGTAGAGTGATGTAGAGTAGAGTGGCGTAGAGTAGTGTGGCGTTGAGTAGAGTGGGGTACACTAGAGTACAGTGGTGCAGAGTACCGTGCAGTGGTGTAGAGTAGAGTGACGTACAGTGTAGGAGATTAGAGTGGAGTGGAGTGGAGTACAGTGGTGGAGCCAGGAGTGGAACAGAATAGCTTGGTAGTGTCGTAGAGTGCAGTGACATAGTGGTGCAGAGTAGAGTAGAGTGTGTTAGGGTGCAGTGGCATACAGTTGAGTGCAGTGGCATACAACAGAGTGGTGCAGAGTAGAGTGGTGTAGAGTGCAGTAGCATGGAGTAGAGTGGTGCATACAAGAGTCGAGTGTCACAGAGTGCAGTGGCATACAGTGGTGTAGAGTGCTGTGGAGTACAGTGGCAAAGAGTAGAGTGGCTTAGGGTAGAGTGGCTAGGGGTAGAGTGGCTAGGGGTAGAGTGACTAGGGGTAGAGTGGCGTAGAGTGGGCTACAGTGAAGTGGGGGTACAATGAAGTTGGGTAGGGTAGAGCAGCGTACAGTAGAGTGGCGTACAGTAGAGTGAAGAGGTATAGAGTGGTGTGGAGTGGCTTAGAGTAGAGTGGAGTAGAGTGACTTAGAGTAGAGTGGCTAGGAGTGGTGTAGAGTACAGTGGCGTAGAGTAGAGTGGCATACAGTAGAGTGGAATTGTGTGGAGTGGGGTAGAGTGGCACTGTGTGGAGTGGTATGGTAGGATAGAGTGGTGCAAAGTAGAGTGGCGTAGATTACAGTGGCGTAGACTGCAGAGGTATAGATTAGAGTGGCGCAGACTGCAGTACATAGAGTGCAGTGGTGTAGACTGCAGTGGTGCAGAGTTGAGTAGAGTGTTGCAGAATACAGTGCAGTGGTGTAGAATGTATTGGCAGGAAGGGAGTGGCATTGTATAGAGTAGAGTGGTGGAGAGTACAGTAAAGTGGTGTAGAGTTCAGTGGCATACAGTAGAGGGGTGTAGTGTGTTATTTAATGCACCCCTCTTGTGTATCCCTTAATTTTTTTCCAACATTTCTAAGTACTGTGGTACTTTTGACGGAGTACCACAGTAATTTGAAAACTTTAAAAAAAATATATAGAGCAATATAAATAATTTTACTTACCTGTACAGAGTATGCTAAACTGCCTCATGTCTCACTACAGCTTTAAAACATACTATTAACCTATATCTCACGTAGAAACCCGCAACACAGTAAAAGTGTGATTTAAACAATATGGGTGGCTTTTTCTTCTGTAAAGGCTTTTATTAGTCAATAATATAGTGTTTTGTCATTTTTGTCATTTTTGTCATCACTATATATACTGCGGTATACCGCAGGCCAATATATCACTGAGTTTTTCTCCCCAATTACTAAGAAAATAAACCTACTGAACGGATTTTCATGAAATACCAAAAAGGACCCTTTCCAGGACATAATCTATATTCCTGGCAAATTTCATGAAAATCTGTTCAGTCGTTTTAGCCCCTACATCTGACACAAAAGTCTATGGAAAATTCACAGGGGAAAACATATTTTGAGACCCTCCTTATTTCTTTGCACCCCCTTAACTAATCACCATGAAACTTTGCGTCATCAGCCAATGTAGAAAAAGGAATAGGTCTGCAATGTTTTGTGGAGATTCGTCAAATGATAGCAAAGTTATTACCAAGCAAAAATCTAAGGAATTCCTAGCTCTGGGAATCCTAACTATAACTACAGAATGCCTACTGCCACTTTCCATAGACTTTTGTATCAGACGTAGCAACAAAATGGCTGAATGGATTTAGATGAAATTTGGCTGGATTATGGATGGAAAAGGTCCTTTTTGATACTTTATATAAATTAGTTCAGTAGTTTAAAAGTCAAAAGGGCCAAAAATGTAGTGATATATCAGGCCACGATATACTGTGGTACTTTAGCAGTATACCACGGTACATGGCAATGACAAAATACACTACTACTTGTTAATGACAGCACTTGATAAATTTAAAGGCACCCATACTGTTTAGACCATACTTTCTGTTTATTCTGGGGTTCAATGTGATATCTAGGTTAGTAGCATGTTTTAAATGTTTAGGAAGACATGCGGCACTTTATGAAACTTTGTACTGGTAGGGAAAATTATTTTTAATGTTATATATATTATGAAATGTAAAAAATACAAAAATCATTTTTTTTATAAAATGGTATATTTTTTTAAATAGTATTTATATTGTTGGATACTGTTTTTATATATTTCATGAGCATATATTATTTATCCATTTTAGGGTAAAGTTTTAAATTATTTATGCATTTTTGCACAGGAAATGTCAAATAATCAAAGGAGAGTTGATAGAAACGTAGTATGTCTTTCTTGTCTCTTGTAACCTTTCATTGGCTGTTGATACTTACCACTTTAAAAAAAGTTTAAAAGGGTGGAGGTACTGCACAAGCGCTGTCATGTGATCAAGGTCCGGCTGGACCGAAACGCGTAATGGCCGACGAGGAATAAAGAATTTATTTTTGCACATACTTTGTGGTCCATGCCTGCTTTCGCCGAGGAGGAGCGTATGGTGACTGGAGCAGCTGAGTTGGATATTTGGGCTGGTGTAGCTTCGACCAGCCGAGCACGGACCCCCACTGAATCAGAGGCGGCGACCAAACAGGAGCTGTGTCTTCCAGTCTTGAACCGGAAGTGATTCCAATCCGGGAGGGTTACGGATCGCCTGCCCCCCTAGAGCCAAAGAATAGTTTGCCAATCCTGACCGGACTCGGAGCAGGAATCGGTGTCGGCGAGTCGGAGGACCCGTCGAGACGTGAGCCGCCCAAGAAAGGTAGGACGGGCTGTGGCACCGTAGGGACAGTGGTGTGCAGGCAGGAAAAACACAGAGGGAGTCACATTGTGGAAATCCCTTTGAGTGAATACTGCAAAATCAAATTTACAAAAAATTTGACCAAAATGTCGGCGGACGCGCTTAAAGATCGTGAGGCGGCGGCCTCTGAAATGTTCTGTAACATCCCACCTACAAGCGCTAGTTTTAAACAGCCAAGTCTAAATAACAGCGCAGTCAATATCACATTAAAGGATAAAATGCGAAGCTTGGAAAAACTGATGCGTGCGGAACAGGGCAAATGGTGGGAGCATAAGTCCCTGCAGAGATATCTTGATGTAGGGCGCATTCCCAGAGGGCTAAGAATTCTTACAGCGCCCAGTTATGAACAACCGAATCCTAATATGATGGAGTGGGCGCATTGTAATTTGGATTCTTCAAGGAAGTTAGTAGAAATCCTCGTTAAATATGCAGAAATTGACAGATTGGCACTACAGGCAAGGATAGAAGAATTAAATGAGGAGATCAAAAAAATGAGGACAAGCGAAGAAATAACACAATTAAGGGAAGAAATGGCTATTCGCTCACGCAAAGAGGAAGACAAAGTAAAAGAACGCAAAGCGTATAAGTTCCATCGGGATCGAGTAGACTATGAGATGGGACGAGTCTTCACTTTCTCAAAAAAATACGATGCAATAAAAAGTAAGAAATATGGGGCCAAGGAAGGACAAGGTCAAAGGGTACAAGCCAACAAAGAGGATCAATTGCAAACATCGAACTCGGACCTTAGTTCAGCCCTAGAAAGTGAAGCGGAGCAGGAATCAGCGCAGGCTTCAACAAGTGGCTTGCTTCCAAAATGTACCCCAGCTGAGGAGCTTGATTTTTTAGCAGAGGAAAGGCGGCAATCACTCCGCCCGAGGACTCAAAAGAAACAAGTAGGCAGAGGCGAAACCACCGGCGGCGGCAGAGGAGAAAAGCAAGGAGAAAGGCCTGCTCAGAACAAAAAACGGGGACGAGGCTGGTGGAATCGCAAATAGCAATAGAGAAGGAAATGGAAAAAACTGTCATAAATTTAACAGAAATAAACTTAAACAAGGCAGAAAAACAGATTTTAGCCCTTGGATTGTCCTATTGCCCAGAATCCAACTTCGATTACGCCAACACACGCATGGATATATACAAATTCATTCGGAAACTCAAGCTTAAAAAACATTTTGCCCTGTTGGAACAATCAAAAACTGGCACCAACGCTAATGAGGCAGAAACCCAAAGATTGGAGCAAGCTATAACAACAGAGCAGAAACTCCTGGAGACCATTGTGGCCTTGCAAGAAGAGACAGAGGGTAACAACAGCCAAAATAATGGGACAGCAATCACATCAATACAACCAGGCAATAAGCAGGTAGTGACACCAATACAAAAAAGAAGAGAATTCCCCTTTAAGAACAAATCGACTTTCACTCCAATAATGTTGAGGGATGGAATAGACATTTTTAATGAGCATGTGGTTCATGAAATAAAAAAGTTGAATTTTAAAATACAAAACCAACATCGGAAAATAAACAGGAAAAACATGGAATACCATCAACTGATCTCCAAACTCCAAAAAATGAGAACATCATTGTTCGAGGATCAGACAAGGGAGGGAACATAGTGTTGTGGAGTAAAAAGGATTACATGGAGGAGGCCATGGTACAGTTAAATGACAGGGAATGCTATCATGTCAGTAATTTCCAAGCACTGAGGGAAATATATAATGAATTTTATAGCAAACTGACAGCCTGGAAGAGTGTGGGACTTTTAACCACAGACTAATACAAATTTATTAGAAATGATCATCCCAAAGTCCCGGATATATATTTTATTCCGAAAATTCATAAGAATGCCACGAAACCCCCAGGAAGACCTATCATTTCGGCCCAAAACAGTCTTCTGGAAAATGCATCGATCTATGTGGATTACTTCCTGCAAGACCTGGTGAAGGAATTACCCTCCTACATAAGAGACACCAGTGATTTTATCACTAAAATCAAAGACTTCAGCTGGAAAAAGACTATTTGTTAATGACCCTCGATGTTGTGTCATTATACACATGTATTTATCATAAGGATGGGTTGCGAGCTTTGGATTTCTATTTACGAGCAAATGAGAATTCCTTGTCTCCCCATAGTAACATGCGGTTAGATATGATTGGTTTTTGTCTTAACAATAGTGTTTTTTTATTTGACAAATCATACTTTCAACAGAAGCGTGGAGTAGCCATGGGGGCCAGCTTCTCCCCCAGCTATGCCTGTTGTTTATGGGCTGGTGGGAGAAGCTGGTCCTTGGGACTGCACACAAAAAATACAGGGAGAATAATGTAAAAGTATTTTTTCTTTCATTGATGATATTTTTATCATATGGCAGGGAACTGTGGAAGAAGCAAATCAATTTGTAACTGCCATAAATGTGAACAGCATTAACCTTCAATTCACATCTACTATTAGTGAGAGTAGTATTCATTTTTTAGATGTAGAATTATATATATCGAATAACATCATTGAAACCCGGATTTACAGAAAAGAAACAGCAGGTAATTCAGTGCTACAATCCACGAGCTCTCACCCAAGACACCTCATTGAGAGTATCCCCTATGGGGAGATGACACGATTGAAAAGGGTATGTAGTAACCCGGCAGATTTATTGAAGGCACAACAAGAAAGCAAAGTGAGGTTTTTGGCTAGGGGTTACTCTAAAAAGTCATTAGAAAGAGCCATAACCAAAGCAAACATGACGGAAAGATCAGAGTTATTGCAAACCAAAAGGAGGGTAAAGGCTGACTTAGATCAACAAACCCCAGAAGTGAGACTCATTCTTGCCTACAATGCCCAACAAAGAGAGATCAGGAATATTATGCAACGTAACTGGCCATTAGTCAGAAGTGACCCGATCATAGGAGAAACTCTGGCTCCACATCTAGGGGTAACATACAGAAAAGCTCCCTCAATGCATAACAGTCTGGTCAGTAGTAGTCCTGAAGTTACCAACCAGAAAAAATGGTGGCAGCTAAATGGTTTCACGAAATGTAAGAATTGCAAGGTGTGTCAATATGGCAGAAATACGAAATCATATAAGCTGACCTTTGGAGACAAAGAGTATATGATTAAAAAACCCTTAAATTGCAAAACAGAATACGCCATCTACATTTTGGAGTGCTCGTGTAATCTCAAGTATGGGGGTAGCAGCAAACTGCCAGCACACAAAAGAATTTTGCAACACATCAGGGCAATAAAGAACTATGACCAAACCTATCCAGTTGCAAGACATTTTAGGGAAATACATCAAAGTAACCTAAATAATTTCTCTTACTATTTAATTGATGCAATTCCAGTTAATAGAAGAGGAGGAGATAGGGAGAAGCAACTAAGAAAGTTGGAAACACAATATATATTAAATCTCGATAGCAAGGCCCCGGGAGGACTCAACACGACAGATGATCTTTATACTTGCCTGTAGACCAATATGATAACAATGAAGGCCATATAATACTAGGTTCCTGCATAAGTCTATTACTCTGTAAACAGAGGAAGGCAATGATGATTTTAAAATAACTGGGATGCATAAGACAGAAACTAAAGGAACATGGGTATTGAGGAAACATAGATAAAGCCGCTTGACTGACTATAACCACTTTAACAGTGGTTTTCAACATCACACATCAAAACTTAAACTATGAAATATATACAAAAAAATCAAAATAAATAAGATTTTATGATCAGGGTGAAGGGATTTACCACGAAACAAGTAGCACTTGCACTTTAGAGGAGGACAGTCCGTTGAAGGGTTAAGGGATGAAGCCAGAGTGACATAAACAAATAAACACACTAAGAAAGATCAGAAGTAAAAACCTTCTATACTCGTCATTGCATTTATGCGAAAATGTTTGAAACTCTCATAATGTGATATGCTGACCTCAAAATCAGGTTAAAATGACCCTGAATGAAATTTTATACAAATGGTTATTTATATTTATCTATTTATATATTTACATATTTATTGATGGTCGAACTTATGAAATGTAAAAAATACAAAAATCATTTTTTTATAAAATGGTATTTTTTTAAATAGTATTTATATTGTTGGATACTGTTTTTATATATTTCATGAGCATATATTATTTATCCATTTTAGGGTAAAGTTTTAAATTATTTATGCATTTTTGCACAGGAAATGTCAAATAATCAAAGGAGAGTTGATAGAAACGTAGTATGTCTTTCTTGTCTATTGTAACCTTTCATTGGCTGTTGATACTTATCACTTTAAAAAAAGTTTAAAAGGGTGGAGGTAATGCACAAGCGCTGTCATGTGATCAAGGTCCGGCTGGACCGAAACGCGTAATGGCCGACGAGGAATAAAGAATTTATTTTTGCACATACTTTGTGGTCCGTGCCTGCTTTCGCCGAGGAGGAACGTATGGTGACTGGAGCAGCTGAGTTGGATATATATATATACATTTTGTTTAAAGTTTATGGAATACTGCGTAACAACCTAGGAAGTACCATGGTACCTATGGATATCAAAAGAAAAAATATATATTGACAACAGACACTCAACTATACACCACTCCACTCTACAGTACGCCACTCCAGAACATGCCAGTTCATTCTGCACCACTCCACTTTGCATCAATTTACTCTATGCCATTGCACTTCACACTACTGCACTCTATGCCACTCTACTGTGCACCACTCTACACCACACCACTGTACCATATTCGACTGAACTGTATGCTTCTGCAGTCTGTGCCACTCTACTCTGCAGTGACGTAAAGTGGTGCACTCAACGCTATTGCACTCTGCACCACTGTACTCTATGCCATTGCACTCTACGCCCCTCAACTGTGCACCACTCTATGCCACTGCACTCTACGCTATTGCAATGTGGGCCACTCCACTCTCCACCACTGTAACCTATACCTCTGAACTGTATGCTACTGCAGTCTGCGCCACTTCACCCTGCAGGGGTGTAGAGTACAGTGATGCACTCTAAGCTACTGCACTCTGCACCACTCTACTCTGCACCACTGTCCTCTACACCACTGCACTCAATGCCACTGACCTCTATGCCACTGACCTCTATGCCATGCCCACTCCATTCCACGTCACTCCACTGTATGCCACTGCATTCTACTCTGAACCACTGCACTCTATGCCTCTATACTCAACTCTGCACCACTGCAGTCTATGCCACTACACTCAACACTACTGCAGTCTGCGCCACTCCATTCTGCACCATTGCACTCTATGCCACTGTACTCTACGCTATTGCACTCTGCACCACTGTACTCTATGCCATTGCACTCTACGCCCCTCAACTGTGCACCACTCTATGCCACTGCACTCTACGCTATTGCAATGTGGGCCACTCCACTCTCCACCACTGTAACCTATACCTCTGAACTGTATGCTACTGCAGTCTGCGCCACTTCACCCTGCAGGGGTGTAGAGTACAGTGATGCACTCTAAGCTACTGCACTCTGCACCACTCTACTCTGCACCACTGTGCTCTACACCACTGCACTCAATGCCACTGACCTCTATGCCACTGACCTCTATGCCATGCCCACTCCATTCCACGTCACTCCACTGTATGCCACTGCATTCTACTCTGAACCACTGCACTCTATGCCTCTATACTCAACTCTGCACCACTGCAGTCTATGCCACTACACTCAACACTACTGCAGTCTGCGCCACTCCATTCTGCACCATTGCACTCTATGCCACTGTACTCTACGCTATTGCACTGTGCACCATTGCACTCTACGCCACGACACTAAGCCACTCCACTCTACCCTACTCCACTTTACTCTACCCAATGACACTCTCCGCCACTTCACTGCACTCCACTTCACCCTATCCCACGTCACTCTACACCATTCTACTCTACTTCACTGTACGGCACTCTACCTCTACACCACTATACACTCTGCTACTGCACTGTACACCACTTACTCTACACCAATCCACTCTACCCTCACTTCACTCTACAGCACTCTACGCCACTGTAGTCTACACCACTGTACTCTACCCCACTCAATGACACTTTACGGCACTCTACTCTACCCCACTTCACTCTACTCTAAGCCACTCTATACCATTCTACTCCAGTCCAGTCTACTCTACTCTACCCCACTTCACTATACCTCACTCAACCCCACTTCACTGTACCCCAATCTACTCTGAGCCACTCTATTCCACTCCACTGTATACCACTGCACTCTACTCTGCACTCTATGTCCCTCTACTGTACGCCACTTCACTCTACCCCACTTCAATGTATGACACTCAACTGTACGGCACTCTACTCTACGCCACTCTACTTTATGCCCATTCCCTCTACCCCACTCTACTCTACGCCATTGTACTTTATACCAAAAAATTGATACTAAAACAAACAACACTATATAATTATAAACCAATTTTACCAACAAAAATAAAATACACCATACAAATTTCATGAAAAAAACCAAAGGTTGAAGATAAGCTATAGTTAGGAGAATTTAATATTATTATTTCTATACAAAAAGAACGTAAACCACACAAACCTTCAAAATTTAAAAAGTTATAGGTATAGCTTAAAGTGATAATTTCAACCCGTCCAAAACTTTCTATAACTTGCTCACCTTCATACAGAGTGTTCTCAATTCACTAGGCAGACTAAATCAACCACAACTTGCCCTGCTACCATGCACATTGTTGTCATAAATTATATAATTTGAGATGGCATGAGTGTTTTTATGAATGCTATTAATGAGCATGCTGTAACTGATGTTATAAGAAAGGGTATATGCAGTGAATGGTGAAGGTGTGAGTTATGTGGTTAACGTTCTTTTGGTATAGAAATAATAAATTAAGTTTTCCATAGACTTTTGTATCAAATGAAGCAGCAAAATGACTGAACAGATTTTCATGAAAGTTGCTGGGCTCGAAAAGATCCTTTTGGTACTTCATGAAAATCCATTCAGTAGTTTTGTAGTAATAAGGGACAAAATATAGGGCTATGATATACCGTAACACTTTTGCAGTATACCACGGTACATAGCTAAGACAAAACTCTAGTATTGGATAATGAAAACCTTCACAAAATAAAAAAGGTTGCCATATTGTTTAGACCTCGCTGGGACCAGCACTGCTCCTGCCGATAAGACGGACTGTCCTCAGGACCTCCACGCCGGCCCTGCTGTTCCACGTCGCTCGCCTGCAAGCTCCTCATCGCTGACTATATGAGGCAGCGGTCTCCCCTACTGACTGCATCTGGGGACCCCCTCTCGCCTATATACACCCCGTCTTCCTTCTATCTCCTACACATCTATGATTGTGGCTTGGCTAAGGAGGCCTTACTATTAGCCCACTCAAGCTACCGCTTTACACCACTCTCACCTTCCTAACGCCACCAGTGGGGCCCATCACCGTCATCATCTGGTACAACGCCAACTCCAGGCTTTGCGGCAAGTCACCAGCGACTGTATCTCGGCTGGCACTCACGCCCGCCTGCGACACCCTGTGAAGTCCCGACAACTGTCACACTCCCCGGCACTGCACAACATCCACCTAGGGGGCACCTCATCGTCTGCCTCCCCCGGACTGGCAGCGGACGCCATGGGCAAAGCGGACGGCAAGCAGCCTAAACTCACTTTTGAGGGCTGCAAATCGACATGAATGCAGGCGGAGGTGGAGGGAGAGCAACCTGGCGCCGCCGCCCCCGATCCACCCACCTCAACGGAGGATTTGAAAGAACTCCTCCTGATCATGCAATCTAGTCTGACAGCCATAGAATAAAAAATGGATGCGTTGAACGCTCGCATGGACACCTTCGCGCATAAGAGCAAGCGACACGAAGAGCGGATCAAAGAAACGGAGCGCCGCATCTCTGACCTGGAGGACACCTCCACCACGACCACAGACAAAACACTCGACATGGAAAAAGTCTTGAGGGTCATAGCCGCAAAGAATGAAGATTTAGAATCTCGCTCAAGACGCAATAACCTGCGGATCCTAGGTGTACCAGAGTCAACCGCCACGGGCAAAATGGAGGACTATGTGGAGCGCATGCTCACCACGACCTTTGGCAGAGAGGCCTTCTCATCGGTCTTCATTGTAGAGAGAGCGCACCGGTCCCTGGCCCCCCGCCCTGTACCTGGAGCCCCTTCTCGCCCCATAATTGCGAGGCTCCTTAACTACAGAGATCGTGACACCGCACTGCGACTCGCCAGGGAGCACGGTCAGGTGCACTTTGACGGCGCTGAGGTGTCCCTAAACCTGGACTTCACCATGGCCGTCCAAGAGGCGCGTAGGAAATTCCTGCCGATGAAGAAGAAACTTCAACAAATGAACATCGCCTTTGCCATGCTCTTTCCGGCGCGCCTCAAAGTCACGTGCCAGGGGAAGCAACACATATTCACAAACCCCCAACATGTCCAGGACTTCATAAAAACTTTGCCTAAGAAGACCACAGATCGCGCCTCCCCCTCCACTCGCTCCCCTGACACTGGCGGCACATCAGATGTTGAGTAACGAGCTCACCTCTCTACTAGGAGCATGCTACGGACTTTGTGCAGCACCTCTACCTGTCATCGACTCAATCAGTCGACCGCTTGCTATGTAGCACCCTTCATCAACGTCAAGACGTCGAATTCCTGACGGACCTCTTCCGCGGGTGCGATGGACGCTACCCCACCCAAAGACTTCACTGCAACATTTAGGGCAAGATGAGACCTTTCACTATCCTCCCCCGAGCACCCTCGCCGATGCGAGGTGGTTCTGGTTCGCCCTCTGGCCGCTACCCACTCAGGGAACCCCTATTTTGCTTTGGTTATCTAAATTTACAGCCCTGTATCTACCCTCCCCTGTTGGGAGCATGGTACATGAGGCATTGGGGAAGAGAGGGAGGGAATCACGTCACAGCAGGATTGGGCTGCTGATGTGGGTGGGGGGAGGGGGGAGAATTTGTTTACTGCCACTTACTGTTAACCTGACACGACTAGATGTTACTGGCGCAATTGACCTGCTCGACCACTACCTGATGCACAGTAGAGTAATCATGACATATCATCATGGAGAACCGACCTAGATCCCCTAAATACAACTTTTTGACCTGGAACATGAGAGGTCTGGGAGACTCTCGCAAACGCTGTCACATCCTCTCTTATCTGGACCGACATAACATACATTGCGCTCTGCTCCAGGAGACACATCTTAGCCCCACGACCTCACCCTCATTTGCTTCCCGATGGGCAATCAGCCGATGCTTTTCCTCATACTCCACTTACGCACGCGGCACAGTTGTCTTGATCAAACGCACACTCCCTTTTACCCTGATTGGGGCCTACGCTGACCCGCTGGGCAGGTACAGTATTCTATGGGGCAGACTAGCTGCTCAATCCATTACGCTTGTATCCTGCTACGGCCCGAAAAACTGATAACCCCGAATTTTTCCGGGTCCTCTGGGGAAAAATTCTAGATTCCGGCTCCACACACGTGGCATGGGGAGGGGATTTTAATGTCACTCTTGATCCAACGCTAGATCGTTCGGCCCGCAGCGCCATCACTACTCCATTGCACACCATACCCTTAACCAGATCATTACAGACCACGGCCTTGTGGATGCATGGCGCAGCCTTCACCCGCTGAACAAAGAAGGCACCTGCTTCTCCACTGTCCACTCCTCCTGGTCCCAGATAGACAGCTGGCTCATCTCCAGGGGACTAATCCCGTGGCTACTCCACTCTTCCCATTTGCCACGCACCTACTCTGATCATTCCCCGGTCCTTCTCACGCTTGCGCCCCCTCACGAAGAGTCCCCATACCTGTCTTGGCGCCTGCCCGCACAGGCCCTGCTTGACCCTGTATTTAAAGCTGAACTCGAACAAGAAATCGAGGATTTCTTCCCCCGCAATGACAATTCGGTGGCACAATACTCCACAGTATGGGAAGCCTTCAAAGTCACCGTGCGCGGAATCTGCATTGCCAAAAGTGGAGGGATATTGAGGGACATCCATTCCACACTCCGTAAAATAGAGGACGAACTTAAACATACTGAGGCCCAAATGCAAGCTACACCCACCCCTGAGTTACAGAAGCGCCTGCGAGAACTACTCAATGAATATCAAGAAACAGCCGAAAGGGAATGTAAATTCAGAGGGAAATATTTTCAAGCCCGCCGGTACGGGGAGGGTGAAAGACCAGGCAAAGCCCTGGCGGCCCTGATTCGTCCCCCTAGATTCTCCAACACCATATTAGAAATCATGGATGTAGAAGGACACACACACAGAGACACCTCAGAAATCGCTGCCATTTTTAAACGCTTTTACAGCACTCTGTACACATCGCACAGAACACACCCTACCGACTTCACCCCCTTCTTTGATGACACCGCGATTGCTTGGCTTGGGGATAACCAGAGGAAATTCCTCCTGGCCCATCACGAGGACGAGGAGATCATTGCCGCCATAATGCAGCTACAGTCTGGCAAAGCCCCTGGCCCAGACGGCCTCCCGGCTTAATTTTACAAACCTTTCCGCCATATCCTTATTCCTGTCCTGCTGCATGTCTACGAGGAGGCTAGAGAGCTGGGTATACTCCCCCAGACAATGCGGGAGGCGCTCATAATATCCCTACCGAAACCAGAAAAACCGCCTGCGCAATGCGACTCCTACAGGCCCCTCTCCCTCATCAACGTAGACGCTAAAATATTAGCTAAATTAATTGCAAATCGCATTAGCCCCCTCATGACTGCCCTGGTCCTCCCTGACCAGTCGGGGTTCGTGCCCAGCAGAGGCACCTCTCATAATCTTCGGACGCTATTTGCCGTCCTACAAGACATTGATCCTGATATGAACGCAGTGGCGGTCTTCCTTGAAGCCACCAAGGCATTTGATTCTCTCGAGTGGGATTATTTAGCGTTTGTCCTCCAATGCATGGGCTTCCCCACCCCCTTCCTGGCATGGATCAACTTACTCTACACAGGCCTGCAGGCTAGTGTTCTGATTAATGGTACTAGGTCCTCCCCCTTCACCATAGCCAGAGGCACTAGGCAAGGGTGTCCATTGTCCCCCATCCTTTTTGCCCTAGCCATGAACCCCTAGCCGCCAAGGTTCGCCAACATTTTCGCGACCATGCCCTCATTTACCCCGAACGGCAGATCCTGATCTCTCTATACGCCGACGACCTCACACTCTATCTGCGAAACCCGGAAGATAGCCTCAATCCCATATTACGGCTGCTCATCCTATTAGGTCACCTATCTGGCGTTACATTAACTTGGGGAAATCTCAGATCTTCCCTCTCACTGCGACTACTCCACGGTTCACCCCAGATTACCCCCTCGCATGGTGCGAGGACACTATCAAATACCTAGGGATAGTCGTTACTCGTAGCCGCAATGCCTTGATGATGGCAAACTATGGGCGCGTCTTGGACCTCCTCACTGATAAAATCACCAGGTGGATCGCCATGCCAATCTCCATGGCCGGGAGAGCCTCACTTATAAAGATGGTAATCCTCCCCAAGCTGCTCTACCTTTTCATCAACATCCCCTATGCCCCCAGCAGACACTTCTTCCAAGCCCTGAAAACTCAACTCATCCGTCTCACCTGGGGAGGGAAACAAGCTAGGCTGCGATGGGACACTCTCACTCGACCCTTTAGTGCGGGGGGCTTTGAGATCCCTGACCTGGAGCTGTACTTCAGTTGTGCCCAAGCCCACTTTGCGGCATACTGGATGGACCCCCCCACCCCATATATGCCTCACTTCGCAATCGAGGACGGCTACATGGCTCCAACCCCCTGCTCTGCATATTTAAGCGCACCTGCCACCCGCGACGACTCGCTTCCTCCACGGTAAACTGCACTACCAGTGCATGGTATGACCTGGCCTGTCGCCTCCAAATCACCACGTTATATTCCCCCTTGCTGCCCCTCCGAGGCCGGCTGGATCGTCCGGTCGCGCGGGAGGGAGGCTGCTGCCACCTCCTTCGAAAACTTTCTATCACGACATGGGGTCAGTTCTACATAAACGGCACATTTCGCACCAGTGAAGAATTCTTCGGCACTACCATGCCCACCCCCCTAGAACGCTTCTACTATATCCGCCTGAGACAAGATGTCAAGACTCTCACCCCGTGCTTCCCACAGGAACCCCCCATGCTGTCTCCCCTGCATAACCTCCTGCAGAAAGATACCCCTGCACATGTTATTTCATTGCTCTACCGCAACACACAAAAAGACTGTATTCACGATGCCCCTTTGGCTAGGACTCGTTGGGAGGAAGAGCTAGAATCCCCCATCACTGATGACCAGTGGTCATTTTGCTGTCAACAAACCGGGAAAATATCCGCTAGCAGCTGGCTGCGCATCATCCATTATAGGTACTTACACCGTCTTTATTATACACCTACGCGCCTGATGCGCCTCCATCTCCGTGACACTGACCGCTGTGACCGCTGTGGGAGGGAGGGAGCAGACTTCAGACAGTTGGCCTGGGACTGTCCTCCGAAGATACTGGACGGAGGTATTGGGGGTGCTTGATAAAATGACTGGACTGCACGTCCCCAAAGATCCTTTTGTCACACTATTAGGGTACACCGAAGCACTGACCGCCTTGCTGCGGAAATACATCTCCCTGGCACTCTTGCTTGCCAAGCGAAGAGTGGCCTGCAGATGGGGCAGGGGAAGGGCTCCTAAATTCAAAGACTGGTTGAATGATCTCATATACTGCCAAGAACAACTGCACACCTATGCCGAACTCCTACCGCCCTCTTCCCGCCCTAGAGACATTTGGACTCCCCTACAGTCATATCTCCTGGAGCAAGCCGCCACCGCTGATCCAGCTACAGAGCCTCACCTGGATAACTGATGGGGACTGAATATGACAGTTGTGTCGAATCATAAGTGTCCTAACCAGGTCGCGCGGACCGCAATTCACTGGTCAAGCTTGAGCGGCCTAGCTCAACTCATACGCAAAGCTCGGGTCATATCTATACTGTATGATTGGTCAATTTGCGATGTCGATATGATAAGTGGTATTGGTTATTGTTGCATATTGTCACCTATGCTTAAAATCAATAGAGAAATAAAAAAAAATAAAAAAGAGTAGAGCGGCACAGAATAGAGAGGCATAGAATGGAGTGGCATATAGTGAAGTGGGGTACAATTAAGTGGGGTAGAGTAGAGTGGTGTACAATAGAGTGGCATTGAGTAGAGTAGCCCAGAGTGAAGTGGAGTCGAATGAAGAGGCATAGAGTGGTGTGGAGGGGTGTAGAGTGGAGAAGAGCGGTGTGGAGTGGCGCAGAGTGGAGAAGAGTAGAGTGGCGCAGAGTGCAGTGGTTTGGAGTGGAATAGAGTCACTGAGAAGATCGTCAACGTCCAGCTAACGAACTTCATCGAAGAGAATTCCACCCTCGACCCTTCCCAATCCAGATTCTGCAGCAACCACAGCACCAAGACAGCCCTCCTCGTTGCCACAGACGACATCCGCACTCTCCTCAACCAAGGCCACACTGCGGCCCTCATCCTACTAGATCTCTCTGCAGCCTTTGACACCGTCTCCCACCGCACTCTCACCACCAGACTGCACGACGCCGGCATACAGGGAACCACCCTTGACTGGCACCACTCCTTCCTCACCGGCAGAACCCAAAGAATCAGACTCCCGCCCTTCCTCTCCGAACCCACAGAGATCAACTACGGAGTACCCCAAGGATCATCTCTCAGCCCCACGCTCTTCAACTTCTACATGGCCCCCCTTGTCGTCATTGTCAGACAGCATGGACTCAGCATAGTATCCTACGCCAACGACACCCAGCTCATCCTATCCCTCACAAAGGATCCCCACACCACCAGACTCAGCTTCCAGGAAGGAATGAAAGACTTTGCATCCTGGATGAGTAGCAGATGCCTGAAGCTGAACTCGGAGAAGACAGAAGTCCTCGGACCCACCCCCTCTGCATGGGACAACACCTGGTCGCTCACTGCCTTTGGTAACCCCCCCACTCCCACGGACCATGCCCGAAACCTCGGCATCATACTCGACCTCTCCCTCACCATGACCCGACAGATCAACGCTGTTGCCTCCACCTGCTTCAACACCCTCCGCATCCTTTGCAAGACCTTCAAATGGACCCCCCGAATCCAGAAAGACTGTCACCCACACACTCATAACAAGCAGACTGGACTATTGAAACGCCCTCTACGCCGGAATCAACAAATCCCTGCTCCGCAAACTCCAGACCATGCAGAACATCGCGGCCAGACTCCTCCTCGGCGTCCCACAACATGAACACATCACCCAACACCTGCGAGACCTCCACTGGCTCCCCGTCGAGAAGAGAGCCTTGAGACCCTCACGGATGAGTAGAGCGCTTCACAATTCCTTGATTGATTGATTGATTGATTGATAGATACAATGACTGGTCAAAAAAGTCGCCCATATGCCCATGCGACGATATATCAATACAAACAACCCTGCACTGCACTTTGTTCTGTAAATATTATGTCGTACCAAGGAAAAAGTTCTTAATGCCTACCCTTAGAAGTTGGGGCCTAAGACAATGTAGAACAGCTTTATTAAGGTTACAACTGTTGGAAAATGAACAAATTATTATGATTATTTCCTTGTTTCTAAAGGCTGTTACTAGGTACCGGAACACAATGTGAACCTTCTGTTAAAACCAGCTTCTTATGTTTTTTATCTACTCGTGTATATATATGGATTGTCTCTCTGGTCTTTGTAGTATGTAACATAATCATGAAAACAAGAATTGTCCTTTTTTACGTCCCTGAATTATGTAACATAATCGTGATAAGTTTTTATATCTGTTTTAATCACTCGTGTTCTTATGGCTTTTTTACTGTATCAAAATAGAATAAGGCTTATTTGATCTGATTTGATTGCAATGTTTCACATATAACATGAAATAAGTGATTGTTTATGGAGCCCAATTTTAGATATTTTTAGTAAAGTTTTAGGATACCGTATCTTTTTTACACAACGTTTAACCAATCGCATTATGGAGATCTTTGCAGTTTTGCACATCATGTATTAACCTTGCACATGTGATATTTTTTGCACAACAGTTTTAAGCTACTTTGTCTGTATTGATAATAATGAAAATATGAAAATCCTGGTCATTTTTATTATGTGTGTATAATATCCAAGTCACCCTTTAGGATTTTATAACGTTCTAAATACAATCATGAAAATCTGGAATTCTATGTAAAACCTCACCACTTCTTTTAAGTGAATGTTGAATTTATTGTGTTATAGTATGCTTTTATGGATGTAAATACTACACCGAATAAAGCTGTTTTGATTTGATAGATACAGTACATTGGCGTACAGTAGAAAGGAATTGTGGGCAGTGGGGTACAGCGGAGTAGAGTGGCATTGTGTGGAGTGGCGTGGCATACTGTACAGTAGAGTGGCATAGAGTGCAGTGGCCTAGACTAGAGTGGTGCAAAATAGAGTGGAGTGCAGTGGCAAAGAGTGTAGTGGAGAAGAATAGAGTGGTGCAGAGTAGAGTGGCGCAGACTGCAGCAGTGTAGAGTTGAGTAGATAGAATGGAGCAGAGTACAGTGGTGCAGAGGATTTATCTTTACTACACTTTACTCAACCCCATGACACTTACAGCCACTTCACTCTATCCCACTCAAAGCCAGTGTACTCCACTCCACTTCCCTCTACCCTACTTCACTCTACTCAACTGTACTGTACCCCACTCTACTCTACGCCACTCTACCTACTTCACTTCACTCTACCCCACTTCACTCTCAGCACTCTAATGTATGCCACTCTACTCTACACCATTTCACCCTACCCCACTTCACTCTACCCCACTTTACTGTACCACACTTCACTATATGCCACTCTACTCCACACCACTATACTTACTCTACCCCACTTCACTCTACTCGACGTCACTTCACTCTACACCACTCTTCTCATCTCCACTTCACTGTACACCACTCTACTACACTCTACTCTACACCACTTCACTCTACTCTACACCACTCCAAGCCACTCTACTCCACTCCTCTGTATGCCACTCAGCTTTACATCACTCTATGCCACTTCACTCTACGCCACTGCACTCTACAGCACTCAAATCTACACCATTCTGCTCTATGCCACTTCACTCTAACACGCTTCACTCTATGCCACACCAAGTTAGTGTACTCTACTCCACTCTACTCAACATCATTCTATTCTGCCCCACTTCATTCTACCCCACTTCACCACTCTACGCCACTTCACTCTACCCGCTTCATTCCACCCTTCTTCACTCTACACCACTTTACTCTCACTATATCTATTCGACTCTACCCCACTGCACAACACTCTATGGCAACCCACTCTACGCCACTCTTCTCTACCCCACTTCACTATACGTCTCTCTACTTCACCCCACTTCACTCTCTGCCGCTGTACTGTACCACACTCTGTTCTATGCTACTCTATCTACTCCACGTCACTTTAGCCCAAATGACTCTACCACACTTCACTCTACAACACTCTATTGTATGCCACTTCACTCTACCCCCTCTACTCTACACCACTGTACTCTACCCCATTCAACAGTGCCCTACGCCACTTCACTCTACCACGCTCTGCTCTAACCCACTTCACTCTACGCCACTCTATCCTACACCACTCTACTCCACCCCACTCTACTCTGCCCCACTTCACTCTACTCTGCTACACTTCACTCTACACCACTGTACTCTATGCCACGAGACTCTACGACACTCTACTGTAAGCCACTCTCTTCTACGCCACTTCACTCTAACCTTCTCTATTCTACCCCACTATACTCTGCCCCACTCTACACTACCCTACTTCACTCTATGCCACTGTACTGTACCACTCTCTACTCTACACCATTTTATCTACTTGACGTCACTCTACCCCAATTGACTCTACCTCACTTCACTCTATGACAATCTAGTGTACACCACTCTACGCCACTTCACTCTGTTCCACTTCACTCCACCCCATTCTACTGTACCGCACTTCACTCTACCCCACTTTAATGTACGCCACTCATCTATACCCTACTACATTCAATTGTACGCCACTCTACCCCACTCCAAGCCACTCTACACTACTCTACTATGCTCCACTCTGTGCTACTGCACTCTTCAACGCTTTGCTCTACGACATTCTACTCTACATCCCTTCACTCTAACACATTTCACTCTAGACCACTCTACTCAAAACCACTCCAAGCCAGTGTACCCCACTCTACCCCACTGTACTTAATGCCACTCTAATCTGCCCCAGTTAACTCTACCCCACTTCAGTATACTGTACTCCACTACACTCTACCCCACTCTATCTACTCCACTTCGCTCTACCCCGCTTTACTCTAATGTGTGCCACACTACTCTACGTCGCTTCACTCTACCTCACTTCACTCCACCCCACTCTACTTTTTCGCACCTCAGTCTACGAAACTCTACTGCACCCCACTTCACTCTACTGTATGGCACTCTATTCGCCCCCACTTCACTGTACGCCACTCTACTCTACGACGCTCAACTCTACCCCACTTCAATCTATCCACTCTACACCACTCCAAGCCACTCTACTCCACTCCACTATATGCCACTGTAATATACTCCAATCTAAGCCACTGAACTCTACGCCACTGCTCTATGCCATTCTACTCTACACCACTTCACTCTAACACACTTCACTCTACGTCACTTCAAGCCAATATACTCTACTCCTCTCTACGCCACTGCGAGCCAGTGTACTCCACTCCACTCTATGCCACTCTAGTCAACACCACTCTACTCTGCCCCATTTCACTCTATTGTACTCCACTACACTATACCCCACATCACACCACCCACCTTCACTCTACCTACACCATTTCACTCTACCCCAATTGACTCTACCACTGTACTGTATGTCACTCTACGCCATTTCACTCTACCTCACTTCACTCCACCCCACTCTACTCTTCCCCACTCCACAACACTCTATGCCATTTCAATATACCCCACCCTACGCCACTCTGCTCTACCCCACTTCACTTCACGACACTCTATTGTATGGCACTCTACTTTATTCTACTTCCCTCAACCCCACTTTACTCTACACCACTGTACTATATATCAAAAGAATCCACACAAAAATAAACATCATTATACAATTATAAACCAATTTTACCCCCCAAAAAACATAAAATGTAATTAAAAAAACCAAAGTTTGAGGATAAGTTTTTGTTATGAAAGCGATGTATTATTGCTATTCATAAAGAATGTAAACTACACAAACCTTAGAAACTAAAAGTTTATACTCATAACTTAAAGATATAGTTTCCGCCCGCGCAAAAGCTTTTATAACTCGCTTACCTTCATACAGAGTGATATTAATTCACTAGGCAGACAAAATCAACTACAACTTGCCTTGCTACCTTGCACATTGTTGTAATACATTGTCATTTGGGATGACATGAGTGTTGTTATAAATGCTGTGATTGAACATGCTATAACAGATGTAATAAGAAAGGGTATGAGCAGTGCATGGTATAGGTGCGAGTTATAGTTGATTTTGTCTGCCTAGCGAGTTGAGAACACGACCATGTATGAGTAATGGAATGTTTTGGGCGTGGCATAAATGATGACTATAGGTTACAACTGTACATTTTTAATTTCCAAGGTTTGTGTAGTTTATGTTCTTGTTGTATAGAAATAATAAATTAAGTTTTCCTAAATATAACTTTTTTTCAACCTTTATTTTTTTTCATTGATATTTATGTACACACACATTACGGAGTGGGGATAGTTATAGTTAGGTTTTCTAGAGATAAAAATTCCTCAGATTTTTGCTTGGTAATAACTTTTTCCCCGTTTGACGAACCTTCACGAAACCTTCCAGACCTATTCAATTTTCTACACTGGCTGACAATGCAAAGTTTTGTGGTGATTAGTTAAGGGGGTGCAAAGAAAAAAGGGGGGTCCCAAAACATGTTCTTCCCCCAATTCATTTTCCATAGACGTTTGTATCAGACGAAGCTGCAAAACGACTTAACAGATTTTAATGAAAATGCTGGTGTAGAAAGGATCCTTTTTGGTATTTCATTAAAATTCATTCAGTATTTTTTTTAGGGACAAAAACTTAGTGATATATTGGGCCGCGGTATACCGGGACATTTTTGCGGTATACCGCTGTACATAGCGATGACAAAAATGACAAAACACTATTATTTGCTAATGAAAATAAAAAGGCTGCCATATTGTTTAGACCACACTTTGGCTGTGTTGTGGGTTTCTATGTGAGATATAGATTAATAGTAGGTTTTAAAGCTATAGTAAAATATGATGCAGTTTAGCATACTCTGTACAGGTAGGTAAAATTATTTATATTGCTTTATATATTTTTTTAAAAAAGTTCTCGAAGTACTGAAATACCCCCTCGAAAATACAGCGGTGCTTAGAAATGTTACAAAAAAATTAAGGGATGCAAGTAGAGGGGTACATTTTATAATACACTACACCACTCTACTTTACGCCACTGCACTCTATGGCGCTGAAGTCTACATTAATGCAAAGAACGCCACTGCGCTGTATGCCACTCAACTGTACTCTCTACCACTCTACTTTATGCCACTCTACTGTCCGCCACACCACTCCTTTCCACACCATTGCATTGTACTCTGCACTCTACGCTACTCAACTTACCTCTGCAGTTTATGCTAGTGCACTCTATGCTACTGCGGTCTGCGCCACTCCACTCTGTATCGTCCTACTCTAAGCAGCACTGCGTGATGTCACTAGAACCATAAAGAGCCCCTGTCGGTGTGATGAAGTCAATTTCCATCCATATTTTATATGCCTTCGAGGCGAATGGATAGAACTAACATCAAAATTGTATGTGCAGTTTTTTTAAAAATGGCAAGTTTTACTAGTACACATATCCATATTAAATATACATACGCAGGTTCCTTTGGTATATACACACATGCAACAGGGAGGAGGGTGGGTAGGTGAGGAACCTGCAGGTAGATACTCTATCCACCAGAAAAAGCATTACTGAAGACTAGTAACTTGTTCTTATGATGGATGCATCTACCTGAGGATTCCTCACCTTTTGAGCAGAATCCCCAAGCAGTCCCACACCCGGATGTGGCTGCATGTCTGCCTATACTAAAACATCCTGCAAAACAGAACAAGCAAAGTGACTATCCCTCCTCACTTCGGAATCCAAACAATAATGTTTTGCGAAAATGTGAAGAGAGGCTCAAGTTGCTGCATTACAAATATCTGCATCTAGTACCCCTCTAGCCAAAGCACATGTAGAAAACTTAGCTCTAGTAGAATGAGCACAAATACCTTCAGGAGACTCCTTGTGTGCCATGGATCCATCTCAGCAGAGTCCTCTTTAGAACTGCTTTCCCTTTCATCTTTCCAATGTACCCTACAAAGAGTTTGTCATTCAGTTTGAATTCACATGTCCTGTCCATGTAGAAACTGACAGCTCTTTTAGGGTCCAAGTGATGATGTTTTTCCTCCTCTTTGGTTGGATGAGGAGGAGGATAGAACTTGAAAACAGTGATGGACTGACCCAAATGAAAGGGAGCATCACTTTTGGTAAGAAAGCAGCCCTGGTTCTCAATATTAACCTATCAGGAAAAAAAGTTTGTGAAAGGAGGTTTGATACTCAAGGCTTGAAGCTCACTAGCTCGTCTTGCAAACAGTATGGGAAAACAGTCTCAAAGAACAACTCTGAAATGGTTCAAACGGAGAACACATTAGATAAATTAAAACCAAACTAAGATCCCACTGAGGCATAATGAAGGGAGTTGGAGGATATTTACATGAAAGTCCCTTAATGAATCTCAAAACTAAAGGAGATTTAAACAGGGAAGGATGATCCAGTAAACGGATAAAAGCTGAAATGGCTAACAAGTAGCCCTTAAATGTGGCAACTGTACAGCCCTGCAGGGACAAAGAGAGGGCAAAACGTAAAACATCAGAGAAATGACCCTTTGAAGGATTTAAGGAATTATCACCATGCAGTTTAACAAATTTAGCCCAACTGCCAGCTTTAAAAGATTTGGGGAAGTGTCTTCTGGATAATAAAATAACACCCACCACCTCAGAAGGGAGAGAAAAGAAACTCAGGTTGACCCATTCAATCTCTAGGCATGTAGATGCAGGCTCTGGAGGTGGGGGTGTAGAACCTGTCCCTGCGACTGCCAGAGGAGGTCTTTCCCGTCAGGAAGACGGATAAGAGCATCCTTCATGGGCTGTCTGGGGAAATCAAGATTACTTAGGCCCAGTCAAGGCAAATCTTCCTCAGCACCCGAGGAATCACAGGTTTGGGCGGAAACGCATAAAGCAGATGGGAGCTCCAGCTCAATTTAAACACATTCTCCAATGTTCCCTGCATTAGATACTGGAGGCTGCAGAACGACGGGCAGTGTGTGTAATCTAGAGAGGAAAATAGATCTATCTGGGGATTCCCATATAGCTGGAAGATGTATACCACCATCTCCTGATGGAGACGCCACTCAGCAGAATAACGTCGACTGACACTGTCTGCATGTACACCGAGTACTCAGACCAGGTGATTTGCCTACCTTGCAAATGTAGTGATCCTGAGCCCAGGATGAGAGACGCAGAGCTTCTCTGCAGAGAAGTCAAGTGAAGCTTATTTTGGCTAATTAAAACCATAAATTACTCGCTACAAACCAATTAATTGAAAAAGGTTCACAAAGAATTAAAACAATAACCTCGTTCAGAAGAGCAGTATCATCCATGTTATCTTGTACACATTGCATCACAGCCTGTCTTGCAATACCTCTTCTATAAAACCAGATATATTGTGCAGGTGTGACAAGATAACATTTATTAAAAAATGGGAGAAGACATCTAGCTAAAAAAAACATTTACTCAACCCCCCACATTGTTGCCTATTGTCTTACACTGCCTCTTCCATAATGCCAGATATAAAGTGCAGTTGTGACAAGATAAAATTTAATTAAAAAAACAAGAAAAAATAAAATGGAAGAAGACATCAAACTAAGAAATATTTACTCAACCCCCCTCATCCTGTGAGATCTGCAATTAATATTTTATCTGCGAATGACCTATCCATAGTACTGGATATGTGGTGCAAATGTGACAGCCCACAATGTGCTAAAAATGCAAGGATAGCATAAAAGAGAAACAGGAAAAGGGGAAAACTCTTCTGGACAGCAGTATCACCCAATATTCTCTTGTACCACATTGTTGCCTATTGTCTTACGCTGCCTCTTCGAATGATACCAAATATAAAGTGCAGGTGTGACAAGATAATATTTACTCAAACTGGAAGAAAAGGACATCTAGCTTAAAACAACTACTCAAACGCCCCACCTAATATTGCAACATCTACAATTAACATTTGATCTAACAGTGACCTGTCCAATTTTTCCAGTTGGTGCAAAATTCACAATAAAGTGCAAAAGATAATAATAAGAAGCATCAGATAAGGATATTCCTCAATAGTGTCCCCTCATATTACCTTGGACCTTGTTGTACCAGCTCATGTCCTGTACTGATGCCTCCATTATATCTAGAACTTATCACTAGAGCCATAAAGAGCCCCTGTCGCCGTGATGACTCACTCCCACCCACACCCACTACTTTTTGTTTTTGGATGTACCACATCGTGGTAGTGTTGTCCTTCAAGATTTGGGCTGACTGACCGCAAAGAGAAGGGGAGAAGGCCTTGAGAGCTAGACGTATTGCCCGTAATTCCAACAGATTGATAAGAAAAACTGTTCCTCTGCAGACCAAAGACCTCTGATCTCTTAATCCTCCAGATGAGCTCCTCAACCTAGGGTGGAGGCATCATTTATAACTCTGGACACAGGAGTACGGAGGTGAAGCGGCTTTTCCTAAGAGAGATTGCTGGTCAAACTCCAACACTGAACATCCACTGCAGTGCCTCTGGAGATTTTGTAGATATCCATTGTGTTGAAACAACTGCCTATGGAGGCACCACTGGAGGGCCCACATGTGCCAGCGTGCATGGGTGACCAACAGTACACAGGAGGCTAGCAGACATACGATCTTCAGGACTGGAATAACCTCTCCATCCTGAAATTGTTGTGAATCCTCTGAGGGAGACGGAAGGCTTGATTCCCAATTGTGTTCAGTACCACCCCTATAAAGAAGGGGCGCTGAGAGGGCTCCTGGTGAGGTTTGGACATATTGATGGAAAACCCCAGATCAAAGAACAGTTGAGTTGTTAACTGCAAATGATGCAACACCAATTCTGGAGATTTGGCTTTGAGGAGCCAATCGCCCAGATAAGGGAATGCTGGTAGTCTCGACAATCTGAGCTAGGCCGCTACCAACAACATCATTTTCATGAAGACCCGAGGAGCCGAAGTGAGGCCAATGGGAGGACTTCAAACTAATAGTTGTGGAATCCCACCGTGAAGCAAAGATATTCCTGCGCGACTGCAGATTAGGGAAGAAGGGAAGGGGAATGGCCCGCTGTATACCCCACCCACACCCTTTGTAGCTCCATTAGAGGGGAAAGGACGACTGCTGTTGAGGATATTGGACATACTGTAGATGTCCACAAAAAGAAAAGCCTCAGGAGAAGCCTCATAATTCTTTGAACTGCCTGCAGTCCTTGGGCTGTGACTGAAGTCCCAAAGAACGAGCTGTGGCTTTGGCTGTGCTGTCTTTAAAACGTTCTAAGGCAGACTCTGCTTTGGCTCCGAACAGACGAAAGCCATTAAAGGGCAAATTCATTAGGGCATTCTGCACATCCTGAGAACATCCAGAACCCCTCAACCATGTATGTCTTCTGGTAGAAATTGAAGTGCCCATTGCACTTGCTACAGACTCAACAGTGTCAAGACCCAACTGTATAATCTGACGGGCTGCAGCTTTACCATTATTCAAAAGTTTAGAAAAATGCCCCTGTACAAACTCAGGCAATTTTGGAACAACACCCTTTGCAGAATCTAGAAGGGCATTAATGTTTCTACCCAGCAGCCCGGTTGCATTCGTAGACTTGAGAGCCATACTCTCAGAAGAGAATTTTTTTTTTCGCAGACTGCTTCATTTTCTTGGATTTCCTATCCGCATGCAAGGAGGGGAATGATCCAGTTGTCAACTTAGACATCCATGAAGCCTGAACAACCAGACTCTCCAGTGAAGGATGAGAGAACAAAAAGAGAGGATCTCTAGGAGCCGGCTTATATCTTCTGGCTATTGGCCTTAAAACAGTAGAAGCCATCATTGTTTTCTGCCAAATGTCTAAAATTGGCTCTGTTAAAGCCTCATTGAAAGGTAGTAGAGGCTCAGAAGACAGCGAGACAGAAGGGAGCACCTCAGTTAGTATATTTGATGTTAGCGCTGGGATAGAGAGTGGCAGATCTAACATTTCCACAGCTTTTTGATGACAGAATGGTAAGAAGTGACTTCCAGAGGCAGAATAGCCTTTGGTGAAAACAATCACCATTCTGGAGATGTATCCAAACCACTCACCTCCCTTAACCCTTCAAAGCCTGTGTCCATTAAGGGTTGATACACAATTTCCTCTTTTTCCTCGTCATGAGAGCCTCACTCCCCAAAGAAATACGAATGTTCCTCTATGAGTTGTACGTCTGTATCGGCGCCGGCGACGTCAGCAGTGGCGCTAGAGAAGTCTGGAGAGGAACTAACTTCAAAGCTTGCAACGTCAGTATGGATGTAGCCAGCGAGAGAGGTGCCACTTGCAGCATCGGCTACACTTTTACAGGAGGAAGGACCAAATGAGAAGGCATCCTCTTTCTAAGAACCTCCATTGGTGCCTAAGTCAATCAGGGTATCTGGGCCATCGGCATGAATGGCATAAAGGGCGCCTGTTGGTAAGGAGTTGGAAAACCCCCCCAAGACCCAGGGAGCCCGCAGGCGCACCAGATGAAATTATCGCCCTATTAAAAATGTTGAACATGGTATTCAGGAAGTGATTGGGATCTGTACCCAGAGTCAGGAAGACTAGAAACTCTTGCTCCTGCTGAGGCTGATGAACCTGACCTAAATTTGGTGTTGTGAACGGAGCCGGAGGAGAAATCAGAAGAGGCGCAGGGACCGAAGGCGATGCCAGTAGGGGCACCGGAAATGAAGTCAGTGTGATAGCCTGTCGATCATCCTCTGAATTTGGATATGGACATATCAGCCTCAGTGACTTGTCCTTTGAAGAGTGGTATCAAGACCCATGGCGTGTCTTCCTTTTTTCCCTGACTTTGACAAATGAGGAGCATCCTCCCTCCTTCAAAAATTGTGTGCACTTTTTGAAGGAGGGAGGACACTTTGACAAAAAAAAGCATATCCCGTATCATGGGGATAAAAAGAACAAAGACAAAGACTTAAACTTGATGCGAGCTGGGGCACAGCGTTTGAACTGATTTGATGTGAAACTGGATTCTTAATAGATATAAAGACAACCATGAGGATGCTGAATATTAATAGATGAATATCTAATGTACTTCATACTAGAAATACAATTGGACAAGAGTGTCACATTTCGAGTCCAGGTGGTGTATTTTCGTTTTCCTGGATCTAGTGCTCTAAAAGAGAGCCTTTTTACTTAAGTCCTGAAAAAGCGCAGTGTGCACGAAACACGGGTTGGCTGGTTTTTTTTGTATAAAGAGATTCCACAACTAATCAAATAAAGAAAGAACAAAGAAAACTTTGAAAGAATGCTTATTATGTGATTTTGGCAATATCTCAGTACTGCTATTTTTTTAATTATAAATCACTACACTGGTGGGGACCAGTGAACTGAGATTTTAGAACCGGGCGATTTTGCTATTACCCAAGCATTGTTTATAAAAAAACAAATATAAATATATATATATATTCACTGAAAAAACCATAGGTTTCAGGCACGTTATAGTTAGAAATTAGCATTTGCTTGAGGATGCAAGATTGCAATCGGCCCATTCAGCAAGCATTTCGGGATCCGGATTGTCATAACTCGGTGCCAAGGTGATACGCAAACCTCTCGGTATCCTGCCCACCTCCAAGTAGCGGGATAAAGATTTGTGCTCCCACCCCTTGGATTGTTCGGAGCGCATGAGTTTTTCCCGTTTTTTTAATCAAATCTTTGTCTGTTCACAATCGACCCCCCAGCCGGAGAGTCATTACAGCTGTTTCCACATGCACTCTTGAACCCATACACCCAGTGAATCAACCACTCACACATCTATGCACAGAGTCACACACCTCCCACCCACCCACACACACACTCAATCGCCCCCAAAAAATACTCAGACAACCAATCAATAACCTATATAGGCACTCATGTAGCTACTGACCAACCCATGCAGCAGCTTGCACAACAACAGACAGACTGATACAGACATTCACACAGTTTAGTCACTAACCCATGCATTCAGTAAGACACATTTAATCACTCACTTATACAGTCAGTCACTCACCTACTAAATCCTCCATCCAGACACTTATACACCCACTCATTCTTCCATACACCTTGGAATATATATATAAAACATATTTAAAAAATGTCAGAAACACAGTCACTGGATGATGTCGTCAGTGATGTCATCAGTGATGTCATTTGAGATGTCATCAGTGATGTCATCAGTGATGTCACTGACCATGTCATGAATGATGTAATATGTGACGTCATCAGCAGTGCATTGCGGGGGCGCGAGTTATAGTTAGCTGAACTAACTATACCGGTGGAATTTCTATGGTTTTGTACGAGTGAAATGTCCAACTAACTATAACGTACCTGAAACCTATGTTTTTTCAGTGAATTTCTAAGGTTTTTTAAATGCTAATTTCTAACTATAACGTGCCTGAAACCTATGGTTTTTTCAGTGAATTTCAATGGTTTTTTAAATGCTAATTTGTAACTACAATGTCCCTGAAACCTATATTGTTTTTAAGTAAATTTTAAAAAGACGTGCATACTTTTTGTAGTGAAAAACTTACTGTAACAGTAGTCTGTTATAAGTTATAATTTAACAATGTTTAAAACTTAATCAGCACTAATTAACATATAAGTGTGGAAAAAGTGTGACGCAGCAGCTATGATACCTGACTTCGAACAACAGCGTTCACAGTTCGATTCCCGGCTCTGGCGGCACGTTAGCCCACCACTATGTCACTGTGGGCAATACCATGCTTAATCTTCCCGACGCCCCGAGCGCCGGGACACCTCTATGGAGGTAGCTGTACGCTTTACAAATGCTGGCATTTTTTTAATTTAAAACTATAGTGATGAGAAATATTAGCACGTATTTATTTTCTATTCTGAACGATATTTTTTTTATGTCTTCTATTTAGAATTACAGCAATTAATAGATGTTTTTAGTCACGAGAAAGGAAATGTCACGGTTTACCGGGTAACAGTTTTTAAGGTCTCCAACGTATGTACATATTAAGGCGCTTATACGTGTGGGGATCGAAATCGAAACCTTTACCGCTTCACATTTTGTAACTTTTCCCAACACCTGCACAAGTAAAACAGTGAAAACGTGAGCACGTGTCAACTGTAAAACGTGACATCTAAATGGGCGGAGCCGCATGTTCCTTCTGTTGACTACTCGATAACCAAAAAGTATATAAACCACACCCGTTGTTCGATTAGTTTCGTTTTTGCGAGTTATTTCTGTGATGCAGATTCCGTTTTCTAGCGTCAAATTCTTCTTTTGCGACAACAAAACATATTACGGAGTTGAAAGTTGTTTGATTATGGCATAGTAGATATTTATAATACGTAGCTATTTGTGAATATTTAAAGATTTGTATTTAGAAAAAAATGTTATTGGTTGTTTTTGCCACTTATATGTAACGTCAGCAGCTTGTATTCAGAAACAGATAAAATAGAGGAAACACCATTCCTTTTCTGGCTCATTTGAGCTCATATAGTGTCACTTTGTATATTATAATATTGACACTATACTTGACCTCAGAGGTGTTAGTGACCCGTGGGCGCGAAGACTAAATATTTATAAGTAACGTCAGCAGCTTCTGGTTCTTACTCTGTTTCTCCCTTGGGATCATATAGTGTGAATATGTATATTGTAATATTCACAGTCATTATGATCTCAGAGGAGTTTATGACCCATCGGCGCGAAGATGAAAGATTTCGAAGTCCCAGAGAAAAGAAGCTCTGAACATATTCACCGCTGGAAAGTATTTCGTTATTGATCTTGTTTTGTGTTCATGACTTTATTTTCCTTTTCCTTTTTGTGTGGCATCAGTGTCACTCTCTATATTGTAGTAGAGTGTCATATTTTCACACAACAGGAATTGGAGATGTTGCCGCCGCCAGGAGCAAACCATCTCAAATACAGCTTACTGACCTTTATAACTTACTTGATCAGATATTTTTACAGTGAAAATATTTTTCGAAATTGCAGTTTAAAAAAAGATTGTTTGCATAGACACTTTCTTACTGAATGCCTTTGATAAACCCTACATTTTTTAATGATATTTTGGTATTTCTCTTTTTCTCTGCTGTGGTTCCTATTCTTGTTCTCCCTATAGAATTTATAGGAATAGTAGTGTATATATTACTACTATCCTATATGTTCTTAAAGGAGTACGTGATCTGTTAGCGGAGCAGTGAGTGACCTCTAAACACTACGACAAAACTTTCCCGACTTCTACAGAATAGAAATTGTAAAAATTTTGATTTTTTTATTGTGCTCCTTATTCTTCTTCTCCTGTGGAATACTATAAACGCACCCTGTACATTTTAATACTGTGAGTTTATAGTACTTCAAAGGGGTTGGAGATCTATTTGTGCGAGACATTAACAACATATACTACAGTTATTTCCGTTGATAACTTACTACCTCACAGTTTGCAACACTGCTAATATTTTATAAAATAGTAGTCCCTAAAAAAAAATTATATACATAGTGCTTCATTTAATGTTTTGATGAAGGGTACATTTCTAGGTAATATGACGTCATTTGTGTTTAACTGTTTTTTACTTGTTATTGTTGTTGTGACCTGAGATGATGTAGTGCGGGAGTGTTTCTTGTAGCACTTCTTTTCTACTTTATCTAAAAGTAACTGATGCCCTCTTATATTAACAAGAATATGGGGCAACACTTTTACAAACTATAGACGACAAAAAAAGGGAGGGTGTGGCCATGCTTAAGGGATATATTATGAATTGCGTTTTTATTTGTCACCCGTCTGATATATACAGCTACACTTTCCTAAGAAAGTATATTTGTGATTGCTTAATAAAAACTGTTTCAAACCTAGACTGAAATTTTTGCAGCGCAACCACACCTACTATTTTGCTGCAAGGAAGTAGCACTCCCCGCGACAGAAGTAAGCACTGCACTATAACTATACATTATAAGTAAACATTGCTCCCGAGAAGTAGCCTACTCAGAACCTTATTTAAATGAAGACCGAAACAGCGCGCTTTCTTTTTGCAACCCCCTCCTCCATATTATAATTTTTCCTCCAAAGATGTAGCACTCCCCGTCAGAAAAGTAAACACCACATTATAAGTAAATACTGCTCCTGGGAAGTATCCCACCCGCGGACTTAATAAAAAGAAGACCGCAACACACTCTGTTATTTTCCCGCCTTGATTTGTAGGCCCCACGCAAATCATATAAATGGCCCTTAAAGTATATAAAAAACAATTTTTACCTTCACAGTCCCTGTCCACCACCTTGTGACCACTGTACAGAGTTAATAGTGTTCCTACCCTCCCCTCTACTACTTTTTTTTTCCTGTACTCCTTTGAAGTGCGTCACAAAATGGCTGACAACAGTGAACCGTTCCCACCCAATAAGGAGCAAACTTGTACTCGGAAAACTTTAGTCAATAAAATGTCCATAGTGTTCCGCAGAGGGGGAGGGAATGGCTGCCAACACTTCTACTTTTAATGCTTCACAGCCAAAGAAAATTAAGCTTCGGAAGAGCTTGCTTGGAACACGTTACCCAATCAGATGTCCCTGATACTCCGCGGAGGGGGAGGGAATCGCTGACAACACTTCTACTTTCAATGGTTTACAGCCAATCAACATTAAGCTTGGGTAGGTCCTGCTTGGAACACGTCAGCCAATCAGATGTCCCTGCTACTCCGTGGAGGGGGAAGGAATGGCTGGCAACACTTCTACTTTCAATGGTTCGCAGCCAATGAACATTAAGCTCTGGAAGGCCCTGCTTGGAACAAGTGAGCCAATCAGATGTCCTCAGCCAATTAAACGTTAATTTTGTTCCGCGCACAGGGAGAGAACACGCCCTCCCACATAATATTAAATTTTCTCTAACAAAGTGACACTATCCGTGATAAAAGTGAACACCGCATTATAAGTAAACATTACTGCGCATTATATTAAAGGAAGGCCGCAATACGGTGCATTGTTGTTTTCCCGATATGATTTCCACAGCCTACTGAACATTGCCGCAATACCGCGCATCGTTGTTTTGCGGACGAAATTTCCACGGCCTATGCAACATTCACACTACCTGTCTGTGCACCGTACAGACTGCTTAAAATAAGTCCACAGTGTTCCTACTATAACCTCTTATACAATTTTTCTCTTTATTTCCCCCTACTCCTTTCAACTGAGTCACAAAATGGCTGCCAACACTTCCTAGTTTCAACCGTTCGCAGCCAATGAGCCGCAAGCTAGTGCTCGTAACGCCTCAGCCAATCACATGTCAGAATTCTCAAATATCAATATCTGTAAAATTTGATATTTCTCAAAAACTACAGAACGGATTTACCCCATTTAAACAAAAGCGTGCTTTCTGGACCAAGACCTTTCTCCCTGCCAAATTTGGCGTAATTCCGTTCAGCAGTTTGACCTGTAGCCTTGTCTAAAGTTTCCTATGGAAATTGCATGGAGAAAACACGTTTTGGGACCCCCCTTATTTCTCAGCCCCCCCTTGACAAATCACCCCCAAACTTTCAAGATATGAGCTGATCTAAAAAGAGAAGTTTTTGGGAAAATTTCGTAAACATTCGTCAAACTACGCCAAAGTTATAAGCAAATCAAAAAACGCTTCTCCTATGGAAACGTAGGTCCTAACTATAACTATCTACTGGCAACCGCCAGTAGATAATATATATATATATATATATATTATCTACTGGCGGTCGCCAGTAGATAGTTATAGTTAAAACCTATTATCCATAGGAAATCCGCGACATTCTATTTGAAATAACGTTGGCGCCGGTTGACGAATCTTCGCGAAAGTTTCCAACTTGTTGGGGCGCTCCGGTCCGCTCCTATCCTGAAAGTCTCGGGGTGATACGTCAAGCGGGGGCCGAGAAAAAGGGGGTCCCAAAACGCGTTTTCCCATTCATTTTTCCATAGGAACCTTTAGTCGCAGCTACAGCCCGAACTGCTGAACGGAATTACACCAAATTTGGCAAAGAGGTAGCCCTTGGTTCAGTGTCGTGCCTTTTGCTTAAATGGTGTAAATCCGTTCAGTAGTTCCTGAGAAAATCAAAAGTAAAGTCACATATATATCTGGGCGGAGCCTAACCACACATGTCATCGTGAGATCTGATTGGCTGTCAGCACTTCATCCTGGAATTGCTGGCAGCCATCTTGGGACCAATATAAATGATAGTACCTCATTGAAATGCATTGTAGTGAATAGAAGATTTTGAGGGTCACCAAAAGGAGAACTATAAAGGGTGATAACAGGCTTTAGTTACATTAGAATTTATTTGTTGATGGTACCATACTAATTTTAGGAATTGTGGTGTATTCTAAGGTGATTTTACCATGTGAAAAACCTTCTGCTGGGATATCATGAATCATGTTTGAGAGAACACTATTTTCTCATGCTTGTCCCATGTAGGTTTGGAAGGTGCTCCAGAAGCTAAAATGAGAGCATATTTTCTGTAAATTCACATTATCTTTCTCACTCATGTGAGAATGAAGTCTGACATTCTCAGTAAAACATGTACATCCAACAAGGGCAGAGACTGTCAGTTGATTCCTTTGTGTTCTACTGCAGCTTCCCAGAGTGTTCTAAAGAACAACTAGAGTGCTAACAGCCTTACTTATGACAAAAGTATGGCACACCTGAAGCCATCTTGATTGGAATAAACTGGTAACACTTAAACAATTTAATTTAAAAAGGAACAAAATGATGGGGTTCATTTTGTCATAGAAATTATGGTTAGTGCTGTAGAAAGAAAAATTAGGACATGTTTCAAGTGTGATCTCAAATATCTTCCTGTTATATTTCAACAGGAGCAGCCTGCCAGTTGATGCCTTTGTGTTCTACTGCAGCTTCCCAGAGTGTTCTAAAGAACAACTAGAGTGCTAACAGCCTTACTTATGACAAAAGTATGGCACACCTGAAGCCATCTTGATTGGAATAAACTGGTAACACTTAAAACATTTAATTTAAAAAGGAACAAAATGATGGGGTTCATTTTGTCATAGAAATTATGGTTAGTGCTGTAGAAAGAAAAATTAAGACATATTTCAAGTGTGATCTCAAATATCTTCCTGTTATATTTCAACAGGAGCAGCCTGCCAGTTGATGCCTTTGTGTTCTACTGCAGCTTCCCAGAGTGTTCTAAAGAACAACTAGAGCGCTAACAGCCTTACTTATGACAAAAGTATGGCACACCTGAAGCCATCTTGATTGGAATAAACCGGTAACACTTAAAACATTTAATTTAAAAAGGAACAAAATGAGGGGTTCTTTTTGAAAATAGAAATTATGGTTAGTGCTGCAGAAAGAAAAATTAGGGCATGTTTTAAGTGAGATCTCAAATCCTCTTCTATTTCATTAGAAAATTCTGACATGCAGACTGAAACAATCACTTTCAATACCAGCAGCAGACTACCAGTTAACTCCCTGGTGAGCAGTAGCTTTACTCCAGTGATCTAATGAGCAACTAGAGTGCTAACATTCTGAATTTATGGCAGATGTGAGACACATCTGAATGCCTTCTTGATGGAATCAAAGTAAAAAACTGAAAGCATTTCCTACTGAGGAGACTGCAGTAAATGAAGAAATTAGGAAACTTCATAACAAAGAAGTCTTCCAAGATGGCCACCAGTGAAAAAAGAGCCCAAATGTAGCACAAATATTACCCAGATGTAGCCCACATATAGCCCAATGACAAAAGTGTGCAAAACACTTTTTATTTTTAGTTTTTTGCAGTTTTATGTAGTGCAGACTGGTCAGGTATTGGAGCATTGCATCTTAAAACATGACCCCCCTACACTACAAAAACACCACTGCACTACCTTAAACCCTAAAACACTACCCCCAGCACGACCCCCTACACTACACAAGCACCACTGCACTACCCTAAACCCTAAAACACTACTCCCAGCACGACCCCCTACACTACACAAACACCACTGCACTACCCTAAACCCTAAAACACTACCCCCAGCACGACCCCCTACACTACCCAAACACCACTGCACTAACCTAAATCCTAAAACACTACCCCCAGCACGATCCCCTACACTACCCAAACACCACTGCACTACCCTAAAACAGGACCCCCTACACTACACAAACACCACTGCACTACCCTAAACCCTAAAACACTACCCCCAGCACGACCCCCTACACTGCCCGAACACCACTGCACTGCCCTAAACCCTGAAACACCAGCCCCTGCATGACCCCCTACACTGCCCGAACACCACTGCACTGCCCTAAACCCTGAAACACCACCCCTAGCACGACCACCTACACTGCCCGAACACCACTGCACTGCCCTAAACCCTGAAACACCACCCCTTCACGACCCCCTACACTGCCCGAACACCACTGCACTGCCCTAAACCCTGAAACACCACCCCCAGCATGACCCCCTACACTGCCCGAACACCACTGCACTGCCCTAAACCCTGAAACACTACCCCCAGCAAGACCCCCTACGCTGCCCGAACACCACTGCACTGCCCTAAACCCTGAAACATCACCCCCAGCAAGACCCCCTACACTGCCCGAACACCACTGACCTAAACCCTGAAACACCACCCCCAGCACGACCCCCTACACTGCCCGAACACCACTGCACAAAACCCTGAAACACTACCCCCAGCATGACCCCCTACACTGCCCGAACACCACTGCTCTGCCCAAAACCCTGAAACATCACCCCAGCACGACCCCCTACACTGCCCGAGCACCAATGCACTGCCCTAAACCCTAAAACACCAGCCCCAGCACGACCCCCTACACTGCCCGAACACCACTGCACTGCCCTAAACCGTGAAACACCAGCCTCAGCACGACCCCCTACACTGCCTGAACACCACTGCACCGCCCTGAACCCTGAAACACCAGCCCCAGCACAACACCCTACACTGCCCGAACACCACTGCACTGCCCTAAACCCTGAAACACCACCCCGTGCATGACCCCATACACTGGCCGAACACCACTGCACTGCCCTAAACCCTGAAACACCACCCCCAGCGCGACCCCCTACACTGCCCGAACACCACTGCACTGCCCTAAACCCTGAAACACCACCCCCTGCACAACCCCCTACACTGCTCGAACACTACTGCACTGCCCTAAACCCAGAAACACCATCCCCAGCACGACCCCCTATACTGCACGAACACCACTGCACTGCCCTAAACCCTGAAACACTACCCCCAGCAAGACCCCCTACACTGCTCGAACACCACTGCTCTGCCCTCAACCCTGAAACACCAGCCCCAGCACGACCCCCTACACTGCCCGAACACCACTGCACTGCCCTAAACCCTGAAACACCACCCCCTGCACGACCCCCTACACTGCCCGAACACCACTGTACTGCCCTAAACCCTGAAACCCCACCCCCAGCATGACCCCCTACACTGCCAGAACACCACTGCACTGCCCTAAACCCTGAAACACCACCCCCTGCACGACCCCCTACACTGCCCGAACACTACTGCACTGCCCTAAACCCTGAAACACCACCCCAGCACGACCCCCTACACTGCACGAACACCACTGCACCGCCCTAAACCCTGAAACTCTACCCCCAGCAAGACCCCCTACACTGCCCGAACACCACTGCACTGCCCTAAACCCTGAAACATCACCCCCAGCAAGACCCCCTACACTGCCCGAACCCCACTGCCCTAAACCCTGAAACACCACCCCCAGCAAGACCCCCTACACTGCCCAAACACCACTGCCCTAAACCCTGAAACACCACCCCCAGCAAGACCCCCTACACTGCCCGAACACCACTGCACTGCCCTAAACCCTGAAACACCACCCCCAGCACGACCCCCTACACTGCCCGAACACCACTGCTCTGCCCAAAACCCTGAAACACCAGCCCCAGCACGACCCCCTACACTGCCCGAACACCACTGCACTGCCCTAAACCCTGAAACACCAGCCCCAGCACGACCCCCTACACTGCCCGAACACCACTGCACTGCCCTAAACCCTGAAACACCACCCCCAGCACGACCCCCTACACTGCCCGAACACCACTGCACTGCCCTAAACCCTGAAACACCAGCCCCAGCACAACCCCGTACACTGCCCGCACACCACTGCACTGCCCTAAACCCTGAAACACCAGCCACAGCACAACCCCGTACACTGCCTGAACACCACTGCACTGCCCTAAACCCTGAAACACCAGCCCCAGCACCACCCCCTACAATGCCCGAACACCACTGTCCTGCCCTAAACCCTGAAACACCACCCCCTGCACCGCCCCTACACTGCCCGAACACCACTGCACTGCCCTAAACCCTGAAACACCACCCCTGCACGACCCCCTACACTGCCCGAACACCACTGCACTGCCCTAAACCCTGAAACACCACCCCCTGCACCACCCCCTACACTGCCCGAACACCACTGCACTGCCCTAAACCCTGAAACACCACCCCTGCACCGCCCCCTACACTGCCCGAACACCACTGCACTGCCCTAAACCCTGAAACACCACCCCCAGCATGACCCCCTTTACTGCTCGAACACCACTGCACTGCCCCAAACCCTGAAACACCACCCCCAGCATGACCCCCTACACTGCCCGAACACCACTGCCCTAAACCCTGAAACACCACCCCTGCACGACCCCCTACACTGCCCGAACATCACTGCACTGCCCTAAACCCTGAAACACCCCCCAGCACGACCCCTACACTGCCCGAACACCACTGCACTGCCCTAAACCCTAAAACACCACCCCCAGCACGACCCCCTACACTGCCCGAACACCACTGCACTGCCCTAAACCCTAGAACACTACCCCCAACATGACCCCCTACACTACCCGAACACCACTGCACTACCCTAAACCCTAAAATACTCCCCCAGCACGACCCCCTACACTACCCGAACACGACTGCACTGCCCTAAACCCTAAAACACTCCCCCCAGCACGACCCCCTATACTACCCGAACACCACTGCACTGCCCTAAACCCTAAAACACTCCCCCAGCACGACCCCCTACACTACCTAAACACCACTGCACTGCCCTAAACCCTAAAACACTACCCCTGCATGACCCCCTACACTACCCAAATACCAATGCACTACCCTAATCCCTAAAACACTACCCCCGCACAACCCCCTACACTACCCAAAGACCACTGCACTACCCTAAACCCTAAAACACGACCTCCTACACTACACAAACACCACTGCACTACCCTAAACCCTAAAAATCTACCCCCAGCACGAACCCCTACACTACCCAAACACCACTGCACTACCCTAAACCATAAAACACTACCCCCAGCAGTACCCCCTACGCTACCCAAACACCACTGCACTACCCTAAACCCTAAAACACTACCCCCAGCAGTACCCCCTACACTACCCAAAGACCATTGCACTACCCTAAACCCTAAAACACTACCCCCAGCAGTATCCCCTACACTACCCAAACACCACTGCACTACCCTAAACCCTAAAACCCTAAAACACTAACCCCAGCACGACCCCCTACACTACCCAAACACCACTGTACTACCCTAAACCCTAAAACACTCCCCCAGCACGACTCCCTACACTACCCAAACACCACTGCACTACCCTAAACCCACCCCCAGCATGACCCCCTACACTACACAAACACCACTGCACTACCCTAAACCCTAAAACACTACCCCCAGCACGACCCTCTTCACTACCTAAACACAACTGCACAATTTGTTACAGGCGTTGCAACGCAGGCCTGTGGTGCTTACTGGAAGTACCTGGTGGGCTAGTTGGGCCCCAGGGACTCTCAGGATTCAAGGTGACCTAATCCCCCAACTTAAAACGCGCCACGGGGCGCGTTTGCACAGTGGTGAAAGGAGGGGCGGGGCCTCAGGTGACATGTGCGCAAACACGCCCTGTGGTGCGTTTTAAGTTGGGGAGTTAATTCCCTTTGAATCCTGGGGGCCAACTAGCCCACCAGGTACCTTCAGTAAGCACAACAGAGTTGCGTTGCAGAGAGGTGAAAAAGGTGCGTGGCCTCGGAACGCCTCTCTGCAACTCAGCTCTGTGGTCCTAACTGTAGGTACCTGGGGGGCTAGTTGGGCCCCAGGGACCCTCAGGATTCAAGGGGACTTAATCCCGCAACTTAAAACGCGCCACGGGGCGCGTTTGCACACATGTCACCTCAGGCCCCCTCCCTTCACCACTGTGCAAACGCGCACTGGCTCTGGTTAGTCAGAGTCAGTTACCACCAGTACCCGTCTGAAAAAGTTGTGGGCACAGGATGATTTTGCAACAAGGCCTCTTTCTGCTCCTCTGTTGGTTCTTTCTGCACATCTTTTGCTTCTTTCTGTGCGTTTTTTCTTCTTTCTTCACATGTCCTACCTCTGTTGGCATAGTTAGAAACTAGCATTTAAAAAACCTTTGAAATTCACTTAAAAAATCATAGGTTTCAGGCACGTTATAGTTAGAAATTAGCATTTAAAAAACCTTTGAAATTCACTGAAAAAACCATAGGTTTCAGGCACGTTATAGTTAGAAATTAGCATTTAAAAAACCTTTGAAATTCACTGAAAAAACCATAGGTTTTAGGGACAGTTATAGTTAGTTGGACATTGCACTCGTACAAAACCCGTGAAATTCCCCTGTTATAGTTAGTTCAGCTAACTATAACTCGCGCCCGCAATGCACTGCTGATGACGTCACATATTACATCACTCATGACATGGTCAGTGACATCACTGATGACATCACTGATGACATCTCAAATGACATCACTGATGACATCATCCATGTGATAATTTCATGCATCTTCTCACACCCTAATATAACTTTTGATACACCCACTCTAAATTAAAGACTGCCATTCTCAAAACCATAGACACTCCAACACCAAAAACTACATACCCACTCACTGATTCTTAGGTCTACACACACATCCACTCACTCACCTGTACAGTCACTCATACTTACAGTCACTCAGTACAGGACTATCATATGCACTCATACACCTATATAAATACTCACACACCGCCACTCATCCATAGAGGTACTCACACACCTAATCAGTCATGCAAAAAATTAATCACACACCCATTTACTCACCTATACAGTTATACACACACCAGCTCACTTACTCATACAAATACTAGCACATTCTTACGCTCTTATACAATAACTGATACAAGCACACACGCATCCATACAGCCACTCTCACAATAACACACTCTCACTTATAGCCATTTAAATACTCTAACACACATATATACTGCTTTTTACATATATAGTTACTCGCACATGTACCACTGAGATATACATTCACTCACTAACACACCCATACACACACTCACCCACCCAAGCAGTCCATCACAGATGCACTCTTGAAATCATGCACCCAGTGAATCACCCACTCACACATCTATGTATAGAGTCACACACACCCCACCCACACAAACACTCAGGCAGCCATACAGATACTCAGAGAACCAATCAATAACCCATATAGACACTCATGTAGCTATTCGCAAATCCATGCATCCACTTACACACCAACAAACAGACGGATACAGACATTCACACAGTTTAGTCACTAACCCATGCATTCAGTAAGATACGTTTAATCACTCACTTGTAGAGTCAGTCACTCACGTACTAAATCATCCATTCAGACACTTATACACCCACTCATTCTTCAATACGCCTTTCCCTATATATATTAAACATATTTAAACTTTACAGAAACACACAGTCACTGGATGATGTCATCAGTGATGTCATCAGTGATGTCATTTGAGATGTCATCAGTGATGTCATCAGTGATGTCACTGACCATGTCATGAGTGATGTAATATGTGACGTCATCAGCAGTGCATTGCGGGGCGAGTTATAGTTAGCTGAACTAACTATAACAGGGGAATTTCACGGGTTTTGTACGAGTGCAATGTCCAACTAACTATAACTGTCCCTAAAACCTATGGTTTTTTCAGTGAATTTCAAAGGTTTTTTAAATGCTAATTTCTAACTATAACTTGTCTGAAACCTATGGTTTTTTCAGTGAATTTCAAAGGTTTTTTAAATGCTAATTTCTAACTATAACGTGCCTGAAACCTATGGTTTTTTCAGTGAATTTCAAAGGTTTTTTAAATGCTAATTTCTAACTATAACGTGCCTGAAACCTATGGTTTTTTCAGTGAATTTCAAAGGTTTTTTAAATGCTAATTTCTAACTATAACGTGCCTGAAACCTATGATTTTTTAAGTGAATATATATATATATATATATATATATATACACATCTATATATATATATATATACATCTATATATATATATCTATATATATATAGAAAAGTCCAGCCTTGCTTCCGATTGCTTCCACCTAATGGGGTTGGTGCCGACCGGCGGGCGCTGAACCCGCTGTAATATTTGCAATGATCTCGCGCTGCCAGAACGCAAGAAAGGTCGCACTCAGGATTTCGATTCAGGAGTTAAGTATTTATTGACTTTTGAAAACTTTATCAATTCATTTGTGAAATAACAATGCATGAATGGAGAAAAAATAATAATAATTAATTCATATGCTAAATAACAATTCATGAAATAGGAAAAGTAATAATAATCAGTTCGCAACAATGCAGCAGTGATTATAAAAGTGTTTCTTCATAGTGAAAGAAGTAAAAACGCAAGCTGGTGTGCCTAGTGGCGAATAACACTGATGTTATACCTGCCTGTGCTTAATTGGGGCGATGCGTGTTTGCGCACCAGTGCCTCAAAAAGGGGGAAAATTGGGCTAGTGCCCAAGTATACGTACTTCATAGTAATATCATGGATCTGCTTAAACTGTAGGACACTGGGTTAAGCCCACTTCGGGTCCGATCGCAAAAAACAAAGTTAACGGTACTTTCGGAAAAGGCAGTGGGGTGGAAAAAAGGAATAATGTGACCAGGGGGAAGGGGGGGGGGGGGCAGATCCGTGCAGATCTACAGAGCAGAGCTATTGTCTCTCTTCCTGCACGCTAATACAGAGAAGTACTAATTATAAAGACATCAGATGTCCGTCATGGTTCTCATACCTCATGCCTTTCAACTTAGCGCAAAGATGCGGCGCTGATGAGATACAATTAGACATCCGCTCTGCTCCGTGTATCGTAGCAGCAAAGCCGGTAAAATACCGGGGGCAAAGACATGCCAAGTCTTAAATCACGCCCTATATGGGCTTCAAAAAAGCCATGTTAATTCTCTGGACAGTGTGCGTGCGAGAGTCAATTGTAATCCCGCCCTGAATGGGCACAACCACTTCTACGTTACTGCCTGCTTGTCTCCACCTCCTGACTCTACACACATATTTACAGATGCACCTCTAGGTCCTCCCCCATGTTAAGGCCCGTCGGTGATCTCGTCACCATATCAAGGATATAGCGCGATTCTAATCTACGCAGGCTTTTCTCCCTGTCCCCTCCTCTCAAGTCTCGCAGTACATGGTCTATGCAAAAGTATCTCAACAGCTGTCTGTTGCTATTGTGATGTTTCTGAAAGTGCCTTGCCACTGGATAGTTCTGGTCTTTATTGTGAATGGCCCGCTAGTGCTCTAAAATGCGGACCTTGGCTGGAGGGATAGTGCTCTACACGCACCGTAGGTCACACGGGTACGTGAAACAGTACACTACATATGGGGTATTGCAGTTCATGAATTTTCTAATGCGGACAGATTTGGTTAGACTCCCTACACTGTATGCGGTCACCTTAGTGCTGTTCCCACAGGCCTTACATCTGCCACACGGAAAGAAGCCTAACAGGCCAAAAATACTTCTTTGTACTTTTAACGGTGGCAAGTGGCTATCCCCCAGCTGATCACTGATGGAGCGAGTTCTCCTGAATGTAAGTGACGGATGGGATGGCAGTGCCTTTCCTATGACTGTGTCAGACTTCAAGATCTGCCAGTTTCCTGCATGATTTTTCTCATGCTATTAGCTGCCCTGGACAAGCTCGTTATGAGCCTAAAATTATTCTTTACTGAAGGCTGATCTTTTTTGTTTCCTTCCTTCAGTAAGTGTGCTCTAGGCTTCCCTGCCACTCTTTTTGTCGCTTCCTTCAGAGTACTTCTTCTGTAACCCCTCTCCTGAAAACTCTGGATACTCTCAGATCGGTCTTTCTCATAGTCTTCTTCCCTTGAACTATTCCTTTTAATCCGTAGAAGTTCTCCATATGGAATGCTGTTTTTCAAATTACTGAGATGGCTACTGTTAGCGTGTAGCACCGAATTCCCAGCCGTGGACTTTCTGAAGAGAGCTGTATGAATTTGTCCCTCTGCTACAAATACTCTCAAGTCCAAGAAGGTAACATCAGTCGAGCTGATGTTACTCGTAAACCTGAGGTTCAAGTCATTGGAGTTGAGATACTCGATGTATTGTAGGGCTGATTCCTCAGTGCCTCGCCATATCAGAAAGAGATAGTCTATATAACGTCTCCAACTGACAGTGCTCTCCACCCATCCGTCACATGCGTCTGACCAGGCCACCTGCTTCTCCCACCAGCCCACAAACAAATTTGCGTAGCTGGGGGCGAAGCAGGTTCCCATAGCTGTCCCCCCTAAGCTGTTTGTACACATGTTCCTCAAAGATGAATATATTATTGTGTAGGCAGAAATGTAGGAACTCTAGCAGCACCTCATTGTGTTCTGCATATTTCAAAGGACGATTTCTTAGGAAGTGCCTGGTCGCATTGATTCCATCACGGTGTGCTATGCTCATATATAAGCTGGCCACATCTAGTGTTATCATGAGGAAATCAGGTTCCCATGCCACCCCCTCAATATGCCTCAGAAAGTCCTTCGTATCCCTGGTATAGGATGTTAGTTCTAATAAACTAGGAAATAAGAAATAGTCAATGAATCTGGATATATTCTCCAGTAAACCACCGATAGAGGAGATTATGGGTCTTCCGGGTGGGTTCAATTTGTCCTTATGGACTTTCGGTAAGTGATAGAAGGTCGGTATCTGAGGATGAGAGATAGACAAAAAGGCGAACTCCTCCGCTGAAAGAGTTCCTTTTGCTTGCCATTTCGAGATTAACTGCTCATAATCTCGTATGCTATCCATGTACACACCAACTGTTATTTCAGAGTAGTTATCGGGGTTCCTCAATTGGAGATATGCCTCCTTACAGTAGTTCTCACGGGTCTGCAGCACCACATTCCCCCCTTTGTCCGAGGGCTTGATCACAATTCCCTCGTCTGATTCAAGATTCCTTAATGCCTGTCTCTGGGCATAGGTTATATTCAATGTTCTCTTAGTTTGCTCCATATCCTGTCTCTGTTTTAGGAGATCCTGATTAACTTTTCTGAGAAGATATCAATGGCATCAACCATCATTTGTGGTAGAAATTTAGAAGTTGGTCGAAACGGACTAGTGTAGTGTAGCTCCTATTTCCCTAATAGGCTCTGCGCATTGGAATAATATCCCCTATAGGTTTGACATAGGACTAAGGTCAGTATGTCCCTATCGAGTATATTAAACTTAATTACTTGTGCCAGCTAGCTCAGAGGCCACTAGAAACTCCTTGACGACAAGAAGGGAGTAGTTTCTGGCAGCCGCAAAACATGACCACTTTGTTTCCCTTTAGAATCAGAACTTGTCCCAGAGTCGTGGATACAATAGATAACTATTTCACTCAGCTCAATCGTGCATGCTTAGTTTTCCTCAAAGTTACACAGAAAGTACAGACGGGCGTTTCAATAAAAGATTTATTGAACAGTCTTGTTTCTGGTGTAAGTAAAATGTGCTGTTACGATCACAAGACAGTATGCGAGATAAATAATGTACAGTGTGAGCAGTAGAAATAAATAATACTGCGATAGCATTATCTTTTAGTATATATGCATTTACATAAATGACACAGACTAAAAATGCGAGTACTCATACGATGCGTTTCTAATCTAGTTCTACCCCAATGTACCTAACCTAACCTAGGTGTAGGGAGAGGTATGAAGTAGGTGAAGTATTCCTTACTATGGTATACTAAGAGTATGTTAAGCCTAGTATGCCTAGTATGCCAAGAGTCCCTCTAGGTTCTAGTCAGCTCCATACCTGAAGAATGAGAGAGGTAGGAATCTCTTGCCAGACTCGAACTCCAACACCCCGCAAGGGAAGTCAGATCACTGGAAGCTGGACTCTCTGCGTGCAGGGATGACAGCGTCTTCTCAGTGCGTCAGGCCGGGAAACGGGCTCCTCTGAAGTCGAGGTCTCCTCTGATTTACAGGGGCTAGGGAAGGTATATTTATACCTGAGAAGTACCTAAGAATGTTAGCATTGACGTGAGTCGGACGGCGGAAGACGTCATGAATGAACCCCTAAGGAATAATGGTTCATGCATAATATATGAGTCCTTGAAGAAATCAATAGTCCTGGGCTAGGGAAACTCCCGCAGCCTAAGGGTCTGTTCTTCATGAACTCGTTGTGACGTTAGGGTGGACGGATGTCGGAGACCATGCCTGTATTTGGAGTGCACGGTTTAATGCCTAAATAAGGACTGGGATTTTATGCCTATATAAGGGCTGGGCGAATTGTGCCTATATAAGGACATGATACTGGAAAGCCCGTTTATGGACACCCTAAGAGGAATACAACACTAGATGGTCTTGACAGCGTGATCCCCCACTGCGCGATCAGTTCCAAGTCATCATGATCTATTAAGTCCGCTCGTGCCCCGCTGTTGCCTAGTTCCTCTAAGGCAGCTAGCGTGTCCAGGTCTTCTCCACTTAGGATATCCATGCCTGTTGGTGAAGCCTCTCCAGCACTTGCTCTAGAGTCCATACCTCGTAGTTTGAAGAATTTAAATACTTTTAATTTTCTCACGAATTTAAAGACATCTATTCGAGGCTGTGCATATTCAAAGTTACTCGTGGGACAGAAGGATAATCCCAGTTTCAAGACTGTTTCCTCCACAGATGTCAATTGTTTAGATGTTAAGTTAATAATCGTGAGACTTTCAGATCCAGCCGTGGTGTTCATTGCCAGAATTTCACATTCCGTTTCGGGCGGGTGCTCCTGCCTCTGTTGCCACTTTCTCGGTTGCCACCCTCCCCTTCTCGTGGGTCGGCGGCAGGTTGACCTCTGGTTGTTCAGTGTCCGTGACCTCTGAGGTGTCCCTTCTCTCAACCTCCCTCCGATTTTTGTTGTTCCTTAGGTCACGGCGAGGCGCGTCGTATTTCTTCGCAAACGTTAGTATCCTTCCCTGTTCGTAATCTCTTGCGTCACGATCAAACGTCTGCTGTTTTCGCTGTTTAATCTTCAATTCGTAGTTTCTAGGCGTTTTTTCATGGAGGCTCTTAATTCGTCATGCTTCATTTTTTCACCTTCACTGGTGATGTTTTTTTCTTGCTCCTCAATCTCTTTCAATGCTTTCTCTCTATCACTCCATGCAAACTTGAACAGGATCCCCAGCATACCCAGAAGTATATTCCGCCCATTCCTCGAGCAATTTGGGGTCTGGGTTCTCATATGCTGGGACCGTATAAATACGTAGTCCCCTAGGTACTCGATTTACGTCGATGTAATGTTGCAAGGAAGTGGCTTCCCACCACTTCCTAATTTCCCATTCATACAGCCGTTCCAGCTGCAGAGATTTATGTTTGAGTTATTGTTGGGGCTGGCCTGGGGTGCTCCCGTTTCCACCAGAAAGCGTGCCTGGTCACGTCCTGAAAAGGTCAGAGGCTGAACATTGATCAATAAGACAGAAATCTGTAGTGTGCACTTCCCCCTCGCCATGCGCCGCTGTAAGATCAAAAGGGAAACTGCTTTCAGAGTGTAACAAATGTCAATTCTTACAGCTTCTATCTCCTAATGACTATGTGCGATGGTATATTTAAATAAGGTGAAACGCGGCGGCCGCCAACACTGAGGAAGGCGTCCAGCTGAAATGCATTTGTTTGTTGTTTTTTGTGTGCCTAATAAATCCTGAATTGGATTATCCCCCGCGAGTACCCGTGATTCTTCTGGGAGCGTTGATATATATATATATATATCAAAATCACAGCTCAGTGCAAAAGCACTGAAAACACCTTTCCCCTTCCTCTCACAACGGTGGTCCGCGGCGTAACTTCACAGCAGCCGCGGACACCAAAAGACTTTAAAGCAGTTGTTTATTCAGCAGATAAGAACAACTCGACGCATTTCGGGACCCAGTCCCTTGTTCACGAGTGCTGTGGCTTAGTCTCTATTGCATTTAAATAAACATGTGACTACCACCATAATAGAGCGTGAAAGCAGACTTTACATGAGACGAGGAGTTAACTCACTCCTTCCTCACCAAACTGTGATTGCATGTTGCTTTTATGATTATAATTATAATTTCACCTCTTACAAAAGCGACAAATCTGTGTGGCAGTTCTAAACATTTAACACATTTAAAATAAACAATTACTTTTTAAGGTGCGTGCACGTATACTGGGACAAAGAGCGTGAAAACAGACTTCCACAGATAGCACTCCCATAAGTTAAATATTGAATATGTCTTCTTTACTCATATCTCTCTGTTTTTAAAACTCATACATTTCATTACATTAATTGTCCTTCATGGGCAGTGGAGCTGCTCGAAATTGGCTATATTTCATCTCAGCCTAAATGGGCATTGGACGTAATCCTTGCAAAAATAAGATAGAAGCCACTTCCTCTAAATTCAATACCTCCACCGAAATTGTACTGTGGATTGATAATTCATGTTATTCTACTGTCCTAGCGTTTTTCTACACAATAAATTGCTAGTGTATCTCGCATCTTTAGCCTAGTTGTCATGCCCAAGTGGGCCTACCGACTACAAGAAGATACTTTCGCTCTTTGGCATTTCTTCATTGTAACAGCAACGACATATATCTGTAATAAAAACAAAACAAAACTAAATAAATATCACATCTTCATAACCCTTACACCTAACACCACAGTGACATTAAAAAAACCAAGTATCTCTTCAGCATTGGCAGAGTTAATTCGTCATTTCACAACAGATTTACTAAATATTCTTCAGATCACTAATTTGCATCACTCTAAAACGAAAGATAAACTGATTCATAGGCGGTAAACTCCTTTAACAGTAAAAGATCAATAAAGAGTCACTGCACCCTACCTAACCACTAATATCAAACCTACATCTAACCTAGATGTACTGCTAATTCTTCATCACAGTTATGACCTATCGGCATTAGCGTTCTGTATTGGATGATCAGTTTAGACTCTAGACGTCGCAAATTTTGCACTCTATTTCCTCCTCTCTCGTTCATTTTAACTGTATCTAGTACGCAGAAGCTTAAAAGGTTGCTGTTTTGATCATGATGACTTTGTAAATGTCGCGCAACTGGGTACTGTTTATCTCCATGTTTTATTGCGCGAAGATGTTCCAACACCCTGTTCTTCGCCTTGTGTATTGTGCTGCCTATGTATGCTTTCTGACACGGGCAAAAAAGGGCATAGACTGCATAATCAGTGTTGCATGACGTATGCTTCAAAATTTTGAATGGCTTACAGTCAGGGGATAGTCTACATTCCTTTCTGTTTTTGCTATTCTTACAGGCTTTGCAATTTCTACACGTGAAAAATCCCTGTATTCCTACATTCTTTATAGTAGAGGGCTCTACCGCTCTACATAAAGTGTCCTTTAGGGATTTGGCCTTCTTAAAAGTGATCTGGGGAAAGTTTTCTACACGATCTGCCACATCTTTGTCTGTTTGTAAAACCGGCCAGAATTAGTTTAAGCATTTTCGTACCTCTCGGGCCTGTCTGTTAAAGGTGGTAATAAACCTTATCTTTTCTTGAGACTTACCCTCTCCCTTCTCTTTCTCTTTCTCAACTACTAGAGAGGCTCTTGTTCTTTTTGCAACTTCAGTTCTAGCCTTGTTGATCACTGATCGTGGATATCCTCTCTCAAGGAATCTCTTGGTCATTATTTTCTCTTCTTTGTCAAAACTCTCCACTGTACTGCAGTTGCGCTTCGCTCTTAAAAGCTCTCCTAGTGGTATACTGCTAATCAGCGAACTGGGGTGACAGCTCCGGGCATGTAAGAGACTGTTCCCTGCAGTGGTTTTCCTAAAAGCGCACTTTCTAGACCGTCTCCCTGCACTGTAAGTCTAAGATCCAAAAACTCCAATGACTCTCTTGACCACTTACTAGTGAATTGTAAATTGTAGTCATTTGCGTTCAGAGTGTTTACAAACTCCTTTGCTTCATACTCAGTACCCTCCCACACACAGAAAATGTCATCTATGTAACGTACCCACATAGCTGCTTTATCTTTAAAAATAAGCGATTTTCTAACTACTTGTTCTTCCCAGTACCCTAAATACAGACCTGCAAAGCAGGACCCCATTGATGTTCCGAGGGTCTGTTTAAAGATTTTGTTGTCAAAGAAAAAGTAGTTTTGTTTGAGACAGACGGACATCATTTCCATCAACATCTCTGTGTGGAAGAGATACGAGATAGATCTTTCATTGAGAAAATATCTACATGCTTTCAGGCCTAGGTCATGAGGGATGCAGGTGTATAAGCTCATGACATCTAGTGATAGCAAGGAGTAACTACTTTTCCATTGGAGGTTCTCAAGGCATCTCAGAAAATCTCCGGTGTCCTTGACATAGGATGGGAGTTTTTTTACCAAACTTTGCAGAAAAAAATCCACATACCTGGAGGTGTTTTCCAAACAGTCCCCCCGGGATGAGACAATGGGTCTCCCCGGGGGATTCTGTTGGTTTTTGTCGATTTTAGGCAGTAAGTATAACGCCGGAAGTTTGGGAAATGTACATTCTAAAAAATTGAACTCTTCCTGTTCTAATAATCCTTTATCCCTCCAATCTGCCAGCTGAGTTTGAAAAGTCTTAATAGAGTGTTCATATTCCATTCTGTTACTCCTATTATACTTGTCCTTTTCTGATAGTTGTCTCATCCCTTCATCAATGTATTTTTGTTTAGACAGAACCACTACGTTACCCCCTTTGTCTGATTTTTTGATGACTATTGTATTATCATTTTTCAAATTTTCAATAGCCTCTCTCTGCGCTTTTGTGACATTACTCCACCCGTGCCGTTTTTTGTTATTAGAGAGCTTAAGCAATTCCTTAGTTACTCCTTTCTCGAAGACATCAATGGCTTCATTTTTAATTTGTGGGACAAAAATAGACTTGGGTTTAAAATCACTCCGGGCACTTAAGTCTAGGGGAACATTTTCATTTATCAGATTCACAAAGGGATCGCTCTCTACATCTTCTTCATCAGCTAAGACATTCATAGTATGGAGCAACTCAACGTCTGCAATCTTAACATTACTGGGATACTCTCTACGTACATCAACATCTCTTGCTACTTTTGTTGCGTACCACTTTTTAATGCGTAATTTTCGTGTGAAATAAAATAAATCTATGCGACTCTGAGTATAATTAAAATCATTAGAGTGACAAAAAGTGAGACCCAAAGATAAAAGTTCTACCTCAACATCGCTGAGTGTACGTTCTGACAGGTTGACTACGGTTTTTCTGTCCATTATTTCATCTTCGATTGGCCCCTTGTACGGCTTCCCACTGGGCTTTCTAGTTCTCCTAGCGTCGATGTGTTTCCTTTTCTTCCGCCTTTGTTTCCTCTTCCCAGATTTTGAAATCCTCCCTGCCTGTTGCCCACCTGTCTTCCTTTGGCAACTAAGTTGAACTCTGTTAAAATACTGTTTTTTACTCCTTCGTGGTCCACAATATTAGAGAAATCACTGCCACTGGTCACACTTCCATCTGTTTGATTCTCTATACTGGGCTGATCTTCGAGGTTGCTAACAGATACTGGGGGATTAGCAGTTTTAGAGGCTGATGTAACTGTACCACCTCGCAATTGGTCATATTTCTTTGCAGAGGTTAAAATCTGACCTCTTTGGTAATCGACCAAGTCTCGTTGGAATTTTCGTTGTTTCTTCACTTTGATTTCTTCTTCAATTTTGTCCAAACTTCTTTCCATCTTGTCCATTTCTTTCTGGAATTCTTCTACTCCGCAAAGTGTTTTTAGTTGTTGCGTGATGTCTTCAATGGTAACAGTTAAGCTTTCACAATCCTTCCTGGCATGTTTAACCAACATTCTCAGCATGTTGGTTGAACACTGGTGATTATTACTAGCCCAGTCATTCACCAGTTCAGGGTCCGGGTCATTGAACGTTGGCGTGATGAAAATACGCAATCCTCTCGGTATTCTACCGACGTCGATGTATTTTTGGAGGGTGGTTGCCTCCCACCACTTGTTCTGTTTTGAGGGCTCTCCACATTTGGTCCCATAGTATTCTTTTATTTGGCGTGGTGGTTCCACTGCTTGATGCAGTGATTCTTTCTGTTGTGTCATTACTCATACATTTATCAAACATTCTGCCCACTGCCTCCGAGCGCTTGTCATTCCTAGTCGTTGCCATACTCTCTGCTGTTTCAAAATGTACGTGATTACCGCATCACTGCTTACTGAAGCGGGACTGCATTTACTTTCAAAAACAGTCTCGCTAGCCGTCTGCTAGGTGTGAATCGCTTTAACATACGGTACCTTTACTCATTCCCGGAAAGCATAAGTGCCTCGGACGATAAGCTTGTCCTGTCTCGTCTTTCACGGTGAGTTCCTGTACCGGATAATACACTTAGCAGGTAGGGGTTATTTCAAATATCAAAATCACAGCTCAGTGCAAAAGCACTGAAAACACCTTTCCCCTTCCTCTCACAACGGCGGTCCGCGGCGAGGGGGCGAGCCTCATAACACCAAACACACACTGTTACCTCGTAACTTCACAGCAGCCGCGGACATCAAAAGACTTTAAAGCAGTTGTTTATTCAGCAGATAAGAACAACTCGACGCGTTTCGGGACCCAGTCCCTTGTTCACGAGTGCTGTGGCTTAGTCTCTATTGCATTTAAATAAACATGTGACTACCACCATAATAGAGCATGAAAGCAGACTTTACATGAGACGAGGAGTTAACTCACTCCTTCCTCACCAAACTGTGATTGCATATTGCTTTTATGATTATAATTATAATTTCACCTCTTACAAAAGCGACAAATCTGTGTGGCAGTTCTAAACATTTAACACATTTAAAATAAACAATTACTTTTTAAGGTGCGTGCACGTATACTGGGACAAAGAGCGTGAAAACAGACTTCCACAGATAGCACTCCCATAAGTTAAATATTGAATGTCTTCTTTACTCATATCTCTCTGTTTTTAAAACTCATACATTTCATTACATTAATTGTCCTTCATGGGCAGTGGAGCTGCTCGAAATTGGCTATATTTCATCTCAGCCTAAATGGGCATTGGACGTAATCCTTGCAAAAATAAGATAGAAGCCACTTCCTCTAAATTCAATACCTCCACCGAAATTGTACTGTGGATTGATAATTCATGTTATTCTACTGTCCTAGCGTTTTTCTACACAATAAATTGCTAGTGTATCTCGCATCTTTAGCCTAGTTGTCATGCCCAAGTGGGCCTACCAACTACAAGAAGATACTTTCGCTCTTTGACATTTCTTCATTGTAACAGCAACGACATATATATGTAATAAAAACAAAACAAAACTAAATAAATATCACATCTTCATAACCCTTACACCTAACACCACAGTGACATTAAAAAAACCAAGTATCTCTTCAGCATTGGCAGAGTTAATTCGTCATTTCACAACAGATTTACTAAATATTCTTCAGATCACTAATTTGCATCACTCTAAAACGAAAGATAAACTGATTCATAGGCGGTAAACTCTTTAAACAGTAAAAGATCAATAAAGAGTCACTGCACCCTACCTAACCACTAATATCAAACCTACATCTAACCTAGATGTACTGCTAATTCTTCATCACAGTTATGACCTATCGGCATTAGCGTTCTGTATTGGATGATCAGTTTAGACTCTAGATGTCGCAAATTTTGCACTCTATTTCCTCCTCTCTCGTTCATTTTAACTGTATCTAGTACGCAGAAGCTTAAAAGGTTGCTGTTTTGATCATGATGACTTTGAAAATGTCGCGCAACTGGGTACTGTTTATCTCCATGTTTTATTGCGCGAAGATGTTCCAACACCCTTTTCTTCGCCTTGTGTATTGTGCTGCCTATGTATGCTTTCTGACACGGGCAAAAAGGGCATAGACTGCATAATCAGTGTTGCATGACGTATGCTTCAAAATTTTGAATGGCTTACAGTCAGGGGATAGTCTACATTCCTTTCTGTTTTTGCTATTCTTACAGGCTTTGCAATTTCTACACGTGAAAAATCCCTGTATTCCTACATTCTTTATAGTAGAGGGCTCTACCGCTCTACATAAAGTGTCCTTTAGGGATTTGGCCTTCTTAAAAGTGATCTGGGGAAAGTTTTCTACACTATCTGCCACATCTTTGTCTGTTTGTAAAACCGGCCAGAATTTGTTTAAGCTTTTTCGTACCTCTCGGGCCTGTCTGTTAAAGGTGGTAATAAACCTTATCTTTTCTTGAGACTTACCCTCTCCCTTCTCTTTCTCAACTACTAGAGAGGCTCTTGTTCTTTTTGCAACTTCAGTTCTAGCCTTGTTGATCACTGATCGTGGATATCCTCTCTCAAGGAATCTCTTGGTCATTATTTTCTCTTCTTTGTCAAAACTCTCCACTGTACTGCAGTTGCGCTTCGCTCTTAAAAGCTCTCCTAGTGGTATACTGCTAATCAGCGAACTGGGGTGACAGCTCCGGGCATGTAAGAGACTGTTCCCTGCAGTGGTTTTCCTAAAAAGCGCACTTTCTAGACCGTCTCCCTGCACTGTAAGTCTAAGATCCAAAAACTCCAATGACTCTCTTGACCACTGACTAGTGAATTGTAAATTGTAGTCATTTGCGTTTACAGTGCTTACAAACTCCTTTGCTTCATACTCAGTACCCTCCCACACACAGAAAATGTCATGAAGCATGAAGTATGAAAGATCACTTTTAAGAAGGCCAAATCCCTAAAGGACACTTTATGTAGAGCGGTAGAGCCCTCTACTATAAAGAATGTAGGAATACAGGGATTTTTCACGTGTAGAAATTGCAAAAGCCTGTAAGAATAGCAAAAACAGAAAGGAATGTAGACTATCCCCTGACTGTAAGCCATTCAAAATTTTGAAGCATACGTCATGCAACACTGATTATGCAGTCTATGCCCTTTTTTGCCCGTGTCAGAAAGCATACATAGGCAGCACAATACACAAGGCGAAGAAAAGGGTGTTGGAACATCTTCGCGCAATAAAACATGGAGATAAACAGTACCCAGTTGCGCGACATTTTCAAAGTCATCATGATCAAAACAGCAACCTTTTAAGCTTCTGCGTACTAGATACAGTTAAAATGAACGAGAGAGGAGGAAATAGAGTGCAAAATTTGCGACGTCTAGAGTCTAAACTGATCATCCAATACAGAACGCTAATGCCGATAGGTCATAACTGTGATGAAGAATTAGCAGTACATCTAGGTTAGATGTAGGTTTGATATTAGTGGTTAGGTAGGGTGCAGTGACTCTTTTTTGATCTTTTACTGTTAAAGGAGTTTACCGCCTATGAATCAGTTTATCTTTCGTTTTAGAGTGATGCAAATTAGTGATCTGAAGAATATTTAGTAAATCTTTTGTGAAATGACGAATTAACTCTGCCAATGCTGAAGAGATACTTGGTTTTTTTAATGTCACTGTGGTGTTAGATGTAAGGGTTATGAAGATGTGATATTTATTTAGTTTTGTTTTGTTTTTATTACAGATATATGTCGTTGCTGTTACAATGAAGAAATGCCAAAGAGCGAAAGTATCTTCTTGTAGTTGGTAGGCCCACTTGGGCATGACAACTAGGCTAAAGATGCGAGATACACTAGCAATTTATTGTGTAGAAAAACGCTAGGACAGTAGAATAACATGAATTATCAATCCACAGTACAATTTCGGTGGAGGTATTGAATTTAGAGGAAGTGGCTTCTATCTTATTTTTGCAAGGATTACGTCCAATGCCCATTTAGGCTGAGATGAAATATAGCCAATTTCGAGCAGCTCCACTGCCCATGAAGGACAATTAATGTAATGAAATGTATGAGTTTTAAAAACAGAGATATATGAGTAAAGAAGACATATTCAATATTTAACTTATGGGAGTGCTATCTGTGGAAGTCTGTTTTCACGCTCTTTGTCCCAGTATACGTGCACGCACCTTAAAAAGTCATTGTTTATTTTAAATGTGTTAAATGTTTAGAACTGCCACACAGATTTGTCGCTTTTGCAAGAGGTGAAATTATAATTATAAAAGCAACATGCAATCACAGTTTGGTGAGGAAGGAGTGAGTTAACTCCTCGTCTCATGTAAAGTCTGCTTTCACGCTCTATTATGGTGGTAGTCACATGTTTATTTAAATGCAATAGAGACTAAGCCACAGCACTCGTGAACAAGGGACTGGGTCCCGAACGCGTCGAGTTGTTCTTATCTGCTGAATAAACAACTGCTTTAAAGTCTTTTGATGTCCGCGGCTGCTGTGAAGTTACTGAGGTAACAGTGTGTGTTTGATATATATATATATATATATATCAAACACACACTGTTACCTCGTATATATATATATATATATATATATATATATATATAGTTGAGTACTTAACATAATTTCCTATGGGGTGTTATAGTAAGTCCCTGCCATAACATAATTTCCTATGGGGTGTTATAGTAAGTCCCTGCCATAACTTTCTATCAGAGTGTGTTGCAGAACATGTGAATGGCCATTTGCAGTGCTGCTGGACTTACTTCAGGGCTGGGCAGAATTATATTTACTATTGTTACGGTTTGTGACTTTAACTGCTGTAGTAACTTTAGAAGTGTAGTTTGGGAATAGCAATGGTCTTACACTTCTGTGGGTGTTTGCCTTAGCATGTACTTACCTCCCTTAACCCTTCCTTAAATTGTCTTAACCCCCTCTCTTTTAGTAGTAAGTATCCCCCATTTCCCAGCCACTGTGCCGGTCCCTCCCACATTATCTAGAAAAACGTATACCTACGGATGCAGAGATCTCTGTTACATTGACGGTGTAGTGGCAGAGGTTTCTGCATCTAGGTTTGTGGATAGCATTTTGTGGTACAAAATTAGGAGTACTTTACAGACCCTCCAGGATTTCGCGATTTGCAAAAAAATCGCAAAATCTGCAATTTTGTAACTGCAACTTTTGTATTTTTACAAAACTGCCTGCAAAATTTGGAAAATGCGATAATTTTTTTTTTGCAAACCCCAGAGGAGAGAATCACAACAGGAAAAATGTGTGGAATGTACTCATCAAAACCCTCACCCCATCATTCACTGGCGCCTCAGAAACTGCAAGGCCCACAGAACCGCTCACAGGGAGGTGGGAAGATGAACTCACGCGCAATCTCAGTATATCTGAAATCAATAGTACAGACTCCCCTGAAACCGTTTTCATTCATTACAAGACTGCAGCATGTGCTATAATGCTAGGATTTCGGGCTTAAAATAAACTTTACTGCACCCACTAGGTGCTTTGACGCAATTTAACATACAGTGCTACCTTATTTATTTATTATTTTTATGTATTGGTTTGTTTTTGTCGACATTAGACCACATAAAAAGCACAACATGCCGCAATATCCTGGGGGGTCTGACTAAGGTAGTTCTGACGGTGCCAATATTTCCAGTTATCAGCCCATTCCAATTAAAAGGGAGCAAATTTAATGCTGACCCAGCAAGTTTCAACCTCCAGGGGCTCCAGCTGATGAAAGCAACCAAAATCTCTGGGTAAAATTCCAAAAGAGAATGATGAATTACTGATAGAATTGGTCCGGGAATTACCGATTCCCCAGGTAAGTTCTCAATCCTCAGGGGCCAGTAACTCCATGGTTGCGGTATTACCACCACCAAATCCAGGGCACTTATCATGGGGAAATTAGAGAAGTGTGGCAGCCCTTCATTATAGAGCTACTTATTATTATTTCAGCCATATTTGAACCAATGCCATACTGAGGTTTTGTCCAGATATGACCACTTTACAGGCACTCAAAGACGGGTGTCCCCCTAAGGCTTATCCAGAGCCGAACATCACGTAAGTCTCATTTGGGCTAATGTTCTTTCTCACCTAGAAAGGTCAACTGAAATCAAAGTGGTTTGGAGTAAACCCTATCTCTCGGTGTACGAACTAATTCAAATACAGACACATTGGGGCTTCTATGAGAACAGACCAAAACCCAAAGTTTTTGCAGCGGTTGTGAGGCCATTCTAGTCCAAAAAATAAAAGGGCAATATGATAGATGTGACCCATGGGTGCAGCTGGTGACCTCACAGGATAGAACTCCTAAAGTGTGAGCAGTCTGTGCACATAGACATTCAAGAAATCCTACCATAGGCAGATGTAGCCAAAGAACGTGGATGGCATATCAGAGCAAACCAAAGGTAGAGGGCTTCTAATGCAGTAGACTAGACTTCCTGCCAAAGACTGGAGTGCTTTGTCGACATAACAGATGTCTTGACCCCTTGTAGCTCAGCAGACACAGAAGACAGCATAGACTGCCACAGATGCGGACTGCTTTTGACCCTAGAAGCAAGGGTGGCCCCTTAAGAAAATGTGAGGGGCAACCTGGGGAAACCAGCAACATATTAGATTGCCTTCATGATATACCAGCCCATTGCCGTCAATGTGCAAACTTTGCTGTTTTTTTGGGATATGCAGCATCCTAGTGCAAACCTAACCTGAGACACAGGTAAACGGATATTGGAATGAAACTTTTGTGCCCAGCTTGGAAAAACGGTGCTGCTCTATTTGTTCACTTTTCTGGGCCAATCATGTATTTTCTCCAGTGAGCTCCGCAATAATCCAAGTTTGATGCAGGTGCTCCCTCTTTTTATTTCCTCTTAGTCAGGAGAGCTGTACTTTACGGACAATGGGCCACCCAAAAAATACCCACCTCCTGAATCAGGGTATAAGTCTTTTTATTCGTTCCTCTCATAATAAAAATATCAACTGGCTCTTCCCAGCTAAAGGTATATCAAAGTTCTGGAGTCCTTTTCCTTCCTTCTGTGTGGAAGATGTGGGCATGTGTTTTACATCAGCTGAGTGAACGGTGGAGTCCACTAGAAACCTCTGCGTGTGCTGGAGTCCCATCTCCTTCATAGAGGCTTCCGTTCTGCGTATACTCCTGCTCCGTTTTTTTCAAAAAATCTGAGAGGCAACTATCACAACATGCAATAAATTCCAAGCAAAGTTGCTAAACACAAAGAGATGAATCGAGAGATGTTGTATCTTGAATTATTTGATCCTTTATTTCATTATTTGTGGTTCAAATTGGAAGCGAACCATTTCTTGAGGTGGGCAACTTTTGTGTGCTGTATGAGCAGGTACTAAAAGAGACACGTGATTTGTGCGACAAACGGGTCCCCTAGCCACCTTTGTTTGTTTGATACTCCTGCTCAGGATCCCCTCCCTGAAAACTGATTTACCTCGTGGGTTGGGGTGAATCTGCCAACTCTCTGCTGTGTTACTGTAGATTTTTCTAAGCTCTAGTACAATCCACACCTCCTCCATTCTTCCTGTGTTGTTGTTGGTAACTTAGCAGCGGGGACCTTTGCTGGGCTCTGTCTTACTCGAATACACAAACTTTCCTTTACCAGTTCAATCCTGAGAATACTCAATTCAGGAGTCTGGAAAACCCGGACACAAAGAAAGGATGGACTTCCCTGTGATTGAGAGAAGTGTTTGAACTTTGAAAAGGGCAGCCTCAGGTTCACTTTACTTTCCTGGTTTGGTCTCCAGGAGGAACAGAGTCGCTGGCACCACTAAGCCAGTACTTTTATACATATCTTTGACTTTTGGCAGTCTTTCTCCACTAGTGCAAGCATGTTGCCAGTATTCTGGGTTGCTGCTCTCCTTCTATTAATAATGGGTGCAGTTTCACTGTGGTTCCAGAAAGACTGTCCCAGTTCTCCCCAGTACATGCTGCTACATGCAGCCAGTCTTTTACTCGCTGTAGAAAGTTGCTGCTTTAATGTTCAAGAGCAGCTGTGTGCTTGATAACCTTGACACGTGTTTCATAGTTTCAGTATACTTCTGAAGGGTACGTCATGGTGGAGGAGGGCTTCTAGACCGGCATCAAGTCTGGATTACAGCGCAAAGGTTTGCTGCTGTAGAGGGAAGGAGAACGTACCTGCCTGCCTGCCTGCATGAGGAGCTAGACTGTGCCTACCAAGAGAACAGCCATCAACATCCCAGCAGGCCTGCACAAGGCCAGCAAACTTGGAGAGTCTGCATGGAGGACTCCTCAGCAGCCCAAGACAGCTCAGAAGCCTCTAACATCTTAAAAGCCCAGCAGCCCAGAATAAGAAATAAATATAATCTGAGCTGTGAAGCTCCAACAACTGTATAGCATCAAGTGGGTGAGCCTGCGCCAAATACATGTTCACAACCTTTAGCAGCCTTGTACCTGTACCAACCAGTCCCAGGGAGGCAGAAAGTCTTTGACTCACAACACCATCGCCAGCAAGAACTTTAGAACGATTTAAAGGGCCACTTAGGATACTCCAACATGAACCAGTACTGTGACACCTGACACTAGTTATAGTGGCCAGTGACTGGCTAAAAGGACCAGAGGTGTCCTGCCTCACGGATCCGGGAGGCAGCGGTGCCCCAGCAGGGGTGCATACATGGGCACTAGAACATCCCAAGGAGAAATACAGCTCCCTCCCAATAGGTTAGGATTGGAGCTGTGCTTCCGTAGAGCTGCAGACACTTTAAACATGCCTATTGCAAAGTGGAATACTCTGCTAAAACAGTTTCCACTGATTTCAGGCTGAAAATGAATGATTATGAGTAAAATAAAGTGCCACAAAAATGCTGCTAAATTTCCATATTTGTGCCGCTAAATTTCCATATTTGTGCCGCTAAAATTGCTAATCCATGCCGCAATATCCGAATAATAATAATTTACTACAACTTTATGTACTACAAAATTAAAGTTGTGAATAGGATCCATAGTTTTTAATGTCTTTGGGGGAATTAATAGTTAGATCTCAAGGTATTCATTTTTTCTTTCTATTTATCCAAAAAACTGAAAATATTCAAAAAGAACAAAATACTACTACAATACCACAGATAGGACATCAACTGATCCCCCTCCCCCTTTTATATGTCGATGATGCAGTGTTAAGGGCACGTAACCCAAACGGCTTACAATCTTATATGAATGTGTTCTTGGATTCCTGGAAGCTCTAGACTACAAAGTCAACTTCAGTAAAACTTTAATTATGAACTTTAGGTCAATTCAGAGCAAACATCTTCCCTCCATAGCTAATAATGTTGAATTAAGTCAGAACGTTTTCGTACCTGGGGATTCTATTTGGCGCATGGGGCATTTGGAAGCAACTGATAACTGCTAGGAAATCCCAGTTTGAGAAAGCCACAACCGCATTGTTCAGATTTTACACTAAATTATGGATTAAGCCTTTACTGCAAATGGGACAAATTTATGCGGCAGTCACTTAAGGGGGTGGAGTTATGCAGACTGTACTAATTCACTGAAATCAGAAATGGCTACCTGAGAAGGCTGCTGGCAGTTCCTTCTAGCTGTTTTACATACATATGTCGCAAGGAGTTAGGCATTAGTTATTTGGAAGATCTTATAGGTCTACGCCCTTTCTTCTTGTGCCATAGAATTTGGAGGCTGTCCTTAACAGACATATTGTTAAAGACTGCTTGGCCTTGGATTCTGTCACAAAGTTCCCTTGTTTGAGTTACATCAAGTCCCAATGTGCTAGGTTGGGCAGACCAAGATTATTTGAGGAGCCAGAATAGCTAAATAGAATTAGTAAAGGGGAGCTCAAAACTTTATTTTTACACCTGTCTGAGGCGGACAGATTTCACAAGGAGTGTCACATGCCGAGTGTTGTATTTCACTTCAGTGAAACAAAAATGGCCTACAAACTTATCCTAAATTTGTTACAAACACACAGCACAGGTTTGTGTTAACGCAATTTAGATGTAATCTGATCCACCGCCTCTTTTTGTTTCCCAGATAGAATGATTTGTCACGTCTTTTAAGAAAGTCGCTTATGTGATGAGTACTCGGTAAATGCACTTTCTTTTCTTTTGTAAGTATTCTCACTATCCAAAAAAGCACATAATTAAACCACTTTTACTGAAGTACAATGTTAGGCAATCGCAACTGGTTTCGTATAATTGAACTTTGTGGATGTTTGTGTTACATAGTCTGCTTTTATCTGGAAAGTTATCTATATTCACAAGAGAACAGGAGATCTGTGATTAGTTTATATGAATGGTGTATGATGTTAATCTTTAGCTGCCGTGTACTGTTTATACATGCTAAAAGGTTTGCTCCTGAAGGTGCCTTAATGGTTTTTATTGGTTTTAACGGAATTTTCTAATGTCTATGATTTGTATATTGTATTTTTTTTTGTGAGTGCTGTATCTCTTTTTGGATAATATGTCATATAAGTGTGACTGATGTAATACTGTGTTATTTTAAGTATGTACTGTTATGGTTCTCATTCTCGGCAACCGAGTAAAGTTTTACTGACTCAGACTGACTGACTACAAGACTGTCCTTTTGAAGTTATCTTTTAAGTGATTAAAGAAAAGGTTCTAGGGCTTGGAAAGTTTCCATATTATGGGGAAAAAGGACTTGATATTTAGCAATCAAAATCAGACAGGTTGTACTATATGACACTTTTGTCTTACCATCTCTACTCCATCATACCAAAGATGGCTCTCTACAGCCTTAGCAGTAGCAAAAGTGGAGATCTTACACCACTGGAAATCCGCTACACAACCCTCTTACCGAATAAATACTCCCATTCTAGAACAGGTGCGGATGTTAAGACAATCATCCCAGTGTTGACTAGCGCCAGCCAAGGCAAAACTTTGGAATATAGATATATATATCACAAGACCTGTTGTGTGATCATGATTTTGCAGTGGTGTGGACGATAGATACGTTGGGGAGGCAGGATTGCGAGGAGTTACTCTTCCAAATGGACATCAGACAATACTGTATAATACTCTTTCCACACCCATCGTTTACCTCTACCTAATACAGTTGGTTTTGTCCGCCCTTCTGAGGGTTCTTTGTTTGATCAATTTGATTTCGACTTCGATTCGCCTTCTCTTCCTACAATGGGAGTTTCTCTTCTTTACTTCTATTTTAACACTATGTACTAGGTTCATGTGCATTACCATCTCTGCGTGTTTCATATAATGTAATTTGAGAAAAATAATAAAGAACTGAAATCTATAAAAAAAAAAAGGCAAAACTCCAATAAAGGAGGTAAAATTCCCTAGCCCAAAATTAAAAAAAATACAAGTGACGCTTTATTTAATCATTGAATTATTGCGAATTACATTTGTGAAAATGCAAAATGTCAATTAATTAAAATATTAAATATTCATATCATAGGAAAACAATACATGATGCTATTTCTTCCGAATGCAATCATCACTACACCTACGTAGGAGAGCTAAAATGTATTACAATCCGAAACATTTAGTGGTCAGTTGGTGCCTCACACCTTTTATATGTTCAAAACTAAAACTGCTTTTTCAACATTCTTCTGTATAACGTGTGCTCAATGAATGCAGTCCTCTTTCCTTTTTGTACTGCCGGTTCTACTTACTCCCCCGCAGAGTCCTCCTTAATCTCTCCTTTCCCCTCCCAACTAGGTGTGCAACTGATTAGCACACGAACACATTCCTGGATCAGGGCCTGGCTTGGTAGGAACCAGAACTAACAGAACTCCTATCAAAACAGCTCTGCCCCTCAACTATCTGGGGAGAGATTAGTAGTCACTGAGGCTACAGAAGACTCCAGGCAGACACTTTGGCCCAGATGTACGAAACTTCCAGTTTGCATTTCCTAAATAGCGAATCCTAAAAAAACAAAAAACGCTATTTAGGAAATGTAAAATGGAATGTACAAAAATAGAGATTTCTTAATAGCGACTCCTACGGAGTATTTAGGAAATGCAAAACCATTCGTTTCTAAAGGCCCATAGGTCCGAATGGTTGTGCATTTACAAATTAACAATTTCCTAATAGGAAATCGCAAATAAGGAAATGCAAAACCAAGGGAGCCTATGGGCCTTAGGCCCACTTAGATGCACCCCAAAAAAAGAGGTGCACATGTAAAGCACACAAATGCCCTAGGGGCATGTGCACGCTACATGGCACTTAAGAAAATGCATTTTTGGTGCATTTTTTTAAAACTGCACATGGTTACCATCGACTTGGAGTCGATGGCAATACCATGTCCTAAATGCCCATTTCGCATTTAGGAAATACTTTGTACATGTGCTCAGGAAATCGCATTTGCGATATCCTATTTAGGGAATCGCAAAATGCGATTTCTACTGGGTAGAAATCGTATTTTACGACCACGTTTAGGCCTTTGTACATATTGAAAGGCAGCAGTATTGCATTTCTTAATGGACCGAAATTGCGATTCGGCCCGTTAAGAAATGCAATTTTCTTTCGTACATCTGGCCCGTAGCCCCTTAAGAAACAGCAGAGCAAGATGAACGATTCCAAATTCCGTCACCCTTGTGGGTGTTCTGCTATTTCTAAATGCCTCAGTTACGTCTTTCACAATAAACTGAAACTGTGAAATGCACAGTTTCAGTAGCAATCGAGGAGGAACGCGATTTCTGACACTCAGTCCTTGTTCATTACAGTCCACAGTGATCCACCTGATATTTTGCTGGCCCGCACACACACACTCATGTTAGTGCTCATGTAGAGGTGTTACATTTGCACCTGCAATGTAGAATAGGCAGAGGTGGAGCATGTACTAATGGTCCCAACAGACACAAGCAACTTATTAATGTTTGAGTCAGATGCTCTCCTTCTCATCAGTGAAAAGTGGAATAAACTATCTGAGCTATACAGCCAGCCTGGGAATAAGAAAGAGTGGGGTTGAAATTCCTTAACACAACACAAATCCTGGCATAAACAGCTGTTTTCCCTGAGGCTTGGACGTACTACCATGACCACATAGGAACAACATCTGAGAAACAGCTGTCTTGCCTGGAACATGGTAACCTTCTATATGAGACCCCATCATTTTCCACTGTCTGCACCGAAACAAATGAAAAGGCTAGTGTTGCACAGACTGGCATACAGAGGATTACAGGGTGCACACGTTCTCTGTCACCCGTTCACTGGGTACCACTGCCGCTTTAAGCTACCTGTGATGCTTGAACCCGATGGTATCTGATCTCTCCAACACCCAACCACTGGATATAAAAATCAAATCATTGCGGAGAAGGAACTTGATGGCACCACCAGTGTTGGTGGAGTTACCCACCACAATACTGGTCTTGTGTCCTCCTGTTCATACTACAATGTTACTTACCCACACACTGTACAAGAACACCCATTGGTGGTAAAATTCATAAGAGCCTGGGTAATAGTACTTGATGCCATACAGCAAAGACACCTTTAACTGCCACTGGCAACAATATGCATGGTGTGGGCCAGTGGTTTAGTCACCTGTAGGAATTGGAGGAGGATTGTTAGTGAAAGGATGCGTTTTCTTGAGCCCCGCTAAAACGTGTTGCTTTGAGTTTCATTCCCTTTTTTGCTAGATAAAGATTGGTTTGTTCAGTCAAAAAATTAAAAAGGGCATTGGCAGCTGATGTTTGTGGCTCCTCTATTTCCCTTTAAGGTTAAAATATAAATGCAAGACAGTGCAAAATTAAGTAAAAGGAATATCGGACACAGAAAAAAAAATACAAAATAGTGATAATGTTGAAAAAAACATGGAATGTCATGAATACCTGGATTGCAGCTTCATCATCCATTCGAGTATGTGGGACTTTCATCTCTGCACTACTGCTTCGAGCCCGTTGTGATGGTGGTATCATTCTACAGCTCTCTATCCCTTCTGATGACATCCTCTAGTTTAAAAAAACAAGGACATTTGAATAAATAGTTTCAATAACATCACAGAGCAAATCATTTCACAGAAATTGCAGTACAAATGTCAAATATAAGCAAAATGAAAAGTATAATTTAGTAAAGCCCTTTTCTCCATTCCCTTTATATTTATTATAATACATAAGACCTAGCTGTGGGAACATGTGGCACGAAAAGTGGTCTGTTGGGACTGAACAACTTACTTATCTAGTAAAATTAACATTCCAATCGGTTGTTACTCCCACTGCTTTTAAAAATGCAATACAGTGCTTCCACTAGAAGGTCCTTGAAATCGGTGAAAATGTTTTGTAAAAGAAACGAAGGAACATGCAACGCATGATTATTCTAGCAAGAGCTGCTTGCATTTACTGTGCACCTCCTGTGTCTAAATTGCCTCTTTGCATAGTGAAACGAAATAAGGACAAAGTCATGCAAATATGGAACACGAAAGACTTCAGACAGATATTATGTTGTTCAGTTTTCGTAGTGATTTTGGGAAGGAATTTTATAGTTGGGATTTTGGACATGTGCTTTTTGCAGCAGTTAGGACTATAATCAAATAGTGAACTGTGGTATCATCTTTGACAATTCACATTTACAGTACGTATATTGTAGCATCCGCCCCAGCCCATGCAAAAGGAATACGCCACACACGGAGCTCTGGACTGTACGTCTTTAATCCTCAGCATACAATCACACACTGCACTCTCATTACATCATAACCGTTAATAACCACACCTTAACACCGCCCAACAAGTTATGTAATTCCTTGTTGAGTCCACTCAGAACTGCAAGGGTGCCAACGCACATAGTCTCACGACACAACATCTCCACCCTTGTTAAATAAAAAGTACAAACAATAGTCACATCATATTTCTTCAATAAGGCATCGAGGCACTCGCACTAATCAGCCAGATCGAGTGGTATGAGATGGTTGGGTTGCACTCTGATTTGGCTCCTATGGGACAGGTTCTGATGCTTGATCTGGACTGTCAGGCGGGATCGCCTCATTCATGATTTCAGGAGCTGACAACTGTTGAGGTAAGTGCCTAAAGTGTTTTGAGTACAGTGTGATGGACTTTGCGAGATGATGCGCCGTCACCATATGTCCTTGCATAGCACATCCCTCAAAGGAGAAACAGCGAATATCTGTTTTCCGCTTTCGTTTCTGCTTGACCAGAATCCAGTCGCCTTCATCGAAGGCTGTTTCCTGAGCTTGTTGACGACGATCGGCTTATGTTTTCATCTGCCACTTCTGAGAAGTGTTCGTGACACAAACCTTATTCACATTCAAGGATCGGTCTACTGTCCACTGGGGCAGTTTAGTCACAATAGCTCTCCCAAATAGCACAGTGGCAGGACTCCCACCAGTTGTGGAGTGAGAAGTTGAGCGATAGGCATAAAGGGTTTGACACAGGTAATGGTTTAACTTGATTCCCTCCATCGATGCTCGTTGAATTACACATTTGAGGGTATCCATGAACCGTTCCACAACACCATTCGTTTGGGGCTACAGAGGTGTGCTCTTTTGATGCTTGACATTTAGACTGACCAAAAATTCCTTGAATTCTTTGCTATTGAATAGCGAACCATTGTCAGATTTGAGAACGGTGGGATACCCCATGCTGAAAAGAGGTCATTCAGCCGCTCGACGACCTTGTCATGGGTAGCTGACATTAATTCCTCTGCTAAAGGAAAACAAGAATACTTATCGATGACTACCATGAGATGATGTCCGTTTTCTAAAGGCCCAATGAAATCAACTGCAATTCTTTCCTAGGCATGTGCAGGAAGCTCAGACATTGTCAATGGGTCCCGCATCACTTTGGGCAAAAGGCAGTTGCAAAGATGTCACTCTTTTAGTTCCCTCTCTACTCGCTCATCAAGGGACGGGAAACACACTAGGTCTCTTGACGCTTTTTTGGTGGCTACAAGGCCATAATGTTCTGCTGTCTTAGGCTGTCAGGTGTGATGATTCTTGGGCCTCTCAAAACAACACCTTCCTTAGTAACGGACAGTTAATCCTGTACATTTTCGAATTTCAACTTCGTTAGCAAAAGGTTGAGCATGCTTCTTCCATGATTGAGTTGAAATGATTTCTTTGAGGATAAGCATGTTCTTATCAGCATTAGTAGCAGCAATGATCTTTCGATGAATAGGGCTGTTGGCGTGCTGGATCTCACAATGAAGTTCATGTACTCCTCAGCCATTTTGGATGTGGAACTATGCCGCTTCAACGGTACTCGTGAGAAGGAATCAGCAGGGCTCTGATCTTTACTCGACTTGTGTACAATTGCACAGTCATACTCTTGCAGTCGCAACCCCCACCTTTCAATGCAAGGGGGCATCTTGGCTTTCGGGCTTCCAAAAATAGTAAAGAAGTGGTCTGTAATGATAGTGAAACGTTTTCCATATAGAAACACATGAAAATATTCGCAGGCCCACACTACAGCCAGACTCTCCTTCACTGGCTAAGAATAGACATGTTCTGTGTCAGACAGGCTTCGACTGGCATAGGCCACAATGTGTCTCTGTGTATTTGAATGACCATTATGTTGAGCAAGGATTGCTTCCAGCCTCACTGGGCTCGCATCGACTGTGATCTGAGTATGTAACTTGAGGTCAAAACAGGCCCTCTTGGTTGCATTGTCAATCACATGTTTTATTCTTTTGAAGCTTTGATCACATTCAGCAGACCACTGGAAAGAAATATCTTGTTTTGTCAAGTCTCTCGATGGGGCACTCAGAGTAGCAAAGTCACAAATGTACCTTGTGCAATTACTGGCCATGCCTAAGGAGGATCGCAGTTTGGTGACATCTTGTGGGGGGGCAGGTAGCTGACAGTGCTTGCACTTTATCTGGGTCAGGAGTCATTCCCCCCATCAGAGAATATGTGCTCAAAGAATTTGAGTTTGGTCTTGTGAAACTTACACTTTTGCTGAATTTAGAGTGAGACCTGCATCAGCAAGGAACTGACATACTTGAGTAGGACCTTGCCATGCTCCTTTTGTGTTGCCCCAAATACCAGTATGTCATTGCTGTAATTAAAAGCATGCGTGACAGGTTGAATTATTCAACGAATAACATCCTGAAATATTTCTGCAGCTGACACTCCAAAACTTAATCTTTTGTAACTGAACAAACCAACATGAGTCGGAAAAGTAGTGATGTACCTGCAGTTTTCTTCCAACTCGAGTTGATGGTATCCCTTGTTCAGGTAAATGCTGGAGAAGACTTTAGCACCATTCAGTTGCATGATCATGTCCGCTATGTGTGGACCAGGATGTCTCTCTCTCTCTTGATTGCTTTGTTGGCCTGCCGCATATCAACACAGATGGGCGCTGCACCTCGACTGTCCTTTTTTGGCACCACCATTTTGGGCGAGACCCATGACGTAGGACCGGTGGAGTGCTCAATGATGTCATTCTTCAACAGCATTTCTAGTTCTGTCTCAACGGCTTCTTGTAAGTGGAAAGCGACTCTGCGGTGTCCTGGGAAACAGGCCAAACTTCCTCATTGATGTTAAGTCGCATTTGCATTGTCTTGAGCCTGCCTAGGCCAAGAAATAACGACTCACAACTAGAGATTGAGTGTGGAGGTTGTAATTAGGAGATATCAGTCCCATGTCATCAGCGGTGGCAAAACTGAGTAGGCATGCACTAGAAGAAGTTCCTGGAAGAACGAGAATTGGTGTGTGCACTGATACTTTTTGTTGTCTCATTGTCGCTTTGAATGACCTTTCACTCTGCAACAGCTTACAAGTAGTCCACGTTTATAGTTTCGTGTTTGACAGTTTGAGGTGAGGCACACGAGATAAGCTGTTGAAATTTGCGACCGGCATGATGTTAATCGATGGGCCACTGTCTATGGTAAAGGTTCTGGGGAAACTGTTGACCTTATTATAATCTTGGGGCAATATCCGAATGAATTCTGTTATTTCATGTGGTGCAGGCAAACCTACATGTGCCTGTCGTTCCTTGGTCAATGCCATCATCGCACATCCATCGTCTTCACTGGCGCTTGATAATGTCGTTGATGAGCCTTTGTAGGATGAACTTTGATGACGATCGACATTGTCTGATTTCTACTAGTCGTAACTGATGTCGCTTTTTGGCTTTGTGATGGTGAGAATGCTTCTAAAACCTATTGGTGTCCATTTTCTCTTTTCACTGTGATGTAGTTAGTTTCTCTTTCACTTTGCAAACCGTTATTAAGTGATTTTCTTAACTGCAACCTCTGCACGTTTGTCCTAAGGCTGGACATTTGCCTTCATGGGGAAATGAAAACCTACATCGGAAACACAGCTTTTTCTTCTTTGGAAGCGTCGAGTTGCATGCATTTAGCTTGTGCTCGCTTTTCATGACCAGCGCTGATGAATTTTTTGCTATTCCAGCTTCCATATCAGTGGCTTGTGGATACACTCTTGCCTCGGCCCTTGTAGACACTACAATTTTTTCTAAGCTGAGTGTCTCTCTCAACATGCATCTTCTGAAGGAGTCTGAAAGACAGCCATTGATAACTCAGACACATATGACGTCTTCATCATTAAGTTCAATAAACTTGCAGTGTTTGATAATCACATCAAGTCTTTCAACAAACTCATCCATCGTTTCACCAGTTTGCGGTCTCACTTAATTGAAAATGTACCTTTCATAGTCCACATTTGGCATCGGATTGAACTTGGCTTCTAACGCTTCCTTGATTTGACGGTATGATACTGCATCAGCTTGTGATATTTTCTTTATCACTTCTTTCACTCCATCACCAGCAAGGTTCTTTAAGTACTTAATTATTTTCCCATCGTCTGCTTCTTCCAGTGCGTCTATGAAATCATTGAGCTTCTCGATCCATGCAGTCCACCTGGCACCAATATTCTGCTTTTTCGCTGTGGCGATTGGCGGTGGTGGTTTCAGAAATGTGGCGCACCATACTTTGCGTACCCTTCTGCTGCCATTGAAAACATTTTCACTACCCCAAAGGCCTTTCGGTGCACTGGATGCCACTTGTAGCTATGCATGCATCGGTGGCTCAACCGGGCCTGGTCGTCACACCCAATTGGAGGTTGCGTGACACTTCCCTCGCTCTTGCTGGTAAGTACGCTTGCACTTTCGTACCCGGTTATCACTGCATTATGGCCCAATGCAGTATTTCTTCTTTCAGCCTTACCAACGCATTCTGGTGGGCTATTCAATTGCGCTCCCCCACAGGGCCTTCAACTTCTTCGAGGGTTGTATATGGGCTGGAGCTGAGCTTTGATTCCACACACGCCAACTTCGAACTGCTTCTTATCAATTTGGGTGCACGTGGTATGCACGAGCAGTTTGCTGTAGCGTTAAAAACTCTCGGGAGAGCAGTCTCATTTCTTTGGGGCACAGATCCCCTACTCGTCACCAGTTGTAGCGTCTTCCCCATCCCGGGAGCATGCCAAAGGAATATGCCACACACGGAGCTCTGAATTGTACGTCTTTATTCCTCAGCATACAATCACACACTGCACTATCATTAAGTCATAACCGTTAATAACCACACCTTAACTCATTCCAGCAAGTTGCGTAATTCCTTGATGAGTCCACCCAGAACCGCAAGGGCCCTACCGCACATAGTCTCATGAACCTACATATATCTTTTGTATTACATTCACAGGTAGCATGCATTTATTCCTTATCTTCCTCTATTGGATTCAAACAAGCTTTCTAATACATTCAGCGTAGTCAGTAGTGGTAACAATGTAACCAATCTTTTCATAGTGACTTTGATCAAGAGAGAATTACAATAGGAAGGGTATATTGAGCCAAAATAAATTGCTTTCAAGCCGTGGTCATAGATGTAGTCCTTCTATGTAAGCTGGATGGAGTCAGTAGCTCTGAGTAGCACCAAACAAAATCAACAGTGGTCTAGGTCTAGACAGCAGCAGGAATACACAATGTATTTGTTACAGTATGTTTAACATATGATCGAGTGATGTAAAGGAGTGATTGGGGCTGGATCTGGAGTCAGAGTGATATTTGTACACACAGTCTACATCTCTGGCTGTTTTCATGCACAGAAATCATCTATCAAACAGATTACTCTACAGACCTTGCAAGTCATAGTTTTAAATACAGCCAGAGATAGGATGCCCCTCTCAAAAGGCATATAAAGCACAAGAAAATAACTCCACTTAGAGGGGTGATACAGCAAATCATGTCTCCCCAAATTAACATATTGAAAGAACTAAAAGCATGTACTTTGTTAATTTGATGATGTAAAACCTATGCATACCTCACACTTTACGCAGGCAAAGCTTGAGGATAGATGATTGTTAAGTAATCTTTAAACAAAACCTAACTAACTTTTCTGGGTTTCTGTATTTGGGCAGATAGGACTGTAATCTTGGTGCCTCTGACTCAATCCCCCTTTGAAAGTAAGAGTCCTGTACAAGTAAACAATGCTTCTCTTACTGTTTTAAAAGTTGGAATTTGCTTGGATCTTCTGCTTTTTTTACCCACTCCTTTATTTAAAGTTATCCGTGGCAACACAAAGAAATGTTTCTTTCCTGGTAGAATGAGCATTGTAGTGATATTCTTAGTCACTGAATGTTAAATTTGCTCTATAGAGGAAATAGAAAGGATTTCCTGGAAGCAAGAAGAACAATCATTGACAAAGCCAATAAGTCTCGCCTATAGGTGATGTGTTTTAGCCATGTTGTACATGAGAGTGGCTGCTGTTCAGCATGACTAAAAGTTAGTGAGATGGGGTGGAGTGGGTAGATTGGAGTGGAGTGGGGTAGAATGAAGTGGGTAGATTGGGGTAGAGTAGAGTGAGGTAGATTGGAGTGGAGTAGAGTGTAGTAGATAGGTGTGAGAGGGGTAGATAAGAGTAGAGTGTAGTGGATTGGACTTTTATGAAGTAGATTGCTGTATATTAGAGTTGAGTAGGGTATGCAGGAGTGGGGTAGATTGGGGTTGAGTGGGCTTGATTGGGGTGGAGTTTGGTAGATTGTGTTGTCTGGAGGGGAGTGAGGTAGAGAGGAGTGTAGTAAACTGGACTGGAGTGGGGTAGATTGTAGTGTGGTAGATTGGAGTGGGGTAGGCTGGAGTGGAGTAGAGTGGGGTATATTCAGGGCCACTGGAATTGTGCAGCTGCAGCAATTTTCGCATGATTATAGATTTCCCACACAATCCATCATCTGCTGCATAATCTACAGATTTTAACGACAAAAAAAATGCTTCTAGCTCAAACTGTTCAAAAGTTACTAAAATTGCAATGACACGTGTTGCCATGCAGTGGAAGGTGCTTTGCAAAGCTGGACTGCACACCTTTCTGTTGCTTATTGCTCAATTTGGATGCTAAACTGGTACAAATGAGGTGCAACCCATGCCCAAAGAGTGTTACTGAGTTTAAAAATAATGAAATAAAGAAGTAATACTATTACAAAATGTGCTGCATAATTTGCCTTTTCTTGCCGCATAATTTACTCAACCCTGCAAATAATTTGGCCCTTTCCTGCCGCATAATTCCAGCTGCCCTGGGTATATTGGAGTGGGTTGGGGTAGACTGAACTAGAGAGGTGTAGATTGGGGTAGATTGGAGAGGGGAAGATATTGGTAGATTGGAGTGGAGTGAAGGGAAGTGGAGTGGGGCATATTGGAGTGGGATAGATGAGAGTAGGGTGGAGTGGGGTACAGTGGAGTGGAGTGGGATAAATTGGAGTGGAAATTGGATTGAAGTGGGATTTTTGGGTGTAGATTGGAGTGTATTGGTTTAAATTGGAGTTGGACGGGTAGACTGGAGATACTTGGGTAGACTGGAGTGGACAGGGGTAGCTTGGAGTGGACTGCAGTGGATTGCAGTGGGGTAGACTGCAGTGAATTAGGGTGGAGTGGGGTCGATTGGAGTGAAGTTTGGTAGACTGGGGTAGATTGCAGTAGGGTAGAGTGGAATGGAGTATATTGGGGTGCATTGGGGTGACACAGGGGCCGAATGATCTAGGAAACGGACTGAGCACCAATTATTACTATATTTTACTACATGCAGTGACAAGTGCAGTTACCTTGCAGGCACTAGGGCCATGATTTGAATGGTGCAGCAGGTGCAGTGGCACAGGGGCCAAAAAGGTCTTGGAAACCCACTGAACGCCGATTATTGCTATAATTTACTACTGAAGAAGCAGTCACAAGTGCAGTTATCATGCAGGCACTAGGGCCATGATTTGAATGGTGCAACAGGTTCAGTGGCACAGGAGCCAAAAGGTCTAGAAAACCCACTAAACACCGTTAAATTGTGATATTGGAAACACAGGTACGGTTTGGCAAAGGATGCTCATGCCCATTTGAATTTGTAACTGCATATAGTTGATGCACTTTTAAAAAAGGCAACTAACGGTTGCGTGGTTAAAGTTAGCAAGATCGGAGATTTTTGTTTAAAATCAAATTTGACTGTACTAATAGGATTAACCTCACACTGTGCTATGCCAAAGCTACTTCACCCATCGGAGAATAATGATAACAAAGGAAATGCAGCTGCTTTGCATGCGCTTTGGTAATTTTATAAGGTAGCTGAAAGGGCTGAGAATTATTATTTGCGAAAATGGAGTGAAGTCTCTGTAGTAAAAAAAAATCTTGCATGTAGCCAAAGCAGACAAATTGAAAAGCAATCATTGTTTAAATACGTCCTCATGCACCGAAGCAAGCTTTGTTTGTAGTAGCGAAAAGCCTTCACAAGATGGCTGTATAAACGAATGTAACTACAATGCCTAATTTAAATAAAACATGTACTCAACCAAAGCAGACAAATCGAAAAGCAATCATTGTTTAAACGCCCTCATACACCATACTCCGAACCATCCTTTGGATGTAGTAGCAAAAAGCAGTCACACGCTGCCTGCTAAACAAAGGTAACTACGATGCGTAATTTAAAAAAAAAAACGTGCATGCCATGTACACAAAGCAGACAAATTGAAAAGTGATCATTGTTTAAACATGCCTCATAACCATACACGGAAGCAAGCTTTGTTTGTATTAGAAATAATCCGTCATATGCTGCCTGTATCAACAAAGGTATCTACGATGCGTTCACAGACACTTGTGGTTGCAAAATAAAAATGCTTGCTATTCCATGTGTACCATAAACCCATTACACAGTTAGCCAACAAATTGTGCGTTTTTTTTCTGTACTTTTTGGAGGGTATACCTGTAAGAAGATGTGGTGAAGTTAAGTGAAGAAAAAAGGCAGGGAAACAAAATTGACTCTCTTAAATTAAATGAAGGATGAAAGATGAAAACAGTGCCATGACTGCATAGAGTGAAAAGCTCTCCATTTACAAATGCAACGAAGGTGTGTTTAGTTGGCGCAGATAACACTTCCTAAAGCACAGGCCTTTTTTAGGTCGAGCCTAGTCAGCGCGCAAGCACTGCTCTGGCGAAGATCTGTGGTAGTTCAGTACGGGAGGGAAGCCCCGCCCACTCCCCCACCCATATTTTTCATTGGCATGTGTCTTTGTCCTTTGTAAATACTGCCGTCTGATTCCTTAATAGGCTTGTTAGTCCCTCCTCAGTAGGGCCATGTTGTCATTTGTAACCTCCCATGGCTACTGGCCCCTTTACTTGGTTGTTACACCTCACGTGTTCTATTTTCTTTATTTAGTTTCACCCCTGAACAAGCATGTCTGTGGCTCACTTATGACCCAATTTTGATTGCGCTGTCCCCAGGAACTGGGGTGCATCCCCAACAGCACCCGTGAAATGATTTCTTTACTTTACTTGAATAAGGTAATTCATTTGACCTTTATTTTAATCCATTTAATAATTCATTGTTTGATTTTATTTATCCATTCTAGTCATTTGACTTCAAACATTGGTATCCATGAATTTGCCCAATGCATTTCAGGCTGCGCCCTTCATCAGGGAAGGCTTCACGGCAAACTTGTATCTTACACGTAATTGCCGACACGACGTAACCTGTTCTTCAATGTGTCCGCGAAGGTTAAGGTCTGCTCGCGTCTTCCGAATTCGAATGTGGCTGTCTTATGACCCCCCAGTATCAACTAATTCCACATCTAGAAGACGCACAGAAGTGTGTGTGTTTTTTAATCCTACGAGAATGCTCGTTTACAGAGCCTAGTCTACCTCCCTAAAGCGGTCTACATTTTCAAATGTAGTATTTTCAGATCTTCTAAAATGCATATTTTAGTATGGGATACTAATTTGACAAAGAACACAAAAGAGACTTCTTAGAGGACAAAAGCCCACTCTCTTCCCATTTTCCGTGAGTATTCCATTCTGCTCATCCACTGCATTGTGATGTTTACAAATCCTTATTAGAGAGAGGCATGCCCACATTTGCCGTCATTGCTATTTTTAGTTATGGCCATCTGCTTCTGCAACAAAAATTACATATTTGGAAAAAAATCAAAGCTCTGGAGCTTGGAAAGAAATGTTTTATAACACTAAGCACTTACACAGTCGGAAAACTGAGTTTACAAGAATACATTCTGGGCCTGCTCTGCCTCGATACAGCTTTAGGGACTGAAGAGTAGCAGAAAATGACACACGTTTCTATTTTCCATCAATGGCAGGTTTCTCTTTATAGGCAGTACCTTGTACACCCACCTTTTTTCCTAAACTCTCGTCCTGTTCACTGTATCATGAATTTCTTACTGGTCCAAAAAAATCAGATGTTTGTTGCATGCCTTCTTTCCTCAAGGTACTGAAAGTGTGTCAGGTCCAACAATAATTGTTTTACTGTCTTGTACTTTGTGGTGAAAACGAATATCTGAACTGAGTCCTCTCCAGTTTCCCAAAGCCACCCCCCAATCTACTACAAGTTATCACCCTGCATAAAGTGTCTTCTGAATGTTTGACTACTATTAGGTCTCCTGGGTGACCATTGGATTTCCCTATTGTTCATAAAAATACTATTAGGTTGGATAAAAGCAAGACGTGTTTTGACATTTAATGCTTTCTACTGTAAGATTTCACCATTATGTTGAAGGAAAAACAAGTTTTTTTAAGGGGTGGAGGGGAGCCCAGAATCCTTAACACAAATGAAGAAGAAAACTCAAGGCTGCAACTATCCGGAGTTTGGATTAACAAGTTGTCTCTTGTTTGAGTACCCCCCATCCCCTCCCCCCCAAGATCTATCTCGTTTTGCGTTTGGCAGAGTAGGGATCTGGTCATCGGAGGTATGTCTTCTACTGCAGCTCCTGTGGAAATTGCATGGTGGTGGTATACCACTCTGTATTGGCGATATCTGGGGTATTGGTATTTCTGGGTTGTAGTATTACTGTGGTATTGTGAAAAATCCCCTATAAAATAAGTTCCTGACACACAGAAGTTGGTACTAGCGCTCCCATTCCCACAAGCAAACCTATAATTCCGTACTCTTGTTCTGGAATGAATTTCGCCACGCTAGACCTCGAGGATTTCTCCCCCCCCGAGATCCATTTTTGCATTAATGCATGTGGTATACTGTTTTGAGTAGGGGCTGCTGTTTCTGCTCAAATCGGTGTATAGAGGTCACTCATACTTTCTAAGTGTGTGCTATATGTTGGTTCAGTGGGTTGTACGCCTGGAAGTCCACAGTTTGTTGTGACGGAATTGATTGGTCCTGCGCGGTAAAGTAACAGCTCACTCACTACCTGACATGAATTTTCTCAGTGGCCTCTTTGGAGTTGGAAACTACAGACCTATTGGTTTTAGGCCAAATATAAATATAGTTGATCAGGTTCGAGCACTGCAGTGATTCTCAGGTGTATGAAACCCCCAGGTGCTGAACATCTTACAACTACCATGGCTACCAGATCCCTCAGTGTCTCCTGTAACTGAATAAGTGGGTAATATCCAGGGCCACTGGAATTATGCGGTAGTAGAGGAGGTGATTATGCAGCAAGATCGAGTAAATTATGCAGCAAGAAAAGCATTACGCCACATAATTTGGCAGCACATTTTGTGACCCTATTAATTTATTATTTTGTCATTTTTAGGTCGAGCCTGGGCAGCGAATGCACTGCTGCGAGGTATGCAGTACTGGAGTATGGACTTGAAGCCCTGCCCACTCTCTGCCCATATTTTTAATTGGCTTGTGTCATTGTCCTTCGTAAACGCTGGCTTCCGATTCGTTATTAGGCTTGTTAGTCCCTCCTTGGTACCGCCTTGTCTGCATTTTTTACTTTCCATAACGACTGGACCTTTTACTTGTCTTGTTACACCGTCTGCATTATAAGTCAGTGAGCATTATTTTGTTTATTGAATAATGGGGACAATGGTGGCTGTTTCTTGTATTTGCATAGCGCCCGCACAGCACACGCGGGACAATGGCGAACACTTCTCGTATGGAGAGTTATGCCGCTCTAACTTTAAAAGTGGCTACCCCACAGCACTCACGGGACAAAGGTGGACGCTTCTTGTTTTTTAACACTTTTAGGCTGAACGCGGCGTCCGCTTCAGGGACACTGAGCTTTCTTTCAGCTTTTTTTTTTTTTTTTTAAGTTTAATGGCGAGCGCAGCGCTTGCTTTAGGAACACCGCGCTCTCTGTAAAACAATAGGTCTCGCTTTTTCAAAACTTTGGCCTATTGGTATTGTAAATGGCAATGCCCCTTATTATTATAAAAGGCATTGCCATTTACAATGCCAATAGCTCAAAATCTCGCAATTGCGAGACCAATTGCATTGCAAATGCTTGTTCTAATTGCAATCGGCGAAGAGGGGTGGAGCAGGAGGCTGAAGTCGACTGTTGTATGGCAGCAAGCCTTTTGTCTGCTTTAAGCACACTTTACTGTAAAGCGCTCACAGCTCTTGGTACATGTTGTGGGTGCTATAGGATGGAGTCAACCCTGCTGTGACGAGGCTGACTAATCAAAGGCTGTGTCTGGTTAGCAGGCTGGTTTCACATATGGACCAGTAGAACAAGTTACTTACCTTCAGTAACGCTCTTTCTGATGGATACAGAATCTGCCTGTGAATTCCTCACCTTTTGAATTTCCCCATGCACAGCATTCCACGGAAACTGTTCTCCATAGCTCTTCCACGTTGACGAGGATGTGACAATGTATTGGCTCCAGACACAACTCCGCGTGATGTAATCGGAGGCATAAGAGGACCTCACTGACGTGCTGTCAGTTCCACCCATTTTTTCTGTGCCTTCGGGGGCGAACGGGTGAACCAACAACATTTCCAACAAGTATACATGTATACAGTACAAAAAATAATAAGGAAATAACAACATGCAATAGAATTTCCAAATAAAAGCATCCTCATGATTTAAATAGAAAATCTCATAGGAAACATTCATAAGAAAGATATATACAAATTTATTTTCGGTATAAGCAGACATGCAACGGGGAGGCGGGTGGGTCAGTGAGGAATCCACAGGCAGATACTGTATCCACCAGAAAAAGAGTTACTAAAGGTAAATAACTTGACCTTCTGATGGATACATCTGCCTGTAGATTCCTCACCTTGTGAATAGAGGCCCCAAGCAGTCCCGCACACAGAGGTGGGTGCCTATACCAAAAAATCCTGTAACACAGCACGGGTAAAATGGCTGTCCCTCCTCACTTCCGAATCCAAGCAATAATGCTTTGCAAAAGTGTGGAGGGAAGCCCAAGTTGCCTGTTTGCAGATGTCAATCACAGGGACACCTCTAGCCAAAGCAGAAGGTGAGGATTTAGCTCTGGTAGAATGAGAACAAATATCTTCAGGTGGCTCCTTCGTAGCAATGGTGCAGCAAATCTTGATGCACAGGATTATCCACCTGGATAAAGTTCTCTTGTGGACAGCCTTGCCCTTCATCTAGTCCACATATCCGACGAACAGCTGGTCATCCAGTCTGAACTCTCGGATTCTGTCCATGTAGAAACTCACTGCCCTCTTGGGGTCCAACCGATGAAGTCTCTCCTCCTCCTTAGATGGATGTGGGGGAGAGTAAAAAGTATGCAAGGTAATGGACGGCCCCAAGTGGAACGGAGTGACCTCCTTAGGCAGGAAAGCAGCTCTGGTACTAAGAACCATCTTACCTGCATGGAATGATGTAAAGGGAGGCTTGGAGCTGAGAGCCTGCAACTCACTCACCCTTCTAGCAGACGTAATTGCAACAAAAAATATAGTTTTGAAGGTGAGAAGCCTTAACAGGAAACTATGCAAGGGCTCAAAAGTTGAACCCATAAGAAATGTAAGAACAAGATTAAGATCCCACTGAGGCATAATAAACGGAGTGGGAGGAAACATATTAGTGAGACCCTTAATAAATCTCATAACTACAGGAGATTTAAAACGTGAAGGCTGATCCGGCAAACAAAGAAAAGCTGACAAGGCAGACAGGTATCCATAAACAGTTGCAACTGTGCAGCCTTGCAGCGCCAGGATAGTGCAAAATCTAAAACATCTGATAAATGGGCTTTCAAAGGGTCATTTGACTTCTCTCCACACTATTTAATAAATTTCGCCCACCTGACAGCATAGACCATCTTGGTGGAGTGTATTCTGGCCAATAAAATAATGTCCACCACATCAGGAGGGAGAGAAAAAGAACTCAGGTTGCCCCGTTCAATCTCCAGGCATGAAGGGGCAGGCTTTGGAGGTGTGAGTGTAGAACCTGCCCTGCGATTGCGAGAGGTCTGCCCTGAGAGGGAGACAGAGCGGAGGGCAAAAAGAGAGGTAAAGAATTTCCGTGTACCTCACCATTCTCTGCCAATCAGGGGCTACTAATAAGACTTGGGACCGGCCTTGACGAATCTTCCTCAGAACGCGAGAAATCAAGAGTATGGGGGGAAACGCGTAAAGAATCTGGGAGCCCCAATCTAACTGCAGCGTGTCCCCCAACGCTTCCTGCATCGCATACTGGAGACTGCAGAACGACGGGCAGTGCACGTTCTCGTGAGTGGCAAACAGGTCCAACTGAGGAAACCCCCACATTTTGAAAATGTGATGTACCACATCCGGATGGAGACGCAACTTGCGATCGGCTGGATACTGCCAACTGAGACTGTCCGCACGTACATTCAGAACTCCGGCCAAGTGATTTGCAATGACGTAAATCTGATGGTTCTGAGCTCAGGACCAAAGTCGTAGAGCTTCTGTGCAGAGAAGATACAACCCTACTCCCCTCTGTTTGTTGATATACCACATTGCGGTAGTGTTGTCTGTTAAGACCTGAACTAACTGACCGTGAAGCGAAGGGAGGAAGGCCTTGAGAGCCAGACATATCGGTTTTAATTCTAAAAGATTGATGTGCAACAACCTTTTCTTTGGATAATAAAGAACTTTGACCTCCAGATCCCCCAGATGAGCTCCCCACCTTAGAGTGGAGGCATCTGTTATCACTTTGTCGACTAGTGGAGAGGTGTGGTGCAGCGGCCAGGGCAGCTGACTTCGGAGCACAGGGCTCACGGTTGGATCCCCGGTTCCGGCGGCAGCTCAGCTCAGCACCATGTGACTCTGGGCAATAGCTCACTTAATTTCCACGACGGCCCCCAGCGCCTTGAGACCCATAAGGGTGAGTAGTTCGCGCTTTACAAATACGGATTTAAATTTTTTAATTTTTTTTTTTACTTTGGCCGCCAGAGAAGGAGGGTAAAACGGCTTCCCTTGAGAAAGGTTGCCTGAAACACTCCACCACTGCAGATTCAACACAGTGTCTCTGCAGATTTTGACTAACTCCTTGAGATATCCGTTGTGTTGAAACCACTGCCTGCAGAGGCACTACTGAAGAGCCCTCATATGCCAGCGTGCATGGTTTACCAACAGAATGCAGGAAGCAAACCGACCAAGCAGGTGCAAGACCTTTAGGACTGGAACAAATCTATTTGAAACAGTGGAACCATAGCCTGAATGTCCTGAATTCTCTGTGGAGGCTGGAGGGCACGACTTACTGTAGTGTCCAGTACTGCCCCTATGAACAGGTTGCGCCGAGAGGGCTTAAGGTGAGATTTGGGCAAATTTATTGAAAATACCAAACTGAACAACAGTTGCGTTGTCAACTGCAGATGGCTCAACACCATCTCTGGCAACTTTTCTTTGAGCAGCCAGTCATCCAGATACGGAAACACTGGAATCCCCACCTTCTGATATGCGCTGCCACCACCGCCATCACCTTTGTGAAGCCACGAGGTGTGGAAGTAAGGCCAAACCGAGTACCGCAAACTGATAATGCTGAGTTCCCACCATAAAACAGAGATACTTCCGATGCGACTTCAGAATGGGAATGTGAAAATACGCATCATGTAAATTGATCGACACCATCCAGTCTTCCTTCTCCAGTGCAAGGAGAACCTGTGCCAGGGTCAACATTTTGAATTTTTCCTGGTTGAGGTAAGAATTCTAAATCCTGAGGTTAAGGATCGGCCGTAAACGAATGTCCTTCCTGGGAATCAGGAAATACCGGGAAAGGCACCCCTAACCCCTTTCCTGCTGAGGAGCCACCTCAATTGCACCCTTTTGAAGCAGCGATTGCACCTCCTACTGGAGAAACAGAAGATGCTACTTCAAACAAAGGCCTTGTTGGGGAGGAGAAGGAAGGGGATACTCCTGGAAGGGTAGGGCATGCCCATTTTCTACGATGTCTAAAACCCAGAGGTCTGTGGTTACAGACCGCCAGTGAGGCAGAAAATAGGTCACCGGTCCTCCCAAGGGGCAAGCATGCTCTAAGATGGCGGAGCCAGAGCTCCTTTCCTGCAACAAAGGCTGGAAAGGAGGAAGAGGAGGAGGAGGAGGAGGAGGAGGAGGAGGAGTCTTGTTCATTGGCAGAACCTTGCAGACGGCCTCTGCCTTTTCCACTGAAGTTTTTATAAAGGGGACTGCACCTTACTGCTGCTGCCAACTTCTTTCTCAAAAGGACAGGTTCCTCAAGAATCAGCGAAATTGCCTATAGTCCCTAGGCTCGGTCTGAAGTCCCAAGGATCTCGCAGTCACCCTGCTGTCCTTAAATCGCTGAAGTCCAAAGGGGTAGCCTGGACATCCGGCGAAAAACCGGATCCCCTCAACCAGGAATGACATCTAGTAGCCACAGAAGAACCCATGGCTCTTGCCACTGAGTCTGGGGTGTCCAGCCCTGATTGTATAACCCTGGAGGGCAGCCGCCTGAGCATCCGACAACAGTTCAGAAAAATAACCCTCACCATCCGTTGGCAACTTTGGGATGACCTCCTTCGCTGAATCAAGGCATGTGCATAACACCCCAACAGACAAGTCGCATTAGTAGACTTAAGGGTCATACTTCCTGAAGAAAAGATATTTTTGGCTGATTTCTCCATCCTTTTGGACTCCCTATCCGCAAGCGTGGTAGGAAAAGAGCCAGCAGACAACTTGGAGGAGCAAGAAGCCTGAACCACTAGACTCTCAGGCGTAGGGTGAGATGACAAAAATATGCTGGGTCTACAGGAGCTGTTTTATATCTTCTGGACACTGACCTAGAAACCGCAGCAGAGGTCATAGGCTTTTGGCAGAGCTCCACGATAGGCTCTTTTAATGCCTTATTGAATGGTAATAATGGCTCTGAAGAAGAGGCAAATGGATTAAGTACCTCTGTAAGGATATTAGATTTCAATTCAGCAGATGGAAGAGGCAAGTCCAATATTTCTGCAGCCTTTCTTATCACTGCATGATAAGATGTCACTTCTGGAGGTGGCAAACCCTTAGAAGACACTAACTCCCACTCAGGGGAGGTATCTAATCCACTCGCCTCCTCTAAGCCTTCAAAATAAGGATCCAAATCCACAATTTCTCCTTCCTCAGCACCTTCATGCTCTTCATGATACCTTTCCTCTTCCAACAGCCTCTGAGCATCCCTACGGGATCTGATTCTGGGAGTCAGCGGGCCTTCGATACCGGCGCCGAAGGACAATCCAAAGGCATAGTTCGTGGAGTCGGTTGCAGATGCATCGTCTCGGATCCAGACGGCGCAGGAGATGGCTCAGTCAACAAAGGATCACATCCTTCCTGCAATGGCAACGTCGTCGACAATCTTGGCGCCGGCAGAGGCCAGGCCAAAGGAGACATAGGCATGAACAGTAAGAAAGGAGACTGCTGGAAGTGAGGTGGGAAGCCTCCAAGCGAATAAGAAAGCTGACACATGGGGCCCGCAGGTGCACCAGATGAAGTTGCAGCCCTTGCAAAAATGCTAAACATAGGATTAAGAAAGTTGGATGGATCTGAACCTGGAGTTAGGAACACCGGATCCTGGTTCGTGGGCTCTGGTGACGTACGAGGAACCACCAAATCTGGCTCCGGCTGTGGAGTTGGAGTCACAGGCTTCGAAGAAGGAGTGTTAGACCTCAAAGCTGGCGACAAAGCAGGTTGACATCATCGGAGATGGAGTCAGATATTTTATCTCTACGCCGAGGTCTAGGATCCGGGGATGCCGACTTTGGAGAATTATCTTTAGAAGAGAGATGCCGAGACCCATTGCGCCGCTTCTCCTTATGCTTTCTCTTGGAAGATCTTGAAGTGTGGGGAGACAGTGACTTTGAACGAGGTCAAGACTTCGGACGACCCCTATTTTGCTTCTTAGCCCTAGCCATAAACAGCTTAGCCTCCCTTTCCTTCGAAGCCCTAGTGTTCATCTGCCTACATGACGAACAAGTCTCGACATCGTGGTCTGATGAGGCAATCCTCATGTGGGTCAGTGATGGACATTTGACTACTCCATTCCCTACACAGCTTAAAACCTGACTTCCTTGGAGGGGACATCTTCAACAGCTACAAAGTTACAGCAAGTGATACTGAAGAAATCTCCCAGAAATGGAGAGCCTGGAAAAAACCGTTACGTGTCTATGGCATGAAAAAAAGGGAACTCTACGTTCCCCTTCCCCAAACTACAACGACTTCCAATGCTAGGCATCTCGGGGATTGGCTAACCCACTGGGATCTGGCAGATGTGTGGAGAGCCCTCCACCCACGGGAACGACTTTACTCACACCCGCACAGATTGCATGTCCGTATAGAACGTTTTGTTGCAAATGCGACGCTCATTGAGAAATGCATCAAGGCGGATTATTTAGGAAAGACGCACTCGGATCATAATCCGCATATTATGACATTACAAGGGTAAGGGGAAGCTCCCAAGGGGCATATCTGGCGGCTTCAACCCTTAGCACTAGAAGACCCCCCATTTAGAGAGTTGGTGGCTTCTACCCTGGAAGACTACTTTCAACGCAATGAGGGATCGGTGGCAGACGTTGGGGTGCTGTGGGATGCTGGGAAGGCAGTGCTCAGGGGACATTGCATGGGCTTAAATTGGTGCCTCCGAAAACAGTTAGACACTGAAGTCAAACGCATAGAGGATGATCTGACACGCTTAGAAGCTCGGCTCGCACGTAGCACTGCCATTCAGCCAGCAATAGATGAATGCCGACTACAACACACCTCAATACTGGAACGCTTGCGCTGCCTCAACTATGCGTCACAAGCTGCACGTGCTCATTCAGCCGCAGAGAGGGCGGGTAGGTTACTAGCGCACATGATTCGACAGGAACATACCCACACATTAATCATACGGCTGCGTTCCGAGACTGGGCTACTACTCGCCACTCAACGTAGCATTCATGATGAATTTGCCACACATTATGCCAGGGTCTATCAATCCGCGCACTACGCAACATCTGCGGATATGGAGGCGTTCCTTGCACCCCTACAGTTACGCCACATCACGGCTGAGCAGCGTGCTGAACTGAATGAGCCGCTTACGATATTAGAAATACAGGCTTCTATCTCCTCACTAGCTACCGGCAAAGCACCTGGGCCTGATGGTTATCCGGCCGAATACTATAACGCTTATCAGCAAATCCTAGCGCCACGACTCCTTACAGTGTATCGGAATGCACAGGAAGCTGGCAGGTTACCGGACACGCTGTGTGAATCTTTATTAGTATCCCTCCCTAAACCGCATATAGATGCGGAACTGATTGGTTCCTATCGTCCGTTGGCACTCCTTAATACGGACTACAAGGTATTGGCGAAAATACTTGCGAACAGACTTGCCTCGTTAGTGCCTCAGTTGGTACACATGGATCAAAATGGGTCTGTGCCGGCTCGGAGTACATCGTTGAATCTGATGCGATTTTTTAGATTAGCACATTACTCGAGCGTCAACTGGCCACGTGCTGGATGTTTGGTCTTGGACCTAGAGAAGGCCTTTGACACCTTGGAGTGGGGTTTTCTGTTTGAGGTGCTGCAGAGATATGAGCTTGGCGATGTGTTCCTGAGCTTTGTCAAGCTATTATACACAAACCCTACGGCCAGAGTCAGGACAGGGCACTACGTGTCGAACCAAGTCCCCATAAGGCGTGCCACGAGGCAGGGTTGTCCACTCTCTCCCTCACTATTTGCGCTGGCGGTCGAGCCATTGACGGAAGCGCTCCGCACTACCCAAGCTGAATGGGGGATTCCTTTAGGTGATGGCATACATGCGGTATCGCTGTATGCGGATGACCTGCTCATTTACCTTAGAGACGTCGGACAGCCCTGCGGGCCCGTTGAGCGTACGCTGGAACGCTTTGCGTTGGTGCCCGGACTCAAAGTGAATTGGGACAAATCATGCCTCTATTCCTTCAACGGTTCTATACCAGACCCGCACTTAGTTATCAATGGTCTGCCAGCCCACTGGTAAATGACAGCGTTCTGATATCTCGGAGTCCATATATACAGCGAACAGCGGGATCTTTTGGAGGGCAACCTGACACGTGCCATCACAGCAGTGCGGACGCAAATGTCCTTCTGGAAAACCCTCTCCCTAGCAGTTATGGGTCGAATTGCTTTAATAAAAATGGTGGTCTTGCCGCATTTACTTTATCACTTCACTAACTTACCACTTTATCTTCGACCCCCACTATTCAGGGATTTGGAGTCAGATATACGGCACTTTATCTGGCATGATTTGCGCAGCAGGGTAGCAATGGTTAAAATGTACCCGTCGACCACACAGGGAGGCCTCTCACTACCAAATATGGCGCACTACTACTTAGCGGCACAACTTCAGTGGGTGGCACGCTGGCTCAGTGCCCGCAACCTTGGGGATACGGCGACACAGGTGCCCGGGTACACCCAACCCCAAATAGTGACACTCTTCCACCCTGACAGGAAAGGGAGCCCGCCTAAGCAGCTGTTACTGAAAGTTGCTTATCAATGCTATCGCCGCTGCCTTCGCCTAACACACCAGTTGATACCATATGCGCCCTCTCTACCTATATTGGGCACCCCCAGAAGACATCGAGCAATATCTAATGTAGAGCTCACGCAATGGGAGGAAGTGGGCATACTGACGGTGGGAGATGTATTCAATGATGGGCAGCTTATTCCCTTTGAAGACCTGGCGGAAAATACTGGCCTACCACGAAGGCAGTTCCTTCTCCATGCTGCGATGACCCCCACACTGACCACGCACTGGGGCACCACACTACAGGAACCTGACACACATCTCACCATACAATATTTACACGAGCTTGGAACTGGTTGCCACCTTACCAAATGGTTTGCGTAATCAATTAGGGCACACACAGCACCGCCTCTGCTCTCTCTGCGCGCCCAATGGGATGCGGACTTCCAACAGCAGGTCACGGATCGCGAATGGGGATGCATACTTGAAAGCCCCATGAGAATTCCCCGTAATGCGCGATTCAGGCTCATCCAGCACTACATATCCCACAGAGCCTACCTCACGCCCGCCTAAATTAATAAAACTTTTAATCGTACAGATGCCAAATGTGCTAGATGTAACGAACTAGGGGCTGACCTTCTGCATATGCTGTGGTCTTGTACAGTTATACAGCCCTACTGGGCCAAAGTTATTCGGAGGCTGACCATGCACAGAAAGGACACTGGATTGGACATGGGAGGTGTGCATCCTGGGTCTTTATCGTAGGTCCAAGAGACAAAATAACGTCCAGATACATTGACCTAGGCCTCATAGTGGCTAAGCGATTGCTCACACGCCGTTGGAAATCGCCTGAACCTCCAGCGGCCAGTGCCTGGTACCGATCTCTCTTATGTTGGGCACAGGCGGAAAGTGTTGCACTCCGCCGAGAAGATGCAATAGGAATACGTAGGCAACCATTAGCTCCAGCATGGGACGCAATACTGTTAGATTTCCGCACAGCGGATCAGGATCAGGACACAGCACCCGATATGGCAGTCCATACCGATGACCACATTGCATCACAAAACGGTGCCCACCCAGACCCATTAATGCATTGATACAACGCACTTAGTTCCTAGCCGTCCCTGCCCCCCTCCCTTTATCTCTCCAACTTGCAATGTATCCACACATACAAAAGTGTTTATATTTGCTCTAACTACTGACACCAGGCCAGCAATTCTTTGATAGATTGTATTTGTACCCCTCCCTTTTTTCTTTCACTTGTGTAGACCCAGCTAATGGAGAGAAATGCTATTCAGCATACTAGCATGTGTAGGCACCGGTTGAGACTTTTTTCACCCCCCTCTTCCCCTTCCCCCCCCATTTCTTCTTACTTTTCTCCTTTTTATACATTATATACTATGTCTCACCCTGACACCAAATGGATTTATAATCTTCTATTCGACGGATAATTGTAAACTGTTCACAACCACGCCATAATTTGTACTGGACATATGTATCGGATGATCTCTGCTATGTATACGGACTATTCTAAACTTTTTTGTTTAACAAAGTTTTATGTAACTATAAAAAACAAAAACACATTTTTTTTAAAAAGGGAACTCTACGTTAGCACGCCGACGAGGTCCTCTTATGGCTCCAGTGACGTCACGCGGAGTCGCGTGCAGAGGTGATACATTGAGTCGTCCTCGTCAATGTGGGAGAGCTATGGAGAAAAGTTTCTGTGGAATGCTGTGCATAAGGGTAATTCAAAAGGTGAGGAATCCACAGGCAGATGTATCCATCAGAAATTAGGCTTTTAACAAGTAAAAAGTTAAAAAGTTAAAAAGCAACCAAGATAGTCATCACTGTACTAAACTCCATGGGTTTCCGATATAAAAAATTTGTTTTAGTTTGTAAAGCATCTAAGAAATGTTTATGTATGCTCTTTTAAAAAGAAATGAAAGGTGACTGGTCACATAATGGATTTGCTTGCTATTCAACCCGGAATGTAATTACAAAATACTGCTGTTACAGTTTATTTTATGTCGCCAAGTAATATAGGGTGCCAATCGCTTACTGTGGCAGTGATAGATTTAACGTAAACACTGCAATCTATTCCATAACAATTTGCTCTTGTCAAATACTATATGATAATTTCCCCTTAGGCAAGGTAAAGCTATCTCTCCAAAAACATTCCTGGTAATTAACTGCAGAAGCGAGGGGCTCCTCCTTTGGCAAAGTCTGTTGTAGGTTCACAAACGCCTTTGCACCATGTGGCCGATTCCAAAAATTAAACAAGCAAAACATAATTAAGTGCATTAGAGTAGCTAGTTTTAGCCACACATTTTGCTGCGATGTAAGTAAATGTTACCTTAATGTGCGAGGAAAAAGATTGTTTATTTTTTTAGGAATCACAAAGTAATAATATAATTGGTCTCACACTGTGCTATTTGCTGTCTCGGGCAGTTCTCGGAAACTAATAAACACAGAGGAAATGCAACTGTTTTAATGACGCTTCATTGTTTTCATAAGATTGCATGGATAAACTTAGCAAGATCGGAGATTTTTGTTTAAAGTCAAATCTGACTGTACTAACAGAATTAACCTCGCACTGTGCTATGCCACGGCTCCACCACCCATAAGAGAATATTGAGAAAAAGGAAATGCAGCTGCTTTGCCTTTTACAAGGTAGCTGAAAGGGATGAAAATTATGCTTGTTTGCAAAAAAGGAGTTAAGTCTCTGTAATGAAAAAAAATATATTGCATGTAGCCTAAACAGGCAAATCAAAAAGCAATCATTGTTCAAACATGTCCCACTAAGAAAAGCCCTTTATTTGTAAATCCTATCTCTTAGGGGAGAGAATGTGGCGAAACGGTCAGAGCTGCCGACTTTGGAACTGCGGAACCAGGTTCGAGTCTCGACGTTGGTTCAACATCCTGTGATTCTGAGCAAATCACTTAATCTCCCTGCCTTCCAAGCAAAAGGAAATAAACATTTCACAAACGTTTGAAAGCTTCCGATGACAGACGAACACGGAGCAAATAAATAAACATTTATAAAAACGTTTGAAAGGTTTACCAACGACAGAGGAACAAGCTTGCAGTTAGTTACAAAACAAAACTCAATAAATTCCATGGGTTTTGAAAGCTAAGCAGCAAATAAATAAACATTTACAAAACCGTTTGAAAGCTTTACCGATGACAGAGAAACAAGCTTGCAAGCTTCAGTTACAAAATGAAACTCAAATTTCAAGAGGTTTGAAAGCTTTAACGATAACAGACTAACAAATAAACATTTACACAAACGTTTGAAAGCTTCCGACGACAGACGAACAAGCAGTAAAATAAATAAATATTTATAAAAATGTTTGAAAGGTTTCCCGACGACAGAAGAAAAATCTTGCAGGCTTGCAGTTACAAAATGAAACTTAATAAATTCCATGAGGTTTGAAAGCTAAGCAGCAAAAAATATATGAACAATTACAAAAACGTATGAAAGGTTTACCGACGACAGAGGAACAAGCGTGCAGTTATAAAAACAAAACTCAATACATTCCATGAGGTTTGAAAGCATTACCAATAACATACTAACAAACAAAGGGTAGCTTCTAGAAACAAGTGCAGAAGGGAAAGGAAAAAAAAAATCGAAAAGCACAAAAGTGTAAGGCTACAAGTAAATGGGCCATGCTTCATGGGAGAGAACAACAGACGAAAAGAAGGGACATTTACGAAAGATTGACCACATGCAAGCAAGCATTTCCAAAGGGCAGTGAAAATAAATCGGCGGGCTGCAAGTCCAGAGAGTGTACCCAACATGTCTCGAAGAAAAAGCGTATGCGCTGTCTAGGCAAGACCTAAACATTTGTGTTGATTCAAGGTAGTGAGATAGTCGAGATTCGAAACACGCACACTGAAATCGAATAAAAGAAAGAGAGTGAGTGTCCAAACTAGGACGTAAGCTAAAGGAGCGAGCGTTGCATTTTATTAACAGCACAAATGTTTACATTTCCATGTTCACAATTATCCATAACGATACAAAAGGGGATGATGGACGGAACGTTTGAGCCAATCAAACACTCACCCCCAGTCAACTGATCTGGGTTTAATCCATCATCATTCTTTAGCTCACTCCACCACCCCAGTTCAGACATGGCCATATGCAAATCAGTCTGACCCTGTGCCTCATGGGAACAGTCCAGCACGAACTGCCAAGCCATGTCTTCCCTGGACCGGAAACAAGCATCCTAGGACCGGTTTCTGGCATTCCAGCCGTCATCAGCCAGGCTTGCTTGAATCCAGTGGCAAAGTGAGCAAGGGACCCACGTCTGGGCATACCCCCGCCAACTTAGGGCGAACAAAGCGATACAAAAGGGGATGATGGACGGAACGTTTGAGCCAATCAAACACTCACCCCCAGTCAACTGATCTGGGTTTAATCCATCATCATTCTTTAGCTCACTCCACCACCCCAGTTCAGACATGGCCATATGCAAATCAGTCTGACCCTGTGCCTCATGGGAACAGTCCAGCACGAACTGCCAAGCCATGTCTTCCCTGGACCGGAAACAAGCATCCTAGGACCGGTTTCTGGCATTCCAGCCGTCATCAGCCAGGCTTGCTTGAATCCAGTGGCAAAGTGAGCAAGGGACCCACGTCTGGGCATACCCCCGCCAACTTAGGGCGAACAAAGCGATACAAAAGGGGATGATGGACGGAACGTTTGAGCCAATCAAACACTCACCCCCAGTCAACTGATCTGGGTTTAATCCATCATCATTCTTTAGCTCACTCCACCACCCCAGTTCAGACATGGCCATATGCAAATCAGTCTGACCCTGTGCCTCATGGGAACAGTCCAGCACGAACTGCCAAGCCATGTCTTCCCTGGACCGGAAACAAGCATCCTAGGACCGGTTTCTGGCTTTCCAGCCGTCATCAGCCAGGCTTGCTTGAATCCAGTGGCAAAGTGAGCAAGGGACCCACGTCTGGGCATACCCCCGCCAACTTAGGGCGAACAAAGCGATACAAAAGGGGATGATGGACGGAACGTTTGAGCCAATCAAACACTCACCCCCAGTCAACTGATCTGGGTTTAATCCATCATCATTCTTTAGCTCACTCCAGTCGGGCTGGACTGTTCCCATGAGGCACAGGGTCAGACTGATTTGCATATGGCCATGTCTGAACTGGGGTGGTGGAGTGAGCTAAAGAATGATGATGGATTAAACCCAGATCAGTTGACTGGGGGTGAGTGTTTGATTGGCTCAAACGTTCCGTCCATCATCCCCTTTTGTATCGCTTTGTTCGCCCTAAGTTGGCGGGGTATGCCCAGACGTGGGTCCCTTGCTCACTTTGCCACTGGATTCAAGCAAGCCTGGCTGATGACGGCTGGAATGCCAGAAACCGGTCCTAGGATGCTTGTTTCCGGTCCAGGGAAGACATGGCTTGGCAGTTCGGGCTGGACTGTTCCCATGAGGCACAGGGTCAGACTGATTTGCATATGGCCATGTCTGAACTGGGGTGGTGGAGTGAGCTAAAGAATGATGATGGATTAAACCCAGATCAGTTGACTGGGGGTGAGTGTTTGATTGGCTCAAACGTTCCGTCCATCATCCCCTTTGTATCGCTTGTTCGCCCTAAGTTGGCGAGGGTATGCCCAGACGTGGGTCCCTTGCTCACTTTGCCACTGGATTCAAGCAAGCCTGGCTGATGACGGCTGGAATGCCAGAAACCGGTCCTAGGATGCTTGTTTCCGGTCCAGGGAAGACATGGCTTGGCAGTTCGGGCTGGACTGTTCCCATGAGGCACAGGGTCAGACTGATTTGCATATGGCCATGTCTGAACTGGGGTGGTGGAGTGAGCTAAAGAATGATGATGGATTAAACCCAGATCAGTTGCCTGGGGGTGAGTGTTTGATTGGCTCAAATGTTCCGTCCATCCTCCCCTTTTGTATCACAATTATCCATAAAGCATTACTTGTGTTGAGGGCTTATGATATTCCATCAAAAATTCAGAACAGCCTGTCTAAACACCATCCTTACTCACCACCGCACACTCACCAGTTGCTCTGGGTTACAATGCTTGAACAGCTATCCCCTTAAGCAGACAGAGATAGTAAAATTAATCAAATGAGACCAGGCGATGCCAAACGGAGACCTAAATTAAGCTAGTGGGATTTTATTGTGTAAGTAATTGGAGTATGCACTGCAGAAGGCTTGGTTGACCACTCAAAGAGTTATAACGGAGAACTTTGACAGTAAATCTGTGCACTCTGGTGGATTGAATCGGTTTCTGTAAAGGCCTTAGCCTTAATGTATTGCTCAGATTACTTTTTGGTTTTCAGGGGAATATTTTTATGGATGCTTACATATGGACGTGATTAGCAACAAATTACAGAAGAACAGCAACCATTCAAGGCAGAGAAAAATTATAAAAGTGAAGTATTTACATTGAAATCATAAAATAAAATGCACATAAATACAAAGATTTTCATCACTAATCCAAATATTTTACTATAGGAGAGTTTATAAATAAAATATTGTGTCATGATGTAAGGCAAAGATAAATACTGTAAATAAGCGTCACATGGTCTCAGAATGTGGAACAGAGGGAAATTATGTAGTGAGGTATTGTATCATATTTGGAGATGATATTGAAAAATAGATATTTGAGAAATGTCTTGAATTCAGAATACGAAGTATTGTGTCGAATTAGCTATGATAGTAGAAAGACTCTAATACCACATTTTGCAAGCACGTTCTAAGAAGGAAAGAGTTATGGTACATTTTCTTTTGTAGGCTGAATTTTCCAGAAAAGTAGAGTTCGACATCAAAGCAAGCATAGCCTGTTGCAATGAGTGACAAAGTTAAGGGCTTTGTGTACTATACAGGCAAGATATAAACTACTGGCTGCAATATGGATAAAATGAAGAGTCATAAAACTGGAATGATATGGTCACAGAATTTACTCTCTGATAGCAACCTTACTGCAGCAAGCAGGACAGCTTTCAAGGGGCAATGTCTACCTTTAGTAGACATGTGAGTTAGCATATTCACGACTGATCATGGTAAATAATTGACCCAATTATTAAAATAACTACTTTTGTGGGGTTCAAGGCTTAGTCCTGTACTTGAAAAGAAGAGAGACTTTGTGTCCTGTCGCAAGCTTGTTTTCCCTCTTAGCTCATACTACAGTACTTCGTTCCAAAGTCCCAATAAGTTGGATGGAGGTATTGAATCCAAACAAACAGGATGGGGCTACTGAATTTGAAGCATACCACCCTCAAATTCAATAACTGCATCCTGATAAAACAGAAACCATCTCTGCAGGATTCCTTTTGAGTTTTCTACAATCCAGCGAGAGGGAGAAGGAAATGGATACTTGCAAGTGTATTAGGAGGCAGCAGGCCAGACATCCCAAGGATGAGCAAACTATTGGGCAGGATAAGACTTCGTCTACACCACATACTCAAAACATATCCTTCCAGGTTTGGTGGCTGGGCAAATCTTCAAGCCAGGCAAAAAGATGATGGTGATTGCTCCAACCGTTCCTATAGTTTTACATACTCCAAGACTTAACCACAGAGGTAGCTTCGTACAGCTTATCTCGTCCACTGAGATGACAGCAACCTGACGGAGAATATTTATTGTGTGCTCCCACTCCTGTATCTAACATGCTCAGCCACATAACACACACATACACACACATAGTAATAAATAAAGGACAATGGACAAGTATAGGGGACAGAAGAGATTTTTACCAGGTAAGCAAGCTTCTTTATCAGCCCTTCAAGTAAAAGGACTATGACAGGTGCTTAATTTGAGCCGTTGGCTACCACCGGCACTTGGATTTGGGGCCAGCACTTAATCTTCCCCATCAGACATTTCCCCAGAGCAAGAGAGGGAAAACACACACAAATAGGAAAGACGGAGGAAGAGAAATTCAGGTAAAAACCATCACACAGGGAGAAAGCAGGCACCTGCAAGAGTAAGACAAGCATTTGCAATGCAATAGGTCTCGCATTTGCGAGAGTTTGAGCTATTGGCATTGTAAATGACAATGCCTTTTATTTATGTGTTTTCAAAACTTGCAAACGGTGTGTAAATACGCACTTTGTACTTATAGAAGCAAGGCTGGCAGTAAAAGAGGCGCAGTTACTGCCAGCCTTGCATCTTGTAAGCAAGGACTATAAGCACCGCTTGCACGTTTTCAAAACACATAGTTAAAAGCATTGTCATTTACAATGCCAATAGCTCAAACTCTCGCAAATGCGAGACCTATTGCATTGCAAATGCTTGTTCTACCTTTGGTTAAGTCTTCATTACATCAGTGGCATAACAAAGGCCCCCACAATGTGATGGGAGGGCCCACGAGCTCCAGAGGGCCCCCTCAGCACAGTACCCTGGCGTGACAGCTCCTGAGTCTGGAGGGGGCCCCTCCATGTAGTTTGCAGGGGGGCCCTCAAGTTTCGTTATGCTAGTGCACTCCATTGCATTAATAGCACATTGTTTGGGCAATTGAACTACATGTGTAGCACTGCGTCGATGCTCTGTACTTAAATAACTTCTCAATATGCTGACAAACCATATTTCGAAATATCCTTCGTAGACATAAGTGCCCGTTGAGGCCCTGAGCCCGCAAGCATTTTCAAATGCTGGCGCCAAATTGAAGACTCCCGCGTCTTCTGCAATAGGAATTTACCAGTTATCATGGACATAGGAATGCTTTTCTCCTACGTCTTATCCTTTGTGTCAGTCATTGATATATAATAAGGATTCTGCCTTATCGATTGCAGTTCTCTTATTGATTGGTTATCTACCTAAACCTTACCATATGGTTTGTCAACATATTGAGAAGTTATTCCTCCACCTGTAACTGTTGGATGCGTTACTGGGATCCGTTCGGAAGTGCATTTAGACAGACTTGATCGTGATGGTTCTGCCATTATTTTTCAATGTGGCTTTCCTGATGAAGGCGCCATGATCGTCGATATATTGAAGAACCATCATTGCATGATTTTATAAGCCACCATTTTGTCTTATTTTGCACAAATTTTACTGTCTTCATATTTCTTATGTATTGTTTGTACACATTGTGATGCCATATTGTTTTTTGTGAGTATTCAGACTTCTCCTTGTTAAGTTATCTCAAGGTATATACAGTTGCACTAGCTGTATGTGACATCGCAAATAAATATTCTAGGTCTGAAATTGCGTTGTACTGTTTTGTGATTTTTTTTTGTACATCTACTGTCTATTTATATAGAAATTTTTGAAATTATGAGCTCTGCAGCCATTTTAACAATAGTTTTGTATTGATAAAAATTTTTTTTTTTTATAATTAACAGTGGTACATTGAGTCTATTGCTATTACCACAGATTAATGGTCTGATATTTCCTTAAAACCAATTGGTTGCCTAGGGATTCTTTATATGAACGACAGTTTAGAAAGCTCACATGGGGAACAAATGGTGCAGAGCCACATACATCTAAATTAGCTGAGCCCAATTGACCCTTCATGTCATGGGGAAGACACCTTGGTATTATTTCCCGAAAACCCCGGGGAGACGTGGCATTGGAAATAATAGGCAAAAACAGCAGGCAACAAAACCTTTATGCAAAGACCTACCCCACAGGCATATTTCCCTCCGTGCATAAACCTGCTTCCCAGCTGAAAAACAACGGCATACATTTGTCGACAAAAGAAACATTTCCATAGTTCTTACCTGAGATGTATCAAGTGGCATGCGCTGCAAAAGATGTCTATGTAATGTAAAGCATGTTTGAGCTGCCCGTGCTAGCATGTGAAGTATGTCTTGTCAGAATTAAAGCCTGCGTGGCTAAATGGTGCTTTGTAAAAGGGACAGGTGTAGAAAAGTCAATACAATGCGGCTGTCCGAGGCCCCCGCAGGGGGCCACTAACGAGGGCAGCCCTCTAGTGCCAGCTGGGCACCCCACACCCCCGCAGGGACTCAGGGAGGAGTCCCCCAAGCCTTGGCGCAGCGCGCTAGGCGAGCATCACTTCCGGGGCGCGAGGACAGGGGGAGGGGTATATATTCCTCCCCCACCATCTTGTCGTCCTCTTTTGCGCGCCCGGACACGCCGTTTGACCGCTACCCGTCTCGCTGTTGATCCTTTCTCGGGCCGAGGGCACGCCGTCTCCCCTCGTCGGCGACTCCGCGTGCGTCGGTTTGGAGTGTGGTGAGTGCGGAGATATGGTCCGTTCCCCCCTCCGTCCCCCTGCTTTCTATTTGACCTCGTCCTCCTGTGGGGGAGCCAGGTTGCTCGAGTCGGACGGGGAGGGGGGTGAGGTCGGGTGCTTGACTCCTAATGTGGCGTGTGGGGGACAGTGGAGCTCGGGTCTGTGTGCCACGGCCCTGTCGTAAACGCAGAGTATTTGTGGGAATTTGACTTGGGGTTTAGTGCAGGCGGTTGCAGAGCGGGCGCGGCATACGGCTGAGATCGGCACAGACCTTGTTCCTGGGTGGACAGGACGGACTTGCCTTCCGTTGTCCTGGAGGGAGGGCTGGCTTCCCTGTGCCCCCCGCCTCTCTCTGCGGTGTCGTGGTTGATTGACCGCTAAGAGGGATGGAAGTTTGGACAGCATTAGTAGGCGAGGAGCTGCTTTGTCCATTGTCTGGCGTCGGTCCTTCCGCTGTCGTGTCCGCGCATCAGCATTGTCCCGGGGAGTGCAGGGGTATTGTGAACCCCTCCCACACTAGTATTATCGTCACTATGGAACTGTGCAGGGGACTCGAGCGGAGTGGTGTGTGACCCTAGGCCCCATGAGCAGCGGGGGTCGGGTTTGCGGTGTAGGCTTCCTGGGCTTGCCCAGGTGGGTTCCATGTCTGCGAGGGTTCAGCAGAGCATGGACCCTGATTACAGGCTGTCTGATTAGGATTGTGGCGGCTAGGTGGGGGCAGACTCTCCGGCCTGGGATGCCCCCGGTGAGAGAGAACATGGGCCCTGTAGGTTCAAGGGTGCATGGGCGTTAAGGAGCACCAGCGGCGGGGTGTATATGGGAGGGTCCGGTTTCGGAATGCTGACACCAGGGCGTAGTGTCCCTGTTCCGTGGTTACACGGTCCCGCTGCCCTTAGTGGAGCGGCCTGGAGGAGGGGCCCGGGCAGTACTGCTGCGCTTGGGGAAGATACTGTTTTCGCGGCTTGACCCCCCCCCATCCGATCATGCGCTTCTTGAGTCTGCATGCCCGAGGGGATCTTTTAGGGCAGTGAGCGTCGCGGGGCTCCCTCCCCAGTTCAGTCAGGCCTCCCCTTATCAGTTAGGGGGGGCATGGGGCCTGTGGCTGTGTTGGGGGAGGGCAGCGAGCGCCGCGTGGCTCCCCCTCCCCGGCTGGCGTTCCTATAAGTCTCTTTAAGTAGCGGTAGCTGTTTAAGGAACTCGGCCGCAGATGAGTTATTCTCACTAAGGTAAGGCTCTGCCAGGGCATTATTGTCCCGTGGTTATCGTGTGTGCAGAGGCCGACGGGTCTCAGGGGGCCATTATTGTTTTGTGAAATCCGACCCCTAACGGGATGGTAACCGACGACGGTTTGTTTTGGCCCGTGTTGTCCACCTCGCTTGTGTATTGGTGGAGTCTGCGTTATAGAATCTGTGGGGGAGGGGGCTACGCTCCCGTTCTGGATTCCCCCGTTATGGATGTTGTGGATCTCACCGGGTGGGGGCTTCGTGGATTTGGCGTCACAGTCGACCCTGGTGAGGGGACTGTGTTTGAACTCTGCGAGTATTGGAGGGGAGGTGGTCTGGACCTGGAAACCAAGGTTGAGTCTCGGGGTCGCGTCCACTTCCTGTGATTCAGGGCTAATCACTTAATCTCCCCGTGCCTGTATGTGTAATGTAATTACAGTGCTCTTGTAAAACGCTCCAATACCTTCGGTTCGAGCTCGCGCAATATCAATATGCATATTCGAAATAAAGATTATAATCATACAGGATTGTAAGTCAGAGGAAAACACGGCTATGTACAGAAGCTGATTTAGTGCAAGCATGAAACTGCTCTTGGGCCTGGAGGGCGACAAATAAGCAGGTCATTAAAAGAATAATGAGGTGTTATTTGAATATTTCAGTGATTTTCCGGGCTATGGGTTAGCTGGCAGGGTGCCTGGCGCCAAGCGTGGTCCGAGTATAAACAGACAGACTCTTGGGTATGTATAGCTAAGGAGTCAGGACTGGAATGCGGAATAGCAAAAACAGACGTCATTAACGAGGGTCAATCGGAGTAGCCTAACCAGGGACACATGCTGCGATCGCCTTTGGTTACTTTAAGCATGAGCACGAGTGCTCAGGTACAGTTTTCTTTGCTGCCGGCCACATGTGGAGTGTTGGAGAAATGCACAGTTTCACTTATTCCTGGACGAGAGGCCGAGTTGCTGCCCCAGATCTATGGTGTATTGGGAGATGGGATTTGGTTGAGTGCCATGTTCGGGGATCCTGGCCCCCCCACCCTAACGGGGATGGGCAGCTTGGTAGAAGTAGGCCACTTGGGCAGCTAGGGTGCCCAGTAAGCGCAGTTCACAGGCAGCGGAGAGCAGTGCACCCGGTGCAGGGGCTCCAATCTTGCTCAATCAGCCTTCCTCCTTCTGAGGCCAGCAGTTGAGCCGCGGCATTAGAAAAACATTGATTATGTGTGCAATAGACGTCCTTGTTCTCGGGAGAGACGCCAATCAGGATCATGGCTTGGCATGAGCTGGGGGAGTCTCTGATGTAGAGGAGGGCCCTGGTAACATGGACGGGGAGTTTGTGCGAGCAGGCCTGTTCTGTTTTCCGAGGGGCCCACAACCTGTTGCATTTTCGCGGATGGGCCTCCGGGTTTTGCTTCGTATTTACCCTGGTTGGTCATGTGTAGCAGTGCAGGAGGAGTTGTTTCACCACCAAAGTTTCGTTGTGCATAGCCAATCTGTGGTACATAGGCAGCTCTGCACATAGGCAGCTCTGCACCCAGGCAGGCATAGTGGACACGTAGCGTCAGCAATGCTGACGCTGAGCAGATAGTAACGCTTCTCCTGGGCCTGGCAAGTTATACACAGGAAGAATAGTTAGCCCCTGCCCATAGAAGCCGCTCAGTGTGACACTGGAAATATTATACCGGAGGGAGGTGGGGACAGCGGCGCACTAGTGCTCCGTCCCGTGGGGTTCACCTCCGAGGGTGCCCGTAGTCAGACCTTGGTCTGTATTTGTAGCAAGTCGCTACAACACCGTGTTCTTAGCCCCCTTTCACCTGAGTTGTGCAGTGACAGGCGGGGACACAACTCAGAGTACAGCCAAGTTGGGGCTATTGGGGCACTGGCCCTCAGTTACTTTCTCCCAGGGCTTCGCGTCTTACCTCGACTTCTGACGGCGCAGGAAGGTCCTTTGCTTGTTATTTCTCTGACTCGAAGCGTCCAAAGGCAGAGTTGCATGGGGCTGGCCCCGAGGCTTCTGTGCTCCTTGTTGCGATGATCTTACCAGAGATTGGCCAACAGGAGGGTGTAGAAGCTCCACCTTAGCCCCTGTGTCAAGCCAATTGTATGTAACGCTATGGTGATCTGTGATGCCTAGGTCGGACATGAGGTGCTTTGGATATGCGCCCGGCTAGAAGAGTTAGTAGGGTACACTGCTGATTGAGTTGATGCATACCGTGTCATGTTAAGTACAGTTCCACCAGTAGCTACTGGGTTGCGCAAAATGATCTGGACAGTGACCCAATTGAGCTAGTGATCTATGTAATCCCTATGAAGTCATGACGAGATTTGGTAGCACAGTGCAATACAGGCAGTGGGAACTAGGTTATTTCTTTTATGGAGTATACGAAGGACAATTTAATAACCTTGTATGGAGTCTCTGCTGGGGTGTGCCTAGTTGGCTACTGTGGGTGTGCGATTGGCACATAAAAATTTTACACGGCCTCTGGGATAAGCCCTAAGGCTCTGTCTAGCTACTTGGGGGGCGAGCAGGCGTTAGCCTAAGTGTGTACTCCATCCTCAGGACTAATGGTGGGCTCAGCCACGCGTAGGTGCACACCGTTCCCAACCTTAAACGCCAATTTAACATTGGTAGAGAAGGGATAAGGGTTGATTGCAGTCCGTTTTGCAACCGCCCCACAGGACGAATGCTTTAGGCCACTGGTTGTGAAGGGCTATTGCGGGGGAGCCTGGTTGAAGAGCTAACGTCGGGCAAGTATGTCTTGTGCTTTAATCACACTGGTATGCCCCAGCCACAAGCTAATTTTATCAGGGTGAGCTTGCGGGGGGCAGGGAGCGCCGATGCATCAGAAGCACTGAGCAGCTTTCAGCCAGGTATGGTATGGTTGATATCTGATGCAGGGGGCATCTGTTAGACTAGAGCGGTACTCAGATGTACAGCCTTCGGTGCTTGGAGGTCTGTTGGCTCCGCCTTTTCTAGGGAAGCCATCGTCTAGCGGGGTGCTCTGAGCGGAGTATTGGCAGGCTTAATTAACATTATCAGCTACCAGTTCAAATGTGCATCTTTCACTAATTTACAATGCAGATCACAGGAACTGTGCCACGTGTGGGGTAGCTGGTGTCGCTCAGTTTGGGCATGAGCACGGCTGTCCTGTCGCCGGTGGTCAGCGAAGTTGGGGCCTGTGCTCCCAGCAGTCCGGTTCGGGGAAGGCGGGGTGACCATAATGGCAATTTCAGAGTTGTTTGTGGTAGGTTGCCTGGTTTGGGGTTAGAGGTCTGTTGGTCCTAGGACTAGCCAGTGCGTCTTCCCGCGTTCAGGTCAGTGAGCAATAGCTGGGTTGGTGTCAGCGGTATGTTCTGGGCAGGGAGACTCAGGCCAGTCCCCACCACTTGGTCTACCAGGACATCCCGCGGAGTCCCATGTGGCACTAGAACGAGGTCAGACCTTCCACAGTCCTGGTATTTTCGAGTACAGATCATTGTAATCCTGGCACTTTCACCAAATTGCTGCAATTGTGCTAGGATCACTACCACCAGAATTTGGCGGGGGCGGACAAGGGTGGGATTTCATGGGCCCGCCCATGATCAGCGTGCTTGCTCCTCAAACCAGGTTAGCAAGATGTTTGTCCCTGATGGAAGCATTGTTAACTGTGCCCACTGCACTATCCTTCTCCCAGTTTGCGAGCAGGGGCTTAATTTATAAAGCAGTAAGCTGCACAAGAGTAATTCATACTCAGGTGTCTAGTCTGCTCTTCTATGTATGTACACCAACAAGGTTGCAATCAACAAGCATTTCATCCTTCTGAGGTCGATAAAACAAGTACCATGGAGCTGAGTAACAAACATGTTATGCAGCGCCAAGATACCATGGGGTGTACGTGTCACCAAGTACAGTCAGAAGCGGAAATTGTTAATGAATCTGGTGAATACAGTGGGCTCACTCAGCAGGGTAGTAGGCGAGAGCCCAGAACATTTTCCATGGGGCGGAAGGGTGGCACAGGCAGCAAAGTTGACAGCCAAATTGACAATGTTTCATTAGTCTGGCGGGCTGCTCTGAGCAGAGCATTTGCAGGCGTAAGTAACAGTTCCCGCTACCAGTTCTAAGGTGCATCTTTCACTAAGTTACTCAGATCACTGGGACAGGAAGTAAGGTGGGCTGGATAATTCTTGCCTCCACCTGCATTGGCACATCGTGTCTGGAGTGATTGTCAAAGGGTGCACTTCAGCCAGGTATTGTTAGCACCCATCGACACCAAGCCGAGTGTTAAGGTCACCCAGGGCCCCATTTACACAGCCCAGTATTAGGCCCTCGTGGGTCAGTGCCATGAATTACTAAAGTTAACTGAACAGGAGGCGTGACCGTGGGTTACGCTAGCAGAAGTTTGGGGAAGAGCTAAACTCCACCCATGGGCATGGTGTAGTCTTAAGTAAGTTGGAGTTGTCACTCTTATTTGACCAGGGGTTCGATGCTACACGAGGGCATCGCTGCGCTGCGGCTAGAGCACTGTCTTTGTGTCTCCCAGGGGGCAGCTAGTGAAGGCAAGGCTCTTCCCAAACCGGGCACCAGAACACAAGGTAGTCAGGGCCTACTTGTCTGTTGGGTGACTTGGGTAGGCACCGTGTAGTTGTCTCTCCACGAAGGGGTGAGTTGTCTCCAATAGTGGGCACAATACATATGTGGTCCGTTTGTGGTATATCCTAGCGGACCCACTGACGGGGTACTGCAGCTAAACAGGGAACTGGGAAGCTTGGTTTCCGTCACTGTGGCAGGTTTAAAGCATCCAGGGTCGGAGAGGCACAGTAGGTATTGTGCATCTGTGATCCGATGGCAGTTAGGCAAGCGGGGTGCGCTGAGTAAGTTGTAATTACACAAAAGGGTGAGGTGTCTCCAGTAGTGGGAGCAAGACATACATTGTTTCAAACCAGCTTCGATACCATTAAGGTGTGCACCAGGGTAGCAAGCAAAGGGGTTTGTGCATAAGTCTGGGCAAAGGGGCGAAATAAGTGCACCCCAGAACAAAGGGCAGTTGACTATGATCCTGCAGTTAGGCGCAAACGCCCGCCCGCCCGATCATTAATAGATGCCACGCTGGGTGGTGACGCTGTCAGCCAACAGTGGGCTGCCGTCCCAAGTAATGGGGACACAAGGTGTCAAGCACAAAAGGCTACTATGTAAAAGAACATGTGGCATGTCCAGTGACCAACAAAAAGCTAAATTTAACTGAGCAGGTAATTTTCCACCGCTGGGGTTGCCCTGGGGTGGGCAGTGTGAACGCCCCTGCCCCCCTATCCGGGGGCCCTCGCAGGGAGGGTTCTAGCCTGTCGACTTTTCCTGCAGTTAAGGTCAAATGCCCTGCCCGGTTAGCTATACTAGCCTCACTGGGCGGGGGTGCTGTCAGCTAACACATTGTGCTGCGTCCCCAAGAAAGGGGGCAACAAGGTGCCAAGCACAAAAGGCAAGGCGAGCAGTGTGAATATCCCCCCCCTATTCGGGAATATTCTGGGATGAAGGGCAAAGTAGGACTTAGCCAATCCTTAAAGTTAGGCACCATATGGCAGCCAGTGCGCACTGCATTAATCAGACGGATTCTCTAGCTGGTATCCCTAGGGGGTCCACCACGAAGGGAGCTGAGCTGGCGAAATTCCCATAAGAAATAAGGGATGCAAGGGCAGGAGGGCACCCTGGCTCATCGTCACACACGTCTAGTTATGGACATTCCTGTGCGTCATGAGTTAGAAAGCAAATGGACGGTGCAAAGGTTAAAGTATAATCCGTCTCGCCCGAATAGCCAAAAGTAGGCAGGTGGGTGTAGGAGCGGTCTCCCAACAAGCCGGCAGCTGTCCCTTAAGCGGGCACACAGGTGTGCTAGACACACCGTCCTAGATGGACGGCAGCTAGGTGTGCTCAGCAAATTCATGGGGCATGTGAACCAGGGAATCGGATCTGCCCCGCCCAGAGTTGACACAGGGCTGAGTTATGTGAAGTAGTGGAACTTTCCCACAGGAGGGTGGATAGTTCTTGACACAAATTCACAGGGCAGAAGGGCCTTGTGTTGCAATAGACACTAGCTGATCCAGGCTATCAGCAAGGGCTATTATGATATAGATGGGGTTCATCTATCACCAGTGGGAGTGTTCTCTTCCCTAGCTTTGCAGGAGGCCTGGAAATAAGAAGTTGCAGGTGAGAAAGGAGCTGTTTTGGTGGGGGGCTCTGGCGGCGACGGTGGCCACCTCCAGAGCTGTGGCGGAGTTACAGGGCGATCTGGAAGCAGAGGGGTACAGAAGGGTACCTCTGCGCGGCACCATGGTGGGTGCCAGAGCCAAATCCTAGGAGCCTCATGGGAGGTTCCTGGAAAACCGTGTCGGCGCCCCGTTAGTCCTTCGGGCGGTTGTGGGCCTGAACAACCGGGGGGTTTGCTATGCTACGCTCCGCCCTGAAAGGGGCGTGAGTAACAAGGGACCATGTGTCACGTGATCCGGGAAGAGGATCACCAGAAGTGGCAGCACAGATGGGGTTCGCCCCAGTGCTGCTTGGCTCATCAGGCGGGCAGGCGGCCCAGACGGTTGCCTGCCCTTGGATCGCCCGTAAGATAACCCACCATATTACATAACGGTGTATGTAATAAACCTGCAGCAATTTTACCCAAACAAGAAATGTGTTGTGTGTTTATTTATGAGCATGCATGTTACGTTGGAGGGGTGGGGTAGGTTGCCAATGCTGGTACTATGCGGCTGTCCGAGGCCCCCGCAGGGGGCCACTAACGAGGGCAGCCCTCTAGTGCCAGCTGGGCACCCCACACCCCCGCAGGGACTCAGGGAGGAGTCCCCCAAGCCTTGGCGCAGCGCGCTAGGCGAGCATCACTTCCGGGGCGCGAGGACAGGGGGAGGGGTATATATTCCTCCCCCACCATCTTGTCGTCCTCTTTTGCGCGCCCGGACACGCCGTTTCCCACCCTACCGCTTACCCGGCGTGGTTCGTGGCAGGCAGGAGGCAGAGAATGTTGTAATGTTGTCTTTTTTCGTTGCAGGCGGAGTTACAGGGCGATCTGGAAGCAGAGGGGTACAGAAGGGTACCTCTGCGCGGCACCATGGTGGGTGCCAGAGCCAAATCCTAGGAGCTTCATGGGAGGTTCCTGGAAAACCGTGTTGGCGCCCCGTTAGTCCTTCGGGCGGTTGTGGGCCTGAACAACCGGGGGTTTGCTATGCTACGCTCCGCCCTGAAAGGGGCGTGAGTAACAAGGGACCATGTGTCACGTGATCCGGGAAGAGGATCACCAGAAGTGGCAGCACAGATGGGGTTCGCCCCAGTGCTGCTTGGCTCATCAGGCGGGCAGGCGGCCCAGACGGTTGCCTGCCCTTGGATCGCCCGTAAGATAACCCACCATATTACATAACGGTGTATGTAATAAACCTGCAGCAATTTTACCCAAACAAGAAATGTGTTGTGTGTTTATTTATGAGCATGCATGTTACGTTGGAGGGGTGGGGTAGGTTGCCAATGCTGGTACTAGGAGCTTGTGAATCATATTCATCTATTTCAAACATAAGTCTGAGCTTCACTGATAATCTCAACCTGCAACATAATGAAACAGCAGACCTGCTCCTTGTAGAAACTAGAAAGCACTTATCCAAATCAAGTCACTCACCATAGAGAGACAAAAAATAAAAAACAATCAAGCCCGAGCAGCATAGCTAAATATCACTGCTTTTTCATATGCATTTACAATAGACTAATTTTTGTCATAATATATTTTTTGTCACTATTTTTGTCTTCACGGCCACCGTGAATTTCTTATGCTTGCCATCACGGCCCGTGAACTTTTATCTCCATGAAAAAAACCCCTAAAAGATTCCATTCTAAACAAGTCACCAGAGGGAGATTGAAACCAACAACAATTATGCCCTAACTGCATGTGCTACTAACGCTGCTGTGTTTCATATGCATGGCTATATATGTTAGAAAAGCAGTGGCGTATGTTTATTTAGCTGTAGCACAGCCCTCGTGAACCTGTTTTCCCAGGCGGGAGAGTATAGAGAGATACTAGGTTCTCACACTACATTTCCAATGTGGCAAAAACACTCGATGGCCAGCTAGATGTCATCGACCAAGCGCCGAGCCTGGCACTTAATACAACATCCGGCAACAGACGTGAGTAACATCAGTAACAGACCAGGGATACACTCTAGGTGATCTGGCATAGGAGATCTTTGACGAAGTGAGTGAAATGGTATTTAGAACCTCCGCCCTCATGATCTTGTGTGACTGCCCTCTCTCCCATTTAATCATCAGGAGCGGAGCGTGTATGCCCGTATTTTTAACCATGTACCTATTTCAATCTCAGTATTCGCATCGGTGCAGAGTGTGACTATAAGACTCCCTCCTCTGCCCCTCCATGAGGTGAACGATCGCCGGAAGCAGGGTAAGGAGTTTAATATATGGCTGGTGCATGAGTCTCACTAAAGTTAACGAGGTTTCCACGCCGGAGTAACAGAGCCGGTCCGTGAACAGGAAAGCAGTTACCCAGCGCGTACACAGCCGCGAGCGTTACCTGGGGTTCAAGAGGCAAGGCTGGCACCGGCCTGGGGCTCCTCCGGTCTTCGGGACACTAGGCTCCTGGTGAAGCTGCACGGAGAAGGAGCGGGGCAGCCTCATGTTTTGCGGCTGGCGAGGACGGAAGGGGGACAGGAGATGTGCACATCGCGTCGTGTTTGTACGTGCGTGTTCACGTTCACGGGCGCGTTCACAATTGCAGTCCGTCCTGCGCGTGCACATCTCCTGTCTCCCTTCCGAAGCAAGTCGACGACAATAAGTCTCGCTAGCGACAGCGCTTCGTGCTGCGTCGCTAGGTCGAGACCTAATAAATGGGCAGAGAGTGTCTGGTAGAAGATTAAAGATGCATGAGGTGTATTTAGGACTACTAACCTTGGTATTTGGCGCCCTGACGTTTAACTGCACCGGCCGCAGACTTCTGAGCAGACCTTCTGGCACCAGCACTCTTTCTTTTACAAATTAAGGACCGACTGTGCCCCTACATATAAAACCTTATCTTGCCACCAAGCCTGGTGAGGGTACCAACCGTTTACTATGGTATGGTGTGTATTTTGAAAGCACCCCAAATCCAGGACAGCACAGCTATCTACACAGTGAAAGGACGTTAATCTCCACAAGTTTACTGAAATGAGGAAATCAAGAAAGCTGCTAACTACACTTCCTTTACTTTGGTTGTATCCATCATTAACTCTACATCGACCTGCTTAAATGTTAAACAGTCCATTGAGCTTTGTGATGCTATTAATCACTTCTTTTAAAATAAAATGAAAACACTTTGCCTACAAGCTCTAATCATTTGGTCCTTGTGTGACTCCTAAGCGGCCTGAGGTCTCACTAGAGAAAGTACCGTTTTGGGAACTGAGCCTAATGCCTCTAATTTTTCAATTCAAACCAGTCAATCTAGAAAAAAATATTACTCCTAATCAACGTAGTCTCCAAAGATTCTCTAAATGAACCACTTCCTGCTTGGCGTCTTAAGCAGTTCCCTGACCTGTTCTGTCCCTGTATCCATCACGTTGTGAATGCAAAATTCAGCACTGTGAGCACTAGCAGGCATTCACAGGCTAAGGGCCACATGTATCAAAAAAACATTTTGCATTCCCTAAAAGGCGAATTTTGGGTAATCACTATTTAAGGAACGCAAAATGGTATTTAAGAAAATAGCAATTACCTATAGCGATTCCTAAAGATTTGCAATCGCAATTACATAATCGCTATTAGGTAATAGTACTCCATTCGTTCCTATGGGCCCAATGGCCCACAGGTGCGAATGGTTGGGCATTACCTAATTTGTGATTACCTTATTGGTAATCGCAAATTAGGTAGTGCAATCCCAAGGGTACCGGGGGGCCTTAGGCCCCCCTGAAGCACCCCTCCAAAAAATGTGCACATGCAAAGCGCACACATGCCCTAGTGGCATGTGTGCGCTACATGGCACTTTGAAAAATGCATTTTTCATATTTTGCACATGATACCATCGACTTTGAGTCGATGGTAATACCATTTTCCTAAATGCTCAGTTTGCATTCAGAAAATGCTTGGTACATATGCTAAGGAAATCGCAAATTGAGATTTCCTATTTGAATTCAGAATTTTAGATAATCAAATTTTTTGCGATTACTTAAAATTGCGACTATAAAGCCTTTCATACATCATGAAAGGCTATTTTTCATTCGCAAAAGGCCAAAATTACAGATTTGCACCGTGTGCGAATAAAAAAAGGTCACATGTCCACAGCTATGAAATCACTACAGTGTCTCTGTATCACAGAACTTATCAAATTTAAGATTTTATATTTTGTGAACAAGCCACTCAACATCTTCCTAAAAGGTTGCCCTTATTTTCCGACTCACACTCTGCGTAGTCATGATACAATTCTAAGTTTATTTTTCAGTGCAGTCTTTGGAATGTCCTTCTGCCTTATAGAAAGAAATTGCCTTTGCTACAAGCCTTCAGAGCGAAAATAGACATTGTTGGTTGATTAGGCAGTAATAAGGTCACCATCAAGAGAATCTCACTTTATTGTGGGCGCTATACAAATCAAGTCAATCAATCAAAAGTGCACTCTTTCCACAAAAAGCATCAAAAACATAGGGATTTGCATGCACTGTCTCTCACATTGTCTTTGTCCATCTAGATTGCCTGGTAAAATCCACCATCAGGTTCAACTGCTATCTACGTCTACCCAAAAGTACTGAAGAGCTCTTGCCTTATTGGCTATGCCACATGGAATCATCCGTAAAACAATCCATAAGTTGTTGAAGTTGCAAAGAAGCCCTTGCCTGACTTCACAGAGAATCATGTGCTTGCTCACCACAAGGACCATATCTGGCCCTGGCAAAATGTTTGGCACAAAAAAATTAAATTGTTTTTTCAGGTTGATATTTTCAGGAAATGTTTTAAGTGTTTCAGATTTTGGAATAGCAGATCCAGATGAAAAATCGGATCAACTGTGCCAAGATATTCCTGAACATCAGTTGGGACCTCAGATATGAAGTTAGTGGAACTGTTCCACTCTTCTATTCCTGCATCAGTACTTTGCCATAGTTCTTTTACACCAAGTTGTTCAAGTTATTCAGTGATAATTGGCCGAGTTATTTCAGATTCTCCTGCTGAAAACTCACATGACATCTGCACCTCTCCATGAAGGTGACAAGACAGGTCCTGAGTTTATGAAAGTAAGGATCCCAGATTAAGTTTGGATACATCAATGGGAACCCTACCCACTCTGATTCCTAAACACATTTCCAGGAGGCAACTGAGGTAGAAACTTGTTCACTTGTTCCAGACAGAGCCATAAGTGTTACCTATTCAAGGTGCTGTAGATGTAGCATCTGAAAGATGCTAGTCAAATAGTGCAAAATACTGATGCAATGGGCCTTCTGGGATACAATTCTGGGCGTAATATAAAACTCATTTACGTGAGAAACAAGAAGCCAAAAAGAGGAGTCATTATAAAAAATTAGTGTCTGTGTGAGAATTCCCTGGCCTACTGCCACTCCAGCTCACTATGAGAAATCAGTTTATTGTATGACTTCCTCATACATTTAATCTCACTCTGAATTGCTCCTTTATCGCTTTTAGCCATGGTTGTGAGTTATGATTTGAGAAGATGGCATTCTTTGTCATATCAGACAGAATCTGAACACTCGCTAGGAGGCTCAAGCTTCCCTATTAATGATGTTAACAAAGAGGAAATAATTGATGGTCCTGCAATCTAATCCAGTTGGCAGGTGAACCAGTTACCTTAAAAAACTGTCCCACACCATCAACTGGAATAAATCCCTGATTTTCCGTCTACAAGGGCCTACAACGGACTTACCCAGCGACTGTGAAACTCACATTGCCACTGACAGGTTCAGCTGCCTAGGGACCTACGTAACTAAGGACCCTGGCGCCTTTCACACCCACAATTTAGAGCCGCCACTTGCTCGCCTTCGCAATGATGTTCAGCACTGAAGGTCCCTACCATTGCCGCTACAAGGGAAAGCGGCCTTATTTAAAATGATAGCGCTACCCCGTTTTCTCTACGCACTCCAGAACACACCCTACCCAGTCCCAACATCCTACTTTAGTGATTGACGGTGCAACTAATACCCTGCTTTGGGATGGGGGCCCTGCTGGAATCGCCTTAAAAATACTGAAGAGAGACTGTTACGATGGCGGGATCGCCCTGCCAGATGTACAAAAATACTATTGGGCGGCACAGCTTGCCATTTTCAATCACTGGGTCCACCTCTCAGTAGACGAACCCATCTATCACATGGACAGACTGGTCATGCAGCCGGGAGGTTACCTCAGGGCTCTCTATGGAGGGACACGTAGCACGTTCTACCTGACACCCACTGCTGTCACAATTACTCTCTGGCACACAATGCTGAATGCTCTCGGCTGAAAGGGCAGGATCACACGGGCCACTCCTTTGTGGGACGCTGCACAGTTAGGCATATTGGGATCCAACAAGGCTTTGATAAATGGGATCTAATTGGATTATCCAGAGTGGGAGACATGTGGAGACAGGGAGGGGAGATCCCGCTTGCTGACCTACAAAGCGAATATCAGTTAGCACCCACTGAAACCTACCGATACTTGCAAATTTGACATGCACTGCAACAGGAGTTACAGACGGGCGAGGAGCCCTCTGACCCATCACACCTCGAAGATAGGCTACTAGATGACTACATGTCCAAAAACAAGATCTCCCTCACCTGTAAGAAACTACTCAATAACTCACCTGACATGTTGACTTGTCTAAGGGAGCACTGTGAGCGAGATCTCGAGGGCCTAGAAGAGAATGAATGGCCTGATGCTCTGGCATCCCTTAGGGAGGTGGCTCTAAGGTCTAGGCTCTGACTAGTGCAACTGAAGATTCTACACCGTTGTTACTGGTACATATGGGCAGGGCGACATCAGCACATTGCGCTAGACATTGTGGTCAAGTAGGAACATTTTTCCACATGTTATAGGGCTTACGAGTGATTCAGAGCTACTGGGGCTCAGTGGTGGAGTGATTGAATGACATTTGTGGAAGCCAAATGGAGGCTTAAGCGAAGTGGTGTCTCTTGAATATCTGGGAGGTGACTGATGTCACCCGTTTGGATCAGATATGAATGACACTGGGTTTAATGGTGGCTAAGCGAAACATTGCCAGGATGTGGAGGGCTAAACTTGTACCGTGACCAGATGATTTGAAGTGCATTATGGACTGGTGAGAGAGTGGTCTTCGAGAGGTGGGGCTGCCCTAACAAATGGAATCAAATATGGCAGAAATGCAACAGCTACCTAGGTGGATTGTGTACACCTTTTGTAAGAACCAGACGTGGGATTTGGCATCATGAACACTCTGATGCTAATGTAGACATGTGACTTGCTGAAGTGGGGATGGGGAGATCGGGGCCTTTGGAGATTAATGAGACACTGCCTATGTTTGAACAAAAGTTACTGCTGCAAGGTGTAATGCTAATTGTCATTGTTACATTGTTTGACTTTTATGAAATAAAAAGTTTTTTTAATATGTTCTAAATTAATATGCTCCCATTGAGTCACCCTCAGAAGTTTTTGACTATTCTATTCAATCTACTAGTTGACATTCTAGGTCCTGAGTTTTTAGAGTGAATCATTGGTACCCATACCAGATCAATGAATTGTGTCCATGTTGTTAATCAGGAAGGTGACTCTACTGCTGCTGTTACAAAATAGTTATGAAGAAAAAGATTGCTAACATCAGGCATACAAATCAAGTGTCAATCCACCTCATACAGGTTATGCATCAAAACCGTTTTATATTGTTGTCAAAACCATAGAACAGAGCACATGAATACTTCATCACTGCAGTTACATATGTTCTAAATAAAAATCAGCTAGACACGTGCCCCCATCTAACTGTGATGATATGTGCTTACAACAAAGTGACAAAGTTACAGAAAATATTTCAAATCAATCACCAGTCCAAATTTTTAATGCACATGGGAAACAGGCTTTTCAAATGATTAAGTGTAGCACTTCGAATGATATATTATCAAGGTATGGACCAAAGTGTTTATAGGGGCATCCTTAATAACAAATGTAGCCCCTTTGGGGATTCTCTGGGAAATATTTTGTGAATAAGGCACCGCAACAGCCTAAATCACATAGCATTATTGAATACAGAATATGAGCATGTTCTCTAGTAATTAATGCTCAGTACAATTAAGATCAATGTTCTATCCATGCTGCCAGTCTTCAGAATGGAAAAATCTTAGGGGCTCTCATTGCTTAACTGCTGAAACTTTGATATCCCTGCTCCAATACTGAGGATGTTGTTGACTTCCCTTAAAAGAAGCAGATGCCTGCTGTGTTGCATTAGGAATTCAAATTAAGATTATTACATATCTGCAATAGTCCCACAATACTCAAAGAGATTATAGTCATATGAGAGAAGTTACTTATTGATTTACTAAAAGGCACATTATGTCTTATCCTCTGTGGATTAGTCTGATTCTGTAGTTGTAGGAAATTGGGTTTTTGATTGCAGGGGATGAAGACCCTTCTCAAGCAACAACCACAATCCTTGCTAGGATGAACCATGAAAGTCACTAAATTATTCTGTTATTAACCCTCTGGTATCTTGGCACAAAAACAGTCAGACTTAACTTAGAGGCACAGTGTAAATTATTCATGCAGCACACAAACAGTAATAAAGTGAAAACACAAGCACAAGAAAAGTCCCAAACCAATTTAGCAAAATAGAGTACAATTTAATAAATACAATTATACCAAAATGAATTAAATCCAAACAGTAGAGCCTGAGTAATTAATTTTTTAAGAGTTTAGCATAAAATAGCACCTAAAAGATTAAAGTACCAACTGCAGGTATCTGGTCAAGGGAGACCAAGGCAAAGTCAAAAGTTAAGGACGACCACGAGGGAGTGTGGTTCACCTACACACAGTAGACTGGGCCCGGTCTTGGCTAACCTTTGGAAGTTTGAAGAAAAGTTCCTGAGAAGGTAAAGTTCAGGGGGGCAAGGCAGAAAGCGGTGTCAGAGGAGGACGCATCGTTGCTGGGGAGCTGTAGGACGAAGTTGTGCTGAAGGTTACTATGTTTGGACTTTGTCTCTTTTTTGGGAAAGTCAAAAAATCTCCAGAAGGACGAAGCTGCAGGCTGTAGCCAACGAGGGCCTCACAAGACTGGATACAACTTCCGAGAGGTCCAGCTGAACAGAAATGCTGCTGCGGAGAAGAACATAGTTGGAGCTTTTGCAAAATCAGGCCGACTGGCGATGCAACTCGAGTGAATCGGCAACAGGTGGGTGCATCAGTTCTCAGACTACTTTTTGGTGAAAAATTGTATAAATCCGAAGTTTCCGGATTTGGCTGGAGATGCATCTTTGGCACCATTTCCAAGGGTTCGTGACAGGTTGGCCAACACTTTGGGGGTCAAGACTCTCTCCAGAGAGAGGCCAGGTGCAGGGTTCAAGATCTCTGCAGCTCACACAAGGGACAAGCCATCTAGCCCTTGGAGTCACTCTAGTAGTCAAGGGATCAAGCACCAAGGCATGTCTCAAGCAGCAAGGCAGTCCTCTGAGGTACAAAGCAGGCCTCAAGCAGCACAGTAGTCCTCTGAAGTACAAGGCAGTTCTTCTGGGGGTCCTCCACAGCTCCAAGAATGTACTGAAGAGTTGGTCTGAGGGTTCAATATTTATACCTGGTGCCAGCCTTTGAAGTGGGAGAAACATCTAGGCTATACCTCTCATCTGGTTTTGGAAATGTCCTTTTTTCCCCACCCAAGCTTCATGTGATTGAGGGTAATAAAAGGTTAGTATCAAGTTCCTTTGTGAGTGTGCTGGAGGCAGCCCTTTGAAAGGTAAATGGGGCAGGCAACAGCTCCACCCCACCCATTCTGGCAGGATGGCCAATCCAGCCAACACTTAGCCCCCCTTTGTCTCACTAGCTGGGAGTAATACACAAAGGTCAAGTGCCAACTACTCAGAGTCCTGTGTCCCAGGACAGAAGCTGCAGGCTCCAAATGGTTAGGACAATAAAATGCCAACTAAATTGCCATTTTTAGAATTGTTAAAAGTTGTAATAGGGTAACCTAATGTTATCCTAAGGGATAAGTAGGCCTCACAGAAGTGAAAAACTAATTTGGACGTTTTTCACTAACAGGACATGTAAAACCTAAAAGCACATGTCCTACTCTTTATACACAATGCACCCTGCCCAATGGGCATATTAGAGCCTTCTTTACAGGTGATTCATATGTATTGAAAACTGAGGTTGAAGCCTGGCAAAAAGTTTATTTTGCCAGGTCGAATTGGCAGTTTAGAACTGCATACAGGGTGCAATGACCGACCTGAGACATGTTTTTACATTTTTACTTAAGTAGGTGACACAGCAATTGCTGCAGGCCCACTAGTAGATACCCTATCGGGTGATTAGCTGCACTTTATAAATCCAAATTGATTGATTGATTGAGTAGCATTTAATTTTCAGGCCCTGGGTACCTATAGATCCACTTTATTAGGGACTTATATAAGTAAATTAAATGGTCCAAGTGGGTGTCAGCCAATTTTACCATTTTAAAGAAGTGAGCACAAGCATTGTAACACTGGTTAGCAGTCCTAAAATCAGCAAAATCAAATCGAATTTCAGCAAAAAAGGAAGGGAGAAGACAGAAAAGGTTGGAGGATGACCACACCCAAGACTGTCACATGTAACAGTAGACATGAAAGCTGATCCAGAATGAAAATGCTTGGAAAAGTGTCACAGAAGAGGGCAATGTCTTAGTGAGGGTTGGACTATCAGGACTGGGAGCAATGGAGCATGGACGTCAACTTTACAAACTGGAGATGGGCATTTATTCTGGACGATTCATGATTTTGGTGGAACTGATCTATAAACCATAATCAGAAGTCCATCCTATATAGTTTTACTAGCAAGAGTATGCTTGATCTAATCATTGTGGCCATAGAGAGCTAATCAGAATAGCAGCAACCCAATTGCTTATATTAGAATGGCAGCATTGAGAGTTACAAAGTCAAAAGGTGTAACTTCGGGGCTTCTACTATGAAAACTTTGTCCAGTGTGTCATGTGGAAGTATTTGTTTTTATGAATGTATTTATTTTGCGTATGTAGTTTTGTAAAGAACAAATGTGGCCCAAAGGTATGACAGCGCTTTACAATAGGAGGACAAAATTGACAACATGTTACAATAACACTGGGTAAGATGCAAAATATGAGAAGTATGGAATATTAAATGAGGAACAAATACATTTGAAGGTGCACAACGGAACAGGAACAGAATGAATAGTAGGTTGGGAAATCAAATGGGTAGCAACCAGGAGAATAAAAAAATATTGTACTGTAGCATACATAGAACACTTACTGCCCCTTTGCAGGTGATGCACCACTTACCCTACATGTACAGCAAACTACACAGAGTTGGGGATGTGGTTGGAAGGGTGTTGTCTTTGTTTTGGACCTATGAGGAAAGTCTTTTCATATCGTGAATAATGAGTACCAAGGTACAGTTATTGGGTTATGGGCAGTATGGTGGGTGTGGGTATGTGTGAGATAGACATGCAAAATATAATAAGCACTAACCAGCTTAGCCACAGGGGTAGAGGGATCTTGTGCGCCTGTACACAATTAAAGGGGGAGGGAGTAATCCGAGAAGGCATGATTATTCATATGGCATATATGTGGAAGGTCAAAAGGCCACAGTTAGCTGGAGAGAGAATGGCAGTGTCTTTGGAAAAGAAGATGAGTTTTAAGTTATTTCTTGAATGCAGTTAGGGACTAAGCAGTGTGTAAAGCTGGTGGGAGGGAGTTGTGAATTCTAGGCACACCACCTGAGAAAGACTGAGCAATCATACACTCTTTTTTTAAGGCTGGAGGTTCTGGAAGAAGTGTTTCAATACTGTGCAGAGACCCATGGCCACCTGACAGAGTCATCAGTTAATGAGAAGTGTCTGAGTGGATTACCTTGTGTGTCCTACAAGCTGTCCTGTACCTTGCTTTGATCGGTAGCCACTTGAGCATATTAGGATAGATAAGTCATCAAATTTCCTCCTGCAGATAACAAAACAGACTGTTGCATGCAGAACTACCTTCAGAAGGAAAAAGGGAGCTTTGGGTAGACCTGTCAAAAGGGACAATTCCCAACGAAACCAGGGATTATTTAGACCCTGGCAGACAGCCGTTTGGTCATGATCTCCACTTCCTAGCAGAAGACCGCTTACCATATTTCAAATTCCCCGCCAGCATGCTGGGAATCGCTATGTTTTGAAAGGAAAGCCATTACATAAAGCAGGAGTTTGTTTTCTCTGAACAAAAGCGAAATGGTCCAGACTCTCAGGAAGCTTTTTCCTGTGCATGTAACCCGTATAAACACTTTTCCAGTCCTTTTTCACTATGCCTCGCAGGGTGAACATGGGCTGGCAAAATAGGTGACGTTATCTCACCCTCAATATGGAGGTAAAACTATCACTGTGACCCAGCAGTCCTGTTACAGACAGACTGCTGGATCAGGCTTCATAGATGGAAACTCAGTGGTTCCCCGGCTTTAATAAGAGTGGGAGAACCGCATGTTTATTGGGGTGGGAGGAATACTGGTTTATGGTATGGTATTCCGCCTGAATGAGGCTCTAGATCTCTTGTTCAGGACGAACTGAAACATTATTTGCAGAAGTCACAACTGGGACCCTGCACTCTTAGGTATTTAGTTGATTTGAGTTTGGAGGGTCTTTTATCTAAATTGACAGCCATGAACTTCGAATTTTCAATGATAAGTTTACCATAGAGAATGTTCCAAAAGTCAGAACTGGAAGAGCATGCCAGAATGTGTAGGTGAAATAGGAAGAAATTCAATCTTTAATGGGTTCCTCACAGCTCTGGTTATAAGACCATAAGATCACTGGTGAATATATTGATCGGGGATGCCAATCCAGGTAGACATCTTGATTTGATTAACAGCAATGCCATGAATAATTTTCATGTTTGTAGAACACTTATACATAACTTTGTGATCTGCAGAAAAGAAAGGGAAGTAAAAGGCTTATGAAAGTATAGGTTCAGCTACTGGCAGTTTTGCCTAGGTTACTGATTTCAGGTTAGGCACATTATATGCCTGCCTGTGTGCCCTATCAAAGACAGCACCTAGTTATTGGTACCACATATGTTCAGATATATGCAAACATAGGACCTCAAGCTTGTTTATTGTCATAGATAATCCTACGAGCATGTTGATTAATTTGTGTAAGTGTGGAAGTGGCACTACTACAGCTGTTATAGAGAAGCTTGGGAATCAGAGGAAAAACCATTGTGTTCGCCTTTGTTGTTGGAATATTAAGTAAAAGTAGTTCATTTATTTGGACACAGGACAGTGATTGTTAATTTGGTTCCCTTAAAGCCATTAGGGATTGTGTTGCCCATTAGGTTGGCAACTACTTTGTAGAAGTGGAAATATCTGAAAACTTACCAGTGGAGGACGAGGCAATGTTACCCAGTTCTGTTGGATGCTCGATTGAACCACAGATTCCTCACCTTTAGAATTGAGTCAGATTTCTTCCGTAATGCTCCCTGCCTGTTGGGAAGCGGTGCCATATGTCTCTGTGTTGACTTAACACCCCCCCCCCCACAGAAGATACAGAGCACAGCTGCTTAAAAGTGCCACCTTTACGTGCTAATGACAGTTTTTTAAACTTTCTACATCTGCACCCTCAGATATGGAGAATTTTGAACAAATTGCAGGCAACAGTGTGCTAAAACCTACCATGTAACATTATGATGTTCTGAAATTAACTCCACAGAACGCGGAGGTGGGAAGGCAGTGAGGAATCTGCAGTTAGATAGAGCATCCATCAGAAAGTTAACAGAGGTAAGTAACTTGATCTACTGACGGATACTTCTAACCACAGATTCCTCATCTTTAGAAAAGATACAACAGCAATACCTCCCAAAGGTGGAGAGGGGTGGACTCAGATTAGGAAGTCTTACAGGACAAAGTGGACAAAAGGGCTTAGCTGCCAGACTGTCAAGGTATTAGTGTTTTGTGAATGTGTACACTTATGCCCAGGTGACAGCTTGCCAGATAATCAGAACAGGCACCCTCCCCTCCCTTGCTAAAGCCATCACAGCAACCTGAGCTCTGGTAGAATACGCCTGCAGGCCTTCTCAGGGTTCTTTCTTTGCTAGCGCATAGCAGATTTTAATGCAGAAGGCTACCCACCTGAACAGAGCCAATCTTTGCACTGAAATACCTTTTTCGTCTCAGTAAACCCCACAAAGAGCTGATCATTCACACGATTGTCTCTTGTAGGTCAATAAAGAAGAAAATAGCTCTCTTAGAGTCAAGCCGATGGACCACCTCCTCTTCTTTCTAAGGGTGCGGTGGAGCAAAAAATATCAGCAGGTTAATAGAATAACAAACATGGAAGGGTGATACCACCTTTAGCAGGAGGGCAGCTAGAGGTCTAAGCACCAATTTGTCTAAGAAGAAAGTGGTGTAGGGGGGTTGCACATTGAGCACTTGTGGGTCCTTCATGATTTATGCAGAAGTAATGGTGATAATAAAGACTGTTTTGATTGCCAGAAGCTGCAGAGAGCAGCTGTCCATAGGCATTAATGGCATGCACAGAAGGAATGTCAGCACTAGATATGGGTCCTACTGAGGCATGACTAACGGCTTTTGAGGAAACATATACCTCAGGCCCTTCTTGGTAATGCCGGAGAAGAAATGTTGGGAAGATGTTGGCTGACAGCCCACAAGTGGTGTCTGCATCACAACTGGTGATTTAAAGAAAGAGGGTTGATTAGATAAACATAAAAAGGCTTTAGCAGTGCTTAATTTAAGCCTGGGGTTTCCGGTGCACGGCACCGGCACCTAATTGTCGACACCGGGGCTCCTAACGGTCTGCCACATGGTAGCGCTGTCTGTCTAATTAAAATGTGAGCCCAACAACAGTTGTTTATTATTTCCATATACATTAAAAGTTACTATTGACTGCTGCCCAAGCCATTCTTATAGCTTTGGTGGCCTGGAATATGCTGAATTGTCACACTTGTAGGAGTGTGATTATTATTAATTGTGTTGGTACTGCCATTGGCATCGCTGAATGGGGCAATGTGTGGTGCAAGCTGCAGTGGCCTCCCGATGACAGTTCTAGCACTTTTTTTTTCTTTACAAATTAAGCATTGCCTTTAACAGTACCCACTGCAAGGTCATGCTGTTAACAAATTAACAAAGTATCAGAAAGTCTGACCTGCAGATGGTCAAGATGACTGACCTCACAACAGGTCACAAACATCTCCAATTGCCAAGTATAAATGTAGGTGAGTCAAAAGAATTCAATTGAGTCTTCCAATGATCTTCTTAAAGGAAACTCCAGAACGCAGAAGCTTTGATACTACGCATGCTCAACAGTGTCGAACAACCCTAGCTACTGCATGCCCCACTGATCGAAGATGCCCGGTGCAATCCTGGGATGGAGACCTCACTCATGGGCCCCCAGCCAGTCACTGCTAAGCTCGTCTGATATGGTGTTCAGGAAACGCACTCGGTGGTTGGCGACCAATTAGATCTCCTACAGATCCAGCCTGCTCCAGAACTGTAGAGCCTCCTGGCACAGAATCCAGGACCCACGTTACCCTGCCAGCCTTCTTTTCTCTGTGTAGCTTGCCTACAACAAAGCCCACAAAATCCTGAGTTAATGGAAATGAAAGCTGTTTAGGTCACAGTAAATAACTATTTAGCTAACTACTTGAAGGGTAGCTGCAAATGTAGCAGCTGGTGTTCAAAACCAAAGGCACTAGGCTATTTGAGCAACAACATGAAGATAAACTACAAATTGAGCTCCACCATACTTTGAAGACAGGGATATGTGGCTTTCCCATAATTTACGCTGTTTTTGTCAGTGGACTAGGAATTCGAGGCAGCAGAGAGAAAAAAAAGCCATCAAAATGCAGAATAAAGTATATAGTTCAGGGACTCAGAGTTAAGTACAAATATGTTCAATCTCTGCTATGTGGGATGAGCAAAGTGGGTTCATGCCACAGGTAGTACCATACCAGTGGCAGGCCTTCAAAAATAACCTATTTTATGTAAAGGATCTTGCTATCCTCAGACTTGTCTGGCCATGCCAATAGTCTGGAGGATAGAAACTGGAAGTATCAGTATGAGAAGTTAATTGAGAACTGCCTTTCACTATTGGGTAACCAATTCTGATTTTTGAAGACCATTTCCTGTCTGGACTGAAACCCTTAGAGAAGAGCGTTTTCAGTCATGATACAGCCTGTGGCTTCAACAAAGTCTAGTGCCTAAAAATACAAGCAATTTTCTGTGAGCAATTCTGGGTTCAGCCTTGGTAGGTGAAGCTGAAGGAATAGGAGTCTTGCAGAGAAAGTATAAGTAAAGTATTTTAGCCACACTAAAACATTTCAGTCAAGAAATCAAATAGATAAAACTCCTCAAAAGAAGAAAAATGTAATAATTAAAATAACACAAAAATGTCAAAGTAGGTCATGGGAATCAGGAGTTATGAGTCTCTAAAGAAAATTTAAAAACAGTCCAATGAAATCAATGGCAAAGTGGCCAAGGTTAATGGGATTCGAATGAGCAGGTTGTAAGTGCCAAGGCTGAACAACCATATTGGAGCAAGGTCTGGGTTAAGTTAGCAGTTTGCGGTGAACAAGATTTACCTTCAGATATGCGAAATGAAAACAACCATCATCCAGAGGGACAAGACCAGTTAGCCGAGGTGGGTTGCACAGGGTCATATACATCGATTTTGAGGCAGTATTGTGTCATGGGGGCACCCCGTATGCCATGAGCCCCACTTATGCCATATATTACATACAATATGTAACTGAAAGATTTTTGCCATGAATAACCCTTATGTAAAAAGTTTCTTCTTGTATGACAGGTCCAGAATTTGTAATGGTTGCCCTCCTCCCATATACCAATAATACCTCTAATGTGCCAGCATCAGCATTTTGGCATGGGGGCCACATATGCCAAGAGCCAAGAATTTCCTCCAGTGGTAGCGCCAGCATTTTTGCACAGGTGCCCCATATGCCAACAATACCGTCTTGCATCTAGCATGCGAGTGCCAGTATTTTACGATGGGTGCCTGTTATGTTAAGAATTAACTTCAGTATGCCAGCCCCAGCGTTTTGCCATGGGTGTGTCTGTAAGCCTCAAATTATCTGCAGTATGCAAGGGTCATAAGCAGACTCGCAAACATAAAAATACATTCTCACTCACTCACACATTCATTCATTCTCGCCCGCTCATTCACCCTTCCTCACTTGAACTCTCTCACTCATTCACATTCGCATTCACTGGCACTCACTACTGTCACTCATTCTCACTAATTTATTCATTTTTCACCAAGTTACACTCATTCACTCGCAGTTGCACTCACTTTCACTAATTCTCTATTACACTCATTCACATTCACTATTCTCACTCACTCTTACACACTTGCACTCACGCTTACTGTCGCTCTCACTCATTCATTCTCACTCTCATCCAATTACATTCACACTTACTCACTAATTCTCACTGATACTCACTCAAACACATGCCCATACATATACACAATGACACATGCTAGTATATATACACAATGACACATGCTAGTACATATACACAATGACACATGCAAACACACCTTCAGACATGCACACATTTTAAAGTATTTCTTTTTGCTCATCTCGTTTCCTGTGAAGGTCCGGTTTCCGCTCCCGGTGCTTCATTGACCCTCAGGAAAAACATACTGCTTCTTCTCCCCTCAAGCAGCACTGAAGCTTGAAACTGAAAGCCGGAACTCGCACACTAGCATGTTTCAGCTTTCATTCCCTTGCTTTTTCACTCCACCCTTTATGACTCTGACGAGTTTGAAAAGGGTGGGGCGATAAGCTGACTTGTGGGTACCCCCGAGCATTGCAGGGCTTAAGCCTAAAGTGCCTCTGACTACATTTGCCAGTGACGCTGCAGTGTGTCACAAATGGAGAGGCACTGAGTTACTATTGGTATAATAAAACATGGTCAGGAAACAAGGAGTTTGGAGCCATGACAATGGTGTACTGCTAGTGATACTTGGTCACTTTTAAGGAGTTTGAAATTCTTCAGCAGGGCAAGGCTGGGCTCATCAAGATGAGATACCTTGTTTCTGTTATCACACAAAAGTCTTGAACTTTAGTACAAAAAGCTTTGAGTTGGTCATCTGGGAACTGAACATTTTTTAAGTTCTAACAGCAGAGAATGCTGAATATCTTCTCCCAGCAACACTGCTTAGGGTACCCAGCTACAGACAGGAGTGGGAGACAACCTTCTCAAATACACTGTTCAGCAAAAGCTCCAACTGCGTCAGATTGGCCTGTTGGCTCTTCTTCAAAGATGCCTTTAGTCCTTTATCTCCATGCAGACTTTCATGAGTTCAGTTTTCCTGAACCTTGAGAACAGCATTAAGAAAACAGGCTTTGCCTCGGGTGACAGAAGTATGCTTTCTGGTCTTGTAACGTTCAGCATCATTCCTCTTTTGACATGGTGGGCAGCCTTCTTCATCTTCATAATAGAAACCCATTCGTGATAAGTGATGATTTAAACCCTATCACTTTGACTGAACCCAGGCTATCCAAATTTCTACTTTTTGTTACCTACTTCTCCTTATAGCCAAAACTCTCACAGAAAGCACTAGAGAGATACAGTTTAAATAGACATCTTAATAGATTAAACAGAATGTGATGAACGTCTCAACGGGCCTTGGAAAATGGCACACTAACTCACATCAGAGACAAACTTGTCATATATTGGACTATTAGATGATTATTCCATTACTTTCTTTTTTTTATTACAGTGAGGAGTCAAATCAGTCACTTGCGCCTAAACATCAGGACTTGTGTTCCAGCACTACTATGAGGTACTAACTCTATCGCCAATCCCCTCAAGCACCCTCCTGGTTTCCTCTTTGATCTCCACCTACGTGCGCTTTTCATTCCGGTCCACCTGTTTAATCTGAACGCAGCAAGGCCCTTCACCCGGGAGACCCACCCCGCCCCTCAAGAACTGCATTCACCTCTTATAACACTAAGGTGCTAGCACCCACTTCTGCGCCTGTCTCTGTTTCCGCTGTCGCATCCCTCCCCCCGCCCCTCAGATACGTGGTGTATAGACCCCAAAAATTCTTAGGTCTGCACCTCGGTGGTAGCAGATCACTATAAGTTTCTGATTGTGTGCAACAGTAAAGGACGTCGCGCGACCATTGCGGTATCGTGGGTAAAGGTCCCCTCAGCCAGCACATCGCTACTCTACGTTTCGCCATCAACAGTCCCATATCTACCAGTCTACGAGCTGCTTTTGGCAGCTTCCTAGAATAGCCCAGAAGCGCCACTGACGGGTCAGGGGGGATCTCCAGCTCCGTAATGGTACTTATCTCACGGAATATATTTTCCCAGAATTTAAAAACACCAGGGCAATCCCACGCTAAATGTATAAAGTCCGCCGTAGGGTAGCGACATCTTTCGCAAACTGCATCCTCTCGCAGGCCATACCTATGTAATCTCTCCGGTGTGTAATACACTCTGTTAATATATTTAAAATGTATCAGTCTAGGTTTGCGATGCAGAGAGATGCGCTTCGTGTTAGCGCAGCAATATGACCACATGTCGTCGTCAATAGCGATGTCCAAATCTCTCTGCCAGTCTAATCTTGCTTTGGTGTAGTGGTTGGCTCTCTGGGACATGGCCAACTTATATAAGTTGGATACTAACTTGCGTGGGGATTTGGTTTTGATGAGATACGATAGTTCTCGAATCTCAGGTGGTTCGTCCATGTCATCCCCTAGTTGCTGCCTCAGTGCGCTGTACACTCTGTGATACTGAAAACGCTGAAGTGGGGTAGTAGTTACCGCAGTGGATGTAACTGCATCCCACGTTTTAGCTACTCCATCTGAGAAGAGGTCTCCTATTTTGTGGATGCCCAGCGCGCGAAGCGCCTGTACCACCCCCCTGTCCCTGCAGGGGCCCAACCAGGCCGCCCAGTCCGTCGGCATTTCCGGAGAGTACAGTAGTGCCCCCGCCGTTTGCTGCAATATGCAGTGCCATGCGTGCTGTGTCGAATTAAGGGACTCTAAAATGCCTGTCCTGCGGTCGATTGATTCGAAGATGACGGCCGGTAGAGGGAGAGGATCTGCGAACAGCTTCTCCAGCTTAAGATATGGTATATTATCCGCACCGTGTATCCAGCTGTGTGCCTGCGCCCCCTGTGCCACCCTATAATACAGTTCGAGGTCGGGTGCTCCCAGCCCCCCTAGATGGTAAGGTAGCGTTAGAATGCGCCATTGGACACGGGCCTGCTTGCCCGCCCACGCCAGCTTCACCAGCGCTTTTTTAAGTCTGGCGAAGAAGGAGCGCAGAAGCACTATCGGGATGTTTGCAAACAGAAAGAGGAGTCTAGGTAACACTACCATCTTCATAATAGATACCCTGCCTATTAGCGATAGTGGGAGCCCAATCCACGTTTCAACATCGTCCTCCAATTTGTCTACTGCTGTCCCATAATTTTCTCTAAAAACAATTTCCGGATCTGTGTGCAACCTGATGCCAAGATATCTAACCGAATCTTCTGACCACTGCAGCGGAAACTCCATCTCGAGTGGGGAAGTGGACTGAGTAAGTGGAAAAGCTATGGACTTAGCCCAATTAACCTTTAACCCTGAAAGTGCCCCAAAGTGTACCACCTCTCGCAGGACCGGGGCTAGGTTGTTCTCGGGGTCTCTCACGTATAGCAGGGTGTCGTCTGCGTACGTGGAGACAATAATTTTACAGGTGGGAAATCTGACTCCCCTATGGCTGTGATATTCCCTGAGCGCGCATGCCAGGGGTTCAGCGATCAATGCGTATAGCGTCGGCGACAAAGGGCAACCCTGACTTGTCCCCCTTGTGATGGGGATCACGTCTGTAACCAGGTTCCCGAGCCGGATCCGCGCGTTAGGAGCGTTATATAACACCCCAATCATTTGCAAAAAGTCAGGGCCCAGTCCCATTCTGGTCAGCACCTGTCGCATAAAGGGCCACTCCACCGAATCAAAAGCCTTCTCCATGTCCAAGAAGATTGCAATTGCTTTTGTGTCCTGCTGGACATGTTGCATTGTACCAAAGATCGTGCGTAAATTATACGTGAGGTTTCTATCGGGGACAAACCCGGCCTGTTCCGGGGCTACTAGTTCAGGGGTCAAAAGGGCCAGCCGCGTAGCCAGGATTTTCGCAAACAGATTAGTGTCCACGTTCAGCAAGGAAAGCGGACGATAAGATCCACATTCCTCCGGGTCCTTACCTGGCTTGGGAATGGCCACCAATATGGCTTCTCTCATTGTTTGTGGCATCTGTCCGGTTACACACATATCTTCAAACAATTCCATTATATGCGGGAGCAGAAGGTCTATAAAAGCCTTATAAAAATTCACTGTAAGTCCGTCTGCCCCTGGTGCACTGTTTACCTTCATTCCTGCCAGAGCCTCTAGTATCTCGTCTTTTTCTATGGGGAGAGATAGGAACTCCCTATGTGTGTCAGATAAAAAGGGTAACTTAATGTGCTCCAGGTACGTTAGTATTTCCTCCTCCATACCTGACGAGTGCGAAGAATAGAGGCCCGAGTAATATCGTTTAAACCTATTAGCGATATCTGCCTCCTCAGTAAGCAAGTCACCCTCTTCTGAACGAATCGCGATAACGGAGGTCCTACCTCGTCTGGCTTTCAGTATGTTAGCTAGCACTGATCCCGGCCTATCTCCTTCCCCATACGCGCGCGCTGTGGCATATTTTCCCAAGTGCTGCACCTCGTTGTCCGCTACCTCATGATATTCCTCTAGCAGAGTCCTCATTACCTCTGCAGATTCCCCATCTGTTCCTACTTGCTGGCTGGCCTCCAGATCACCCAGTTTTTGCTCCAGAGTCGATAGTCTCTGTCTGATGTCCCGTAGCACCCCGGAGTGCTTAGACATGGCCACCCCCCTGATGTACACCTTAAATGCCTCCCATACAATCTGAAAATTGTCCACTGACCCTATATTAGTAGCAAAAAATGTTTCTATCGCCTCTGCAATCGCTCCTTTAAACAATGGGTCCAACAGAGAGTAGGGGGGGAAGCGCCATGTAAACGGGGGAATAGTCTTCCTAGGGGTGGGCAAGATCAGCAGGACCGGGGAGTGGTCCGACAGAGTGCGCGGTAGAACCTGACAGGTGGATATCTGTGACATGAGAGGGGATGATACGAACCAATAATCGATACGTGTGTGTAGATTGTAGTAAGCGGAGTAGTGTGTAAAACCGCCCTCCACAGGGTGAAGTTCTCTCCATACATCTATGAGGTCCCCGCTGATCATGGCCCTTTCTACAGCTCTGACTGCCGCTGCCGACTTTCTTGGCGGCCCTACCGACCTGTCTAAACTCGGGTTCCTGACCAGGTTAAAGTCACCACCCCATAGCATACGTGCCGCCCCGTGTCTGCTCACTGTAGTAGCCAGTGTGTTGAAGAACTCAGGGCAGTCATAGTTGGGGCCATACACATTGACCAATAGTAACTCTAGTCCCCTGCCCTGACAACGGGAAATTACAAACCTACCGCCTGTATCTGCCGTTAATAGTTGAAGCTTATAGTCGGATCTGGGGTTGGCCCATGTCATAACTCCCCGTGCATGAGTCGTGAAACCTGCTGCATTGACGTTCCCCACAAGGCCTCTGGAACGCATCATTGGACTCTGTAGTGGGAGGTGCGTCTCCTGGAGGAAGGCAATGTCTACTTTGTGTCTGGTAAGGTAGTTCAACACTTTGCGCAACTTGCGGTGGTCATTAAGGCCCCTCACATTGCACGTTAATGCTCTAAGGGATTCCAGTGGTCTCTGCTCGGCAGCCTCTCTAGTCGTTAACATACTGTCTGTCGTGTGCGACATAGTGGTGTATATCCTGCGAGTGATTTGTATGCAGTGCAATATTCGACATTAATATTGACCTCACTAAACTCCCAACAACAAAAAAGGAAACCTGACCCGACCCAACCCCCCCACACCCCCCCACTGCGAACCACCCCCAACTCGGTCGCGCTGCATCCCATGTAGGGACTTCCCACACCTCCCGCCACCCACCCCCAACTTAGTTATCTGTAGTGGTGGTTATCACTTGCGGGCGGAGGTCGCTCTGTTCATTACTTCCAATTCAATGCAAGTTTGTCCCCTTTCTTGACCTCCCAGCACAGCCTTCCAGTATCACCCCCACCACCGATCCGCCATCCCTTGCAACACGTGTCAGCGTATGATTCCGCAGCCCAGTGTCGCCTATCTGCTAGTCTCGGGCCGCCCGGCGGGCGCTCCCCATGCCCCTTGCTTTCGCTATGCACTAGACTTCCGATTACGTTCCAACCACAATATACCCAGTAACAAAATGCAGCTGAGAGGAAGACCTTCATAGTGGTGTGGCTGTGAATGTCCGCCTCAGCACAGCTTTATATACACATTACCAGCAGTCTACCCGTCTCCTCCCCGCCCCCCCGGCATACAGAATACTTAACGGGTGTCCGCCACTGCATCAATCTCAGTCCTGTTCCTCCAGTGATCCCCCAGTTGCCTCATCCTGAAGCTGCCGCTCCGGGCTCTGCCGCTGCTCCCTATTCCAGTCTTTAAGCGCCTTCTGTAGAGCCTTCGGGTCTATGAAGATGTGTGATCTTCCTTGCCGATTCACCCGCAGCTTGGCCAGGTATAGCATTACATAGTCTAACCCCAACTCTCGCAACTGCCTCTTCATGGGGACGAATTGTCGACGTGCCTCCTGTACTCGGGCAGTGAAATCCGGATAGATTGAAATGTTTGATCCCTCGTACGGCAACAATTGTTTTTCCCTCGCCACACGGAGTGCTGCGTATCTATCCTGATAGTTCAATAATTTTGCGATAATTGGGCGTGGCGGGGCACCTGGCTGGGGTCGAGGACCCAAGGAGCGGTGAGCTCTTTCCACCACGAACATGTTCGAAAACACCTCCGCTCCCAGCAGATCGGTCAGCAGCTTTTCCACAAAACGTTCCATGTTTCCGGTTTGGGTCGTCTCCGGCAGGCCCGTGATGCGTAAGTTGCAGAGTCGCGATCGGGCTTCGAGGTCCTCCGTTTTATCCTGCAGCACTTGCATAATCCTGCCCAGTTTTTTGTGGTCCGTGTCCAACGTCGTCTGCGCTTCTTCAACTTCCGTAAGTCTTCGGTCGGACATGTCGAGCCTCTCCGCATGCTTGTCCAGCCGCTCCCCCATTCTATCCATCCGGTACGAAAGGGCGTCAATTTTCGCACCCAGTGAAGAGATACCGCTCTGCAACCCCTTTTCCATTGATAGCAGCAGACTTCGGATGTCTTGACCGTCCTCCGTCGGGGGTGTGGCTCTGGTTTCCTCCCCCAAAACAGGGTCGTGGGACTTGGAACGTTTCTGTTCAAAGGTCAGCTTGGACTGTGACCTATCCGTTTTGCCCATCGTCGTTTCTGTTGTGGCGCAGTTGTGCAGAGGTCGATACCCAAGCACCCCCCGTAACCAGCAGTCAAGTGCCGCACCACAGGGTCCCACGTGGGTGGCCGGGCCGTGGAATCCCCTATCCAGAGGGCGTGTGCTAGTGGAGTACCACCAATCCACGCAGCGTTCCGGTCGCAGGGCCCGGCGCCTGTTGTTGCCTGTTACCCTGACTACTGTTATGCCTCCGCCTACACAGAGGCTGCCCGGCTGGGCCACTCCCCTTGCCGCTGCTGTTGTGGGCAACCTGTATAGTCCTGCAAGTACCACTGTGTCACTCCGTGTTCTGCTTACGAAGTCCTGTAGGGGCCAGGAGTAACGATGCTTCACCTGCTTGGTGCTACACTGTATGTACGGGGATACCGTCTCTCACCGGGAGCCCCCTCCGCGCTTCTCACCCCTGCCTCACTCAGCTTCAATCCTCAGGGCCTGCCGCCGGTGTATTTTGATGCTTGGGTGCTCTCACCCCCGAATCCAAGCCATCAGTCCCCCATCCTGGGCACCAGCCAGAGCAGCCCCCCACCGGATGACAGGTCGTTCACCCTGCTCAGTTCAGGGCACCGGTATCAATCAAGCGCTCGGCGATCGGAGCGCTACTCAGGGCACAGCTCCTGCTCGCCCCCGCAGAATAACAGCCTCCACCGAGACCGTGTCCCAATAGTCTGGGGCCCCCTCACCTCTGCTCTCCACTCTCAGGCTGCCAGCAATCTCATGGTTCCTGCCCCTCTAGTACGCGCCACCTCTCTTCACCGACAGTGCTCCTTCCACCTGGGCACTATGCAGACTCTGTACTCACACCGTACATTGTCCCTCGTGATGGCCGGCGCTTAAGGCCCTCCCGTCTGCTGACAAAATGGCGGGTCCGCCCCTCAGTCCATCCATGCCTCCACCTTTCGTGCAACAATTGGCAGCAAGTACAGCTCAGGCTCCCCGCCGCGGGGCCCCCGCTTTGCTCTGCACTTCCGCTGCTGCCCAACCTCCGGGGCCGCAGCCGCTCCCGCCGCCGAGTTCTCGCGGGGGGGGAGGGGCGAACACACCAATGCCGGCAGTAATTTGTACTCCGCTCACCCGCTATGGCCGGTTCAGGCGCTCTTTTTCGCCCCGTCGCTGCATTCCCAGGACTGTCGTGTGTCCTGATTACCTGCCGCTCCAGACCAGCCCACAGGATACAACCAGACCAGTCTTTCCGCGGACGGATTACGTTGTTCCGCCCCGTGCCCTACTGTAGCTCGGGGATCAGCGGCCTTTCGTCCCAGCAGAGACGGAACCTCCTGCTCTTCGCCGGAGAGGGCTACAAGGACCAGCGTTGTTGGCCCGGGATGCGCCGACCTTCCGATCGCGGCTGGGCTGTGTGTAGCGGCGATTACAGTGGTATTGGGGAGGATAGTTGCAGAATTATTGTGCTGTGCTGTGGAGCTCCGGGCTCAAGCGGCCATTACCGTCGCGAGCCAAGCTCCGCCCCCCTATTCCATTACTTTCTACTGTGGTCACATATCAGGTTGCTGCAGCATAGAAATGCCTACACGAGCCTTGATTATGAGTACACCAGACTGGGGGATCCGATCGATATTTATCACTCCCAGAAAAATCTGATGTCCTGGGGCTCGGAATCTACCTGAAACAATAAGTACAACCTATTACGAGTCCCCTCTTCCAAAATTAGGAATAATGTGCAGATTGTGCTGCTTTCTATATCAAAATCCGCATGTACTACTAAATACCAGGCAGTCCCCCTGGTTCATTTCGTTTGACCTGTCCAAACTGACCAGTGGTAACGTTGAAAATTGCAGGGGTGTGTTTTTCAATGCGCCCAGTAAATTCCCCATGTGTGCTAGACTACATGACTTGCAATTCTGATATGCGCAGTACCCAGAGATACCACACATTAGAATCCTACCGGGCAATCATAATCAGCTCCTGGGACTCATCTACAAATGTAAAATGTGTGGCTACATATTAATCAGGGGAACGTGAGCATTTTACACTTCGTTCTCTATTAACATGGGAGGGGGAAATTGGTCTAGAAAGCAAACACAGGCATTGGCACAGGGAACATTATTTGCTTAAATATTTACATAATTTGCACTGATCTATCTTTTGTTAAAAATAAGGCTAACCTGAACTTAAAGTCACTTTAATACACAAAGCTATATTCAGGTATATTAACAACGTATCTCCAATTTCGACATTGTCTTCAACCAAGATGACAGTTCAGATGGCGCCTTTTAACACCACATAACCGCTGTGTGTGCGAGCGCATAATTGTAATACCACTGTAATCTTAGAGTCACCATAATGGAATTCAAGGCACTTCTTCATGATACAGCCTATTGTTTGATAATATCACTTTGCGCTTCATTGCACAACGCACTTCAAATGTTTATGAGTCCTACACTGAACACATCTATGATGACGGTTCAGGTGCAGTGGTGGCTGGTGACTTTTCAAAGTGGTGGGGCGTAAATGTTGGGGGCAAGTTTGACTTAGTGATCAAGCATAGTGAGTAAAGGTGATGGACATTAGGGAGATTTGGGAGTGTTCTCCCTCAGAAAACAATTGAAAAAAATCAGAGGAACTACCACTCCACAAAGCTAGAATTGCCACATTTGCATCTCAGCTCTGGTCTGCACTGCACTACCATCCCTAAAATTCCCATCTGGATTGGCCCATCAGATATTCACTAGACCATCCCTCACAAACTGCCCCCTTTGGACGAACACCCTAGAATGCCCTATGGCATGTAATTTCGGGTCAGCATTGGGCATTCAACCATACAATGCCCCTCCTGTGTGTCCTCTCTGGTCTGCACTCAATCATCACTCATGTAATGCCCGTCTGGTGTGTGGCCTCCCAGGAATCCACTGGACCATCACCTTTGGAAAGCCGTCTGGTACCTCCTCTCTGGTCTGGACTCAACCATCACCCACAGAGGGCCCCCTTTTGTGCCCTCTTAGGTCGCCACTTGATCATCTCTCATTAATACCCCTCTGGTGTTCTCTCCAGTCCACAGCCCTCTGCTGTCAGAAGAGATCAGATAGAAAAGGGGTCTATTTATAGAGAACCCTGAATCCGGCAAATGCAAAAACTTATAATCTCGTTTCTCTTTTGGGGGTGGAGTGAGGTGTGTGTTTAGCTATCGAAGCAGAGCAGGCATTTTATTGTTGAATCTCCATTTATTTTGAAGCCTGGGTTTTTGACCGTGAACTATGCACATTCGAGAAAAAATAAGGAAGAAGGGTCATAACACAGTCCCTTTTCATAAGGAACGTTGTCTCTTGGAGGGAACACTAGATAGTATTACTAATAAACCCATTGTTGTGAAACAGCGGCAGCTTCACCACAATTTGAAATTCATAAAGTTGCAACGCTTCGAGCGCCTTGTGAAGGCCTTGCAGTAGAAGTTAATCATTGCTGGTCCCGGTCATGATTCCGGTAAAATTGCAGACATGCACTCCGAAGCAAAGCAAGGAAGGTTACTGGAGACGAATAATGCTAGGCCACAGCGTCTTGTTTTCATAAGCACTGGCACATAGCGATGACCTATCTCGATCAGGTTTTCACACTGGGAGTGCACAACAATGCGGTGGCGGGGGCAGGATTGGGGCATCTGCGGGTGACAGACGGGGGCATCTAGAGCTGCCGGGCACCCATCCGAGCTGTCCGTGCGGGGAGGGAGCAACTAGGATCGGTACCCGGCCACAGCCCAGCGCTACTAGGGTGCCACCCCATGCCCCCAACACGGCGGGCGCTTATCGGTCTTTCTTATACCTGGTACAACTCGAAAGCTACCTTGATTCCCTAAAAAGGTAAAACAGAACGAATCCAACCCAGGGTCCTTTTCATTTGTAAAATAACGGCAGGTAATAAAAACAGGTGTTGGCAAAGCCAATAGGCCGGGGTTTTCTATAAGTAACAGTTTTTAATCAAAGATGAGCAGTGGGCAAATGCACAGCTCACATGTTTCGTATTTTATTTTTGAGTTTTTTGATTTGTAGAGGTCTTGATCCCTTTACACTTTACAGAATAAGGAAGACAGTTCTAGAATGAAAAGAAAAGACCGGGCAAGCTCTACACACATCGACGTGGGCACTTGAGAGCTCTGAGCATGTTAGAAGGAGGCAAAGGTTTGACGAGTGGGTGGGTGAATGGATATGTGTTAATTGTAGTTTTATATTGCACATACGTAATATACAACAGGGAAACATATTTTTCACGTAGTTACTGTAAATCCAGTATTTACTATAAATAAGTAGGAATAAACAATACTCCAGTTGGTGAAAGAAAAAAAGTCTACCATTGTTTCAGCCAAGCAGTTCAAGAAATAATCAGGGCGAAAATAAAGTTCAAAGTAACATTTAACGGATGAGTAAAGGTAAGACAGTGTGCGTTTTTGTAATTACCTTTCCACTAAAGAAACTAGGCATTTTTTTCAAGCGATTAAAACGTGCACAGCCAAGTACTTTGCTGCCTCCAAAATAAAAAATACTCCTTCATGGGCTGTAAAGAGGAGTCCAGCACTTCACAGCCTCTAAACGTCACTGATTTAGATCCCAAAACCCTTAAGACTGCGGCAGCACACGAAAGAGCGGCTGGCATGAGCTGTGTACAAACTTTGGAGAGGAGTCCCTCCCTACCTTGCCGCGCAGAGAAGCCCCCACTTTGCCGTCTCCAGAGAATCCCTCACTACTCATCCTGTACAGGAGACCCATCTTGCAGCCTTTCCTGCTTTACTGTCCCTTCCCCCACACTGGCACAGATTTTTAGTTTACGTGTTTTTAAGTAATGCCCTTAATTACATCGACTACGTCCCTTTGAGAGATCCCCCAGTTTTTCCATCCCACTTAAACCCCTGGCCCTACCTGACCTCTCCTTGGCGACCTGTGTGCTGGGAGGGGGCTAAGTAGACAGGACAGTCACAGAGGGGAAAGGAAAGGAATTGTTTGCAGTTCCAGCCGGTGCTTCGCAGAGAGGGAGCGAAACCGAAGAATTTAGGAATGCCAAGGCTGCCCAGGGGGGCCACGTAGGGGACCCTCCAAAAGGGCGGCCGCCTTAGTGCCACAGGAAGGCACAGAAGTCTGCTCACTAGGCTCCCTGGGCTAGGGACCAGGGGGTCTGCTGGCCGCGTCACTTCCGGCCGTGGGAGGGGGACAGGGGTACAAAAGCCTTCCCCCGCCCACTGTACGGTCTCTTGACCGCTACCCGTCTCGCTGTTTCCCACCCTACCGCTTACCCTGCGGACGGACAAAGGGTAGTGCGGGGTGGGGAAGAATCTAACTTATTGTTTTGTGTTGCAGGAGGAGTTACAGGGCGATCCAGAGTCTGCAAGGTACAGAAGGGTACTATATTGCAGCAGCACAACAAGGGTGCTAAGCCAAGGATACCCAGGGATGTTTTAGCGGGTCCCCTGGAAGAACTACGGCGCCCCGTTAGCCCTACGGGCGGTTGTGGGTCTGAGCAACCGGGGGCTGCCTGGAACGCTCCGCCCACCGGTCGGGGGCGTGAGTAAGGAGTGGACTGGCGGTCCACTGATGGGAGAGGTGGCCTCTCCCAATAATTGGTAACCACCGGTTGGCGACGGCCACGGTGCAAGTTGGCTCATCAGACGGGCAGGCGGCATAGGGGCTGGCCTGCCCTGGGATCGCCCGTAAGATAACCCACCATGTTGGCATATTGGTTATGCAAATAAACCTGCAGCAAATTTCTCCACTAAAAAGGTGTCGTGTGGTTTATTTATGTATGTTGCTGTATGAGAACTGAGTGTTGCCGATATTGGCACTATAGCCAGGGGATTCCTTCCAGTCACTCTACCTCAAGGGGTAGTATGTGAGATGATAGAGAACGGAGGCACTGTACTAACAAAGCATCGCCTGTCAGAATATTGTGAATGTAAGTTTGTATGCATAGTATAGATCTGCTATTCTTAAGTACACATCCACGTACCTTAAAAATATATTGTGCACATATACATGTGGAGTGAAGTCCAGCATCGAGTATTGTACACCTTTACCTCTCTTCTTTGTACTGCATTTTATGTGCGCAGGGGACAGGCCTTTCTCGACTCTGGCCCCGCAGCTTTGGAATTTCCTGCCCGCCATACTCCAGCAAATTATTAATCATGGAGCTTCGCATGGGGCTCCCAACATTCCATTCATTCTGTTGTTGATAACCTTCATTTGTTTTCTTTAGTCCTAGCGCCAAGATGGCTGATAGCGCCGCGCTCACAGATCTGGGAATTCTCTTTGGCTGAGCTAATGTGATGTTAAATCATAAGAGACTGGTCGGCGAAGAGCTGCCCGCCCAATGCATCGTTTTACATTGGCTGACAGGCTTGTCTATGGACACCCCCTGGGAAGACATCTTACTTACACCCACTCACCCCTCATCTCATGTCAGATTTGCACCGAAAAGTGCCGAGAGATCCTGCAATTGGTCAAGATGCAAATCACCCCTCATCTCATGTCAGATTTGCACCGAAAAGTGCCGAGAGATCCTGCAATTGGTCAAGATGCAAAACGATGTTAAAAATAAATAAAGCGTAACGTAACATGGTTCAAAGGATTACGAAGCTGTATTAGGTCCAGTCTACCCTGTTGTAGGGCCACGCGGGCCGGGCCTGCTGCTAGATTTTTAGAATACTTGTAAAGTTAATGTAGTCAGATGCAGTCGCGGCTCGAGGGGGGTGGGGGGTGTCGCGCGGGGGTGGGGGAGTTTTAAAATAAATAAAAGAAATCCTTATCCTACCTGAACAGCAGGTCTGCCGTCCGCGCTGCCTCGGGTCCGTTGGTGCCTACAGCCCCTCTCAGCCAATCCTGGCGCTGCCAGCAGCGCCAGGATTGGCTTAGGGCACGGTTAGTACTCGCCCGCCTGCCCATTAGGAGACCGAGGTTTGAGCCTTTGCTCAACCCTCGCTCTCCTAATGGGCATGCGCAAGCCAGTGCAAACACAAGTGCGCATGACTGGGCCCGGCGCGAAAATTCGCTGCCCTTCCCCACTCATGCGCACTTGTGCTGCTGCCTGTTGCCCCTGGTCAGTCTGACAATCATGTCAGTCAACATGACGCCGGACCGCCCACCCCCTTCAGACTCTGAAGGGGGTGGGCGGTTCGACGTCATGCTGACTGACATGATTGTCAGTTCTCCCTCGGCGTCTTTGAACTTAAGTAAACTGATTCAGTTTACTGAAGTTCAAAGACGCCGAGGGAGCTGCGGGCGGGGGGGCTACGCCCCAACGCCCCAATGGACGCATCGCCTGTTCAGATGTATTTTAAAACCATGTTACCGCTACACGCTCAAACATCTTATGCAGTTTATTTATATAACAGAAAGAACACGCATAACCTAAATATTTTCAAAATAATAGTCTTTAATTAAACTAAGTATCTTCTTGAGATAATATCTTTTCACTGTTCCCCACAGGATTTATACACATGCTGAGTTACCAGTCAAAATATCACTAAATACTAACTAGTGGGAAAAAGTAAAATATTTTGGTGTAAGTATCCCAACTTTTGTTCAATAATGAAATAACCCATCTTAATTGAACCTGTAATTCATTCCCATTCATCAATGACTTTTAGACCTTTACATTGCGTGACTCTTCAAGAGGGCGCACAACCAGTCGATGCCATTATCCGGCTGACCTTATAGCAAGCATATCACCTATGTAATACACATCAGGTAGATACCAATAGATCTAATTTGGTGACTACCATTCACTTTCTATTCACATAATCACATTAATAACATTTCTTTCTTTCACAGTACCATTGATATATATAATCTTTCAAGGTTATCAAATTATTAGGCTGGGTATGGTGTTCTATCCTCACGTTTCTTGGAGCATATTTAGCTCACTCCACAACAGGTGTATGTTCTTAATATTTGACTGCATAAGTTATGTTGCTTTTTAAATATTTTCAGGGGGGTCCATCATCATCTTCATGAAATTGTACAGTCCTGAAGATGGTCTCACAGATGCACAACAATCGAGACCAAAACGTTGATGCATAACCCAACTTTCTCTTTAGTGATTGTTACACTTCATTCAGAGCCCAGCTTTTATGTGTGAAACAGGCTCCAACTGTATATTCAGAAAGTGGGCTTGAAATATTTTGACAAAAGGCATATTAACTTGGAAACGTACTGCAATGATCACTGTCAATGTATTATGAGAACGATATTTAGAACCCCTGTCATTTCAAGTTTGAATTTCTATATAACATTCACAAAAATATATACCTGCATCTTGAAATTTAATTTCCTAATATAAAACGTATTGTACAATTTTCACTTAAGTTGCGATGTCATTCGAAGACATCTTAAATGATCAATTCATTAATTTGTTGTTTGAAAAGAATATCCCTGTTGGCATCCGTACATACCTGACTTTTAGAAAGTTGGAATTTTCTTGGCCTAACCATTTGATGCCTGCAGCCTGTTCCTGGGCCTCATGACTAGGTGTAGGTGGCTGTTGGCCTTTGTGTATTCCTCCCAGACAGTATCATAATGGAGGATCTGAGTGTCAGCAGGATGGGCCATCCTTATTGATGGTGGTGGGGGGGTGGAGCTGTCACCTACCACAGTTTCACCTTAAAAGCACTCGTCCAGCTCACACCCAAAGGACATCACACTAGCCTATTGTGCCCCAGACAGACTGGGACCAGGACAGGGAGGCAGGCAATTCAAGATACTTCTGTAAGGGGAAAACTCTAGAAGCTTCTCTGACTTCAAAGGGGCTACCTGGTATAATAATAGGACCCTCATACGCACACTTCAGTACACTCCTGGATCTGTGGATACTACATGTTGGAAATTGGGTTACTGATTGAGGGGATGAAACCCTTCTCAAGCAGAAACCACAATTCTTGTCAGGGTGAAACACAAGCAAACCCCAAATGAACCTGTGCTTGACCCTCTTGTATTTCTCCAGTTTTACTGATTTTATTTTATTATTTTGGTGTCAAATAATTTGTTAAACTTTACTCTTCATTTCTAAATTGGTGTCAGACTTTTTGTGTTGTGTTTTCACTCTATTGCTGTTTGTGAGCTGCATAAATACTTTACACATTCCCTCTAAGTAAAGCCTGACTGCTTTTGTGGCAAGCTACCAGAGGGTTAAGCACATGTTAATTTGGTGACTTTTTGTGGCTCCCCTTACCAGGATAGTGGCTGTTACTTGAGAAGCACTTACACACCCCTCAACCAACAACCCAAATTCTCACCGGATGGATCTGATGTAAAATATTTTTAAGTCGATTGGAAACTCTACAGATAAAAGGTACTTGCAAAATATGTACTGCAAAGCCCCGAAAGAGCAAAGCAATAATGGCAATAATGTACACTGTAGCAATCATAAAAAAACACAGTGATGAGCACAAACTAACAAGACACTTCCATTTCTAAACTCAGATGGTCAATAAATCACTGCTTAACATGTAGGAATTTTAACACCTTCCAAGTTAGGTAATTAACAGACCACAAGTTGAGAACAAGAAAACTCAGATCAACTATTTCCAACAAGGGGCGTGGCTTGAGAGGCCAACATTGCGGATGCTCTCTAACGGAGCTCCGAGCTGAACCCCCTAAATCCAACAATTATCCTACACTACACCTGCCATCGACCGCTGTATTGAAGTCCCGGAGCCACAGGTAGCAAGACGAAGTTGCATCCATATCAGGACCAACTGAGATGTGCTAGAAAGCTACGGGCAGACTGCAGCGGCGGCTGAGAGGTGGACATCGCTTTGTGGCAGAGACCTTCGCTTCGAGGGACTCTAGCTGCACCTGAGATGTGTGCAGCACTGCGGGGGCTGCTTCCTTCTCCCCTTCCTCTTCGGTCGCCCCGCACTGCGGTCTCACAGGGAGGAAGACCTGACCGCCCCGTCATAGCTGATTTGTAGGCCCATGACATAAGGGCCACTGGAGACCACTTAGCCCGACCTCCCTCCTTGCTGCCACGCTACCGGCAACTTGGCCCTGCTAGCGGGAGGCCCTGCTAGCGGGGGACCCTCCCTACCCCCGCACTTCTGCACTTACTACGCAGATGCTCGGTCGGTCCGAGTCGGTGGTGCGCCATTTTGCCGCCGCGGAAGTGAGAGCACACGCTGATTTTGCCACGCCGTGGCGGCCAAGCCCGCAGGATTTGAGCATTGGGCCATGTTCCCTCCCACTGAGATGAGCTGGCTGCAGGAACCTGTCTGGACCCTTGCGAGTGGGGGGCAAACAGTGAGGCTGTGCACCCTGAGCCAGGAAATACACCAACAAGGAAATTACCCACACCAGGCTGAGCCTGCCACAGGAACGTAAGGACGTGAGAAGTGAACTTGATAACCGGATGTAAGCGATGCTTGTTGGCTGGTGTTGATACTGTGGTCCTGCGTGCCTACCTTCTCTTCCCCTCCTTCACTACTGATGTGATCCTTGGGCACACAGGCCTCCGCTCGCAGCTATTCTTGTTCCCTGGTGCCATAGACTATCTGGTCACTGCTATGGTTTGGGTGATTGATTTATAGTGCGCCCACCGCCAGGAGATAAGACACAACAGGCAACCATTATTAACAACTGGACTGTAATGCACTGGCCGCCTAGGGTTGCTCATGCTGCACAACGCGCAGGGAGGCTCCTGGGTGTGCAAGCGGGCCCTGCCTGCCACTGGCTCTTTTGCCGACGGCGCCAAACTGATGGCCCATGGAGCACTGCTTTGGGGATTCCTGGTTGGGAACCTTGCTGCTACCCGGTCACACTATCCCAACCAGATGTCCTGTTTGCCTGGTGCGTGCTGGCTGCCTTAAAGCCCTGGTCACTCTAGGCACATCTCTGCCGGCCTTTAACTCTTTGCTTTTCTTATGATACACTACTGCCCAACAGAATTGCTTTCTCCGAGAAGGGGGGAGGAGGTATATTAGCTTCTGGGGCTGCACGTGCTGAGTGGTCTATGGTGTGCAAGCAAGCCCCAGCCACTCCTCTTTACCTCTAGGTAGGTGTGAACTGCGCCATGGTCCTTCTACTCCACATGGATGCTCCTGCCGTGAGACTCCTGAAGGGAGTACTGCCCTGGAGATGACAATCTCGAAACCTCTAATAAATCACACAATGGGCACCGGATGACTGTGGAGGTGGGCTCCGCAGAGACAGGTTTTTTATCCCTTGCCGAGATACCATGGTGGACCCCCTGCGCTCCTTAACAGAGAGAAGTTCGTATGAGTGAGACTATGTATAGCAAACTATGGACCCCACAGGAGAGGAGAGGAGTGGGACTGCTGATGTGAGAGACCACAGGGCCTGGAGGGTGCCAGTTTGGAACCCTGACCCGGATGCCACAGCCTGTCGCTACTGAGGCTTATTGCGCCATCTTGCTTTCCTACGAGTGGTGACTACCGCGAGACAAGTCATGGCCAAAGATAAAGACGCTAAACCTCCTGGACAGGTCAAAAAGAACTGCTTCACAAAGGTGGTGGGGCTCCCATCGGAGACAGAACCGACCACCCCAACCATGCCAGATAATGCAGCCCTGTTGTTGGCAATTCAGTCCTCCCAAGAGGTCATAGATGGATGGATCGGAGAAGTCCGATCAGAAGTATCCCTCTTGCGACAAGACTTATGGAAGGTGTCGGAGAGGATCACCGCAGCAGAGGCAAGAATCTCGGAGGTGGAGGACCCAACTCATGGACTGTAAAAAGAGGTATCAGAGATTGGCGCTGCAGTAAAGGATCTAACTTGGAGGGTGGACAATGCAGAAAACCGCACCAGGAAGAACAACTTGCGATTTGTGGGCTTTCCAGACGGGATTAAAGGTCCTGACATGGGGGCCTTTCTGGGCGAATGGTTGCGGACTTCCCTTTCATTGATACAGTTCTCTTGTTCTGTTATAGAATGTGCCCACAGGGCATTAACTGATAAGGTGCCACCAGGCGCTTCACCGCGTCATGTGATGGTTGGTTTTTAAACGTTTTAGACAGAGACATGATACTGCGAAAGGTCAGACGCCTGGGAGAGGTCAGTCATGAAAACTCTAAAATTATGGTGTTCCCTGACTATTCCCGCGAGGTACAGAAACAGAGGCACACTTTCGATTCTGTCAAAGTTAAACTGAGAGCTCTCAACTGAAGTACATGCTGCTGTTTCCTGCAAAGCTCAAGGTTAAATTTGAGGGCAAAACATAATTTTTCTCTCTCCGGAGGAGGCTTGGAACTGGCTTGAGGAACTCCCGGCCCTGCGAAATACTGGAAATGGGTGACACAGTGGAGGTGCCCCTCGTCCAGAGGGGGCGTGACCTAAGACACGCTGGCATGGTAGAAGGAGAAAGAACCAGACTGATAGGCGCTGGTGCAAGGAGACTCCGGCGACGCATGGGAGAGAGAGCAGAGGTCAGGAATGTCCTCTGACACCAAGGGCGACCCACCCACACTTCACAAAAAATCAAAATCTGTTTCTGCACAAGGTAGCCAGACTCCGGACACCTCAGGTGGCAATTTATCCTCGGATACAGATGACCTGCATCCATTGGCTAAACAGATTACATTCTTGGAACAGGGACATTCAAGTGATGCCCCCTGTGAGGAATGAAAGGACGAAGGGAGAGGGACTGGAAAGCTGAATAGTTTTATGGTGCTAATGGTATAGCTTATGGGGGTGATTGGGGCCTCTATCTTGCCCACCTCGGGTTCTCAGAGGCTTCTGGGAGCTGTTAGTATTTACTTTATTGTTATTGTTTTCAAGATTTAGAAGTTCTTTTCCATTTTTTTCCTGATTCAAAGTTAACACGGAGGAGTGTGAGAGTATACACCAGTGAGCCCTTTTCCTTGTACGACAGAGTATACTTGCAGAAGACTGAATGTGAGAGTGATAGAGGCGTCTGAGTTGCAGTATAGTTCCAACATTTACAATAGAGAGTGTGAGAGACTGCTGTGTGTACGGGACGAATGAGAGAAGTGAGTGAATTGTGCATGAGTTACGTGCAGTTCTAAATAGCTTTTGTTGAATTGTTTGGGGGGGTGAGGGCTACAGACCTGTGGGTGTGGTTGCCACAATAGACACGTGGGTGTTTGCACTCGGGGGAGATGGGGTGGGAAGGTAAGAAGGGTATTGTTAGATGTTTACTGTGTTATTAGAGGTGTTTGTTTTACAGTCAAAAGAACTGAGCCATTTTAAGCAAAAAAATATCATGGCAAGGACCAGGGAATGTGGTCAGACATGCTCGGTATGCAGAGATGGCAGATAGTGGGAGACTAGATCAAGGAGAAATCTCCATATTATCATGGAACGTCAATGGGCTAGGCAATAAAGTGAAGAGAGGATTGTAACCACCTATATAAGGAGGCTTAAACCAGATGCCATCTTGCTACAGGAGTGACATCTGATGGGGTCCCAAAGTCACTTCCTAAGTAGAGGGGCTTATACCACACTGGCGCAAGCCAATTTTGCTCTGGCTCTTGGGGAGTAGCAATCCTGGTTCAAAAAACGCCCCCTTCAAAATACACAGGCAACGGGTGGACCCAGATGAGAAATTTGTGGCTGTGCGGGGTATGTGAGGTTGGCGAGATGTCACACTTATAAGCGTATATGTTGTCCCGTGGTTACAACAAGGTACCCTAGTTAATATCACAGAGATGCTACTTGACACTGATTCTTTTTTACACACACCCTAGGACTAGTAAACCTCTGGCAAAGCATCACCTGGACAGCCACAGATACTGGCTACACAACATAGATAATACAATGCGGGTGACAAGGCTGGCAGGCTGTTAGCCTGGCTGGGGCATGGAGAGCTGGAGGCGCGCTGAGTACATCCTATCATAGACGACACGGGTAAGATATATATAACACTGACGCGGAGGTTGCTCAAACGTTTGCTTGTTACTATGCAGCTTTCTACGAAGCGCATCCGCTAGCCACTGCAGCATGCATAGATACATATCTGGCAGGGATCCAGATGCCGATTCTCCCAATGGAGGACCGAATAGCATTGGAGGACATTACACTCTCAGAAGTACACAAAGCCCTCTCCCAACTCAAACCAGGCAAAGTACCCAGATCTAATGGGATACCGGCTGAATTCTTTAAGGATAATTCCCAGTTTCTCCACCGCACTTGCCGCGGCTCTATCAAACAGGAGGCAAGGTTACTGTTAGACCTCCGGAAAGCCATGATAGTGGTGTTTCATAAACCAGGGAAACCGCCCACGAATTTCAGCTCTTACCGCCCAATCTACCTGTTGACTGTGGAGACAAAAATCCTGGTGTCCATATTGGCCTCCAGCCTGGTAAAAGTTATCTCTCCCTTTATCCAACCAGTCTGGCTTCATGCCTGGGAGGTCGACCAGGTTTAACTTCTGCAGATTATACAACTGGTTCGAGACGGTCTGACATAGAAAATATCCACATGTTTTCCACACAATAGACGCTGAGAAATTATTTGATGCGGTTCATTGGCCCTTTTAATGAAGGTCCTTACCAGATTCGGTTTCGGCCCCAAATTCCAGTCCTGGATAAGCTTGCTCTACAAGGATCCAACTGCAGTAGGGCGGGTCAATGGAATTGTGTCAGAGGAATTGGGCGAGGAACCAGGCAGGGGTGCCCCTTGTCTCCCCTCCTATTTGCACTGGTCCTGGAACCCTTGGCTTGCCTGATTCAGACACACCCTAATATTAGTGGGTTCCAAGTGGGAGAAGGGTCTGGTGAGAATGAGATCTCGCTCTACACAGACGACATCCTCCTTTATATAACTCAACCCAGAGAAACCATCCCAGTAGTATTACAAGTCTTAGATGACTATGGTGCACATTCCTGGTACTCAACTAACTGGGACAAATCTAGCCTCTACCACCGAGGCACTATTCATGATCTGCACACCCTGCCTCGGAGATTGAGGGTAGAACAAGAGGGCTTAAAATATTTGGGCATTTTTGTCACCTTAGACAGAAAAAGGGATCTAGACTGTAATTCTCATAGAATTATGAGGGACTTCCAGGCAGATATCGGTAGATGGAGACACCTTCCTCTGACATTGCATGGCCGTGCCACCATGTTCAAGATGATCACTCATCCTAAGTTCCTGTATGCGCTCCAAAATAGCTATTACCCAATCCCAGATAATTATTTCGCTAGTATTAACAGAGAGCTCTGCAAATTATTATGGGATGGCGGCCACCCCAGAATAGTGCTCTCAACCCTGCAGAGAAATCCATATGATAGTGGGATTTCTCTCCCAGATATCCGAGCATACTTTTGGGCTGCCCAGACAATGGTTATCAATGATTGGGCTCACATGCCTGAAAACCACCCCACCTAATCACTCGAACACACCCAATTTGACTCAAAATCACATATACATTACTTTTACGGGGGAGGCGGAGTTGTGAAACTCTTGCCAGCAACTTAGGTAACTGTCGCTGCTTGGAATAAGACAAAGAGATACTTGGGGTGGGAATCACAATACACCCACGAGAGACTCCACTGTGGCTTGGCAAAAGATTTACAGAACTGGGTAAATTGAGAGTTTTGGTCCCTGGGACACAATAGAGATTTCTAAGTTAGGTAACCTCTTGGAGGGAGGACAGCTAATTCCATTTAGTTCCCTACAATGGGACTACCGTCTTCATGGCACACAATACTATAAGTATATGCAACTGAAACATGCATGGGATGTTGAGGGACTTGACATAACTGATATCCTTGAATATGCCCCTACGGAAGGGAGATTACTAACAGGGGGAAATCCCGAGGAAAGGCGGTCTCCTGTATCTATAAGACCATCAATAATAATATGCCCAATACATTGAAGAAACAGAGAGAAATGGGAAAGAGACATGGGCGAATTATATGATAACGGTTAGGAAGAAGCTAAGATGCACACAAGGGTAGTGGCAATCAGATCAAGGCTGCGACTAGTACAATACAAGATTCTCCACAGGGTCTACTATAATCGGGCCAGATTATATAAAATTGGAAGGGCTGAGTCACCTCACTGCCTGCGATGTAGGGAACAGAACTGCACATTGTACCATACACTATGGGAATGCCCAGTTATTACAACATATTGGAAAAACATAATAGACGAGCTGGTTAAGATCCTCTCGGCACCCATTCAGGCCGACCCTAAGTATGTCCTCCCTAGTATTCTCACAGAGGTAGATGTCCAGAGAGCCCAGCTTCTCATTTGTAACTTGGGCTTGGCAGTGGTGAAACGTACCCTGGCCAAGCACTGGGAAGCTCCTGATCCGCCTACCCTAGAGGAGAATAGAGATGGATCTCCACTTGACAGCAGAGAAAGTCGTATGTAATACTAGGGACTGCCCCAAAAAGTTTGCTAAGATCTGGAGTCCTTGGCGAACATATTACAGACTGGATATGACTACTGATGGAGTAGTGGGCTCTTAACGGAATGAGTATAAACTTGCTTCTGTACTTTGTGCATGCTTACACATTTTATTGATCACTGGAAGTTCTGAATACCACAATACCTGTACTGTAATACCCTTTGAAATTGTGATTCATTGCCGACTCATTTTGACTAACTGTTAGGACTTACAAACGGAAAATATATATATATTTTTAAACAATTTCCAACAAACACATATGTCTGTTTTGCCCATCAAAGGTTGCTCTTTTCTCTGAGAAAATTTCTGAGTACAAATGCTTGTTTGTCATCACAGATAGACTCTGAGTCTATAACAATGGGAGTGGATGGGAAAAAAAAGTTGTAGGACTAAGCAGATGGTCCGTTCATCAGAAATGGAAATTACTAGGACACCTCTCCTGCATCACATCTCTTTTGTTATGCTGACAGTGAGAACAAGATCAACTGCAGAAAAATGTTAAGTATCCATTTTGGCTAGACGATAAGTCTCTCACAAGATTTGAGTGGTGACTAAACTATTTTATGTCAAGACCGGAGGCTAACATTATTGCAACCCACTTTATTGTCACTACCAACAGCAGCCTCTTTAAAGAATTTAGAACACTACAAAATTCCAATCCCAACAAAAGGCTAGAACAACCAGCCATCTTCCTTCTTTTTGGCTGCTGCGCATAGGAATAAGTACCTTTCTTTTCTTGTGCTGTTTAAAAAGGAAGAGATTTGCTTTGTTTTGGTGGTGACTATTTGGTCATAATAAATGACGGTGTTAAGTGTGGTTAAAAATAATATGATGTTGGGGAATAGCGTTTGATAACTTTTGTGAGCGACGATCGTGCTAGGTTTGTTGGCATGGGAAAGTTGTTGTGGTGTGAATGTTTATACCGCTTTAGTGTGAATTAAAGATACAATTTTATTACAGTTTTGTGAGGCGATATGAGAGAAATTTTCTTTACTGCATCGTCGTTTTCCATTAGTGGCTCGCAGTTCAGTGAGATCTGGGCACGAGCTGATTGAAGGATGTTCCATCATGTGCTCGCTCTGGCTTTTCTGTGTTGAGAGCGGTAAGCGTGAGGGCAGCATTGCGGGCAGGCGGTTACTCAGCCTAAAAGGAACGGGTTTGCAGACAGTGGCTTGTTTTACCTTTTTTATGTGCATTTCCCCCACATGATTGGGGTTAAGTGGAGCTCCCATCCTGGTGGCTTGGAGAATTTCAGGCGTGTTTGGGAGGTGCCAGGACTTTTGCAGGAGGCTTCAAATCTTATCAGAAAATCCTGGGCACCAGGAAAATGTATAGATTGGCATGGCGGAAATGGGTTTGCTGGTGTGTGGAGAGGAATTTTGTAGAGGTGGTCAATTATTTGTTAATTAATTATTAATATTATTATTATTTATAAATTAATATTTTTATTATTATTTGTCACATTTGTTTAGGTCAGACCTGTCTTATAGGTCTATTAATGTTCATAGGTCATCAATTATTGCAGGACAAGTATTATTGGGCAGCGTTACCATTGGGCAAGATGTTTTAGTGAAGCATTTCATGCAAAGTATAAGGGTTTTAAAGCCTCTGGTTTCTAGATACAATTCTGTTTGGGATGTTATTAAGGTGCTTCATTATTTGGAGGGACTAGGAACCAAAACGGATTTGAATTTAAGAGATTTGTCACAGAAGTTGACTATTTTGCTGTGTGTTGTATCTTGACTCTAATGTTATTCTTGCCCTCTCTGTGGAACCTTGCTATGATGTCATCCTTCAGAATGTTAGGAGTCAAATCTTCACAGTTGACTGGGCTGAGCAGCATGCCGGCTTCTCCTGGTGGGGTCTATTGTACCATCTTGAATAAAACTACCTGAAACCCATCTTGCGTACCTGACTCAATCACTACAAGTTTTTGGCGACGATCCTGAAGTGAACCTGCGCCTGTCACCTCATCAAACCTCTAGCAACATTAAGGTACAGATCAACTCAAGTGAAGCTTAGGCAACTGGCATCCCTGACCCCACCAGTGACCTCTACATCGGTCGCCCACAGCAGTCTGCCGGTTGTCTGGAGAAGAGCTACTTCAAGAGCTGCCCATCCAGTCTTGGGCGTCTACTCTCCAGAGTCTACGTGTTTTGCGCTCTGCTTTCAGTGAGGGTAAGCCTGCATGACTGTTTACAGTGTCACACATTGACGTCTACTGTCTGGTGAAGAAGTGTGCATATGGATGTCTGCTTCAGCCAACCCTGGAGCCTACAAGTTGTGGCTTCAGCGCATAACAAAGTTTTGTTAACAGTGTCTACCTAGACTCATCTCTTCGTGGATTTGGGAAAGTGTTTTCCGCATCACGAAGTAATGTTAACAGTGTCTACCTAGACTCATCTCTGCGTGGATTTGTGAAAGTATTTTCTTATCAACGTGACTCCGTGTCAGCGCTGGATTTGGCAAATCTAAGGAGAGACGGCTGTTTCCTACTTGAAAAGACTTTGTCTCCCTGCCTGCCTCTGAAGAGGGCCATTAGGGTGAGAACACACGGTTTAAAATTAATTATAAAGAGTAATTTGTCTCCACTGTGAGTTTGTTAAAAAAAACTGTTGCGCTGCATTTTAAAATTCAAATACAGCTCGCGCACCTCACCTTGTCCACGGTGTTGCGCGGAGCAGCTGTAGAGCTTTCATTGACGTTTTCGTTGTCAGGCAGTCTCCAATGCTGCCTCTTGACGCTTTGCAGCAGGAGCGTGCCTGGAGCCACCCGGCGCAGCGTGATGCAGCGTGCCGCCATCTTGAGGTTGGCTTTGCTTCATGTTTTGTCTGTATCCAACCACGTCTTCGTCGGTTCCTTGATCCTCTCATCGCATTTCGAATCTGTGTGCAGCACAAGAAGGTCATCCCATGGTCAGGTCATCCCGTGATCCTTGTGATCGGATGGATCTTCTTTCAGAAGCTTATGGATGCTGTTGTAGACACCGGTGGTAAGTGGCATTAACCATTCGTCCTGTCCACGTTCCACACCTGGACATTAGGAAATTGTAACATGAAGAAATTACCCTATTATTGGAGCACCGGTGATTTTTTTTGGATTTTTTTTTAAAGAACAGTGACTTTTTTTTTTTTTTTTTGCTCTAGTGTGGCCTGAAGATGTTCAAAACTGTGGTCTTTGTTATTCTTGCCTTGTCATTCTTCAGTATTCTGTGCTCAGTGTAATGCTGCCATCTAATACCACGTTGATTGTGACGTTTTAGAAATATTATTGCTATTTACACACTTCTGCAGTGTTTGGTGGGAACGGCTGTTTCTTCCTGGAATCTTTGCCGCATTTAAAAAAAAAAAAAAATTCATATGCTGTCAATCTTTGTGGAGTCTACGCTAAGCCCATTGACTTAAACCTGATGACAGGTGGCACATTTGCATCGTGATCTGAGGACTCTGGTTTGCTTTCCTTGTACAAGTATGTCAGGGGATTTTGTTTTTCCAGCTTGTACTTGCATGTCTGGTTTACTACTTACAGCATGTGTTTTATTGCCAGGCATTGTTACAGTTCGTTCCCCTACGCAAGTGTGTTTGTTTCTTTCTAAGAGTCGGGTGAGTAGTCGCTAACCGGTGTTGTGCACTATGCAGTACAGTTTCATGGACCCTAGGTATACACCATGTAGGTACACACTATCATGGTACACGCCGTCAGGAGTCCATTGTTTGTCTTATATATTATTACGGTGTTTTCTAATACTATCTTCAAAATGTGTTGGGTTTGCATTTGTACTGTGCTCTCACTATCCCTTACACGAGGGTTGGCCCTACACGGTTTGTTTTTTTTGGTTTCCTATTTGTTTATGGACCCTAGGTATACACCATGTAGGTACACGCTATCATGGTACATGCCGGCAAGAGTCCATGCATGTTTTAAGTTTCCTTACACGGGAATCACAGAGGGTTTCAGTCCCATCTGCTCATTGTACATTCGTACACTTCTCACATGTGCACAAATTTACTCTGTCTTCCTCCTGGGAGCTATGCTAGGGTTTTTGTCTTGATCGCATTATTATATGGGTCCCTATCCATATCTGTTTTCTGATATCACTCACATTATTATATGGGTCCCTATCCATATCTGTTTTCTGACATCACTCACATTATTATATGGGTCCCTATCCATATCTGTTTCTTGACATCGCTCAACCTCTCTGCATTATTATATGGGTTCCTACCCATGTCTCTTTGGTGACTTTGCTCTATCTCTTTTTGTTTTCACGATGTCAATTTTACAAGGACTATGGTTTCTATGGGTCTTAGTCCCATCCGTTACTGCTGTAATCCGTTATCTTTTAAGGGTTTTGCTTTCGGGTTATAGTCCTCCCGAACCTCACATTTAGATATGTATTTGTTTTAATGAATTTGCTATTATTAATATACACTGTTGTCTTTACACTATATTTTGGTATTATGTATTAATGATGGTGTTTGACTTGGGTGAGGATTTTCTTATACTTTTCCTCATCTTCCTTGTTTTCTTTCTTCATTTCTGTTCTCTTGGTGATGTCTTCTCCTGGTGTCTCGTGTGGATTCTGAGTTTTGCTCTGCTTTTCTGCCATGCTTTCTCTCTCTGTGTTTTCCACATCCTGTTGTCCGGAGTTTTGTTGGTCCTTTCCTCTCCTGCCCTCTTGCATTCCTGTTCTGGCCAGTGGGTGTGTTTTGGGGCAGTCGTTCGTGCTCCCTTTTCTCCTCTTCTCTTTCCTTTGCTTTTGTGTGTAGAAGGGAGGATGGTTCTTGTGTTTTGGTTTTCCTCTCTTCTTTGCTTCTCTTATCCTTTTCTGATGCTCTCTTCTTTCTGTGGTTTCTTGTTTCTGATTTCCTCCGATTCTCCTCATCTTTGGTTCTTCTTTCTTGTCCCTCATTGTTGTTTTTTTTTATATAGATAAAGAAGGGGGATATGTTGTATCTTGACTCTAATGTTATTCTTGCCCTCTCTGTGGAACCTTGGTATGATGTCATCCTTCAGAATGTTAGGAGTCAAATCTTCACAGTTGACTGGGCTGAGCAGCATGCTGGCTGCTCCTGGTGGGGTCTATTGTACCATCTTGAATAAAACTACCTGAAACCCATCTTGCGTACCTGACTCAATCACTACACTGTGTTTGCTCTCTTTTAGGAGCGTTTCGGATGCGAGAGCTTTAGGTGTTAGTAGTAGGATTTTTAGTCCAGAAGGTGTATGTTTTTATTTGAGTTAAAGGACCAAGACAAATTTAGAAACTAACTTCTATCCTTATTTTGATGAGCATGAGTGATTGTGTGTGGCTAGTTGTATTAAGGAGTATGAGAGGAGAACTTCGCAATTAAGATTATTGCATGAGAGGCAATTGTTAGTATCTTTTAGACATCTGCATGGAGCTGTGTCTGCTCCAACTCTTGCTTGTTGGGTGAAAGAGGTGATGAAAAATGCAGGTGTGGATGTGAGTTTGTTTGGTGCGCATTCTGTGAGGGGTGCATCTGCATCGAAAGCATTTATGTTGGGGGTGCACTTCAGGATATTTTGAGGCGTGCTGACTGATCAAATGATGGAATTTTCAAGAGGTTTTATTTCAAACCTGCTGTGAATGTGGCTTCTTTTTTATTGGAGAAGCTTTAAACTTGCAATAATATTAGCCTCCGGTCTTGACATAAAATGTAGATTTTCCCCAGCTTTGATGGACAGAAAATCTGGACTTATTAAAGACACAGAGGCTAATATTATACCTCCCTTTAACCCATCCCTTTGTTTATTCTTGTTCTTTCTCATTATAGTTTGTGCGCAACTGTGAGAAGCAGAAGGAATAAGTTTGGATCTGCTGGGAGTGAGCCGTTTCGGATTACAGGAGAATTATTGTTTGGACTTTGGTCTTATGAGTTTTAAGAACTAAATGGAATGTTTACTTGATGTTAAATTTGGCGTTCGCTAAAAAAGAAGAAGATGGCTGGGGATTCTGGCCTTTTGTTAGGATTGGAAATTTGTAGTGTTCTAAACTCTTTTAAGAGGCTGTTGTAAGTAGTGACAATAAAGAGGATTACAATAATATTAGCCTCCGTGTCATCAAAGCTGGGGAAAATCTAAATTTTCCTTTATTCAGCCTGATCTACTCTGCTAAAAAAATATTGGTGGACTCAGAGGCCAAAGAAATACTTTTTTTTTTTATTTAGCCGCCTTACAAACTTAAGAGTAACAGCACACTTTAATGAGATTAGTAAAGTAGTACAGATATACATATTTAGGCAGAATGTAGTATATCGGTAAAGTAATGCAAATATAGAAGTACATTTATACAACCTTTATTCTTTATAGCAAACCTGATAAATACAGAGTGCATATGAAGATTACAACATAAATTTGGCACAGACTGAAGATATATACTGTTGCTGTAGGGAAGCAGCATCCTAAGGGGCCAGGAATATAGTAGAACAAACAGCATTGTGACATTCAGCATATGGGTAAAAGACCCAAATAGTAGATGTCAATCAAATCAGCATACTAAATCGTTTTTAGTGTCGGAATGTGAATGGTGCACAGAGTTCAGGGAAAGGCAGTTCCAGCCTCTTGGTGCACACCCTCAGAATAATTGTGTCATGATGCAGTATTTCTTACAACAAAAGGTCTCCAGAAGAAAATACCCAGTGTACCATAATGAGATGAGACCCTTGAGATGTTTAGTTTTAGCACACCTTAGAGGAGAGAGGCAATTATGCAGTATTTTATGTTTCATATGAATACTTCTAAACACAGATTCCTCACTTTAGCATATCTCCCAGGACTTAGACTGAATACAGAGGCTTTTCTAGCAGTGCTTCCGCACGCCACTACGTGGTGTCATGCTACTCTGAGCTGGCTCCATATTGCACAGGAAATAACAGAGCGCAGCCATGTGGTAGAGCCACTCCTGCACAGTGACGTTAGTTCTTTTCTGTGGTATTTTCCACAAGGTGCCAAGAAACAATGCATCCACTGAAAATGACAGGATTCAAGCCATGTCATGGCTAAAGAAATCAGCTATTGGTCACAGCTAGACGCAGCGTGTGCCTTTGGTGACTTGGCGAGTTATGTGGTAAATGCTCCCAAATGTACATAAAGGCGATTTGAGACCGGGAGGCAAAGTTGTTTGTCGCCAAACACAAGAATAACTCGAGTTTTTGCACAGACTGCACTCCAAATTGCAGGCCCGGTCTCAGTCCTGGTCATGTTGCCATTCCTGTCACTGCTCCACTTCCCGCTGAAAGTCCTACTGTACGTTGAGTCCCAAGCGCAAGCATAAAAAAGTACCACAAAGCATCCAAGCACCTCTTTGTTCTCTGCCAGCTTGGCACTGCAATCCGTCAAAGTATTCGGTTTGTTGGGCGGGCACACACATGCCCTATGGGACATAGCCAGAAGGTTCTCGCCGGCAGTCCCAGAGGATCTTAGGGTCTCTTTGACTTAGGCAATACATGATGGGCAGGACATGCCCAAGTATGTTATCCATGCTGGTTTGGATACCACAGACTGCATTGACAGGGAAGTCAGTACCAATATTGCCCTCAGCAAACCTGCCTCAAAAGTGGTCCACCTGATTCTCCAGTGACAGGCTTTACTAATGTACTTGTTCTGTGATGTGTCTTACCTCTTTGGAGAGAAGGCGGCCACCGCTTCGGAACATTTTAAAGACAGCAGAGATACAGCGTGCTCTCTGGAGCTATTCACAGCTGCCAAAAAATGTCCATACCAACTCTGGAAATTTAGGACTATTCCAGAGGGCTGGTTAAAGACAGAGACAACATTCCAGGCCGATAATGAAGCCAACAGCCCAGTCCTGTCAGGACCATACAGAGATCTGGCAGGCACTGCACAGGCCAGCAGGCCTCCAACTTCTCTTGCCTACTACAATGACCAATAAACCTCTTTTGTTTGACCTCAGCAATGCATGCCCAACCACAGGGAAACTGGATACAGCACTTCCTCCCAGGTTGGTGATCCATCACATCTAACAGATGGGTCTTGCAAATTATTCTAAAGGACTACACCCTATATTTTCTCTCCTCCCCACTCAAAATTCCTCTCACGCCTGAACAAATTTCAGCAGATTATCTGTCCATCCTGCTACTAGAGGTACACTGGTTGCTCTACAAAGGGGCCATAGAGAGGGTACTGAACTCAGAGAAAGATGGGGCTGTTAAGTCTAAAAAAGGAAAGGGCCTCAGACCTTTCTTAGACCTTCAATGGCTTCCTGCAGAAGGACAAATTAAAAAAACTCATATTGGCTCGGATTCTATCTGATCTGGACCCAGTAGCCTGGATGGTGTCTTCGAACTTGCCAGATGTGTATTTTCATATATCTGTCCTGAACTCCCACAGGTGTTATCCTAGGTTCAAGGTGGGGCATCAGCATTTTCAGTTTTCTGTGCTCCCCTTCAGCCTTACCAGTTGTAGGAAAGTGCCCCTTTTTGCATGGTTACCCCTCACTTTTTGCCTGACACATCATGCACTTTGACTTGGTGTGCCCTGGGTCCCTGCCAATCAGGTTCCCAGGACCTGTGTTCTTTCCCAAAGCTGTACCTCTGTACCCACAATTGGCACATCTCTGGCCACAGGTAAGCCTCTTGTAAAAGGTACCATGAGTACCAAGGGCACTGAGACCAGGGAAGGCCTTTAAGTGCTGCAGCACCTATTGTGCCACCCTTACATTTCCTGTACCTTAACACCCACACACTGCCAATGCAGGTTGCATGTTTTGGTGCAGGAAAAAGTGGAGAGTCGACATGGCACACTTCTCTGTGCCTGCAACCCACTGCCTGAGGCCTAGGAAAGTCACCCCTCTAGCAGGGAGCCCCAGCCCCCAGGTGAGGGTACAGTGGCATGAGCCCTGAACCCCTACTGTGTCTAAGTCCATTCTTAGACATTGTAAGTGTAGTAAAGCCATAAAGCGTATATGGTGTGAGAGTTGGTCAATACAAACTTCACAGCTCCATAGTGACTTTACTAAAACCTGGGAAGTTTGGTAGCAAACTTCTCAGCACATTAAACCCACACTGATGCCGGTGTGGGATTTAATGAAAAATGCGCTCAGAGGGCATCTTAGAGATACCCCCTGAAAAACGATCAGCCCTGGTGTGGTTCCTGAATGGCTGCCTGCCATTTGCCACCGCCAGACAGGTTACTGGACCCCTGGGTAGAGAGCCTCCGCTCTCTGGCCCAGAAACAAAGCCCATCCTGGGCAGAGGTGTCATGCCTCCTCCCCCAGGATGGGCTGGGTCCACGAAAGAGGAAGCTTCAAAGACCTGCCACCTTTGTAAGCTGTCCCTGCCTTTTGTTGCCCCCAGCAACTGGCTCCCACCAGTTGTGACCCCCATTTTGGGCGGGAGAATCGGTGGGAAAACCGAGCTAGGAGGAGAGGTGTGCCCACATTTGCCAAACCCGAGGCGAGGTCATGCACACATCTCAGTCCCCTCCATCTTGGAGATGAGGGGACCCAACCAATTAGGAAGAGGCTCATGAGCCCCTCCCACTGGAGGGTGGCATAATAGGGGGTGTACCTACCCCAAGGAAGGGACCCATTGGGCCCGACCTGCAAACCCCTTTAACGCCCTTAAATTTAGTATTTTGGGGCGACTCTGAACCTTGCCTCCTCAGATTCGATGAAGAAAGAAGGACCGAAGTGCTGTTGTTAAAAATAGGGGTCTCTAGTTGGCTGGTTGTTACCCTGCCCAAGTAGGGACCCTTTTTCCTAGGCAGGATAAAGGGATACACTACTGAAATACCCCCTGCTCACACCCTTCGTAGCTTGGCACGAGCAGTCAGGCTTATCTCAGAGACAGTGTGTAAAGCATTTGCACATAACATACAGTAATACAGTGAAAACACACCAAAAGGACATCACACCAGTTTAGAAAAATATCCAATATTTATCTGTGTAAAACAAGACCAAAATGATAAAAATTCCAAAAACAATAATCAAAATATGCACTTTGCAAGAATAACCTTAAAAATGCAGTTCCTTGAAGTCTGTAGCTCTGTCAGTGGCTACCGCGGTGCTGAAAACAACCAAATCCAACAGTTTCGGTTGGCCGTGCCGGTGCGGACTGGCATTGGTGTCAGAAGACTTGTAAACAGTACCTTTTGTTCCGGCCAACCGCGGTGGTGTGAGGCGGCGGTCGTCGAGGCTGCGGTGTGAAGAGGAGCGGTGCAGCGTGCGGTGCCCTTAGGTCACGGTGCAGGCAGAGGCTCGTGGTGGTCGTCCAGCAGCATCGGTGAGACGAGGGCTGCGGTGCAAAGCGGGGTGGGGCGGTGTTCATCGCGGTGCTGACGGTCACAGTACAAGCTGCAGCGTCCGTCAAAGATCGGCTGTCGATGGGGCTGGGGTCGGTGGGCCGACACAGTTGATTGTGTATCCGGAATACTTGCGGAATAGGTAAAATATATGCAGCATCCTAAGGATCGTGACCCTCGGGTTCGCAATGTACACGAGGATATCGTCTGCGTAGAGGGAAATTTTATCTTCCCACTCTGGCGACCACCGTAGTGTTGTATTCCGCTTTAAGTGTCCGTATATAGGTTTTCCTGATAAATGTCCTTATATAAGCACAATTCGCATTGCCCTTACATAGGCATAAGATCCCAGTCCTTATTTAGGCATTAGCCATGCTATCCAAATACAGGCATGGTCACCTACATCTGTCCACCCCAACGTCAACGAGTTCTTAGAAACCAGACCCTTAAGCTCTTGGAAGTTCCCCTAGCACAGGATTATTGATTTCTCCAAGATCTCATTTATTATGCATGAACCGCTATTCCTTAAGGGTTCATTCCTGACGTCTTCCTCTGCCCGACTTTACGTCAATGCTAACATTCCAAGGCACCTACCGGGTATAAATATACCTTCCCTTGCCCAAGCAAGTAGGAGGAGACCTCGACTTTAGAGGAGCCCGTGTCCCGGCCTGACGCACTGACAAGAGACGCTGTCATCCCTGCTCGCAGAGAATCCAGCTTCCAGTGTTATGACTCCCTTCGCGGGGTGTTAGAGTTCGAGACCCGGAAAGAGATTCCCACCTCTCTCATTCTCAAGGTATGGAGCTGACTAGAACCTAGAGGGACTCTTGGCATACCAGACTTGGCATACTATAGCATACCATACTATAGAATACATCACCTACTTCTTACCTTGCATTACACTTAGGTTAGGTACACTGGGGTAGAACTAGTTAGAGAAGCATCTTATGAGTACTCGCATTTTTAGCTTATGTTATTTATGTATATGAATATATGTGTCATAGCTAAAAGATAATGCTAGCGCAGTATTATTTCTTTCTACTGCTTACGCTGTACATAATATATCTCGCATACTGTCTTATGATTGTAACAGCTCATATCTCTTACACAAGAAACAAGACTGTTCAATAAATCCTTTTATTGAAACGCCCGTCTATTCTTTCTGTGTAACTCTGAAGAAACTAAGCATGCACGATTAGCTGAGTGAAACTGTTATCTGTTGTTTCCACGATTCTGAGAGCGTTCCGATTCTAAAGGGAAACAAAGTTGTCATGTTTATGCGGTTGCCAGAAACTACTCCCTTCTTGTTTATAAGGAGTTTCTAGTGGCCTCTGAGTTAGCTGGCACAAAGTAATTAAGTTTAATATACTCGATAGGGGCATACTGACCTCAGTCTTATGCCAAACCTATAGGGTATATTATTACAATGCGCAGAGCCTATTAGGGAAATAGGAACTACACTACATGGCGCCCAACGTTTGGAAAGGCACTAATTTAACGCGATACTGAGTAACTCAGTCGTGCTTTTCTCAGAGACCCCTACTCACATACTCCATAAGACGTCTGGAGTGGGTAGGGTTAAGTATCCGCCAAAGCTGAATAGGACAAAAATCCTATATATTAGCTGTATGGTTTGTTCAACGTTGAAGGATACAGTGTTCCAAAATATTGTGCACCTTATCTTTGTTTCCTTGAAACTTGTTCTAAATTTAGAAAGAAAAAAAAAAAAATCCCTGAACGCGGATACTAACACCGAGAACGGTACAGCTGCGGCTGATCCAGTCGTAACAGCTTTTAATTTTACAGGTTTAAATGAAACCGATGAGGGTGTTATAAACATCCCTCCAAACTTAAGGAGAGCCATCACTCTAAAACTTATAAAACACGGCCTAACACCAAGAGGTGGTAGAGCAGTTTTCGTGATAAAGGCACACGAATCCTTTCAGACAGAGGTATTCTATTCATGGATTGTATTCCCAGAATCAAATCCAATAACAAAAGTATTTCACTTCTTTAAAGAAAATGAACCACCAGAGGAATATATTCCTTTCGATGATATTGAAATTCCACTAACTTACCAGGAGCATAATCTCTGGTTTAAAGGCGCCCTAAAACATCACAAAAACATTACCAGGCTCGGTCCACTAGGTAGACCAGGAGCAACATGGCCGATTCTAGCCGGCTACACACCACATCCTGACATTGAAGAGATGTCAGACGAGGAATTACTTACTCAACTACAAGAGTTAATAAAAATTTATAGACAATTAGTCCAATATGTCATGCGAACTTTCACAGTCCAACCACCTATAACAATTCCAACTCAAACCCCTCAACAGGGGAATACACTAAAAATTACTCCACAGACTTTACATGCAGTCATGGGTAAAATGCCCACAAAACGTGAACAAATTCCATTCTGGATAGCTCAAAAAATTACTCAAATCGAAGCAGTATTTCCTAATACTAGCCCTTATGAGAAACACAGAATCCTAACAATTTGTTTACCAATGGGGATCACACCACAACTGGAAGACTGCACCACTTGGGGCACAGTCTTTACTGCCATCTATACTAAAACACATGGTGTTCCGTCAATTGCAGTAATACCAGATGTCCTGAAACAAATTCAAAACGAATACGGGGCAGAACCTGCTCTGAATTTAGGTATGAAATTACTGAAAAACTTCTACCAGGTCTCAACAATAATATTATCTAATATTAAAGGTGAGGCAGCATCAGTGGCGATCCGCCAACAGCTTAAGGGAATTTGATGTAACAGAACATCAACATGAACTACCCAGAATAATAGGAAAATCTTAGGCAGAATTAGGCAGAGATAGTTTGGGTGGAAAACCTTTGAAGCCAAAACTATCTGAAAGTCCTGAGAAGGACTCTATTAAACAAAATCCTACCTCTTCTAAAAAGAAGTGGGAAACTAATAAACAAAATTCAAACGAGACACGTTCTCAATCCGGAGGTAGGTCTCCTCAAAAGGAGCCCTCTGAAAGGAGTTATAACCTCAGAAATAGGGATAATTTAAGAAAACCTGACAGGTATCAAGATACTGATACACGTTCCTCTCGTACCTTTCAAATATTGTCACAGACATCAGAAAGAAGAGGACGGTCAGATCACAAAGAAGAACGCGCAAAATACAAAGACGATAAACACGTTCAGAAAAATAAATCAAAACCTCAATTCACAAAAAAGAAGGTAGCAGGTCTGAAGATCAGACATGCCGAGAATACTGAGAACACAGCTCAAGAACGGAGAATGGGCTCAGACAATGCTGGACAGTGCAGCAGAAGTAACAATAGCTCGCCAGAACCTGAAGGAACTTCTGGAGATAGTGGACTTGAATGAGTACATCACAGTAGGGACTGTAGACACCAGGGTTAGTACTCCACAAAAGTTATATGAAATAACACTTCGAATGGAGGGAGACATACCAAGAAAAGTGAAAGCACTCTTTTGGGAGAAACTTTCAAGGGGTTAGGATATACTTCTAGCAGAAAAGGACTGGCCACCAAACTTTGTCAGGGAGTGCCCACATGGTGAGTACATCATTATGCCAGCCTTCTCCAACCATATTCCAATTCACCTAAAATATACTTATGCCAGGAAATGGGCAGTTTCCCGGGCCCCAGCATTATACAAAAATCATGTAGGATGGGATGAGGACTCACCTCACAACAAAATACAGCTAAAAAATGAACCTACTGCACAAAGGCAGTACCCAATAAAGCAAGAAGCTAAAAAACAGGTCAGGGAGATCTTAGATCAACTTGAATACCAAGGGGTGATTGAAACATGCACCTCCTCAATGAACAATCCTTTGTTTCCTGTATCCAAACGAGACAATACATATCGTCTAGTTTTGGATTACAGACACTTGAACACTTGTTCCAAAACATTTGCAGTGCAAAATGCACATAGTACAGCATTAATGAATAACATTGTGCGTAAAAAATATAAAACCACATTGGACATTTCAAATGGTTTCTTTTGTCAGAAGATAGCACCTGAAAGCAGGTACTTAACAGCTTTCTCAATAATGGGGACCCATCGTCAATTTTGTAGACTTCCACAAGGGTTTAAGAACAGCCCGGGGTTATTCTCAGCAAGGGTAACCGAATTACTACAAACTTATGATGACGATGTATTGTCATATGTCGATGACATCTATCTGACAGACGATGACCTAGATAGGCACTTGAATAGGGTGAGTACCATTATATTGGGCTTCGCCTCTGAAGGCTATAAATTCAACTTTAAAAAATCCAGAATTGCCCATTTCAATGTCCTTTTCCTAGGATATGAGCTTTCAAGTGAAGGCAAGAGCCTGGCAGCTAACTTTTTAGAAAAGTGCGCGCTGCTCCAACCTCCAAAAACGCTGAAAAATTTACAATCCATCTTGGGTTTCCTAAATTTTGGAAGAACTTACATTCTAAATTACGCAGAAAGGGTTAAAACTCTCTACGAATTAATCAAACCTGATTTTTCAACAAAACATTGGACACAAGAACACACAGAAATCCTGCGTTCACTCCAAGCAAACATGTTAGCAACAAATCACTTACAAACACGCGTAAATAAACGCAATTTAGTGATCAGAATAATTTTGGGTCAATGCGGATTCACCTATTTAATGAGGGTGAAAAAGTACCAATAGCATACATATCACATTTGTATACACAAGCAGAAATGCGCTTCACTTCAACAGAAAAAATACTGACAGCAGTTCAAACCGCTGTAGCAAAGAAGGAGCTCTAGCTCAAGGGAAACGCATTATTGTCGTGACTCCAGTACCAGCCTTAGAGGCGGTCACAAAAGCGAGCATTCCAAATGCAAAAGTTTTACATCCTAGATGGATACAATGGGTTAATTCTCTTGCTGCAATAGATGTTGAATATGTTTTTGATCCTGATTTAAAAACACAAGCGTTCCTGCAATATGAACATGAATGTCCTCTGCCCACTGAAATTCTGCCTCTCGATCACTACGAATTTATAATTTATACTGATGGATCAGCACAACCCGCTACAGGCAGTAAGCAAGCTTACAGTGCAGCGTGCGCAATCGTTAAAGGTCGCATGCGCGATGGTAACTTCAGACCAATGATCACTCAAACTCAATCTCTAGGAGATTGTACAGCTCAGCGAGCTGAACTACAAGCATTCAAACTGGCACTTGAAAATACAGATCGCGAATTCCCCACACTTCTAGTGTGCGATTCCTTTTACTGTGTTCAGTCATATAATGAATATATACAGAATTGGCTTCAAAACGGATTCAAAGATGCAAAAGGTGGCACAATAAAGAATAAAACGCTTTGGGAACAAGTAGTTCAGTTGAGAAACGAACTACCAAATGCTCACGTGATACACACGATGAGTCATCAACGTGATGGCGTTCACATTACAGGGAATTCATTGGCTGATGAAGCCGCAAAGGGGGCTGTTCAGACGGCTTCCATAGCTGCGATCACTCGTTCAAAAACGAGAATAGACAGTGAGATATTGTTGGCTGTCAATGCTTCAAGCAAAGGCAGTGGTGCAGCGTTACCAAAGAAATTTCCACTCAAGTACTCTTATGTAATTGATGCGAACAACGTTCCTTTTGCTCGAATCCCTGGAGTGGGGGATAGGATCATTCCAAACATGGAACGTAGATTAGGACTGATCCTAGCAGCACATGAAGGGATAGCCTCTGCCCATGCAGGTATTTCTGCAACAGTATCTTTACTAAAACAAAGATATTGGTGGCCTGGCATTAGGAAACAGACCAAAAACTATGTTTTGGAATGTGAAATATGCCAACAGATGAAAGTCTCCACAGTGAAACGTCCTGCGCAGACACCCCTGTTGATTTCAGACAAACCATTAGCTTGTGTTTACCTGGACCACTGCGGTCCCCTGCAAAGGGACGGTAACTATAAATATATAATGATCGCACTGAATTCGTGCTCAAGGTTCCTATGGATGTGGCCTCAGCGCTCGGCTGACGCTCGAACTGTTATAAAAGATTTGCGAGTCTTTATCGGCACATACGCAATTGGCACACTACATTCTGACCAGGGTCCTGCGTTTAGCTCTCGGGCTTACAAAGAAGCCATGGCCAGTTTGGGTGTAGCATTGCGGTACTCCTCTCCGTTTCATCCTGAGGGAAATTCTGTTGTGGAAAGGAAAAACCGGGACATAAAGCAGTCTATAACAGCTAGAGTATTAGGTTCGGGTGATGGGTGGGTCAAACATCTTTATGGGGTCCAACGCACATTAAATAATTTGCCAAGAAGTTCTCTAGGGGGTCACTCCATATGAGGTCCTATTTGGGACAAGAATGTGGGTTCCTGATCTCGAATGTAAAGGCACAGTGGTGGAAAATAAACCTTTTGATATCAAAGATCGTTTGGCTGTTTTACAGGATCTAAATGAACTAAGATCGAAACAAAGCAACGTGTTCCTGAAGCCAACCACCACTGGGGAAAAACCGGCAGTCCCAGCAAGGCCTGTCTGGATCCCAAAAGTTGGGGATCTAGTCAGAGAGAAGATTGCGGACAAGAAGGAATTTGGACCTTCTTACAGACAACCAGTAACTGTCCTAGCCGTCCACGGAACAAGAACAGTACTTCTGCCGCCCCTTGCTGGAAAAAAGGAGAAAAGATTAGTGTCAATCGACCTCATCAAACCACACTATGTGGCCAATACTAAATAGTAGGCCTCGTGGACTCCAACCTAGTAGCAGACGCACTCCTCTCGCTACTATCCAAGAGGTTCAGACTGAAAGACTCATAACCATCGAGAATTCAGCAGTAAGAGATGAAGGACTAAGCAACAATGCTATGGAACTCATCCCTCTTGAAACTCAAGTAACAGTTCGTCCAGATACACCTGTCTACACCAACGTAACATGTGATTAACTGGTTCCAGCGATTTCAACAAATCCTGATGCAATTACAACAATTGACCGAACTGCTTCTGACTATTTCATTTACTTTGATACGTTTTCTGAGGATCCAAGTGAGCCTGAAACGACGCCAGCCCTACAAACTTTCAAACAACAAGTACAAGACCTTTTTCATTTTCTGAAAGAGACTAATCTGGTTTCACCATGGATTGAACTATGGATTATTTCTGGAATATTTTTCTTTCTGTTTTGGCTAGCTTTGGTTATGACTCTTAGAGTGCTTATAAATGGCAGTTACATTCGTATGGACACTGAAAGTAAAAATGTGAACTTACTTTTAAAACCACACAAATCTTCCCATCGTGAAGCAAGAGACTTGTCAGCAGTGAACATCACAGCCGTTCCTATACAGGATGGTATAGTTTGGGACAAAACCGATTTCGACATATTCGGCCCGACAGAACTTTTGAAGATTCCACATTTATTTAAAATTTCATTAAGTGACTTTATTACCTCCAGTACCTATTCTGATGATTGGGACTTTGAGACTGTTAATAACGATGTCTGATCTAGAAAGGTCTGCTGTGTTCTCTAACAATGAATACTTAGAGGGCTCATCAGACTACGAACAGCTTTATTGTTACAACCACTATGGTCATCATTTCTTGCATAAATCTGCAACACCTAGAAATGTTTTTATGTTTAACCAATGGGAACATTGTCCTACTCCACCAAAGGGTAGTTCAAAAACGTTTGCAAATAAGTTTCCATATTTTTCAGGGTACAATACCTCTGATCCAGAAACATTTTACTATAAGAATGTAAACAAAACAGGACAGAAAATTATGTTAACTAATTAAAACAGATTTATTCTGCAGCCTTTATTACCCAACTGTCTAGACAAGGATTTGACTTTTGGAAAGACACAATCGACACAAAATCTGTCTGGGGTTCTAAAGATTGGCAAGTGCAGGGGATAGACGCATTGTTTGGAGCCTGTATCATCCCACAGCAAATAATGTTTTTGAATGACACTGTGCAACAAACGTCTTGCCTTGGTTTAGCCAAGATCAAAGACATGAACACACCTTCTGTACCAACACCTGCAAGTAATAGCACTACACAGGGAGCGGTCACAGTAGACACAATACTACAAAACAACAGATCAGATCCTGATTGGGAAAAATGGTTGCTCTGGCTCACAGACACAAACATCTGTCAAGAAAGATTCCTGAATAGAATGCAGGGCTTTACTATCCATAGGCCAGACCCACGTTATGTTCAACGACAACATCCGGGGGTAGTAACAACATACAGTGTAGGAAAAATGTGCCTCGACTGGTTACAAAAATCTACACTCGAGGATGTGAAACAACACTTATCTTTACTTAAAGAAGACGCAGACCTTAGGGATTTCTTGCCAGGACCAAGAAAACCGCGTCAAAAACATTTCATATATGCCGGCATTTATGCTGCTTATAATGAAATATGGAAGGTTTCACAGGCAGAGGCCGCAGAAAGAATACGTGAGCTTGATCGTATTAACTTAGAGAAATCTCTCACTGTGGTCGACAATGGGTTAACAACTTTGTCATCCAGAATTTATTCACTGGACAACATTGTATCCTCTGCTATTGACAAACTGGAACAAGATTTAGCCATGTTACAACAAGGCCAATCTCAGTTACGTTCTATTATGTTATTAGGCTGGACGCTGCAATCCTTGCGTGCAGGCTATGTGCCTTGGAGTTTTATCAACACGTCGTCTCTGTTTTCAGAATACAATCTCACGGATAAACAGGTCGAACTGGCACAAAGGGGAGCAAAGTATACAGTGCTGAGCATTGAAAAACTGGAAAAATTACCATTTACGGTAGCAGAAAAACCAGCTACAGAATGGCTTATCCATGGCAAAATAACTCTGCCTGTCACTACTTTTCATTTTCAGTATTGCCTCAAACAAATGCAAGCAGGCAAATATGAAAGGTTGGGTAAAGAATACATTAGGACATCCTGGGATTTACCTTACGAATACAGATGTTGGAGTGGGGATCGTGAAGTGTTTCTAAGCGGTACACACTGTGAAAATGCACTGAGCGGATCTCTCATATGTCAGGACATTTCTTTACACGGGGCTTGTAATGGTTCTGTGGCAAACTTGTCCTGCCACCTGCAGGGTACACCAGCTGCTGTGATTAATCCAACGTTTGGCCAACTTTCTAACGGGAGTTACCTCATGTTGAATGATCGGAGTTGCTGTGGCATGTTGCCAGGAATCCCATATCTGGTAACGGTTGGCTCCAGGGTTACTTGTTGTATGCAAGTATTGTTCCCCCAAATAGACACAGTCAGGGAGTAGCCTCTATGGCCTTCATTGAATGTTTCTTTTATACGTTTTGATACTTTAAGCAGAATGAAAGCCATGCTTTTACAACAAAACGTGCCTTTGACCTCGGCCAAAGAAATCTATGATCTACAAATTGCAAGGACTTCGGCTGAGATACAGGCTCTAATTCGTACAAACTGCCCTATACATTTCGTAGAAATGATGGGACGTATCTTAAACATGTCTGATACGAGTGGGATTGTACATGTATTTAAGACCATCTGTTCAGGACTGTTAACACCTTTTCAGGCAGCCCTCGGAATCATTCCAAACTTCGCACATTCGGTGTTTGGTGGTGTGCCATTAATTCTAGCACTCGTTGCAGGAATTTTGTTTTTATTCCTACTACTACGCTATGGCAAGCCTATCAACCGGCGTCACTCCCAGCAATTTGGAGAAAGCTCTCCTAGAACGGAAGTGCCGTGAGCGCAAAGTGCAACTTTTGGGCATACCTCGTCTACGGGAACTTAATACAACATGGTTTCTGTCATTTAGACCACTCTGGCAAGATTGCATCTTACCTGTTCTACGCTGCCTGCTTTGCGGTGAAGAATGCGTGCTAGACATCTGTCTAACACTCCCATCAGTCATGCCAATGGATATCAATACTCTGCTGGATCCGATAACGGCCCATGCTCTGTGTTGTCCCCAGAAGCTACCAATCCTGATGACGGCATTCGTTGAGATCTCACAGACGCTTCCTGCTGCTGCTGAGGTACGAGATGGATCAACAGGCACACAGGTAACAACGGACGCGAACATTGCTGCAGCATCCTATGCTGAAGGCGATGCTTCGCATCTCTGTGCAGTTAACCTTCTAAACGAGGTGTTCCAACGGTCACCGACATCGGTAGACGATCTTTAGTCTACAGGAATAGATGATTTCATGTTTACACCAGACCCATACACTGACTTTGATTCGGCTCACAGTGTACCGGGGAAGCAATGAATTTGGCCTCCATATTTTCAAAACAGAACAAAACTTGGAACTCTTCCTAAAAATTTAATTTTTTTTTCATTTGAAAATACATGGCAATTCAATCTGCTTACAGTAGAACTATTCATATAGAACGGACTTCTTTGAATACTTCCAGGGACACATTGTCACCTTATTTACCACACTTTCATTTAGTACCATGATATGAAATGGCTTTGATTTTTTGAGTACTTGTCAACCATTTCGTCATATGTATATATTTCTGTTTTATCATTCATGTTGCATTTATTTCCAATATATGCTTAGAATGAAAAAATGTACAGTACCTATTGCATTACATGTTTAGCAACCGTTTTTTTAAAACTTCTTTTAGTATGCTTTTAGAAATGTTTTTAGCAACATGTGGTACTCAGTTTAATGTTTAGCATTTAATGTTTAAGCAATTAGTATTATCGTTCATTCGAAAGTGGAGTGGGTGTTGTATTCCGCTTTAAGTGTCCGTATATAGGTTTTCCTGATACATGTCCTTATAGGCACAATTCGCATTGCCCTTATATAGGCATAAGATCCCAGTCCTTATTTAGGCATTAGCCATGCTATCCAAATACAGGCATGGTCACCTACATCCGTCCACCCCAACGTCACAACGAGTTCTTAGAAACCAGACCCTTAAGCTCTTGGGAGTTCCCCTAGCACAGGATTATTGATTTCTCCAAGAACTCATTTATTATGCATGAACCGCTATTCCTTAAGGGTTCATTCCTGACATCTTCCTCTGCCCGACTTTACGTCAATGCTAACATTCCAAGGCACCTACCGGGTATAAATATACCTTCCCTTGCCCAAGCAAGTAGGAGGAGACCTCGACTTTAGAGGAGCCCATGTCCCGGCCTGCCGCACTGACAAGAGACGCTGTCATCCCTGCTCGCAGAGAATCCAGCTTCCAGTGTTCTGACTCCCTTCGCTGGGTGTTAGAGTTCGAGACCCGGAAAGAGATTCCCACCTCTCTCATTCTCAAGGTATGGAGCTGACTAGAACCTAGAGGGACTCTTGGCATACCAGACTTGGCATACCAGACTTGGCATACCATAGAATACCATACTATAGAATACATCACCTACTTCTTACCTTGCACTACACTTAGGTTAGGTACACTGGGGTAGAACTAGTTAGAGAAGCATCTTATGAGTACACGCATTTTTAGCTTATGTTATTTATGTATATGAATATATGTGTCATAGCTAAAAGATAATGCTAGCGCAGTATTATTTCTTTCTACTGCTTACGCTGTACATAATATATCTTGCATACTGTCTTATGATTGTAACAGCTCATATCTCTTACACGAGAAACAAGACTGTTCAATAAATCCTTTTATTAAAACGCCCGTCTATTCTTTCTGTGTAACTCTGAAGAAACTAAGCATGCACGATTAGCTGAGTGAAACTGTTATCTGTTGTTTCCACGATTCTGAGAGCGTTCCGATTCTAAAGGGAAACAAAGTTGTCATGTTTATGCGGTTGCCAGAAACTACTCCCTTCTTGTTTACAAGGAGTTTCTAGAGTTAGAGTTAGCTGGCACAAAGTAATTAAGTTTAATATACTCGATAGGGTCGTCTTTGGAATCACCGCGATGCTCGCTTTTCGTTGATCCCTAGGAAGGATCCCATTGTTATAGCTTTCGTTAAACATATCGTGCAATAGGGGAAGCACTTTAGTAGTCGTTATTTTGTATAATTCAATTGGCAGACCATTTGGACTGCTAGCTTTACCTCATCTAAGATCTCTGATTGCCTTAGCTATCTCAGACTCTGTCAAGTCCTGATCCAAGAGATCCCTATTTTCCACTCTAAGGCGCAGCAATTGGAGCGTAGCCAGTAGTTCCCACGATTCAATGACCGTAGTGGCGGAGCCGGAAGCATAAAGGTGCTCATAATAGTCCGCAAACGCGTCTACAATTTGGCCCGCTCCACCGAACTATGGTTCCATCTCCTCTCCTCACCTCTTGTACCCATATGGAGGCCTCTGATTTTTTATCTAGCCATGCTAGCAGCTTGCCCGCTCTGTCCCTCACCTCATAGAGGTTTTGCTGCATCGCCCGATATCTGGCTTTTGCTGCCTCTTCGGCTATCGCCTTGAACTCTGACTTTTAGTGCCAGACGGTGTCTCTTCCCAGCCTCATTGTTGGTAATCAGGAGAGCCTCCAGAGCCTGGATGTCTCGTTCTATCGTGTCGAACTGTGAGTGTTCGCGTTTTTTTCACCCGCCATTAAAGAGATGCCCTGATCACTGCTCTATATGCCTTCCAGAGGGCGCAGGCTAAGTTTACTGTTCCTTTATTTTCGGCAATATATTGATCCGTTGCTTCTTGGATCCTAGACCTAATAAGAGGGATTTGAAAGTACCAGGGATTTATCCTACCCAGTCGTGCTTGTCGTGGTTCTACGATTTCATAATGGACGCAGGCTGGAGAGTGGTCTGAGATCCCACGAGCTAAATGATAAGCCTCTTGAAAACGGGGTGCATGTTGGGCCACAGTGAAGAAATAATCAATAAGTGACAAACTACCATACGCCCCCAAGAGATATGTGTTTTGCCATAAGTTGGGGTTGAGACCTCTCCAAATGTCTTGTAAACCCATGGCAGACAGGAAGTTGCTCAGTGCTGTGCCCGCCTGATCTTGTGGTCGCGGCAGTAAACGGTCAAGCGTAGGGGACAAGACCACGTTACAGTCACCCCAATCACCACCTCACCCTTTGGGAGATTCAGGAGGAGAGCCCCTAGTTCCGGCAAAACCAGGGATTGTTGTCTGGGGGGGATGTACATCGATATTATATTGAAGGAGCGACACTCCCAACCACCAGACACCGCCACAGTCATCCCTGCGGGTCATGTGTAACCTTTGAATTTGTAAATGGAAAGGAAGTGCGCATCAAAATACCGACTCCTCTGGAGCCTCTAGTATATCCGGAGTGTGCAATTAATTTATAGTCCCATCTATTGAGCGCCCCATATTGCGCTCCTTGAATACGCGTTTCTTGCAGGAGGACTACCTCCGGTGCGTGTCTTTTCAAGTATTGGAGAACTATCCCGCTCTTTATTCTGTCCCCAGCCCATTTACATTCCAGGAAAGTATTTTGAACCCTTTATTCTTACCCAGGGGAGCCATGGAACACAGCCTTTGCAAACTGGCTGAGGGCATGGAATCATTCTGGTCAATTCTTAAGACATTCATGGGTACGCAATCGGTATAGGTCAACCCAAGGATGTAATGACAACCAGATGTGTGGGGCGGTGAACCAGGTAGCAAGTCGTCTGTTATTGAAACAGTTGTCGTTGGTTGCAAAAACTTGTGCAAATAAACCAATCCTGTTCCCAAACTTATTCCCCCTCCCTGCCTTCCTGCACTACGGGTTTTAAACTTCCCGCCACTCCAACTATTCAGAGCGCTTTCAATCCCAAAACACATTTTAAACATTTGGGGAGCGAGTGCCGCAACCCCGGCCGTTCGCCACCCCACCAACTTAACATCATTTCTTCACTGCCAAGCTGTGCCTAAATCCAGCCTGATGTCCACACGCTTCAGAGTTCTCATGGCTTCTTTACCCTAATAGTTTTCTCTGGAAATTCCAATACAAATGTGTCCCAGGGGTGTCTCCCCCAGCTTATATATTGTACTATCCCCCTTCTAATTTCTCACACTTACTGAAACCATGGCATCGTTCATATTGGACGATCACTCCCTGAACATTCCTGTCTCCCCCTCTGATCCATGGGGGCTCTTGATGGTCCTTCTCGGTGTAGCCCCGTTTTCTCTGTTGTCCTTTTTCCTGCAGCCCCTGGCCGACTGTTCTCCATCCTTCCAGCCAGGACCAGGCTTCCTCCGGAGTTTCAAAGAACCAAGTTTTGTTATCGGCCACAACCCTCAGTCTGGCCGGGAAGAGCATTGCGTATTTCAGTTCCTTTCCCCTTAGAGCTATTTTTACCTCTAGGAATGAGCGTCTCATTCTTTGAAATCAGAGAGTAAAATCCGGAAAGAACGTGACTGTACATTTCACCGGGGGTGCAGTGCGAGCCGTCTGCAGGATAATGTTAAAGATTCGGGCTATAATTGGAAGTGGGGGATTGCCTGGTCGTGGCACCGCTCCTGGCACCCGATGAGCATGCTCCACCGAGAAATATTTCAACAAGCTTTTGGGTTGGAGATGCTGAAGGATCAGTTCTTCCACGAACAAGTCGACTGCTGGGCCTTCCGCCCTCTCCGGGAAACCAAGAATGCGGACGTTGTTGCACCTGGAGTGGCACTCGGCGTTCTCCATTCTATTTTCCAACACTTGTGTCAGTTCCTTCAGTTCCCCAACCTGATTTGGAGAGCTTTAGTCTAAGTTTGGAGCGCAGCAATGGAGTCTTTATTTTCTTTGACCCGCGCCCCCATATTTTGCATTTCAGCTCTTATCAAGGTCACCTCCGTCGAGACCGTATCAATCTTGCCTTCCAAGGAGGTTTTTACATTTTGTATCGCAGCCATTATATCTTGCAGGGTTGGAGAGTCGTCCTTTTTCGTGCTTTGCGTCTGACTTGGGGGAGTTTGGTTATCTACCTCCACTGTGGGGGCCTCTGCTCTTGGGTGGGCGTACTTGTCCATCTTCGTCTGAAGGGCTGTCCGGGGTCCCTTTGTCGTCATTCTGCAGCACCGTCGCCAATCGTTGAGAGGAGGGGTAGCCTGCCGCCAGGGCGAAACAGCCACCTGTGGCCTGTCGGGACCTCCCACCCGCACCACACCCTGCCCAAAATCTGTTGTGTTACGGAACACACTCTCTTCAGCTCTCTGTGGCGTATACCACTGTTTTGATGACTCCGATTGCCACACTTTATGTCACCAGCTCCCATAGATCTTTGGAAGGGGGCAGTAGCTGTAGTTTGTCGGGACCCTACACCCCCTGCTGCTCCCACTACCTCTCGCCCGAAATCAGCTGCGATGTGGAGCGCAATCTTTTCCAGTTTCTTGCGACGTGCGCCACCACTTCTCGGCTGCAATTACCCCCCTTCGTGTCACCAAGCCTCTCAGCAGGCAGTCCCAGGTCCTGCTCAGCTCTCGGTGGTGCGCAGCCGGCTCAGCAGTCTAGCCCCAGGAGAGTCCGCCCCTCCAATTGTTTAGACGGGTGTCCCGGAGGGGTCCCTGGGCCATGGTGCCCCTGCAAACAGGCGGGGGCCCCCTCGCATCACCCATTTTGTCAGGAGAAGGTGGGAAGGGTAGAAGGATGAGGTCAGGACGGTCTCGCGGTCACCCCCTCCTCGCTAGTACTGTCACGTATGTGCATTTGTTCAGGGCCACCCTGATCTTCCCCAGCGCCAATCCTCTAATCCGTGTTTAAGCGTCTACGGTTCTCGGGAGCTCCAGCGATCTTCTCACCTCTCCGCCCCCTCATGGGGGTTTTGCTGTGCATTGGAGTCCGGGTGCACCCTCTGAGGTTCCGGGCGCCGAATCTCCTGTCTCAAGGTCTCTTCACAAGGCCCGCTGAAGCCGCGGTCTCGCAGTAAGGCATCGGCCAACGCCGCTTCGTGTCTGATCGGCCACGCGCCGTCACTTTTCCACGCATCCTCAGTGCTGTTGCTGGGCTGCTAACGATCGAGCGCCACCGGGTCTTCTCATGGGCAGACAGCCGTCCGCCCAGGCACCTCTGGTTCCCTGCACACTGCTCGATCTGGTTTTGGCAGTTTATCGGATAGTTGAACAGATTTACGGGGGTATTTCGCTGCAGCCGATCGGAGCTCTCCTAAGCTGCGGCCATTACAGTCAGCAGTTGGCGCTTAACTTCATGCATCGTTCTTGTCAACTACACCGGATGGCACATGTGAGCCCTGCATTCAAACCTGAAATCTCAGTGGGCCCAGCATTAAGGCCACCCAATTTGTCCTGCTGCTGACCATTATCCCTCCCTGACCCAGAGCTAACAATGGTGACAGGTTATTACTCATGGGATGGTGAAGGGGTCAATTGGGGGAGGTGGAGATCAGTGGATTTTTGTCTCCAGTGGAGGGCTGGCTCCAAATCAGCCTATTCGAGTTTTGGGCCATTCACCTCGTCCTGAAGGCCTTCCTGCTGTCCATCAAAGGGAGGCTGGTGCAGGTTCTCACGGACACCACCACCCTCATGTGGTAGTGCAATAAGAAGCATGTCCTGGGTCATGTGCCAGGACGCTTTGCGTCTCTGGATGCGAGTAGAGCACCAGGGCATCTTTCTGGTTGCCATCATGAATGAAACAGCGAAAGAACTGAGCAGATATTATTTGGCAGATCACAAGTTGTATCTACACCCTAAGGTGGTGCAGGCCGTCTTCCACCAACATGAGGTACCCTGGCTAGATCTTTTTGCCACAGTTGAGAACACGTAGTGTCAACAATTTTGTGCATTAGATTTTCTACAAGAACATTCGTAAGGAGACGCAATCCAGTTGGAAGGGAAAAACGAGCTTCTGTATGCCTATCCGCCACTACCTCTGCTGCCTTAAGTTATGAAGAAGATCAAAAATGAATGGGCCCAAGTCATACAGGTTGCTCCGGATAGGGGAAAAATGAAATGTAATGTGTTTTTCCTCTCATTATTTGTCTTTTGGGTCATTTATTCATTATATGAAAAGTAATAAATTAGTTCTAAACAACCTACTGCTGTTAGACTTTTACCAATAAATGCTATCCTTAAAATGTTTGTTCAGAAAGAATTTGCTACTGCATCCTTTCTTAGCTTAGATGGATTAACCTTGGAAACCATTTTTGGTGATGGCACAGAAATCAACGTTAGACTCGTAGCAGTCCATTGTCTAGAATGTGACAAAATTAGCTTTCCAAAGTTCATATACATCCCTACTGAGCCAGACGCCCAGATATCTGGTGGGCCCTGAAGCCCACAAAGGGTAGTCCGGGGTGAAGGGAATAGTGGCATCTGTTACTGGAAAAAGAATAGACTTGCTCCAGTTCACCTGGATGCCGGATAAGCCCCCGAATCGCACCACCTCACGGACACTGGGGCCAAGGTTCTCTTGAGGGTGGCGGACGTAGAGCGTGACATCATCCGCGTACATGGAGACGACCAAGGCACGGGCCGCAAAGCCCAGGCCCTTCTGTGTATGATGCTGCCTGAGCCTGGCTGCAAGGGGTTCCATGGCCACAGCAAAAAGCATAGGCGAGAGTGGGCACCCCTGCCTAGTACCTCTCGAGACGCGAATGGGTTCTGAGATCTGACCATTGATCCGAAGGCGTGCCACGGGGAGAGCGTAGAGGAGATGGACCTTGCGCAGAAAAACTGGGCTAAAGCCGAGACGGGGGAGGAGATAAAACAGAAAGGGCCATTCGAGAGTGTCAAAGGCCTTGATGGCGTCTAAAAGAGCCGCCACAGCCGGTAGAGTGGGGTTGATCTGGAGAAGTACAGCGAATATCGTATGGAAGTTATGTGACGTTGCGCACCCAGGTATGAACCCGGACTGGTCCGGACTAGCAATCATGGGCATGAGGGGCAAAAGGCGGGAGGCCAAAAGCTTGGCGAAAATCTTATCGTCGGTGTTGATGAGTGAGAGGGGGCGGTAGGAGTCCAGAAGTTCAGGGGATTTATCTGGCTTCAAGAGCAGTGTCAAAAGGGCCTCGCGAAGTGAAGGGGGAAAGTGGCCCGACTTGAAGGAGTCATTATACATACCTGCAAGATGTGGGATAAGGATGGACGCGAATGCTTTATAGAAAGAGGCAGGCAGACCGTCGGAGTCGGGCGCCTTATCCCCGGGCAGACTATTGATGGCAGCTAGGATCTCTTCCTTATAAAAGGGTTCATCGAGATATTCCCGATGGTCATTGCTCAGCCAGAGGAGCTCAAGAGTATCGAAATATTGGTCCAGGAGGTCACGCAACGGTATAGCCCCGGCGGTGTAAAGTTGAGTGTAAAAAGCGGTGACCCGTGACATGACCTCAGTGGGAGAGGTAGTGCGTTCCGGACTGCCATCTTGCAGTGCTGTGATGTAGGAGGCGGTGTGGGGCCGTCGCAGAAGATTGGCCACGGTCACTCTCGCCATAACGGCGCGCCCTCGCCTCCCTACCCAGAAAGGAGAGCTCCCTATCGGCCTCCGCTCAAATTCAGAGAGTTTATCCCGGAGCTGTGCAAGAGTGTCGGGATGGGGGCTGACAGAGTGCAAAGAGTCCAGGGCCTTAATTTCTCCCTCAAGGCGCTCAAGAGTGCCGCGGATAGAGCGCAAGACGCCCGACTGTTTGGAGATACATTCGCCCCGAACCACCACCTTGAAACCCTCCCAGAGTGTGGAGGGGGAATCCACTGAGCCGGCATTAAGTTTGAAATAGTTCTCAATTACAGTTTGGATCTCTGCGCAAAACACCGAATCGCGGAGTGCGTTGGGGGGCAGACGCCAAGCAAACATACGCTTAGGGGCATGCGGGAGGAGCAAACTGAGGCCTACGGGTGCATGGTCCGAAAGAGTGCATGCCATGTGCTCGACTGAGGTGACCCAGGCATACGCGTCGCGGGTAGTAATCCAAAGGTCCAAGCGGGACCAGCAGCCTGAAGTGCCCGTAACGCAGGTGCCCTCGCGCACATCAGGATGGGTATGGCGCCATGCATCCAACAGGGAGTTATCGGCCATGATAGAGCGCAAGAGGGAGGTGGAGCGCGGGTGCAAAGCGCGGGGCCCAGAGCGATCCAGGGTGGCTGAGGGTGAGATGTTAAAATCGCCCCCCCACAGCAGTGCAGCGGGGCCCAAGGAGGATATGTGTCGCCACACCTGCGCAAGGAAGTCAGGGTCATCGGAGTTAGGGCCGTAAATCGCTGCGAGAATCAGGGGCTGGGCCAAGAGGGTACCAAGCAGGATGACGAAGCGCCCCTCAGGATCGACAATGACCTTAGTGGTGTGCCAAGGGAGCCCTCTACGTAAAAGGATGGACACCCCGCGGGAGTAGCTGGAGTAAAATGAGGAGTGGGTTTCGTCCCAATGTCAAGATTGGAGCCTGGAGGCGGTGGCAGGGAGCAAATGCGTCTCCTATAGGAAACAAATGTCAACTTTGTGGTGAATGAGGTGTGCATGTACAAGGCGGGCCTTCCGATGATCATTTAAGCAGCGGACATTCCAAGTCCAGAGTGTGGTGGCCGTCATGAAGCTACGCCAAGAAGGTGAATGCCGGATGGGGCCGGGTGCGAAAAGGGAAGCTGAGAAGCGAAAGAAGCGATGTGCAGTACAGAAGGCAGTGTATCAGCCGGCACGGTATAGAGTAGGTCAACAAACAACAGGCCTCGAAGGTGAGGCAACAGAACCCAGAAACCCCCCCCCCCCACAACCCCCCAATCAGGTTGAGAGACCAACCCCACCCACCCAGGGAACCCCCAACTGGGAAGGGAAAAAGTCAAGTGAGAAAAAAGGGGAATCATCCCAAGGAGACGTGGCTCAGTGCAGCGTACGCCCCTGCCACAAGGTCAGGCTGGCCAAGCCGTAGGGAAAGGCAGACTGTAGGGGAGAGGGCAGGAGACCTGATAAACCCCTCAGGGCCCAGGGCCCAGCATATACACAAATAACAAATACAGTGCGAAAAAGTGTCCATGCAGCATAAAAAAAGAAAAGAGAGGTGTGAGGCTGTGGGGTCCGATGCAGTAAAAGTCCCATCAGCAGAGCAATCCAGCCAGGCCCAGGAGCCGGGAAACGTGAGGGCAACAGATGTGGGCCAGCGCAGCAGTAGTGGATTAACAACAGGAACTGGGACCAGAACGGGCAGGCTCATGCCATGCAGCATAGGAGATCAGAGTACGTGAGCAGGGGTTATTATCAGTCATTGTCACTTAAATCACCCAGCGCGGCCGTTTGGGAGCTGGAAGGGGTGGAGCGCTGTGATTTGTCCAGTTTTTTGGCGAATGCCAGAGCCGCCTTTGGTTCCTGAAAGGTGTGGACCTGCGAGCCGTGTCTGATGCGCAGCTTAGCTGGATAGGCCAACGAGTAAGAAACGGCGTGTTTTTGCAGCAAGCGATTGGCTGGGAGAAATTCGCGGCGTGCAGCCTGAACCGCCATTGTGTAATCAGGGTAGAAGGAGATAGAGTTTCCCTGATGACGAATTTCCCCTTTTTCCCTGGCAGCTCGGAGGACCGCATCTCGGTCACGGAAGTTCAATATTTTGGCAATAATAGGCCGAGCAGGAAGACCAGGAGCAGGCCGGGGTCCCAGAGAGCGATGGGTATGCTCGACGATGAATACCGGGGAGAGAACCTCCCCGAATAGGTCACGGATCAGTTGTTCAACAAAGTCTTCCATTTTGGCTATGTTGGAGGATTCAGGCACGCCCGTGATGCGGAGATTGCTTCTGCGGGAGCGCGCCTCCAAATCTTCGTTCTTGTTTTTGATGAGCTCCAAGACTTTGTCCATCTGTAGGAGTGTATGGCGGTCCCGGGCGGCAGCGTCCTCTGTGTCAGACACCCTCGTCTCAACCTGAGTAAGTCGCGCATCATGAAAGTCCATCCGAGCTTTAACGGTGTCCAGACGAGCGGAGAGCTGGTCAAGCTGGGCGGCAATGCCGGTGACTGTAGATTTCACATCCAGCATAATGGCTTTGAGATCGTCCTCACGGGTAGCGTCATTTAATTGGTCAAACGCCAGCTTCGGCTGCTTGGGATCGGTCCGCCCCATGATCTGGCACTGGCGCCCCCTGCAGACCAGAGGCCGGGGGCAGAAAAGCAGCGCGTGGGGAGGCTGGGGTTGACAGGAGAGGCAGAGATGGAGAGAGGGCGTCAATGGAGGTGGTGGCAGTCAGGCACTCAGGGCAGACCGGGGCGGGCGAGAAGCAATGCGGCCAGCCGGATCAACCAGGAGGATCACCGCTCCAGACTAGCAGGAGAGCTCAGCTGGGAAGGGGCTGGCAGCCCAGAGCAACAGGGTAAGCGGAGCTGATGCAGCAGCAGCAGCGCGCTGCTGCGAGATCTTCAAGAGGCAAATCAGGCCGAGTGGAGGGTTGGTGATCTGGGGGGACAAGACGCGCCCGTGAGTGAGCTCCGGGTCCCAGGTGGAGGGCTGCGCCCCAAGTACCCCCAGAATAAGTGGCACCTCGGTGGCGGAGGCGATGAGCAGCAGGCAAGTAAAGGCCCCTTTCACAGCAGTTCAGCAGACACATCTGGCCTGGGAGGCGGGCATGCAGGCCAGAAAGTCCGGGTGGAGGCAAGGTGAGGGATCAAAGTGCCAGCCCCGGCGACCCGCCACGGAGCCAAGCCAGGCCGCAGAGTCCGTAGCGGAGCGGGTTGGTAGGCCACGCCGGGCCGTGCAGGTGGCGCAGAAGGCACAAGCCTCAAAAGCAAAGCAGCGGGCCGGTGGGGGGTGAAAAGCAGACCTCGGCCACGGCAATCAGAAGCCTGGAGGAGAGGCCGGGAGCGCGCGCCCGCCGGGGCCGCAGAGCAGTGGGGAGTCGCGGGGCGTGCCGCCCTCGTCGCGAGACCCAGAGCAAGTAGGCCGCGGCGACGGACGCCGGGAGGAGGAGTAAGGTGCCCGCGTGGAGCGCCGACCCGGGCCTGCCGGTGCGGCGCGCGCGTCCCCTGCCCCGCCGCAAGGCGCCCACAGCAAAAGCGACTCACCAGGTCCGGAGGAGGAAGGCGGCAGGGCTGCACCAGTGAGGCGCGCTTGTCCGCAGGAGTCAGCCCAGGCCGGACGAAGGGTTGGCGGCACCTTTAGCTCAGGCCGAGCACCCCCGCTTGCCAACAAGGAGGGCCAGGCGCCGCACCAGGCCCCAGCAACGATCCAGGCGTGCCGGCAGAAGTGAGGGCCCAGGAAGGCAGCAGCAGGCGCCCCAAGGTGAGAGGAGACTGAATCACCCGGTGCCGAAGAACAGCACCTATGTAGTCCACAGGATTTTTCCGGATAATCGGCTTGGCCGGCAGAGCCCACTTAGAGTGCGGCCATTTTGCAGCTGGCCAAGCCACGCCCCCAGGCAGTTCTGAAGTTAGAACGCATTTCGATTGGGAGCCATTTTAGCTCTCTGAGTGCAGGCGAAATGTGTTCATATTTCTTTACTCCGGTGACTATTCTGGCTGCTGCGTTTAGAGTTGATCTGAGGGGAGCTAGGTGAGATTTTGCTACTCCTGTGAGGGTTGCATTTCCGTAGTCTAGTCTGGACAGCACCAGGGATTGGGTGGCTTGTTTGAGGTCGTTCGGAGGGATGAAGGGTTTTATTTTGTTAAGTAGTTTAAGGTTGAGGAAGGCGCTCTTTGCAGTGTTCTTGATGTGTTTGCTCATATCTAATTTAGGATCCAGAGTGATTCCCAGCGATTTTACAGAATCGGCTAGGGTGGGGTTGTAGTTGAGAGCATCAATGGCTTTTAGCCAATCTGTGATTTGGGGGTTCTTCTCCTTGTTGGAGATGAGGAAGATTTCCGTTTTGTCTTGGTTTAGTTTCAAGTGGTTGCGTGATAACCAGTGTTGGACTTCTCTTAGAGTATCGTTCAGTCTCTCAATGTCTTCAAAGGAGGAGGTTTCCAGATAGATCTGGGTATTGTCTGCATAGAGGTGGAAGGGAATGTTAGTTCTTTTGAGTATGGCGGTAGGGGTTCCATATAGATGTTGAAAAGTTGTGGGGAGAGTACTGATCCTTGGGGGACACCCCTGTTAACGGGTATTAGGTCTGACAGGAAGTTTTTGATTTTTATTCTTTGGGTGCAGTTCTGTAGGAAAGAGGTGAACCACTGTAGGACCACCTGTTCCGCTCCAACCCTTTCTTGAAGTGCCTTAGTGAGTAGTTTGTGGTCAACCGTGTCGAAGGCTGCCGATAGGTCCAGAAGTATGAGTAGGCAACATTGACCTGTATCGAGAGATTTGTGTATATCATCTATTACATTTAGGATCGCTGTCTCTGTGCTGCAACTTTTTCTGAAACCCGATTGGTGGGGGTCTAGAAGGTTGGTGCTGTCCAGGTGTTGAGTGAGTTGGAGGAGAACACATTGTTCCAGGATTTTTGCTAGGAGAGGGAGGTTAGAGACAGGTCTGAAGTTATTCAGATCAGTTGTGTCAAAGCCCGGTTTTTTCAGTAGAGGTGTGACTTGGCCTATTTTGAGACAGTCCAGCATGACTCCAGTACTCAGGGAGCTGTTTATAATCTTGGTCCAGTGCGGGGTTAGGGAAAGTTTGAGCTTTTTGGCCAGTTGGGCAGGTATGGGATCCAAGATGTGTGCTGAGGGTTTGGAGCTGGCAATCATTTTGATGACCTCTGCTTCAGAGATGGGATTGAAAGATTTCCATAAGTTTGGGGGGTGCTTGGGTATGCTATCTTCTGTCTCTGTGGGCGATTTACTGTCGGGGGGACTGCGGTGTACGTCTAAGGAGAGTTCTATCTTGGTGATTTTGTCATTGAAGAAGTTGGCAAAGTTATCACACAGGTCTTTGGAGGCCACAACTGGTGTCGAAGAGGGCTTGGAAGTTTGTTCCCTGATGAGATTGAAGAGTTCTTTGGGCCTGTTTTTTGCGTTGCCAAGGGCATTAGAGAAAAAGGAAGTTTTTTCATTCTTTATGTGTTTTTTGTATTTCCCACGTACTGATTTGAGTCTAGTTCGTAGGATTGTGGCCGGGTTGTTCCGCCAGAGTCTTTCTGCCGCTCTTAGTTCTCTTTTTTCGGAATTTATGTCTGTGTTGAACCACGATCTGGATGGTATGTTCCTGACTCTTCTTAGTTTCAGGGGGGCTATTTGTTCCATAATGGAAGTCATAGTGGTGTAGTGGGAGATGAGTTCAGTTGTAGAGAGCTCACCAGTGAGGATGGTGAGGAGGGAGCTTACCCTTTCCTCCAGGTCTGCAAGGGGAATCGGACTTAGATTTCTCGCCCAGCAGGGGGGGGTCCTGCGTACGGGGTTGGCAGTGGATCGTTTGGTTGATGTGGAATAGAATGATATGGTGATCAGACCAGTCAACAGGCAGGGTGTGGTCGATGGAGACTATATCTGGCAGCCTGGATAAAGGACAGCTGCCTGAAGCTAAACTCAGAGAAGACCGAGGTCCTCATCCTCGGGCCCTGCACCTCCGCCTGGGACAACTCCTGGTGGCCCTCCGCCCTCGGGAGCCCACCCACCCCTACGGACCACGCTCGGAACCTCTGCATCATCCTTGACATCATCATCATCATCCCTCTCCATGAACCGCCAGATCAACGCCGTCGCTTCCACTAGTTTCAACTGCCTTCGCATCCTCCGGAAGACCTTCAAGTGGATCCCCCCAGACTGCAGAAGGACCGCCACCCATGCACTCATCACTAGCAGGCTGGACTACGGCAACGCCCTCTACGCCGGAATCAACAAGACTCTTCTGCACAGGCTCCAGACCATCCAGAACGCCGCAGCCAGACTCGTCCTCGGGACACCACGCCATGAGCACATGACCCAACACCTACGAGACCTCCACTGGCTCCCCGTCGAGAAGAGGGTCACCTTCAAACTCCTCACCCACGCCTACAAATCCCTCCACAACATCGGACCCAAATACCTCAAGGAGCGAATATCCTTCCACGTACCCAAGAGGAACCTCCGCTCCGCCGACCTCGCCCTGGCAGAGGTCCCCCGCATCCGCAGAAACAGAACCGGCGGAAGAGCTTTCACCTACATCGCAGCCAAAACCTGGAACGAGCTCCCTGTGAACATCAGACGCTCCCCGACCCTGCACACGTTCAGGAAGGACCTCAAGACCTAGCTCTTCGACTGATCCGGAGCCGCGCCCCACCCCCCTCCCCAGCGCCTTGAGACCCTCATGGGTGAGTAGCGCGCTTTACAAACCCCTGATTGATTGATTGATTATATCTGCTTGAGCGATAATGGCATCCAGGAATGAGCCTCTGTTGTGGGTTTCCTCTGTGCAGTGTTGGGTGAGGTTGTTATTGATTAGAAGATCGTTTAAGGTTTTGATTAGCGAGTTGTTTTCCTCATTCCAGTTTAGATTTAGGTCGCCTAGAATTATGTTGTTGGAGTCCCGGAGTGAGCAGTGAGTTATCAGGTCGGAGAGGTGTTCTCCGAAGGAGGGGGTGTTTCCTGGCGGATGGTAGAGGAGGTGGCAGAGTAATGTTTTGTTGTCGCTCGACTTAATGGTGGCAGTAAGGCATTCGAAGGAGTTGTATTTGAGGGCGTCGGTTTCCGTCACGGAGATGTTGTTCTTGCGTATGATAGCTATGCCCCTCCTCTCTGGTTTTTCCTGTCTTTGTGGATGATTGTGAAGGCCGGGGGCACAAGCATGTCCATAATTGGGGAAGAGAACTCGTTTAGCCATGTTTCGGTGATGAACGTGATGTCTATGTCGTGGGTAAGGATGGTCTCTGCCAGTTCTGTTGCATGTTTGGTGGGCGATCTGCAGTTAATGAGCATGCAGTTGGTATTGGATCCCTCGTTTTTGAGTTTCTTCTTTAAGGGGGCCCTGGGGATATAGGTGAGGAAGTCTGGGGGTCTTGAGGATCTGGGAAGGGAGCGGTCTCTTCTAAATCCAGTGATAACCTGGATCTTGGAGCTAGAGGTTATAGTGGTGGGTGTGTTGTACGAGGTGGCAAGATCCATCGCTTCACCCGTGGACATTGCGGCTCTTGTTCTTTTGGGTCTCTGTGTCTGGTTCAGGAGGGGGTTGTGGTCCAGCTGAGCCGTTGGGTCTTGGGGGTCTTGTGTGATTTGTGTTGGTGAATGTGGGTGTCGGATGTGGGTGCTGGTTGGGCTTTCGGGGTGTGGTGAGGTTAAGTAAGATTTTGGTGAGGCCCCGTATTATCGTTTCTTGCTGACTTTCTAGTAGGGCAAGTCGGTGGGTCGTCGCTGCGGATGAGGGGGTGGGGGCGTTCCGGGAGGACATTGTGGCTGTTGTTCTTTTGGGTCTCTGTGTCTGGTTCCAGAAGGGGGTTGTGGTCGAGCTAAGCCGTTGAGTCTTGGGAGGCCTTGCGTGATTGGTAGCGGTAACTGTGGGTGTTATGTATGGGTGTTTGCTGGGCTCTTGGTGTCGGCCTTTGGTGTTGGAGTTGCCCATGTTATCCCTATGGGTAGTCATGGATGTGGGGTGTGGAAGATCACGGCGTGGTTCAAGCGGCGATCTCTTGTGTGTTTGTGGAGGGAGAGATTTAGGAGTCATGGGCTGTGGACTAGGTTTGCTGGTTGTTTGTTGGGAGTGGTGGTTTAAGGGGGGGGGGCGGGTGTTGTTTGGTGGGGGAGTGAAGAGCCTCATCTGTGACGGGGCTTCGATTGATTTTGGAGGGGGGGAATGAGTTGAGCGCTGTCGGGGAAGGGTAGGCGGAGGGGAGGATGGAGTCCGGAGGGGGGAGGTTGACTTTCATGTCAGAGGTCTTGTGGTTGCTTTGTGCGAATTCCTGTAGGGGAAGTCTATCAGGGGATAAGGAGCTAGATGGGTGGGAGCTGTGTGAGTGCGATGGGGCGTTGCGGAGTGTAGTATCTTGGTATCGTGTTCATCACATGCTCAGCCAGTGGAATGTTACATTTATGATGCATTTCGGAATGTTGGTACTCTGTGAAGAAATGCCACAGTTGAGATGGGGCTGAGCAGCTTGCTGGCTGTTCCTAGTAGGGCTCATCTACATATCTACAATAAATCATCTTGAACTACATCTATCTGTCTGGACTTCATTACTACACGGAGCAAAGGGAAGAGAGAGTCGAAAGCTTCTAGGTTGTCATTATTGGCTTTGCGGAGCCAGGGGAATAGAGAGTCGAAAGCTTCTAGGTTGTCATTATTGGCTTGGATCATGACTGTGCCGTTGGTGTAGATGGTCACAGAAGTGTTACCGCTTCGTATAGGGCGGTTTGGGAGTGTGATCGTTTGTTTGCAACTGAAGGGAGTGTTAGTTGTTTTGGATATGTGTAGATGAGTTTTGAGGATGGTGTTCCATTTAGCAGGTCTTACGGTATGAAAACTGAGATCCATTTTTAACTGGCCTTTGGAAGAGCAGTGGTATATGTCCGCGAATAGAGTTTCTGGGTGTTGTCTAATCAGTCTGTGTTTGAGGTTTCTTTTAGCTTTTGGTGTGAGGTTAGGTGGGAAAGTGATGGAGAAGGAGTTTGGGCCGTGTGGTTTCAATCCGTTAGGTGTGGGGGGGGCGGCGGTGGGGTGGGGTGGGGTGGGGTGGGAGGTGCCATTCTGTCTAGGTTGGGAGGGTGGATGGTTATCCCGAGCGGTGTTCAGTTTATTGGGTTGAGAGGGTGGGACTAGAAGGGGCTTGGGGTTAGTAACCCTCTCCGTGTTTAGGTAAGATTAGGGGAAGGGTTAATTCCTCTTTCTGACCGTATATGCTCCGCCTTTGAGCCCGTGGCATGCGATTAGCTGTGACTGAAGGTGTGGGAACTACCTCTCTGCTTACCTCTTCACCATCAGGTGGGATCGGTTAGCTGGGGTAGGTGGTGAGGGAACAGCCTCTCCGACCCTCAGGCGCGGTCAGCTAGGTGGGAGCATTGCTATGGGAGTAGCGGGGGAAGGGTCGTGGTGTCGTGGTTTGTTTCTCCTCATTCGTGATATAGGTGTGGTTGAATGTGGTGATTAACTTATGTGGCTGGCTGCTTTTTTGCGGCCAGAGCTCTTCCAGGGGGTTCCAAGGATGGTTATGGGTGGACAAGTACCATCTTGGGGACAGGCATCCCCAAAGATGGATAGATATACGAAAGCAGTGCCCCCCCAGCTCGGTGCGGAAGGAGAAACAGTTATACCGGACAACCCAGCCCTTCTACAGGTGATCCATGCCTCCAGAGAGGTCCGGGAGGGGAAAATGGCAGAGGTCCGATTGGAGGTGGCCCTGCTGCGCCATGATATATGAAATGTCTCTGAGAAGGTGACTCAGGGCCGAAAATCGTATATCTGAAGTTGAAGGTGTTTCCCACAGACTGCGCAAGGTAGTCTCGGGACGGACGGCCTCACTGAGAGAAGTAGCGTGGAAGGTTGATGATGCTGAAAAATGAGCGTGCAGGAACAACCTACGCTTTATAGGCTTTCCGCAAGGGACGGAGGGAGCAGATGCAGGGCTCTTCCTGACCACATGGCTTAAAGACTCCCTCCCAACGGCGCAGTTCTCGTCCTGCTTCATAATTGAATGAGCACACAGGATACCCAATGCAAGACCGCCCCCGGGGGCCCCCACACAGCCCTAGATTGCTCGCTTCTCAATTTCCAGGACCACGACCTAATACTTTGAGAACTGAGACGAACCAGTGAAACTAGACATGCTTACACCAAAATAATGGTGTTCCCAGACTACTCCCGGTAGGTGCAAATGCAAAGACGCACCTTTGACTCCGTCAAGGAGAAACTGAGAGCTCTCCAAATTCAGTACATGTAGCTCTTCCAGGGGAAGTCCCTGTTCTTCCAAACACCGGAAGAGGCGTAAACCTGGGTCGAAGAGCGCCCCCCACCGAGATGTGGGAGGGGTCCGATGGGGCCTCTCATCTTAAAGCCCCAAAGAGCACTAGACCCATGCAGGAGAGAGAGAAAAGACACATTGTTTCACCCAATCACTAAGGAGACCTCGTGGAACACTTTTACGATCGGAGCTACACGCGGAAGGGGGGGCCCGCACACCAGACTCAGAGACCGAAGGGCCACAAACTACGACAAGACAGAGGCAGCCTAAGGCCCGCAGACCAACCTCCTCTGATCCATCAAAACAGGAACACTCAGCAGACACTGACAGAGACCACCCACTCCTCCAAAAGATTGCCCACATGGAAGAACCAAGCCCAGAGGACGTCGCCTAGGAGATATTGCAAAATTAACAGCATGATGGCAGCGAAGAAGACTGAGATGCGTGGGACTGCTAGTAGCCAATGGGACAGTAAGACGGCACTAGGTGCCTTTTGACGTTCACAAGTTGCACACCTCGGGTGGTCAGTTTAGTGTAAAGATAACTCTTAGTAGTTAGTAAAGGAGTCAACTGGGGGGGAGGGACACAGACCTCTCAGGCTTGACCTACGACACAGTTGTCATGCTGACCAGTTGGGGAAAGTGAGTGGGTAGTGGGAGAGAGTGGGGTGGGATGTGGGGAACAGTTGGGGGATCAGAAATGTAGGGCTCCACAAAGAGGGGTTCTCTTATTATCAGAAGTGGGATGGGGAGACACCAAGATCACAGGCAGTGAGATGGGTCAGTGGAATCGTCACAAGATAGAGTAGACTCATCGCAAAGCTACTTGTCACACAATAGGCGAGGGGGGATATTCAGTATTGACATGGGATGTCAACGGCCTTGGAAACAAAATCAAGAGGGGGTTGGTAGCCAGGTATTTTAGAAGACCCAAACCCGACATAATCCTCCTTCAAGAAACACATCTCAGAGGCACACAATATGCCTTTTTGGAGAGGGGTACATACAAAACACTAGCTCACGCAGGATTCTCATCTGGAGCTACGGGAGTCGCTATATTAATTAAAAGAACAACCCCATTCCATATCACCCAAACCTGGGTGGACCCTAACGGTACATACGTCGCGGTACAGGGAACATGGGGCTGGAAAGACCTCACATTGATCAGCGTCTACGCACCCCCACGATTACAAAAACAAACACTAGATAAAGTGGCAGGGATACTCTTAGAATCCGGACCCTCGATACATATAAATGGGGGAGATTTCAATGACGTGGTAAACCCATAAACAGACCGTACAAGCACAAGTGTGGGTCCACACGGGATGATGCCACTGGCTGAGTTTCTGCATACCCTATGATTGACTGACCCTTGGCCTAGACACCATCCCATGGATCGTGCATACTCCTTTTTTTCCAGGTGCACACAAGGTATTTTCGAGGCTTGACTACCTCCTCGCCGCAACAGGAGAGATAGAGAAAGTAGACAGGGCAAAATACCTAGCAAGAGGCCTGTCTGACCACTTGCCCCTTTGGTGGACGGTAGGGGGTAGATCACAAGGGCAGCGACAAAGGTTGGAGGTTAAATGCGTGGGACCTACGGGATCATGCAGTTGGCAACAAAATTCAAACTGCCTCGGAGCTGTACTTCTGTGAAAACGAGGGCTCGGTGTCCTCGGCGGTCACCTTATGGGAAGCAAACAAGACAGTACTTCCAGGCAGGGCACAAAATATTATAGCACACAAGAAAAGGAAGGAGTCGCAAGAGGTCGAGGCTTTGGAACATAAGGTATTAGACCTGGAAGGACACCTAGGCCCGACTGTTGACCCACTGTTACTCCGTCAGATTGCAGTCATCAGCAGGGAATACCAAGCCTTGGCTAGCCAGGAAGCGAAGGCCCAGATTCTGGCAACACACCACCGTCTCCATGAGATGGGGGATAGATCCGGGAGGCTGCTAGCATGGTTGGGCAAAAAAGAGAGGGAAACGAGATGGGTAGTATCAATACAGGAAACCGGGGTGATGCACACGAAAGCTGGGCACATCGCAGAGGCAGTCAAACGGTATTATGTGTACATTTATAAGGCTAGAAGGCTAACGGAAGACCTCCAAATTAGCAGCTACCTCAGTGAGATTGACAATCCCACTTTTTCTGGAGAAGATCGAATGGCCCTTGACACTAACCTCACGCTGGCAGAGGTTACAGACGCTATAGGTAAGCAGAAGTTTGGGAAAACCCCGGGCCCCTTTGGTCTGCCAGCAGAATTCTTTAAGGCCAATGCAGGCCTACTAGGCCCCCACTTGCCTAAAATGTATCTTGCGGCACTAAAGGAGGGGACGCTCCCACCAAACGTTTGTAATACAACAGTTGTAGAGATAGTCAAACCCGGGAAGTCTACCACTGGCTGTGGGTCATAGAGACCGATCTCGCTCCTCAATCTGGAAACAAAGATCTTGGCCACTATTTTGGTCACACGCCTCCTGCAGGTGATTACATCCCTCATCCATAGAGACAAATTTGGTTTCATGCCAGAACGAGCGACGAGATGTAACCTTCACCAACTAGCCAACTGGCTGGATATGGTGAAAAATAGATCCAACCCACACGTGTTTCTATCATACGACGCTGAGAAGGCGTTTGACGCCGTACAGTGGCCATTTATGCGACAAGTCTTGATAAGGTTCCGATTCGATCCCATCTTTGTATCCTGGGTGGAATTATTATACACTAACCCTAGGGCCAGGGTTCCAGTGAATGGAGTGATGTCAACGGATTTACCGGTGTGTAGGGGAACCAGGCAGGACTGCCCGTTATCCCCCCTAATGTTTTCCCTAGTATTAGAACCACTGTCGTGTATTTCTGAGCATACCCGGACATTAAGATATTTCGAGATGAATGGCGGCTGCTGAGATACAAACGGATCTCACTCTACGCCGACGATATTCTCCTATACGTCACCAAATATGCTATACTGCAGATATTTAAAGAATACGGCAAACTAGCAGGATACAATATAAACTGGGACAAATCTAGTCTTTACTCTGTAGGAGGGACCCTGGAAACACAAGACCTCCTGGGACAACTCCATGTAGTCACAGAGGGGTTCCGATACCTAGGGCTGTACATAACCACTAATAACATGGCTAGTCTTAACCACAACATTAGGAGGGTTCCGACAGAACTCCACGAAGACGCTGAAAGGTGGAGAAGACTCTCTTAACATTGATGGTTAGAGCCGCCATATATAAAATTATCACACTCCCGAAAATACTCTACATCATACAAACCATGTTTTGTAAACTGCCGGAGGCAATTTTTAAAACAATTGATAAAGAATTGTGCATGCTTCTATGGGATGGGGGTCAATATCCAGATGGTAGGTTTTCCTTTCTTCCAGAAAAGACTAGACAAGAGACAAATTTTAGTTTGAGCTTTTATCGGCAATCCTTATGTTTCACCCCCATCCAAGAGGAGGTTCTTCAATTTAGAGAAAAAGTCCACCCCACAAACTTCTAGGCAATCAAATTCAAATTAGATAAACATCATAATATAAGGAAAAAACAGAAAGAAGAAAATGTACGAAATATGTTATCACTTTGACATTTATTTGTTAAAGATTTATTATAAAATTTATAAAAATTGTGTCTATTACACAATATACAGTACATCAATTCATAAAATAATCACATATATATATATAAACAAAAAAAAATTAAAATATTTTTTTTTTTAAATGGCAATATCTTTAAACTTTCGACGCGCGTTTCGGCATATTAAACGGCTTCTTCAGGAGTAGCCACACAGTTATTTAAAAACTTTTTGATAAAGGACAGTTCACAATGCAGAAGGATGTGTCCACTCTATCCTACAACGCAGGACGCCGGTAGCCATTTTCAGCCCGGTTTGTTGGACCTGGCACGATTTACATCAGAGAAGCTGCTCCTCTGAATATATGCACCGGTTTACAGAAAAGACGTACTGCTTTTTGAATATATATACCGGTTTTCAGTATTGATTTACAATACTTGTGTTTGGAAACACAGGATCTGTCAGATTAATAAAAAACGATCGCTGTTTATATACGAGCAAAAGAAGAGAAAGAAGTACTCTTATATGCTTGTCCGGTGTGATGGTCAATATTATATACGTCATATGAACATATAAATATCAGATTTTTTATCAGGACTTAACAAAGATTACATCCTTCTGCATTGTGAACTGTCCTTTATCAAAAAGTTTTTAAATAACTGTGTGGGTACTCCTGAAGAAGGCGTTTAATATGCCGAAACGCGCGTCGAAAGTTTAAAGATATTGCCATTTTTTAAAAATATTTTTAATTTTTTTGTTTATATATATGTGATTATTTTATGAATTGATGTACTGTATATTGTGTAATAGACACAATTTTTATAAATTTTATAATAAATCTTTAACAAATAAATGTCAAAGTGATAACATATTTCGTACATTTTCTTCTTTCTGTTTTTTCCTTATATTATGATGTTTATCTAATTTGAATTTGATTGCCTAGGAATTACTTTTTTCATATTGAATTTTTCCCTGTCCTAGGAATTGCACTATTTATTGTTCAGGGGGTCCTTGTTTTTTTTCACCCCACAAACTTCTACAGGGGTTAAGAAATTCTTTTCATTTCCATAGGGGTCTGCTGCCCTCTGTTTCTCCATTTCAGGATGATATTCTTCACTACCATGAGCAGGCTCATATAAGCACTTATTGTAGGAAAGTGAAGATTTATGCAGTGAGGCTGGTTAGGCATCACTATGCAGTACTCACAATACCCCAAATAAGTCCTTTGGATTCCTACTAATAAATCCCTCGCTCAGTCCTGGTAGTGTGGCACAGAGCAGACAGGCTTTACTAGAGGAACATGTGTTAAGCATTTCAGGGTACCAACATGGATGATAAGTAATTGATATGACTCAAAAGAAATCTGCCACCAATTTATAAAAATAAAGCAGATTTGTATATAAATGTAGACACCTAAACGAAGATAATTGTATGAGTATAGCTGGAGTTATGGATTTTTAAAGGAACAATAAATCAGTGTATTTCACTCTTGCAAAACGATAATGGGAAATCACACTAGTGACACTTGGCACTTGCAGGTTGAGTTCAGTGGAAACCACTTGGTGGTAAGGCGATGCTGGTCCTAAGACCAGGGTCTGACAGTTGAATTTTACCTGGCTCATAGGACTCTGGTGGAGAGTAGTCCTGGCTGTCCCTAAAGCTGAAGCAGGAGACAGGGTTTGTTGGTTTCACCACTTAGACGGTGCTGGTGAGATGCTGGGATGATATTGCAGCAGGGTTCCCTTAAGGTACAGCATCGAACAAAGGTAGTGGTAGCCAGACTGTCCACCAAAAAGCCTTGGCAGCAGCAAGCTCAGCCTTTGGTTACTTCAATGTCCTGGAGCCCGGGGGAAAACGGTAGCAGTCTGAAACTTGCTGAAGTTCAGTACTACATTTCCCACAATGCACAAGACCATTTGCTTTTGGGCAATTCCTTGGCAGGCCCGATGGCCAGTAATTCTTTTTGCTCCGGGAAAGTGCTTAACCTGGGGCTGCAGGGAACTAGTACCTCTAGTCCAAGGGCTTCTGATGTTGCCTTTGGCTCTCAGAGAGGTTCCTCTTTCCTATGGAACTGGTCTCGGGTCCGGGATCAATCGCAGTTGCAGGGTGGCTGTCACAGGTGCATGTTATTGCGTCTTTGCTTTGTGCAGGTCCTGAAGTTGCAGACTCTGGTCTCTTCTTTGTCCTTGGATGCAAGATGTTCAGATCTGACATTCTGGTGCGAGGGGAGCTGCTTAAATCCTAGATGTAGGGGTGTTAGGGGTGTGGGTGCTAGTAGCCAAAGGGTTACTAGCCCCAGGAGCTAATCTGCCACTGAAGTGACCACTTCATGTGTAGAGTGGCACCTTTTCTACCCAGATGCCTCTAATCCGCCACTTTTAAAAATGGCAGAACCCTTCTTCGGCTGTACAGACCAAGTAGCCAACCCTAGGGGTGTGGCTTGCCTTTTAGTGTGTATGTGTCCTGACTATCTAATTTTCCCGCCTTCCCGCGTTGCAAATGTGCCTGGGGCAATGGGTTGACTTTTTGCTCCTCTGGGAGGAAGCCTGATTGCATATCAGAGCTGATGGATGCTTTGAAGCTCACGGCCTTGATGTGTCACCTCACTAGTCATCCTGTCAGGGAGGGAGTAGTCACCTCCCACCCAGGAAGGCCTTTGTTTCCGACTCCCGAGAGAGTTCACACCTTTTGGCAGGGGGTTAGATTCCTGTCTTGGCGGCAGCAGCTGTAGGCTGTCAGCCAGGGCAAAGGAAAGGCTGGGGCAACCAGGTGGGCAACCTCTAAGGTAGCCACCTGGGTGCAGGTCACATTAAATCAGACTTCGAGAAAAGGTTGGGTTTGATGAGACAAGTTGTTTGATACCAAACATAACATATTTAAGTGGGACAGTATGGAGCTGGCAACCTCGGGATGCCCAGGTGCCAGCCCATGTTATCCTAAGGCCCCCTGAACTCTTACACTAGCCCTTTATAGAAACAGGCTACTATAGAGACATCTAAGCCCCCTGGGCTAAGGAGGCCTTCCTTAGGGGTGACTGGCATATATTAAAAATAGTGCTGTTACCATGCCAATCATGGTGAGGGCTAAGTCTAGTTTAAGAAGTTTGCACTGTTCGTGCAGCCTGCAATTGCAGACTTGCTGTCATCTGTTTACTGTGGTCACTCAGGGAGGCACAACCAGTGCTTCAGGCCCTAGTAATCCCTTTACTCCCATGCCCTAGGTACCACTGGTGCCACTTACCAGGAACGTATAAGGGGGTTAAAGTTCTAGCCAATTGGGGTTACCAATTCACAATGTTTAGGGAGAGGGCACTGGCACTGAGTCCTAGTTAGCAGGCTCTAGTGCACTTTTAGAGTCATAAACATTAGCAATGGAGAAAAATGTGTAGGGGTGACCAAACAAAATGGGCACTTTCCTGGATCAGTTCTCTAGGTGGAAAGGAATGGGTAAGCTAAAATTGCTAGCTGCTTCTATCCAGCACACCCGTGCCCCTTTTGGCATCCAAGAACGTCTACAAAAATAGAGATATTTCTTTTTCAAATCCTGATAACATCAGAATATTATTCCAGTACCCTTGAAATAGAGGCAGGGAAATTACTCCCATTACTTTATGTAAGGAAAAAGGCCAGTTCACAACACCCTCCTTGATCTAAACAACTGCAATTACTACACTTCCACTTGTGGAGTTTCAGGTTACTGGTTCATATTCTGGCAAGTGCCCAGAGCAACAAACTTCTGAGTTTGCTGGACCTGTGGAACTCTACCCTCCATGTTTTCTTTTTGTAGTAACACCTGTGTTCCACATTAGGAAAGCAACACTCCCTGCACAGGACTTTGCCCTTTGAGCTTGATGTTTCCTTCATGTCTTTACCATGGTCCTAGTACCAGTGGCCATATTTCCTTGGCTAATCCTCACTTTCTCGGAGGAATTAGTGGAGCCTGGCATCAATGAAGCATGAAGGCATCTGTATTCTGCCAGCAATCCTGACAACTTCCCCAAGACCAGTGTTTGTTAACAAGCTCCAACTACTGAAGCAGACCCAGGAATATCTGACAGAATACACAACATAATCCAGCTATCTTAATGTGTTCGTACAATAAGTATCAGGCTCCCAGAGAAAACTGAGGTATGGTCTCAGTTGATACCTCAACCCAGTCTGCTGTGGTGCTGTTTTCCTAAATGGAAAGCTTTGTCATCTCACATAAAAAAAGGCAAAACGTTAGGCATCATACGGCAAAATGATGTATCAATTAGGGCTCTCCATTTCCCTCTGGTGCTCTCTCTTTCCTTCAAAAGCCTTAGCTAGCAGTGAGTAGTATTGCTACGTTGAGTCATTGGTACTGGTCTCAGAATAGGTGTCCTGGACCCTCAAGCTAGGTGTCTTTAGACAGAAGCCTGGGTGATGAATCCATAGCAGTTATACCCATCCCTGACAGTCCTGCTTTATCAGGCAGGAAGACATCCAGAGCAGGCAGAAGAAAACAAGTTACTTACCTGTAACTTCAGTTATCCAGTATTGGTATCTTTCATAGATTCACATGCTTGAATCATCCCCGCCGTCGAGGTGGGAGTCTCACAGTAAAAATAAATATATATATACAGCAGTAGTAAAACATATCATAATAGGCTATAACGGACTGCACAGTTGCTGCAGTAGCCCATCCTTGTCCTTTTGTAAAAAAGAACCAAAGTTGAAACACAGCCAATCAGGCTCTAGAACCCTCTAGAACACTCCACAGAGAGGCAAGTCCCTCAGATTTTCGAGCACAAGTGACAACAAGTAATAAAACAGCAAGAAGGGAAGCCTCTCCGGGGAGGAGGGTGGGTCGCATGTGAATCTATGAAAGATACCAATACTGGATAACTGAAGTTACAGGTAAGTAACTCGTCTTCTTATCCAGTATTGGATCTTTCATAGATTCACATGCTTGAATCAGAATAGCTAGCAGTTAAACTATCAAATTGTAGAGGATGGTGGGTATCATACTAATGGCAAATAGGTACCTCATAAAAAGATATACCTGTACATATCTACAACATATGCAATACAATATGAAAAGAAGCATTTATGCATAAAGAGAAAATAAACCAGCAATAACATGTGAAGCTAATACATTGAAGTTAGTATTAAACAAATAATCACCTCCAAAATAGAGGCTTACCTTATTGGAAAAGGTTGCGTAAAACTGCTTGTCCTACAGATGATTCTGCAGCCAAATCCAAGCAGTAATGCCGTGTAAATGTATGCACATTCTTCCAAGTTGCAGCACGGCAAATTTTATCCAAAGGTACTCCAGCAAAAAGCGCTGCTGATGATGACACTGCTCTCGTGGAATGAGCTTTAGGTTTGACAGAAAGAAGACCTCCTGCTTTAGAGTGACAAAATTGTATAGCCGATGCAATCCACCTTGCAATTGTTGCTTTAGTCACTGCCGTACCTGGCTTTTGCGCATCATAGGACACAAACAATGGATCCAATCCTCGGATGGCCTTAGCATGCAACAGATAAAATTTGAGACATCTCTTTACATCCAGAATAAAAATCTTTTCCCACTTGGGAGTGGGGCACTCTCTCTATAGCTCCTTTTTGGAGCATAATTCTGGCTCTTTTTTGAGGAGACTGAGATGAGGCAGAGGCTTCTTTAGAGGTGGATGGGGCAGAGGGATCTTTACAAATTCTAGGGTATGACCTAATTTTACTATGTCCAGGACCCATTTGTCCGAAGTTATTTTCTTCCATTGGTCGAAATGTAGAGAAATGTTTGTAGTCCTGGGGTTGAAGCGTGTGCGAATAGTTGCAGGTGCTGGGGAGGTGTCACTGCTTTCTAGTATTGTCTCTGACCTGCGGGGGCTGTTTCTCCTGTTTTGCTGTCTGGAGTAAGCGGCAGCAGGGGGGCTCTATATGATTGTTGCGTTTGATAGCCATATCTATTTTGATAAGTCTACGGCTGGTATTTTTGGGAGCTCCCACAAAAGGAGTAAGCCCCTCTGCCACGGGCGCCTCGCAAGGTGTTTTCCTGTACTGAAGTGTACCTAAGGCTTTAGCTGTGTCCGTGTCCTTTTTAATTTCCTGTAAGGCATCATCGATGTGTTTGCCAAACAGTGCATTCCCATCGAATGGCATATCTAGGATCTTGCTCTGCACCTCAGGCCGAAAGGTGGTAGATTTAAGCCATCCTTGGCAACGGAGAACTGCTGCCCCAGCCAGCTGCCGAACACCTAGAGAAGCCAAATCCATGGAGATGTCAATTATCTCAGATGCTGCCCTTTCCCCTTCAAGGAGAATTTTTCTTGCCTCTTGTTTCTTGTCGTCCGGCAATAACTCGAGGTACGGAGCAACATCAGACCACATTTGGCGGTCGTATCTTCCCAAAATTGCCAAGGAGTTTGCAGCATGCACAGAAGCACCTGCCATGGTGCTGATTCTTTTTCCGATATTATCCAGTCTCCTTCCATCTTTATCAGGTGGTGCAGTTATTGGCACTGAAGGATTTCTAGACCTCTGTTGCAGAGCTTGGGAAATCACCGAATCTGGCTTAGGTTGTCCAGTCAGGCATGCAGGGGCATCGTCTGGGTCCTTGTACTTCTTGTCAATTCTAGGAAGAATTGCAGGTACTGAGAAAGGATTCTCCATAATTTTAATGCCCTCTTCCTAAATATGGTCAATGATGGGAATAGCGCAGACAGATTTCCTGTTATGGTCTTTGAAATCATATAAAAAGCAGTCGGACTGCTTAACAGGCATGGGAAGGTGAAAACGATTTGCCGCTCTTTCCATAATGGCATGGAAACCCCCAATGTCCTCTGGAGGAGAATCAATTGCCTGAGGAGCCGGTGGAGAAGGTGTTGGAATTAAATAATCCTCCCACTCATCGATGGTAGTAGGTGTCTTAGGAAGTTCACCTTCCTCAGCAACTGTCTCGTCGTCATCATCCTGCACTCTCTGGTCTTGCGGCGCAGGCAAAAGATCTTGAGCTTCCGTCGTAGGAATTGAAGGTCCCGCTGAACCTAGAGCAGGCAAAGGAGAGGGTTGTCCCTGAACAGAACCTGCTGCAGTAGGAAAACGAGTATGGTAGTCCTGCAGCATAGCTGTCAAGTCCTGCACTAATGCCACAGGCATTTGAACCATAGGCTCTTGACGAGGTAGTAATACTTGAGGCCTTTCCATAGGTTGATAATGTGTGCCATAATAATCATCCTCGTCTTCCTCATCTTGAAATGTAACGTGAAGTTGAGAGGGGCTGCGAGCTGGACTGAACAGCCCATCATCCTCAGATTCCTCCCAAAATTGGCTAGGAGGCAATGGAGATATATAAGAAGGGTCTTGGTAAAACCCCCTTGTCGACGGGATCGTGGACAAGAACCTGGATGATAATATTGGTGTTATCTGCAAAGAAGAAGGCCTTCTCCGTTGTGGCGTAGACGAGATGAACGTCGACGGTGAAACAGCTACCGTCAATGATGACATGACCGTCGTCAACGTTGACGTAGTCGAGGCCGTCGACGGTAGGACTATCGTCAAAGATGTTGTCGACGTCGATGCAGTGGTCGTCGTCAATGCAGTGGTCGTCGTCGACGGTGGAGGCGTCAACGACGAGAGTGTCGCTGACAGGGGAGACGTCAGTGAAGAGATTTTCGTTAACGATGGCACAGTCTTCGTCAATGGTTTTGTCCACTAAGAAAGCGCCGACGAGGTCGGAGGCGGTTTTGTCGTCGACGAAGCCTTTTCCGACGACGAGGTGGTCCTGACAGACTCTGACTGAGTCTTAGGCTGTTTGAAGGCAGCATTATGGTGTGTTTTTGAGGTAGTTTTTTCCCCAGATTTCTACTCAGAAGAGAATGGCAGCTTTCCTTTTTTAGAGGTAGAGTGCAAAGCCTCATGATGGGACTTTTTTGAAGATTTTTTAAGTCTCTCAGGAGATTCTTCAGACCTATCCCTTTTCTTAGTCGGCTGGACTGACGCCTGAGAACTATCACTGCCTTCATCATCAGACACCACAGAGGTTTTTGATTTTAGCCGCTCCAACCAAATAAGCAATCTGCCTTCCCTGTCCTTTAAGGTTTTTGAGGAAAAGATCCTGCAAATCCCACAGTCCTTAACTTTATGACCAGGGTAAAAGCAGTAAATACAATCCTTGTGGGGTCTTCAAAATGCAGCCTCTTCTTCCCACATGACCCACAAGGCTTGAATAATCCTTTTTTAGAAGTATCAGACATTCTGTACTCACGAAATCCAACAGATTGTAGAGAAAACTGAGCAGAGCTCAGGGAGACTACCTGTCACACGACGTGTGGTAGAAAATCTGAGGGACTTGCCTCTCTGTGGAGTGTTCTAGAGGGTGCTAGAGCCTGATTGGCTGTGTTTCAACTTTGGTTCTTTTATACAAAAGGACAAGGATGGGCTACTGCAGTGAATGTGCTGTCAATTATAGCCTATGATGATATGTTTTACTACTGCTGTATATATATATATATTTATTTTTTACCATGAGACTCCCACCTCGACGGCGGGGATGATTCAAGCATGTGAATCTATGAAAGATCCAATACTGGATAATGAGTGGAACACACAGATCCATGAATTGACACTGGGGATTGGGATGGAGCTGGAAGCCACATCAGTGAGGACTGCTTGACATCTTGGTATCAGTACATTTAAACATCTAACTGCCATCAACTGACTCTTGCCCTATAACTCTCCAATCACAATATACACTCTCTCATGCTTTATAGCATACTTTGTTAGCTGTAAGGCACTCTTCTGCCCATGTGGCTTGGTCTACACTGTAGGAATACTTTTAATAATACATACGTAAAAATGAAGCACTCACATACATTTCACAAACTACTATGAATTTAGTGTAAATGCTTCTGCCATAGGTTCTTTAAATATAACAGAAAATATGGTGGGGATGTCTACTGATGCGCTTGTGAAATCCCAAAAGGCCAAAATAATTTCAATTTTGTCCTCTATGACTCGTACCTGGAGACCAATGGAATTTATGGATCAGCATAAAGCAGGAGGCAGGTTCGGCAAGAGGGTGCTCTGACTACGTATGTCTTCCTAGAAAGAAGACAGATGGTAGGAGCTGGGTCTTGCATCCACTCTTTTACTGGATGTCATCAGTTTCTATAACATAGAGTTTCTTAAAGTACAAGGTAGACTCAATGGCAGACAGGTGCATGCAGTGAATATTAGTGCAAGTGAAGGTTCAGACACATTAACCCACTACTTCATTTTTAAGTCTGGCTTGTCAGCTTAAGCTGTAGCACGTTTACCATTTCTACCAGTGTGCTTTGGGGAGGGAGGGAGGGATGGACTGTTGGACTTTGGGAGAGCTCCCCTCAGCTATTGCGCTATTGCCTTGCATGTGTTTCTCATAGTTTGCTATTGCTTTGATGAGCTGTCCATCACGACACTCGCATTTCGTGGATGGTTATACTGTTCCATTTGTGAAGGGGCATCAAGTAGTCATTTTGTTAGGTTGCAGATGTGACTTTACATTTAGCTTGCCTACAATGTACTGTTCTGGAATGCTGATAAAGACAATAGGCACAAACTTCACGGCCAAATGTAAAATTATTAAACACCTCAAGTCTAAAAAGTTATCGGATAAGAATTTAATTTCCTAATCAGACCTTAATTCTACTTCAGTTCTTAAGATTTAGCAAAGGACTCATAAATTATGTGAAACAAAATTCTTTATTATACAGTACAGTATATGTTAATGCCTCACCTACTTTTACTGGACCAGAAAAGGTATTTTGTTAGGCTAATTTGCCAAAACAATGGCAATCCTGTGAGGATGGTTTTTTTCGTGTAGCAATATGGAAGCGTGCACCTTCAAAGTTTGATTTTAAATATCTACTAAAGAAAACCGTGTTGGGATAACTGTTGTTGGGAAGCATATTGTATGCATTGAATGTAACTGACTTCGTTATTAGCTGTTTTAACATTTTACTTTCAGATGCACTTACTTTTAATTGTGGATTGTTTCAAATGATGTTCTGATAATTCTAGTGAATGCACAAACTGAAATCATATATAACTGTATTTCTCAAACACTACATAGATGAAGGCCATGAGCAATGTCAATACAAATTAACTGATGTCAAAGATTATGAGGATTGAGGGTAAATGTCATTCATACACATAAAATGCACGCTTTGACGATAGCCAGTGAAGGCTCGTATCAAGTGGAAGGATAATATATAATGTACAAAGACCCACATGGTGGTGAAGTTGTCGCACAATATGCAAAAGAGGAAATTTTGTTAAAATACTTTCGTACATCCTGTAAGTCTTTGTTGCCCACCCTTCGCAATGTGCTTGCAAGGCCAGACATGGACTTTGTGACAACCATGCAGACCAATTCTCTGTTTCTGAGCCATACTTCTTTAGCTCCGCAGAATTGCAGACTGAACGCGTCTAGCAATCCACATCCCTAGAGGTTTTAGAATCTTGATTTTCCCGCCGCTAGATACCACTTCACAGGACAAAATCATAAGATGGGATTGCATCAAATAATATGATTAGGCAACTAATCGATATAGCACAAGAGAAGTATGAGAAACATAACGAGGAAGTGGACACCTTAACTAAAAAAATAGAGAAAGTCATTTAGGGAGACAATACAAAGTAGAACTATGCTATTTTGAATGAAGTTATTGATGAATATGAGGAGGATATAATCAAAAGAAAGAATGGAAAATTACGTAGGGATCAAGTAGACTACCAACTGGGACAAAGTCTATGCCTTTGCTAAAAAATACAGTAATGTCAAAACAGCGAATACACAACCTGAAGTGCTGAGTACTTCGGAAACATCACTTACATCTGATGTAGAATCATTGGGAGGGGGATACAATACCAATCTCTGACAAGGCAGGAGTACATTTTTACGAGGAAGTCAGTAGACACAGACTAGGGATCCTAAACGTACAAAAAGCCAGAACACGACCACCCAATAGCAGAACAGACACAACATCAACATCGAAACAAACCAGAGCAAGGAAAAGAGAACAAACCAAAAACAAAGACACACCAACCAATTAGTGTGCACCCTGTCTCAACAGGATTTAACTAGTTCTCAGATGGAAATCCTCAAAAGGGGTTTATCCTTTTGCCCCACAACTCAATGGGATCTCACAAAAACAAAAATAGGCCTCTTCAAATTTATAAGAGGACTCAAACTAAGATTTTTTTTTCAGACAAACCCATAACAAGATTGACAAGTCCAGGACAATACGTTACAAGAGAATTAACGGTGCAGGGTCTATAAAATATACACCTTTTAATGAATCTCTCTGAGACTAACTTAATGGATACCACAATGGATCTGACCGAAATAGCTGCTAAACTAGATATTGACACATCTCATACAAAAGATAATAGAAATTTCTTGCCCAAATCAAAGAATGCTCACTCCCATCCTACCTCCAGGAAACACAATGGACCTCTTCCATACAGCAGTTTTAGAGGGCCTAGAATGAGAATATCTAAAATATAAAAGTAAAGATAAATAACTACCATCCAAAATTACTCAAGGACAGAAACAGGCAATCAAGGATCTAAATGACAACACTGAATTGATTATAAAAGAGGCAGACAAAGGGGTAAATATTGTTATCCTACATACTGATGTGTACCTGAAGGAGATTCATTGGCAAATGGGGGATGTGACATGCTACAAAAAACTACCTAAAAATCCAACTCCTGAATTACAAAAAAAACTATTAGAAAATCTTGACAAATGGTACAATAAAGGCCTAATTACTCTGGAGGAGAAGCAATTCCTATACATATATAAAACACCTGGTGATGTTCACCTAATACATTTTACCTAAAATACATAAGCCAGGATTCCCTCAGCCCATCATTGCAGTTATAAATTCAATCTGCTCCCAGCTAGGGAATATATAGACTACGAATTGCAACCTTTCACATAGAGCTTACCGTCCTACATAAGGGACACAAAAGACATACTTCAAAAACTTAATAACATCGATTGGCAACCAAACTACTTATTGGCCACAGTAGATGTGGTGTGCCTTTACATATTAATAAAACATTCTGACGGGCTGGATGCAGTGAGGAAAGCACTCTCTACTAGATCGGTACACCTCCTAGAAAGGAACCAGATTATTCTGGAAATTTCTTGACTTCTGTTTGCAAAGGAATCTCTTTACTTTCAATGGCTCCATCTTCCTACAACAACAAGGGACTGCGATAGAGGCCAAATTCACTTCCTCTTATGCCTGTATTCTCATGGACGTAATTGAAAAATATTGGCTATGGAACGAAAAATATGAGCAATTTGTCAACAGCATAATCTTTTGGGCTAGATATAGCGATGATATATTGATGATTCAGCAAAGAAAACGGGATGCTCTAAGATTACATTTAAGTACGCTCTATAAATGAATGGAGAATTACAGTAACGTCCTCTACTTTCCAAGAAATAGAATTTCTAGACCTAATACTTTAAATTGATCAGAACCAATTGCACAGTCGAATACATAGTAAGGCAACAGCAGCAAACTCTATTTTGCACGCAACAAGCTGCTATCCAAAGACCACTATTGATAACATACCCAAAGAAGAGTACCAAAGAATCAGAAGAAACTGTAGCAAAAAGAAAGACTACAGACAAAAAGCAACTGAACTCACATGTCGTCTGAAAAAACGAGGATATGACAAAAAGTACCTATACAATACCATGCATGTTATTGGACAGCTGGATAGAAACCAACTTTTTCAAGTTACACATAAAACAGACACAACAACACCAACAATTCGATTCAACACAGAATACAGTAATGACCACCACCATATTAGAAAAATCCCAGAAAACACTAGTCGTTTTTAAAACACCATACACAACTGCAAGAGGGGATTAAACCCTTCCTTCAAATAAACTTCAAAAGAGCACTGCACCTAAAACAAAACTATGCCACTCATTCTACCAGGAGAAAAGAAGTAAGTTAACCACTTTTTTGCACAAGTCTGTGGGCTTCTATACTAGCAGAAATTGCTTCATCTGCAAATAGGGGCAAAATAAAACTATAGAATGCTCAATAAATAATCACAAATACCATATCTGGGATTGAATCAACTGCGACAGTACATATGTGATTTAAACTATAACTTGCCCTTGTGGAAAAAAACTACATCGGTAGTACAATAAGACCTCTTAAACATCGGATTCAAGAGCAGTACCGAAATATCAAAAAATCAGATCTGAAACTACCATTAGTTGAACATTTTGAAAAATATCACCCACCTCACAGAATATTTACCTTCTATGGAATTGAAAAACTGAATAGAAACCCGAGGAGTGGTGGCATGGAAACTTCCCTACGAAACCGGAAAGCAACAAGAACCTGAGGTTTAACACAGTCAAACAAGTACTTAATAAAGATGCTGAACTACACAACTGGGTGCTTTGATACAACAATCCCAAACTATAGTATAGGTAACTACCAAACAGGTAGAATCTTCAACATACTACGACTTACCTGCAACCTAATCTGCAATTATGAAAGAGTGACCAACAAAGAAAATTGGATGAACTGTCCTTTGGTATAAAACATCCTGTTGAACTTTCACCTATAGTGAACTATTTGATCATGTGTCTTTTCATACAAGTAAGCCTTGGGGAAATGGTGTAGTGTACTCCAGTTTGGGATGTATTTTCAACAATCAGATGATTACTTATGTTGTTCTTTGTATGACTGTCATAATAATTGTTGTGATATAATGCCTGCGACATCTCTTAAAATTTTATTACTAGTTACTAACGATTTATGTCGGAAAAAATGCAGACTCGTCTAAAATAACACTACAGGTATCAGCACCCAATCACTAGACTAGCAATGTGCTCATTAATAAATCACACTAAGCAATGAGTTAAAATAAGATATACTCAGTATAACATACTATTGGATAAAGTATGATTTGTGCAAAATTCAAATACGCGACCACTGCATTATGATAGAGCTAGCCACCAAGGGGAATTGCAAAATAACTTCCTCTAAGATGGCACGTTTGAACTGCAGTCCGATAATGATTTGCCACGAACTCACAAACTAAAGAAGAACTACCTACATTAAGACCGTTTAAAAATGGCTCATAAAGTGAACGCCGCCCATGGTGATTGTAGAGGGACTGCGGAGGCGAGACTTTACCTACAGGACCGCAGAGACGATTTATTCCTGTACAACTATGAACTACATGGTAGGAAATATGTGCACAACTATGGTACTAAATGTCGAGCACTTTAGCTCTTTGGGGACTTATCCCAATGACTTAGTGCACTTCACCTCACTCAGCCCGAGCAACTGCCACACATCACAAGTGACACTAACACATTTCAATGCCGGTTCCTGCATCACCACATTGAAATGCATTTTCACGCATTTACAGTCTCTGCCCCTTGGAATTGCTTGAGGGTTTCTAAGCGCGACGGTGTGATTCCCAGGGTCATCTGCAAGTCTGAAGCTGCTGGGTACACTTTCAAAGCCTCCCAGCTCCAGAAAAGGAGAGCTTGTCATGGATATACTGACACCTTTGGTGGTGACTGGGATTTTGGTACAGCTTCTCCATCTGACTTTATTACTACCCAACGATGGCTGTAGGAAATCATAAATATTTCCGACTCCTTTGATCTTTGTGCACATGAGGAACCTGCGCTCTGCCCATTGGCTGGCTGCTACAATCCTAGGATCCTTTGTCAAACTCGTCCTCCTGAAGTCACAGAAGTCTAATGCTTGGAGAGGAAACTCCTCATGTACACTCTGTTAGTGGCCTATATTTTACTTTAGATGGAGCAAAATTATATTCCATTAAATAAAACACAAGAATGTTTTTGTACAGCGCATATCATGAACTCGCATATTTAGAAGCGCTCGAATATGGGATCATGAATTAAATGGAGGAACAGTGAAATAAAATATGTGCTTAGGATCACACAGTTTAGTGAAGTTGGGAAGTCAGGATTTCACATTGTGCAATTTAGCCACTATACAGGGCTTTTCCAGAGCTTCACATTGCTCAAAAGGGGGTAATTTATGATGTTTGTCTGTTTTAATAGACTTCATAGTTTGGTTTACTTGTGTTATCGTGTCACTTGACGTGTCACACATTTAGCAATGGAATGTCACTCATATGCACACTGAAGCCATGAAAATGTCACACATGAGCAGTCTGATAACGTGCAACTATACACACTCTGCTTTAATTTTCCACTGTTTGTGAGTGTCGGTAGCCCACTGCAATCCATAGCCTTTGCGCTTTGATGCACATGTAAAAGTATTCTGTTTTCTTAGCTATCGGCATGAGAATTGCTTCGTGTTTTGCCCAATATTACGAGTGTCGATACCACGTATAATACATAGCCATTGTGCTTGTACATAAATGCAAATGTATTATGTTTCCTTAAAGACCGGGCATGGTGTATGCCTGCAGTTCCTTTTTCTTTTCCATGACACTGATAAATATCAGACCTGTGATGTCATTATTGGGCATTCTGCAGGGCAAAGGAGTATGGCTCAGAAAGAGAGTACTGCTCTGCATGATTGTCACAACCTCCTTGTCTGGCCTTGCAAACACATTGCGAAGGCAGACAACAAAGAGTCACAGGATGTACGAAAGTAGCTTAACAATGTTCCCTTTCTTGCATATTGTGCGACAACTTCACCACCATGTGGGTCTTTGTACTTTATATATTATCCTTCCACCTGACAGGAGCCTTCACTGGCTATCGTCAAAGCGTTCATGCTATGTGTATGAATGCCGTTTACTCTCAAACCTCACAATCTTTGACATCAGTTAATTTGTATCGACATTGCTTTCATACATGTAGTGTTTGAGAAATACAGTTAGTTATCTATGATTTCAGTTTGCGCATTCACTAGAATTACCAGAACAACAGTTGAAACAATCCACAATTAAAAGTGTTGATGGAAGTTGCAGGCCCGACCCTCTCCTCACCTAATCTGGTATTCCTATTTACTTATCAGTTTGTATCCCTCCATGACCTTGCAATGTTACGCTTTGCGACCATACATCCCAGGGAAACCCAAGTTATTTCTTTAGTGGTTAAGTCTGTCGCATCCCATATGTTAAGGAGGCACCATCGAGGTGAGACCTCCAACTCTTTCCCACACAAAGATAGCATTTTGGACGTTATTTTCTCCCAGTATAACTTAATCAATGGACACTCCCACCATTGGTGTATGAATGTTCCCTCCTGTCCACAACTCCTGGGACATAAAGGTGAGTTCACTGTACCCATTTTAACCAATGCCACACTGGTATAGTACGCTCTGTGCAGAACCTTTAGCTGTATTAATTTAAACCTTGAATGAATCGCTACCATCCTAGGGGATGCCAACGAATCCTGCCACTCCTCATCATTCATATCCCCAACATCATTCACCCATTTTGAAAGTATTTTTTCTAGCTTAACGGGTGAGTTATTTAATATCTTCCTGTACGTCACAGATATTTACTTTTTCAGTATATAGTCGTCTAATAGCCTATATTCTAAAGGTGAGGAGGCCAAGAGTTCAGCACCCCAGGGGAGTGCTTTTTGTAGTGCACTGCGAACCTGAAGGTATCGAAAAATGTCCCCCTCAGTCAGCTCATAGTCTCTTTGGAGGTCCTTAAAAGGAACAATTTTGCCTCCTATCCACAGATCCCCTACCTTAGCGAGTCCGATCAGTTCCCATTTATCGAACCCCGGGTACCTCGCTAATATCCCTAGCTGTCCCGTTTCTAAGAGCGGAGTAGCCTTTGTTATCGTGTTCTTCCACCCCAGCTCCTTCGAGGCCCTATGCCATAGGGTCACCGTAGTGGAGGTTGGCGTATTGCCTGGGGCATGTTTCCGTCCCCCATAAATTGCTCTCAAATAATTCCCTGGGGGCATTGTTATACCTATCCATTCTATAGGCGGGCTCTGTATGCGTCCAGTGCATCCAGTGGTTTACCACTATTAATTGAGATGCCCAGTAATAATATTGGATTGCTGGGAGGGCAATCCCCCCCATCATACCAACTTTTCATAAGTTTGGTTAGAGCTATACGTGGGTTACCATTGTTCCAGAGCAGCGTACGAAATAGCTGCTTATATTAACCCGATTTACAGTGCTCAATTTACTGACCTCCTTCAGGCTGAAAGGCTGAGTCTGAAAGTGGAGTCAAACTTGTGACTGTCAACTATCACTTTAAGTGATAAACATTTAATTAATTGAGCTATCCGAACCATGTTGAGAGGTCGTTTCACAGCTGCTACTAAAGGTTTAGCTGTACCGCAGAGATGCTTTAAAATTCCCTTTCTGTATACCTCTCTTCTTTGGTGTCCTGTAAGGAGGGTGAGATTAAGTACTAGTAGAGGGTGATCCCATTTCAATCAATGGAAATACGCATTTGGAGAGTAAGGAAGGTTTTTAAGAAGAGTGAGGCAAAGATACCAAGTTTTGTTTGTTTGTGTGACATTTCCAGATTGTCAGTGCATTATGCCTTATGCTTCAAAGGACCCTTTTAGGATGAAGAGCAATATCAGAAATTTCAATGCTATTGTCTGGAAATGGTTTCAAAGCAGCTGCAATGCCACAAAAGTGTTTTGGAAGGTCAGTAACCTTATTCTCTGAGACCTAACACACTTATTGATGGGGATTGATATCTGAGAACCAACACAAAGAGGTATGGCAGCAAAAGGGAGAATACAAGGTCCAGTATTACTACCATAAACCAAACATGCAAGGGTCCAAGTGGGACAGTCACAGATTTCTTGTAGGAGTGTAGAGGGAAGGGAAGGTCATCCTTATGGAAGAGGAAACCTCACACACAAAATTGTATCATGCTTCATCATCTACAATCTCTCCCAACCCTGGTAGGTTGGTACCACCAGGGTGGACTCAACCTCCTGTTAGACTCAACGCAGGAAGGAGTTCTTCGATAAAAGCTACTGGATAAGAGAGGGATCCAGATAAGTGGGTTAAAAATACCTTATGGTTCCCAAGAAGATTGCCTTTATTGGTGGGAACTATAGGTAAGGTTCAAAATGAGTAGGGCGGTTATTGAGGACAATTGCTCAAACCGTCTCGAATAGCTAGGCCAGACTGATATCTGGTCTTAGAGGTTTAGTTATCGACAGTGCAGTAGGTAAACCGGAGCACCGAGTTACCCTCTCAGGACACACAGATTATACTTGCGACTAATGGGCATTGAGCAGTATTAAGTTTTGCATTTAAATTAAGGTAAGTTATATTCCTTATATATTTTTAAACTGAGCTGCAATTTGAATATTAGTTCAGTAACAGTTTTGGACTCCTAGCAATGTAGTGCTTTAAACATATATATGATCCTGATGGGCTGAAGTCCCGCTTACAGTGCACAAGTTGCTCTGCCTTTCGTAGCTCACGATGAACCTCACTGATCGGGAGTAGCGCTCAGTACTAAGAAGGTTGGTGACCACTACTATAGACCATGGCATTGTGTTAAGAACAGCAAAGTAGCGGGGGCATGGCCAAGAGAGTCCAAGATAGCACCGGGAGAGTCACTTAGAAAGGAGCTCCATCCTGGGGCACAAGCAAGCAGACCTGGCCTGAATAAAGAGACCATCCCCTGGAGGGAGCTCCACAGGGTCAGGCGAGTTGGGAGCGGTGGCCGCCTATGGTGCCCTGAAAGTTCTGTTTTCTGGGTGCACCACTCCCAAAGAGAGGGTTCAGAGGCCCAGATTGAGGGACAAGTTGTGGAAACAATCTACAGTGGGAGGACCAGTGGATCACGGCACCCCAAGACTGAACCTGGTGAGGCCACTTCTGGCATGGAGGTGCTTCCTGCACTGTCAAAAAAACAGAGGGCTGGAGACCCTGCACAACACAGAGTGTTTCACCCTTGAGAGGGGTGGTGGTTCCCCCCAGAAGTAGAGGTTCACTCAGCACCTGAACAGCCTCGGGGTACAGACCGTTGACTGAGTGCCCGATTTCAGGATTCCTCCTTGGATTGGTGGGAAGAGTGGAAGAAGGGTACCTAACGCCCGGGACTTTTGCCCCCACCCCACTGAGAAATGTCAGAGGTCAGAGAACCCTGGAAGGCCTGGGGCCTGGGTCTTGACACTGACAGCTGTCAGTGGCGTCTGTTGGTTGATGTGCTTAGGGCTTTCTTTCGGTTGCGGACAGAAGTCTAATCCAAGGAGAGGAAAGGGACACATCACTGTGTTAGCCAAGGTGGTGCTGCCTGCCTACTGGGATGCCTCTGTGAGCAAATTAGGGTTAGGTGAAGGGTTCCCCATGGCTAAGTCTAGTGGCTCAACAGTGTAGAGAGGGATCCAACTGAGTTTAGAGAGGCATAGAACTGACAAGTGCCACTGCATAGCAGGACCTTCGTCCATGTTCTTTCGCCTAAGCAGGGAAGCAAATCAAGGTATTGGTTAGTCTACCGTGGCTTTTGGTAGGAGGGGGGTTGTGTAGGATTTGGCTCCTTCTGCAGGGTCATCCCCAAACATTTGGCCTTCACCCTCATGTTTTCTGAGCCTATTGTTGTTCTGCAATTTACCACTCCTAACCAGTTCCAAAGTGCTTGTGCTCTCAATTTTAAACCTGGTACAATTGGCTTATAGCCAACTGGCACATTTAATTAACCAATACGTCCCTGGTAAAGGGGCGCTGCCTGTACCCAGAGCCTGTAAACTAAGTACTAATAGTGGGCCTGCAGCACTCATTGTGCCATCCACTTGAGTAGCCTTTTAAACATGTTCCAGGCCTGCCATCACAGCCTGTGTGTGAAGTTTTCAACTGCCATTTTGGCCGGGCAGGATAAACTTCTTCGCAGGCCCAAACCTCCCTTTTTAATACATGTAAGTCGCCCTTAGGGTAGGCCCTACACAGCCCAGAGGGCAGGTGCAGTGTATTTAAAAAGTTGGACATGTACTTTTAAATATCACATGTCCTGGTACTGACAAACTCTTGCATTAATTTTTCACAACTGTGAGGCCTACCCCTACCATAGGATAACATTCGGTTAACTTAATACATTCGATAAGTGATAACTTTAAATTGGGAGCAGGTAGGAATGCCAAGTTTGGTGTCTATGTAATTGTAATTTAACGTCATCTTTAATGGTAAAGTCAGATTTAAAGTCGCAATTCTGAAAATGCCACTTTCATAAAGTTCAAAGAACAACAATGGGTTTGGCTCTATTCAGTAAGGCTGAGCCCTTTAACAACAAAAAACACTGGAAATGCCAATACTGATGATCCTTTCCAATAGATTAACACGGCGCATGAAAACTCATCAATGTCAGCCGGAACTAGTCAATAGTTTTTATTTAAAAAAAACAATGATTTCATTTCTATTGTTTCCTTTTTTGAATCACACTTAAATCAATGTGTACAATATTACAAAAACACGACCTAGCTCTTAAGTGAACTCCCAACGAAAAATAGCCACAACCTAGGCTCACCTCGCCACTCTCACTCACGAATATTCAAACAACCTAGGCTCACCTCGCCACTCTCACTCACGAATATTCAAACATCCACAAACATCATTCAATACTAGTTGCACACCACACTCACTCAACTCACACACCACTTCCCTGGTCCCATACCAACTTTATCACTTTCTTGTACCAAGGTATCAAACCAAACAACAGAAGAATAAACAAAATACGATTTTTTGTGCATAACACTAAATGATAAAACCTATGACTGTTCGTAGAACATGCTTTACAAACATGCACAAAAGACAGACACTTTACAGAATGTTTGTTTGGCAATCAAAAACGCAAGGTCGACGCGTTTCGAACCCTCTTCATTATAGGGTTCTCCTCAGGACCAAACTGTACATTTCTTTAAACACGAGAGCCTCCAATCTCAACAGAATTTCTGATGTGAATTTTTTGTGGTCAACAACTGTTCGTTCTAAGTCCATGTCGACTCCTTTCTGGGCATATTCTTTTCAAATCTGATATCTTCGCGCTTTTCCTCCCTTTAATTGAACACTTCGGTATACTCTCTTCTATTGGAAAGGATCATCAGTATTGGCATTTCCAGTGTTTTTTGTTGTTAAAGGGCTCAGCCTTACAGTTTGACTCACGAAAGGAAAGCACATTGACATCAGCAATTACAAGCTGCTTTGAATAACAAGAAGGACATAGGAGCAGAATTATTTACACCTCGACTAAGAAACTCGCGAAGACCCTGCCGTTCAGAAACTTTTTTTCTGTGACACGACTGAATTGGTGACCACAAAAAATTCACATCAGAAATTCTGTTGAGATTGGAGGCTCTCGTGTTTAAAGAAATGTACAGTTTGGTCCTGAGGAGAACCCTATAACGAAGAGGGTTCGAAACGCGTCGACCTTGCGTTTTTGATTGCCAAACAAACATTCTGTAAACTGTCTGTCTTTTGTGCATGTTTGTAAAGCACGTTCTACGAACAGTCATAGGTTATGTCATTTAGTGTTATGCACAAAAAATCGTATTTTGTTTATTCTTCTGTTGTTTGGTTTGATACCTTGGTCCAAGAAAGTGATAAAGTTGGTATGGGACCAGGGAAGTGGTGTGTGAGTTGAGTGAGTGTGGTGTGCAACTAGTATTGAATGATGTTCGTGGATGTTTGAATATTCGTGAGTGAGAGTGGCGAGGTGAGCCTAGGTTGTGGCTATTTTTCGTTGGGAGTTCACTTAAGAGCTAGGTTGTGTTTTTGTAATATTGTACACATTGATTTAAGTGTGATTCAAAAAAGAAAACAATAGAAATGAAATCATTGTTTTTTTTAAATAAAAACTATTGACTAGTCCTGGCTGACATTGATGAGTTTTCAGGCGCCGTGTTAATCTATTGGAAAGGATCATCAGTATTGGCATTTCCAGTGTTTTTTGTTGTACTTTCATAAAGTTGGCATTTTCTTGTCCTAACCATTTGGTGCCTGCAGCTTGTTCCTGGGTCACATGACTAGGTGTAGTTGGCAGTTGGTCATCATGTATTGCCCCCAGGCAGTGAGACAAGGAGAAGATAGGCGTTGGCAGGATGGACCACTCTGACTTGACTAGGGGGCAGAGCTGTCACCTACCACACTTGCACATCATAAAGACCCTGCCTGTGCACACTCACAAATGAGTTGTCCCTAGTCTTTTGTATCCCCAGACAAGCAGGGGCCAGGGCAGGGAGGAATGGGATGCCTGACACCTTAGGGGTATGGAAGCCTCTAGAAACGTCTTCCACTTCAAAGTGGGCACCAAGTATAAATATTGGACCCTCAGATCCAACACGTGAATACACAGCTGAAGCTGTATAAGACTCAGAAGGACTGCTGTGCTGCTTTGCGTCATGAAGGGCTGCCCTCCTGCCTGAGTGAGAAGGACTGGACTTGCATCTTAGACCTAGGACTATCAGAGTGACTCCAAGAGCTAGTTGGCTGGCCTCCTGACCAGAGCCTTGGGGACAGAACAGGCTCCAATAACCTTGAACCCAGCACCTGGGCTCTGCCAGCTGACAGTCTTGCCCCCCCCCCCCAGTTGGTACCACTCCAGTCCAGGACCCTTGGAAGTGGGCCTGCAGGTGCTCTGCCAGTTCATCTGTGATCCTAGCAGAACCGCTGCATGATACATCTTTACATAAAGACCTTGCATCTCCCACCGTAGCTCCCCAAAACCGATGCTGTGCAATACATCTCCACACAAAGACCGTGCATCGTCTCTGCTGAGCAACGCATCCTTGACACGGGTATGCGCATCGCTCCGCAACCAAATTTAAGTTACTCTGTTCAGCAGGCCTAATTTGGTCCCTGTAGTTGGCCAGCCATCCATCGCAGCTGGCCTAAACTTGTGACTTTGTCCCGGTCCAACGCGACCAGAATACCACAGTTGGCTCTGTGTGCTTGTTGGTGCTATTTTCACTGAAATCTTTAAAATTGCATATCTCCGGTTCTACTAATTGGACTTTTGTAGTTATGGTCTTAAATTATTTATAAAAATTTAGTCTATTTTTGGTGTGGGGTTTATCTTGTGTTTTCATTTTATTACTGTTTGAAGTGCTGCAAAAAAACGTTGCACATTGCCTCTAATTTAATCCCGCCTGCTTGTGCTAAGCTACCAGGGGGTTCAGCACAAGTTAATTTGGGGTTGCTTGGGACTTCAAGAGGACTGTGGTTGATGCTGGAGTAGGGTTTCATCCCTCATAACCAGTAACCCAATTTCTCGCATTGATCTACACAGAAGATACTGTCCCTAGTGCCCACTATGCAAAGTGGTGGGGTATATGGTGGCAACTGGTGAAAAGGAGCCTCAAATGGGTGCAGCAGTCTCATGGTGATGGACGTGGGATGCTCTGCCCGGGAGACTGTGGACTATAGTTATGGGTGGGGAATGGGGACCTGGTGTTGGGGGCTGCTGAAAAGATGCTTGGGACAAGACATGGAGTAACTGCAGAAAAATACGACTGCCACCCCTGGCAAAGAAGAGGCATTGTCTGACCCAAGAGCGGTGCATATAGAAACTGAGAGCCGAGGAAGCGAAGTGCAGGTCCCTCATAAGTAGGCCCCAAACTAGGGCTAAGTGTTTCACAAGTGCAGGGAAGAATTGGTGGGCCCAATGAAGAAAGCTCCGTGTGCACAAAGGGCTATATGCATGCAGCAGTGAGCGGTTGTTGGCGTAGGGCAATGGGGGACTTCCCTCGCCCCCTGATTCTTGTCAATGAAACTATAATGTGCAACAATCTTTAACGACAGGGAATTAACAAAGAAGCACCTTGAACAGAAGCGCAAGGCACCATTGATTCATTTGATTGCTTGAACTGTAAGGTATACCCGATTATTTACCCAGCTCAATCTCACTGAGTCATTGACACTAAGGCAAGTACAATCAATTTGACCATCGACACTACCAAGTCACAGCCTAGAGAGTAGGTGGACATGAATATAGGCTTTGTTGCAGATAGGCTGTATATTGACAATGGTGAAACCTGAACCTACAATGGTGGGAGAGAGCATGGTAACAGGCGCTAAAGATGCAATGGAACCCCTGGGGTTACCTCGGTGGAATAGACACTGCAAGCTCATACTGGTAAATTTTAGAAGATAACGGATAACAACATGCTTCTGCCCAATCGGCATCTTCTAGAACTCTCAAGTCTTGTTCCCATTTAGCTTTCAGTGTATGTAGTTGGCGTTAACAATTCACCACGAGTGTGTGCTATATGTGTGTGAATGCATGCTTGTGCAATGGCGCCGCCAAAATCCGATACTGCAAAGGGGTCTCGCCTACTAAGTTCTTCAGCAAATCTGCATATTTTCTCAGCGTCTGTCACACTTGAAGGTATCTCAAGAATTGCTCATCGGCCAACTCATACCGTGTTTGAGGTTCCTCAAATGGCACCTTCCTGCCCTCCTCCCAGATATCCCCCACTTTGGACAGGCCCAGCAGATCCCACTGACAGCACTCATTAAGGCTCTTTATATTAGCTAGAATATGGGAATCCCAAAGTGGTGTTTCTAGTGTTAATCTCATGCCCCATCCCATTGCCCTTGTGGTCGCTCGCCACACCATGGGGATCATGGCAGTCTGTGTCAGGAGTGCTGGGGACAGCCTGCGCCGTACAAAAGGCAGAGGTAGCACCCCTAACCCCTTGTCCTTCTGTCAGCCCTCAGTGCTGGCCTGTTTGGGATTTGAAAGTCTATTAGTTCGCTACCAGGAACTGGGTCGCCTAATAATAGTACTTTGGATTTGGGAGCGCAATCTCTCCTCATAGGGACCTCTTGTCAGGGTTTGGTGGGCTATCCACAGTGCCCTGTTATCCCACAGCAGTGTTCGTGTGGTGGCCTTCACTGATTTAAAGAACGTATCTGGTACCTCGTAGGGTGTATTTCAGGGTGTGAACAGAAAGTTTGGGAGTTGGATCACTATGCATAGTGCAGCACTGCCTAGCAGGGAGATATGCAACTTTCTCCAATGGAAAAAGAACAATTGATGGACAGAATGCAGAACAATGTCATACATTCACAAAAGTACAGAGATCTGGGCCTAAATCCATCGTCTTCTTGCTCACCATGCCATTCCAGTTTGACCCCCAGCCATATGCAACTCAGTCTTGACCCTGTGCCCAATGGGAACAGTCCATCCCGAACTGCCAGGCCAGGTCCTCCCTGTACGGGAAACAAGCATCCTAGGACCGGTTTCAGGGTTTCACCCCCATCAGCCAGGATAGCTTGACTCCAGTGGCATGGAGAGCACGGGACCCACGTCTGGGAAATACCCGTCCCACTTGGGGTGACAAACGCAAAAAGAACAATTGATGGGCAGAATGCAGAACAATGTCATACATTCACCCCAGTACAGAGATCGGGGCCTAAATCCATTGATTTTTTGCTCACCATGCCATTCCAGTTTGACCCCCAGCCATATGCAAATCAGCCTTGACCCTGTGCCCAATGGGAACAGTCCATCCCGAACTGCCAAGCCAGGTCCTCCCTGGACCTGGAAACAAGCATCCTAGGACCGGTTTCGGGGTTTCACCCCTCATCAGCCAGGATAGCATGACTCCAGTGGCATGGAGAGCATGGGACCCACGTCTGGGCATACCCGTCCCACTTGGGGTGACAAACGCAAAAAGAACAATCGATGGACAGAATGCAGAACAATGTCATACATTCACCCCAGTACAGAGATCTGGGCCTAAATCCATCGTTTTTTTGCTCACCCTGCCATTCCAGTTTGACCCCAGCCATATGCAAATCAGACTTTTCTCAGTTTATGTCTTGTGGCCCTATGTGGCATAAACACGGACATATCTGGTTCTACCATTTTGTAGATGATTGCACTAAGACAGTAACACCTTGACCTCCGTGTTGAGCAGGGAGATTGGCCTATAAGCTGCACAGTAGTCACTGGGTTCACCAATTTTGTAGAAGACTATCAGCACAGTACTATGCTCTTCAGGGAGACTCCGCGTTTTTTGGGCATCTTTAAACATCGCTTGCATTGGTTTCGTTAGTTTCCTCTTCCTGCATTTAAAGAATTCAGGCTGGAACCCATTCGGCCTAGGGTCTTTCTGCTCCTCAGCTGCGTAATTATGACTGGCTAAAGAAGATTTTAATTTACATACTCAAAATTCAACACATTATCTGCCTGCATCAATGCCTCAGAATCTAAAAAGAACGCAACATGTGCTCAGACTATCAAACGACTCATAATCTGTATTCAATTTGTAACTAGGATTTACTTACACCTAAAAGATTCTCTGAGGAAACACTGCAAACATGACTTATAAATCATTGTATAACATACAATGCACTATGTCACAGGGTACATTTTTGTGAAGTAACACTGTGTAGTTATTGCTCAGCACCACTTTGTGCACAGCCTTTAAGTATTATACATTTTCAGCTATTCTAAACAAATACTCAATTTTCTACTACTGTAGGAATCCTCCTTATCGTTCTACTTCACAATCGAGAGGGCGCACCAGATCCTGATGCGAAGGCCTGCCCCTGGCGCTGACCCCGACCATTCATCTTTAAAGTTCTACACTATCGTGACAGTGACTCAATACTGCGTGAAACCAGGAAATTACAGGATATCAAGTTGGAGAACACATGCGAGACTACAGCATGGTGTTATATTCCATACAAGTACCCTATATAGGCGCAGGTAACATCGTAACCTTTCACCTATATTCTTCCCTACATTACATACATAACGGTTCTTAGGGACTGACCTTTTACCTAGATACGACACTGCATTCAGAACGCGGGTTTCCCCCTAGTTCGAATCTCATACATTATGCATGAGGCTTCTTGGAAGCACAGCAGGACGAACATCTCCTTTATAATATCTCTGTATAAAGTTCAGGCCCGACGTCATCCTTTAGGCCGACACAGTAACACAGCAAGGTAGGACCCCTGGGGAGACCTATGGGTATATATACATCACATCTTGCTTAGAAGAACAGAGGAGACCGAGACTTCTCGGCTGACACACTGACCAGAGATGCTGAGGTTCCTGCATGCAGAGACTCCAGCTCGCAGTGGTCTAACATCCCTCGCGGGGTGTCCAACTCGAGACCAAGACGGGGTCCCATGTTCTCTCATTCTCAGGTAATGGGGTTGACTAGATCCTAGAGGGATTCTTGGCATAACACCTACACACATGCTAGGTATATTTAGGTACATCTATTTAGGCAGGCAATTGCACATTCGAATACATAGAAAGGCAACAGCAGCAAACTCTATTTTGCACGCAACAAGCTGCTATCCAAAGACCACTATTGATAACATACCCAAAGAAGAATACCAAAGAATCAGAAGAAACTGTAGCAAAAAGAAAGACTACAGACAAAAAGCAACTGAACTCACATGTCGTATGAAAAAACGAGGATATGACAAAAAGTACCTATACAATACCATGCATGATATTGGACAGCTGGATAGAAACCAACTTTTTCAAGTTACACATAAAACAGACACAACAACACCAACAATTCGATTCAACACAGAATACAGTAATGACCACCACCATATTAGAAAGATCCCAGAAAACACTAGTCGTTTTTAAAACATCATACACAACTGCAGGAGGGGATTAAACCCTTCCTTCAAATAAACTTCAAAAGAGCACTGCACCTAACACAAAAACTATGCCACTCACACAAGTAAGTTAACCACTTTTTTGCACAAGTCTGTGGGCTTCTATACTAGCAGAAATTGCTTCATCTGCAAATAGGGGCAAAATGAAACTATAGAATGCTCAATAAATAATCACAAATACCATATCTGGGATTGAATCAACTGCGACAGTACATATGTGATTTAAACTATAACTTGCCCTTGTGGAAAAAAACTACATCGGTAGTACAATAAGACCTCTTAAACATCGGATTCAAGAGCAGTACCGAAATATCAAAAAATCAGATCTGAAACTACCATTAGTTGAACATTTTGAAAAATATCACCCACCTCACAGAATATTTACCTTCTATGGAATTGAAAAACTGAATAGAAACCCGAGGAGTGGTGGCATGGAAACTTCCCTACGCAAACGGGAAAGGAAGAAGAACCTGAGATTTAACACAGTCAAACAAGTACTTAATAAAGATGCTGAACTACACAACTGGTTGCTTTGATACAACAATCCCAAACTATAGTATAGGTAACTACCAAACAGGTAGAATCTTCAACATACTACGACTTACCTGCAACCTAATCTGCAATTATGAAAGAGTGACCAACAAAGAAAATTGGATGAACTGTCCTTTGGTATAAAACATCCTGTTGAACTTTCACCTATCGTGAACTATTTGATCATGTGTCTTTTCATACAAGTAAGCCTTGGGGAAATGGCGTAGTGTACTCCAGTTTGGGATGTCTTTTCAACAATCAGATGATTACTTATGTTGTTCTTTGTATGACTGTCATAAATAATTGTTGTGATATAATGCCTGTGACATCTCTTACAATTTTTTACTAGTTACTAACGATTTATGTCGGAAAAAATGCAGACTTGTCTAAAATAACACTACAGGTATCAGCACCCAATCACTAGACTAGCAATGTGCTCATTAATAAATCACACTAAGCAATGAGTTAAAATAAGGTATACTCAGTATAACATACTATTGGATAAAGTATGATTTTTGCAAAATTCAAATACGCGACCACTGCATTATGATAGAGCTAGCCACCAAGGGGAATTGCAAAATAACTTCCTCTAAGATGGCACGTATGAACTGCAGTCCGATAATGATTTGCCCCGAACTCAGAAACTAAAGAAGAACTACCTACATTAAGACCGTTTAAAAATGGCTCATAAAGTGAACGCCGCCCATGGTGATTGTAGAGGGACTGCGGAAGCGAGACTTTACCTACAGGACCGCAGAGACGATTTATTCCTGTACAACTATGAACTACATGGTAGGAAATATGTGCACAACTATGGTACTAAATGTCGAGCACTTTAGCTCTTTGGGGACTTATCCCAATGACTTAGTGCACTTCACCTCACTCAGCCCGGGCAACTGCCACGCATCACAAGTGACACTAACACATTTCAATGCCGGTTCCTGCATCACCACATTGAAATGCATTGTCACGCATTTACAGTCTCTGCCCCTTGGAATTGCTTGAGGGTTTCTAAGCGCGACAGTGTGATATCCAGGGTCATCTGCAAGTCTGAAGCTGCTGGGTACACTTTCAAAGCCTCCCAGCTCCAGAAAAGGAGAGCTTGTCATGGATATACTGACACCTTGTCATGACACATTTGGTGGTGACTGGGATTTTGGTACAGCTTCTCCATCTGACTTTCTTGCTACCCAACGATGGCTGTAGGAAATCATAAATATTTCCGACTCCTTTGATCTTTGTGCACATGAGGAACCTGTGCTCTGCCCCTTGGCTGGCTGCTACAATCCTAGGATCCTTTGTCAAACTCGTCCTTCAGAAGTCACTGAAGTCTAATGCTTGGAGAGGAAACTCCTCATGTACACTCTGTTAGTGGCCTATATTTTACTTTAGGTGGAGCAAAACTATATTCCATTAAATAAAACACAAGAATGTTTTTGTACAGCGCATATCATGAACTTGCATATTTAGAAGCGCTCGAATATGTGATCATGAAGTAAATGGAGGAACAGTGAAATAAAATATGTGCTTAGGATCACACAGTTTAGTGAAGTAGGGAAGTCAGGATTTCACATTGTGCAATTTAGTCACTATACAGGGCTTTTCCAGAGCTTCACATTGCTCAAAAGGGGGTAATTTATGATGTGTGTCTGTTTTAATAGACTTCATAGTTTGGTTTACTTGTGTTATCGTGTCACTTGACGTGTCACACATTTAGCAATGGAATGTCACTCATATGCACACTGAAGCCATGAAAATGTCACGAGCAGTCTGATAACGTGCAACTATACACACTCTGCTTTAACTTTCCACTGTTTGTGAGTGTCGGTAGCCCACTGCAATCCATAGCCTTTGCGCTTTGATGCACATGTAAAAGTATTCTGTTTTCTTAGCTATCGGCATGAGAATTACTTTGTGTTTGGCCCAATATTACGAGTGTCGGTTCCACGTATAATACATAGCCATTGTGCTTGGACATAAATGCAAATGTATTATGTTTCCTTAAAGACCGGGCATGGTGTATGCCTGAAGTTCCTTTTTCTTTTCCATGACACTGATAAATATCAGACCTGTGATGTCATTATTGGGCATTCTGCAGGGCAAAGGAGTATGGCTCAGAAAGAGAGTATTGCTCTGCATGATTGTCACAACCTCCTTGTCTGGCCTTGCAAACACACTGCGAAGGCAGACAACAAAGTCACAGGATGCACTAGTTAGGGAGGCATCGTAGGCGTACGCACTTTTTATCATGTATTTTATGTACTTGTATATATTCATGATTTCTGCAAGATGGTAGAACTCTACCATCCCTTTACTTTCGTAGTACTGTTAATCATATATCTCTGCTCCTGTCTAATGGTTGTTGCGGCTCATCTATTCTACCCTAGAATAACAACTGTTCAATAAATACTTATTGAAAATGCCCAGACTGTTTATTCTGTGTATCTCTCTGAGACAAACTAAGTGAGCACGAGTGACTGAGCGAAAGGTAGTATATTGTTTCCACGATTCTGAGGGTTTAGGGTTGTCATGTTCTAAGGTTGCCAGAAACTATTCTCTCCTTGGTAAGAGGAGATTATAGTGGCACAGTGAGCTAGCTAATACAGATAGGCTAACGTATCCGGTGGGGGTGCACAGAATCAGTCCACCACCAATCCCACAGTTTATGTTATCCAAACGCGCAGATCCTGTATAGGTTATATAGGAACTATACGACATGGCGCCCAACGTTGGTTGGGTACTTATTTAACAGTAGAATCTGAGTAGTTCAGTCGTGCTATTCTCAGAGACCCCTACTCACAAAACACCAGAGACATCTGGAGTGGGTGGGCACAAACTCCGCCACAGCTGAGTAGGCTAAAAATCCTATTTATTGGCTGCTGGTTTATCAAGCTTGAAGGACACAGTGTTCCTAAAATTGTGCAAAACACCTTATCTTGGTTCCCTTGAAAAACTATTTTTGTGTTCTAAGAAAAATAACTAACCAGGTCTTAGACCCACTGCAACAAGCACTGCCCCTCACAGACGAGGACGAAGATGCAGACGCAGTACACATTGCACCAAATTTTAGAAATACAGTCACCCTGAAACTGCTTGAGCATGGGTTAACACCTAGGGGTGGCATAGTTGTATTTGTGATTGAGGCACATGAATCAAACAGAACAAAGGTATTTTATTCGTGGGTTACATTCCCAGCAGCAAATGTAAGAACAAAAACATTTCACTCCTACATAGAAGGAGTTGCACCAGCGGAATATTGTCCGTGTGAGGACATTGAGGTTCCGCTCACATACCAGGAACACTTATACTGGTTTAAAGGCACCCTACCCCATATAAGAAGAGTGAGACTCGGCCCGCTCGGAAGAGAAGGGGCAACATGGCCAATATTAGCGGCCTACACACCACATCCTGACATTGAAACAATGCCAGTAGGAGACTTACTCACACAACACAAAGACTTAATAAAAATCTACAGAAACTTGACGCAATTTGTCATGAGGATACTTACAGTCCAACCGGCAATGGTTGAAATAAATGGAACTCAAACTCAGAGTACACCAACTACACCACAAACATTACACGCAGTGATGGGTAAAATGCCCACAAATCGTGAACAAATGCCATTCTGGGTAGCTCAGAAAATAGCACAGCTAGAGGCAGTATTCCCGAATATTACCCCGTATGAAAAACACAGAATGCTAACTATCTGCTTGCCCATGGGGATAACACCACAAGTAGAAGATTGTACCACTTGGGGTACAGTCTTTGCTGCCATTTATACCAGATCTCATGGTATTCCGTCATTAGCAGTGATACCAGATGTACTGAGACAAATACAAAACTAGTATGGAGCAGAGCCTGCTCTGAACTTAGGCATGAAGTTACTAGGTAACTATGCCCAGGTATCAGTAATAATACTAGCTAATATTAAGGGGGAAGCACCTTCAGTGGCTATCCGCCAACGCCTAAGGGAGTTCAGTCCTTTAGAACAAGAACACGTACTACCAAAAATAATTGAAACTGCATATGCAGAATTAGGCAGTGACAGTTTGGGTGGAAAAGCTTTAAAACAACAACTAATGGGCAGTCCTGAAAAGGACACTTCGAAACAGACACCTGCTTCAACAAAGAAGAAGTGGGACAGTAAAAAAACAACAAAACTTTAAAGGAAACAGATCTCAATCCAGAGGTAGATTTCCTCCACAGGAGCCCTCCGAAAAGAGGTATAACCTTAGGAATCGGGATAATATTAGGAAACCTGACAGGTATCACGATACTGATACACGTTCCTCTCGTTCCTTTCAGGGTTCATCGAAAAACTCTGAGAGGGAAGGACGGTCAGACAGACAAGAAGAGCGTACAAAGTCCAGAGACAAGCAGCACGCTCAAGAATTCACTTCTAAAAAAGAAGAGAAACCAAAGCAAAAGCCACAGTTCAAAAAGAAGAAGGTTGCAGGTCTAAAGATCAGACATGCCCAGAATCCTGAGGACTCGACTACTGAACAGGGAATGGGCTCTGACAATGCTAGACAGTGCGGCAGAAGTAACAATAGCTCGCTAGGGTAAGTGTCCCACATAAGTTATATGAAATAACACTCCAAATGGAGGGGGACAAATGTAGGACAGTTAGAGGTCTCTTTTGGGAGAACCTGACGTTTGGCTATGTTTTATTAGCTGAACAAGATTGGCTGCCAGCATTCCTCATGGATTTCCCTAAAGGAGAAACGGTAATTTTACCAACATTCTCAGACCATATTCCCAGGCACTTACAACACACATATGCGCAGGAGTGGGCGGTAGCCCAAGCCCCTGCATTATACAAAAACCATGTTGGATGGGATGAGAATTCAACTCACCACATAATTCCTTTGAAAAATACTCCAACTGCACAGTGGCAGTATCCAATAAAGCAAGAAGCTAAAAAACAAGTCAGGGAGATCTTAGATCAACTTGAATACCAAGGGGTGATCGAAAATTGCACCTCATCAATGAACAATCCTTTGTTCCCGGTAATGAAACCTGACAATTCATATCGTTTAGTTTTAGATTATAGACATTTAAACACTTGCACTAAGACATTTGCAGTACAAAATGCACACAGTGCCGCATTAACGAATAACATTGTGCGGAAAAAATATAAAACGACACTTGATATCTCAAATGGATTTTTCTGCCAAAATATAGCGCCTGAGAGCAGGTATCTAACAGCCTTCTCAGCGCTAGGTTCCCAGCGTCAATTTTGTCAGCTCCACCAAGGGTATAAGAACAGCCCGGGGTTGTTTTCGGCTACAGTACCTGAGTTACTTCAAAATTTGGATGAAGAGGCATTGTCCTATGTGGACGATATTTATCTAACGGACGATGACCTAGAGGAACACTTGAACAGAGTGAACACCATAATTTTGGGATTTGCATCTGAGGGCTACAAATTCAACTTTAAGAAATCAAAAATTGCCCACCTCAGTGTCCTGTTATTAGGATATGAGCTTTCAAGTGAGGGGAAAAGCCTAGCAGCCAATTTTTTAGAAAAATGTGCGCTGCTCCAACCGCCAAAATCATTAAAAAATTTACAATCAATCCTGGGATTCCTAAATTTTGGTAGAACATACATTTTGGATTACGCGGAAAGAGTAAAACCTTTCTACGATTTAATAAAACCTGATTTTTCAATAAAACAATGGACACGAACACACAGATACACTTCGTTCCTTACAAGCTGACATGATAGCTTCCAAACATTTGCAGATATGCGTAAACGTACGCAACCTGGTGATCCGTATAGTTGCGGGACAATCTGGGTACACCTATCTAACATATAATGAAGGTGAGACAGTACCAAATGCATACAAATCACATTTGTACACAAATGCTGAGCTGCGCTACGCATTTACAGAGAAGATTCTGACAGCGGTACAGACTGCTGTGGTGAGAGAAAGAGCACTGGCTCAGGGGAAACTAATAATAGTAGTGACTCCAGTTCCAGCCTTAGAGGCTGCGACAAAGGCAAGCGTTCCTAATGCTAAAGCTTTACATCCGAGATGGATACAATGGGCTAATTCACTCACTGTATCAGATGTAGAATACAGATACCACCCAAATTTAAAGACACAAGCATTTCTGCAATACGAACAAGAATATCCTCTACCAAACGAAATAATGCCTCTAGATCAGTATGAATATATAATTTACACTGACGGATCTGCTCAACTGGCCATAGGAAGTAAGCAACAATATAGCGCAGCATGCGCAATCGTTAAAGGTCGCATGCGGGATGGAAGATTCAACCCGAGTTGCACAAAAACGCAGTCTCTAGGAGACTGCACGGCACAGCTGGCAGAGTTAAAAGCCTTGATACTGGCACTGGTGAATACGGATCGAGAATTCCCCACACTAATTGTGTGCAGTCATATAATGAATATTTGCCGCACTGGGTTCAAAACGGGTTCAAAGATGCAAAAGGTGGCACAATTAAGCATAAAATGCTATGGGAACAGGTAGTGGAGTTGAAAACCGAACTACTGATAGCTCACGTAATACATACACCGAGTCATCAGCGTGATGGCGTTCACGTTGAAGGGAATTCATTGGCTGATGAAGCTGCAAAGGGGGCTGTACGGACGGCTTCCGTAGCTGCAATCACTCGTTCTAAAACGAGAATGGACGGTGAGATTATGGTAGCTGTCATAGCTTGTCACAAAAACAGCGGAGCAGTACCAAAAAAGTTTCCACTCAAGTACTCCTACAAGTTACATGCCAATAACATTCCATTTACTCAGATTCCTGGAGTGGGGGATAGAGTAATTCCAAACATGGATCGTAGGTTAGGTTTAATTCTAGCAGCACACGAAGGGATAGGTTCTGCACATGCAGGAGTTACGGCGACTGTTTCTTTGTTGAAACAACGCTATTGGTGGCCTGGACTAACAAAGCAGACTGAAGACTATGTCTTGAAATGCGACATCTGCCAGCAAATGAAAGGTTCCACCGTAACACGTCCAGCACAGACACTTTTATTAATATCTGACAAACCACTAGCGTGTGTTTACTTGGACCACTGCGGCCCCTTACAAAGAGATGGGGCTTACAGGTATATCATGGTTGCAGTGGATTCCTGCTCAAGATTCCTATGGGTGTGGCCCCAAAGCTCGGCTGACGCTCAAACTGTTATTAAAGATTTGCCAGTCTTTATAGGGACATACGCAATTGGCACATTACATTCTGACCAGGGCCCTGCGTTTAGCTCTCGGGCTTACAAGGAGGTCATGCGAGGATTGGGTGTAGCATTGCGGTACTCCTCTCTGTACCCTCCCGAGGGAAATTCGGTCGTGGCGAGGAAAAACCGAGACTTAAAGCAGTCTTTAACAGCTAGAGTATCAGGCAAGGGTGAGAGCTGGGTAAAACATCTATATGGAGTCCAGCGAGCATTGAACAATATGCCAAGAAGTTCTCTAGGGGGGGTCACTGCATATGAGGTCCTATTTGGGACAAGAATGTGGGTACCTGATCTTGATTGTGAAGGCGCAGTGGCGGATGAAAAACCTTTTGATATCCATGATCGTTTGGCTGTTTTACAGGATCCAAATGAATCCAGGACATGACAGAGTATTGTCCATATGAAGCAGACCGCCACTGGGGAAGTCAAATCAGTCACGGCAAGACCGGTCTGGATCCCAAAAGTCGGGGATCTGGTCAGAGAGAAAATAGCGGACAAAAAAGAATTTGGGCCATCCTACAGAAATCCTGTACAGTTCCTAGCAGTCGAAGGAACAAGAACTGTACTTCTACCGCCTCTTACCGGAAAAAAGGAGAAAAGATTTGTCTCAATCGACCTAATCAAACCACACTATGTGGCCGATACTGAGTAGTAGGCCACGTGGACTCCAAAGTAGCAGACGCCCTCCTCTTGCTACAATTCAAGAAGTTCAAACGGAAAGACTCATCACATTCGAAGAGTCCCCGACACGGAATGATGGACTAAGCAACAATGCTATGGAACTCGTTCCCCTTGAACCTGAAGCTCAAATTCAGAATCAAAATGAAAGACAAATTTCTATTAGACCAAATACAGATGTCTACATCAACATGCCTCAACAAGAGCAAACTACGATTTCCACAAATCCTGATGCAATACCAACAATTGATCAAACTGCTTCTAGCTACTTCATAAACTTTGATATGTTTGACGTACTCTGTGAGGTGCTACAGGGGCCCGTCTACTGCGGAAGCAAGCAACGAAAATGTTGTGTCTACCAGCCAGGACACAAACAATTGACTAATTTGGCTCGTCGTGTGCTGAAGGAAATTCGCCCTTTTTTAAAACAAAGCTCAAATTTGGATCTCAAAACAAAATTGACATTCCCTTCATTTATTGGGCATACATGGCTTTCTAATGCTTATATGACTCGGACTATAACTAAGAACACTTTGGAGCTGTGGCTTGCGAAAATTGTTTTAAACAGTTTTAAGTTTTTTGACATCTTTTTAGAAGTTTTTAAACATTTTTTAGCTAAACAGATGTTTTTAAGCTTTGTGCGTACCAATATCTAGTTAGGCTAGTGGTACGGTAATAAGTTACATATGCCGTCCAGTCGGAAGAGGAGTGGGTGTTATATTCCATATAGGTACCCTATATAGGCGCAGGTAACATCGTAACCTTTCACCTATATTCTTCCCTACATTACATACATAACAGTTCTTAGGGACTGACCTTATACCTAGATACGACACTGCATTCAGAACGCGGGTTTCCCCCTAGTTCGAATCTCATACATTATGCATGAGGCTTCTTGGAAGCACAGCAGGACGAACATCTCCTTTATAATATCTCTGTATAAAGTTCAGGCCCAACGTCATCCTTTAGGCCGACACAGTAACACAGCAAGGTAGGACCCCTGGGGAGACCTATGGGTATATATACATCACATCTTGCTTAGAAGAACAGAGGAGACCGAGACTTCCCGGCTGACACACTGACCAGAGACGCTGAGGTTCCTGCATGCAGACACTCCATCTCGCAGTGGTCTAGCATCCCTCGCGGGGTGTCCAACTCGAGACCAGGACGGGGTACCATATTCTCTCATTCTCAGGTAATGGGGTTGACTAGATCCTAGAGGGATTCTTGGCATAACACCTACACAGATGCTAGGTACATTTAGGTACATCTAGTTAGGGAGGCATCGTAGGAGTACGCACTTTTTATCATGTATTTTATGTACTTGTATACATTCATGATTTCTACAAGATGGTAGAACTCTACCATCCCTTTACTTTCGTAGTACTGCTAATCACATATCTCTGCTACTGTCTAATGGTTATTGCAGCTCATCTATTCTACACTAGAATAACAACTGTTCAATAAATACTTATTGAAAACGCCCAGACTGTTTATTCTGTGTATCTCTCTGAGACAAACTAAGTGAGCACGAGTGACTGAGCGAAAGGTAGTATATTGTTTCCACGATTCTGAGGGATCAGGGTTGTCATGTTCTAAGGTTGCCAGAAACTATTCTCTCCTTGGTAAGAGGAGATTATAGTGGCACTATGAGCTAGCTAATACAGATAGGCTAACGTATCCGGTGGGGGTGCACGGAATCAGTCCACCACCAATCCCACAGTTTATGTTATCCAAACGCGCAGATCCTGTATAGGTTATACAGGAACTACACAATGGGAGTGCAGCGTCAACGCAGGTCTTTCCTATCAGTGAAGCAACAACTTTGGGCACTGGCCATGAAGTACTCCCTGATATTTTCCACGCAGCTGCATGTGGTATCTGCAGATAAAACAAGGTTCTTTGATGTGCCACAGGATGCCTGGGACTGGCTGGAGGCCTCTGGACTGTTCTTCGGCCCCTGACCAAAAGGAGGAGGAGGAGAGCGGGGGACCGCTGAGGACCCGTCCGGGTCACATCGCCGGCACAGGAAACGCGGTCCCCTTGACCAATCGGGCATTCCGAACCTAGAACAGATATCAGAGCGATGTCGGGCTAATCATGAAACTGACCGGATCAGTGACATTGTTACGGGATCTGACCAGGATGCGGCCTCTGTGCGGTCATCGGGGGATGATGAATTCTCCACAGCGTGCCCATCAGATACCAACTCAACGACTCTACCTGTCACCACTCCACATATGTCTGATGACATTATTTGACCTACTAACTGCTTTGGTTTGCATAAGGTCTCTTGCTGATTTGAAAATGCACTCTATTGAATGTCATGGTTTCTTACATTGCCTATTCTTCACCACATGATTTTGTCTATTAATTTCATGTAAATGTTGACTCTCTGAGTTAAGGGGGTCCAGGCTTGGTGGGGGTGGACGGGGGGCCCCTCATCCTTCTAAGACAGCGCGCCTCTGTGTAGGTCGGGCCAGGTCAGTGGCAGACACACTTGTGGTCCTCCTTTATTTCTGTTATGTTAAGCGATGATACTCTGAATGTCCTGCAAAGCTTCATACCCCTGACCCACGTCTTTTAGTGTTTACTCTTTTTGACATAGTTTCTGTCTAAGTTTGGGCTGCCTTCCCCTGAGGTCCGCTCTACTGGTATTGACAAAAAGCCATTTTGGCACTAGGTTCAAGTTTTATGTTGTATTGGTTCTGCTACACCCAACTACAAAGGGATCCCAGCCCTGCCCTCCTACATAGATACATGAACACTCTCAGGTTTAAACGCTGTACACACTTCATTCAGCTATAACATGACACACCTTTATACTGTTACCTGGAATGTACGGGGTATGCACACCCCATCTCATCGCTATGCCGTATACTCATACCTCAAGTGTCGCCCTGCACACACCGCTCTACTGCCGGAGTCACATCTAACACTATCCAAAGTGATCACGCTGCAGCGCAGGTGGAGAGGGTGGGTTTTTGCCACAAATTTCTCCTCTTATGCCCGAGGGGTGTTAATCTAAGTCTGCCCGGGAACTCCTTTCCAGGTGAAAGAGTTTGAGACAAATTATGAGGGTCGGCACATTTTTATTAAGGGCAGGCTCGATGGGTGCCTTCTCTTGCAATATTTACGCTCCCAACACCGACCAGGGCTCTTATCTACGGTCGCTTTCGCGGAGACTCTCCAAATGGTGTGGCCTCCCATGGTTAATAGGGGTGACTTTAACAGTGCCTTAGACACAAGCTTGGACCGCTCCTTTTCTCCTCTACAACATCCGGTGTCTTCCATCAATGCCTCAGTATTGAGAGACTGGTTAAATCTTTGGCGGTTGACAGATGTCTGGAGCTCCCGCAACCACTCTGCTCGAGTGTATTCTTTCTATTCTCATCCACTTAAACTGCATGATAGAATAGACCGGATGCAGTGCACGCCCAATTTACTACCTTCCATCACGCATACTGATTATCTGGGCCGAACTCACTCTGACCACAACCCACAATACATACATAACACATGGGAAACTGGACCTCCTCCAATACCCGCTTGGTGCCTACAACCGGCCATGTTGGAGGACCCCCCTCCCTGCACTTCTCTAGGACCGCTATTATTGAATATTCTGAGCAAAACGTGGGCATGGCCTCTTCAGCTCTGAAAGAATGGGATGCAGAGAGGCTGGTGTCTGGGCCTGGGCTGTGGAATGCGGAAACAAGTAGAGGGCGAACCATCCAGGATAGAACGAACCTCCTGGTACTAGAAACCTGCACTATTACTGAGCCTTAGTGTGCGTCTGAACTTGCAAAAGCAAGGGAAGCACATGCAGACCTGCTGAAACGATTAAGATGCTTAAATTAAGAGGCACATTTGGCCAGGGTGCACGTGACTGCCGACCGTTCTGGTTCTCTTCTCGCATGGCTAATTCAGCAGGAGCGGCTGACGCAGCCAGTATCTGCATTGCAGTCCCCAGGAGGCACAATACTTTACACACAGCTTGAAATTCACATGGTAATGGTTCACATTACACCTCACTGTACCAAATCGACACTAACTGCATCTACATCAGATATTGACCCCTTCCTGTCTGAGCTGCCCTTTCCTAAATTGACCCCGACCCAATGTTCAGACCTTGATGCTTCAATTACTCCCGTGGAGATTCGAGATGCAAAGCGGACTCTCACTATTGGAAAGGTGCAGATCACGGACGTCTCAGGGCTACTGACGTTGAAATCGTCCTGCCCAGCGAGTCCACGGTATCCAGCCCACAACGTATGGCGTACTTCGCTGCGTCTCTCCCTTCGGCAACTGCACTAGAGAGTACGGCCCGGGCCTCCTCCGGGCACTGTGGCAGCACCTGCGCGACCATGTCCCACACAGAGTGGGAGCAATGGCCCAAGAGTCCTAAGCAGGAGGAAGAAAACATTTTCTTCCAAGGTGGTCCAGCTTCTTGGATTCTCTATCAGGTAGTGCGGTAGGGAATGCGCCCTTGGACTCGACCACCAAGCTCTCAGGGGTGGGGTGCTGGGAGAGGAAAATAGGGTCGCCAGGGGCCCGGCAGTGGCGTCGGGCAATCATCCTATCCACAGGAGCCCCTGTGTTGGGCTTGGACCAAGTGCCCAACAGGATGCCCGTGAGGGCCTCATTGAATGGCAGCAGGGCCTCCGAAGAGGCTGCTGCCGGTTGAAGCACCTCAGTCAGGAGGTTAGTCCTGACTGCCACCGTAGGAAGCTCAAGGTTTAAGGCCTCAGCCGCCCTACACAACACCACTGCATATGATGCATCCTCCTCCGTAGCCACGGTAGGCGGAGATACCATGCCAAGGTCTGGGGAGGTGTCCAGACCACTGGCCTCACCCAACTCCTCTCTCCAGTCCGGTTCTTCTAACTGGTCTGCCAGAGCGTCCACTGACCCATCCTCACCCTCCTCTGGTAGCCACTCAGGGCGATAGGGAACATCAGGGGAGAACAGTGGTACAAAAGTACCGGTTGGCGCCAGTACTGGCGTCGGCCGACGCCAATCCGGCTCCGTGTCCACATCAAGGGGGAGGCTGGGGTCGACGTCGTTTGGGGACACAACAGGCGTCGGACGGGGCTGAGGTGTCGCCACTTTATGCAGCGCCGGAGGTGGTGTCACGAGGTCGACCGACGGCGATCCGGATCCAGGCCTGGATCCCTGGGGGCGCTGCGGCACCGGAGCCGAAGCCGCCGGCATCGAAGGCCTAGAGCCCCCAGCCGAGTCCGCAGGGCCCGAAGGCGCGCCGGCAGAGTCGGGCTGCCCAAAGATCGAGTTGAGGGCTTCGTAAAAACTACGAAGTTGGGCAGGGGTCGCCCCTGCTCCCGGGAAGGGAGGGAGGCTCGGGGTCGACCCAACAGGCTCCGTGGGCGGAGCCGGATGACTACCTTCCGCAACTCGCGTCGGCCAACGGACGGGGAGAACGCGAAGAGCGACTATGCTTCTTCGCCTTCTTTTTGTGCTTTGCCTTAACCGAAGACGAAGACTTTGACGATGAGTGGTGGTGATGGATCCACGACCGGTCCCACGACCTCCCTTTGACTGGGACCTCGAGCGGCGCGGAGCGGACTTCTGGGCCTCGAGACGTTTTCGGGACCGCTCCCGCAAAGACTTCGGGTTCATCGCCGGCAGTCGGAGCACGACTTTGGGTCGTGGTAGTGCTCCAAACACCAAAGGTGCGGGTCCATAACCGACATCAATTTGCGACAGGAGTTGCAAGCCTTCAAGCCGGTTCGAGGACGGGACATCCCTACATGCACCAAGAGTCAAACGACTCGAAAAGACGTCAACAAAAAGTCGCAAAAAGAGTCAAAAAGTGACTCGAGGTACCACGCTCTCAAGATTTGCGCTGGCTGGCGCGGAAAAAGAAAGCACTGACGTCAGCACGCAGGGACGGCGTCTAAGTAGATACCACGACGCCAACGACGAACGCGGAGTTGACCGACGCCACCTACCGACGCGCAGGGATACTGCTGAGGAAAAAATTCTCCGGATCCAGTCTGACGCCTGGGGGTAATTCTAAGGTGAGGAATCCATAACTAATCTAAGGTGAGGAATCCATAACTAATAGTCTCTTTCAGATTCTCTTTGCAAAGCCATGCTTATCTCCCTGCTGAAGCCCGACAGAGACCCCATGAAACTAAGCCCACATCGACCGCTGGCGCTGTTAAACACAGACTATAAAATATTGGCCAAGATATTAGCGGAGAGGTTGGTGCTACTAGTACCCTCTTTGATACAAGCAGACCAGAATGGGTTTGTCCCAGCATGCACTACCTCCTTCAATTCACGCCGTCTTTTCTGACTCTAGCGTTATACCCCTCACACCGGGCCACGCTCAGGATGCCTAGTAATTGACCTGGAAAAGGCGTTTGGCACTCTTGAATGCCCGTACTTATTTGTGGTCCTCCCGCACTATGGCATTGGATCTCGATATCCCCGCTTGGGGAAACTCCTCTATGACAAACCAACCTCGAGAGTTAAAACGGGGAACCTCATATCTGCATTGATACGGGTCTGCAGGGGCACTAGACAGGGCTGCCCTCTTTCCCCCCTACTCTTCTCCTTAGCAATAGAACCACTGGCCCTGGCTATGCGATCTTTGGCGGAAACCTGGGGTATACCAATGAGTGATGGTATCCACGCCATATCATTGTATGCAGATGACCTGCTATTATATATCAGGGATGCCTGTTCTGTCCAGAATGGGATACCCAGCCTCCTCATCTAAATTTGTGCACCTGTCAGGGTTACATGTAAACGGGAAAATCTAGTCTATTACCCTTGTTCCCACCCTGGCTGATCCAGCATTCATGATTAATGGAGCTCCTGTTGCTTGGCAGCTGACCAAGTTCTGTTACTTTGGCCTTAGGGTTTATCATGCAGATCAAGACCTGAGCGACGATAACCTTACATGAGCAGTCACTTCCTTGCCATTCCAGATATCTTTTTGGAAGACACTTGCTCTGTCGGTTCTGGGAGAATTGTTCTCTTGCAAATGGTGGTGCTCTCACGTCTCCTTTATTATTTCACTAATTTGCTGCTTTATATTCCCCCATCCTTTTTTCGCACCCTTGAATGCATGCTCCATGATCTTATATGGAACAGGTCCCGCCACAGGGTGGCACTTTCGAAATTACACTTACCATCTGACCAGGGAGGACTGGACCATCAATGGGTGGCTCGATGACTGGCAGGGCTACACCTCACGAGTACGGCGGCGGATGGCACTGCTTGAAGTTTGGAAACTCTCCTTCATTTGTTTAATCCCTGCTCCAGGACGCCTAGGCATTGTCCTATGTTATACAGGTGGTGTACTGGTGCTTCAGCCGCAGTCTGTATCTCACTAAACGTATTACACTGCATGCCCCTGTAATGCCACTGCTGGGCATACCCAGAGGTCACAGAATGACCCTGATGGCGGAGCTTTTGGCATGGCACGATGCAGGCCTTCATACACTTGGGGATCTATAACGAGATGGTGTACTCCTATCATATGAGACACTAATGCAAGAGGAAGCACTGCCCCAGGACACTTTATTATCCATAACTCATGGGTAGACACACGGTGACATCACTGGGACGACATTTCACAAGAACCTCAAATTTACCTCACAATCCAATATCTTCATGTCTCACCCGATGGTTTGCAGACATGCTTCAGCTGCAGGCTGCCACAGTGTTGACATCACTACAACAACACTGGGAGGAAGACTTGGTTCACCCATGCACCACCAAAGGGTGGAGCATGATTTTAGCAAGCCCCACTCACATCCCCCGGCACGCCAGGTTTCAATTAATACAGTTTAATATTATGCATAGGGCATTTCTTACTCCCAAGAAAATTAATTATTTCCACAGGTCGGACGCAGCTTGTCTCTGCTGTGACCAGCTAGAAGCCAATATACTATACAAATGATGGTCATGCCCCTCACTGAAGTATTACTGGGATGAGGTTACATGCCATCTGTTCGCCTGCACTGTCAGGCAACTCAAATGCACATGTGAGGTCTGCCTGCTAGGCTTATTTCCAAAGGATAAGAAACATAGGGCCATAACGCGCTTTTTAGACTTCTGCTTCATGGTAGCCAAGAGCCTGATCATGAGGCGTTGGAAATCCCATGAGATGCCGACAACAGAGGCCTGGTCACACTCAATCCTCACTTAGGCTCGGGCGGAGGGAGTCTCTCTTCGTGGGGAAGACTCTTTGGGCCTTCGTAAATGTCCCATCTCATCTAATTGGAATACTATTCTGACCAACCTCCAAATTGCATTGTGTCCGGAGGCAGAGTCTGGTGGCTTAGTTGACCCACTGATCACACCAAACTTGGTGTGCCCACACGACCCCAGATATTGCGACTTGTACTATTTCACTATTCATATTGAGATGTGTACTATGTGTTGACTGATATTATCTATAATGGTGGAGGTACACCAAGGAAGAATTGGGACTGTTGGTAGAAGCGGCAAACCCCCTCTGTTACCCCTTCCCTTTTATTCCTCCCTCCCCACATCCCCCCCAATTCTCTCTCCTAATTCTCTTGAGCTGATTAGTTGCTCACAGTTGACTAGTTATGTATAAGTTTGATGTCCTTGCCATACAGTGCCATGGTTACTGCAGTAAAGCACCGAATGAACATATTGGGGGTATTCCCCCCCTTTCCTTTTGTAATTTAGATGTAAGATGGCTGTGCAATGCTGTCCTTACTAGCCGAATCAAGATCTTTATGGGGTGTATGCTCATAACATATTATGATGTGATCCTAAACTTGTCTTGTTTTATTGCTAATCATGCTGTCAACACCCTTGTGATCTTATGACCTGGCATTGTATGTAATGTGCATGTATCCATAAAATATCAATAAACAGATCAAACAAAAAAATGAGATCACCATTAATATATATGGTATTGCATGTAGGCATTTGATAGATCTCTTACAGTATTAAATCTTTGTAGTTGCATAGAGAATTCTTTATACTACAATATGTTGTGACAAAACAATGGTGAATTTCTATTATTACCAACATGAGTAAAACAATTCTTATGGAGAATTTACTTGCCCCATGGCGACAGGATTTATTTAAATAAAAATTTAAGGAAATGTCTTTCAACAGGCCCTTGAGTAGTGTATCCCACCGTCCCCCATTTTTTTGGGGTCAAGTCCGTTTAGATACCCTAAATCCCCAGAGATGTGTAAACAGACTTGATCTCTGTGGAGAAAAGAACAATAGACAGGTGCTTCCTACATCTTCTTTTGGGCTACAGTCTTCATACTATTGAAAATGACATAACTGTCAAAGAAGCTCTTGCACAGCATCTCATCTCTCTCTCTATCCTCTTTAATTGAGGAGAGCTTATATACCATGTATATCAAAATATATGGAGCTGGTGGGGACAACTTCTCAGTACCCCGTGCTGGGTAAATCACAAATCGCAACATTTACAGTACATAATGCTTTCATCTGAAGCACCAGAAGTACGATGGAAAGTGACGGCTAATTAGGACACATCAGTTGGGAAGTTTTACCTTGAAGGTGCAGTTAATAAGCAGTTTGGATGCAGAACGTTTTACCTCCAAACTGCAGGTAATAATATGCAGTGTGGCTACAGAAGGCATCTAGCAATGTACCCCCAATATAAAACAGATGACTCTGCACAAGCAGAGCAAACTCCAGTTAAGTAAAATAACTGTGTGTGAACACATAGAACAAAATACATAGGGAGCCATAAAAAGCACCACACTTCATTTGTATATTTTATGGGCATGGCAAACACATATTCTTTCTAATCAACACCACCCGCTTGGTTCCTTTAAAAAGACAGAATGTTACAGGACACACTATCACACTTTCCTCTTTTTATTTTACAATAATATTTCCTTTTCATAACTGTTCATTACTATATAGAGAAAGTTGTGAAACTCATTAGCTCATACTTTTGTCCAGGATTTAATTGATGGAATAAACAATATGAAATTGAAAATAATGAAAAAGAGATTATCACATTTACAGCATTAAATGCACTATTGCGTCCACTAACCTGCTCCATTTTGATGTATTAAGTATGGGTTCCAAAAGATTCAAAATTATGCAGGAAATTGGTCACCAGCCACAACATGCAAACTAAAAGAAAACAAGCTTGAGTTTACAACAACATAAACTTATTCAATTCATAATTGTAAAGGGTCAGTTCTAATTCAATGTCAGGACCGGAAGCAAGAATTATGCTCTACTTTCTTAATTTCCTTTCCAGCAATCTTCAACAATAAACTCAAAACACTATCTTTCCCATGATGCACAGGGAAAAGGTTAACACAGATCAACCAATTAACAGTCCAGGATGGCCACAAAGGTAGGAGTCCCCTGGATAGCTTCCTCTTTCTTTTCCTGCTTCAGCAGTTGTGTCACCGTTTTTTCACCACTCTTCGATTAGGGCACAATTGTTGTGCCTTCATTGATGTGATATTACTGTTCTTCAGCGATCACGCCACTATTGTCCACGGGCCACGGGAGCGCTCTATGTCGCTCCACTCGCGGTGGCCTTTGAAGTCTCGGGCCACATGAGTGAGGTAAAGCTGGAGTCTGAGAAGGGCGCCCAGAGCTAGTGCGTGTGTCATTGCTCCGCAAGGGATGTGCTGTTGTCAGTTTGACTGGATCTGACAAGCTTGGGCTCCCGAGGAGCCTGTGCCTGCCCGAGCCGCCTGGAAGCCTAGACACCCATTCTACACTGCTCTGTATTATTGAAAGACAACCTGACACCCGTGAGCATGCAGGTCAGTACTTCCGTGTATATCCCTGATCAACACTCCCAACGTACCTCCTCGGTGCTCTCTCAGTGCCCCTCCCCCACATCTCACAGCTGTTTAGGGGCCGGGCCAGGTGTAGTGACACCGGGTGACTGCACCTGTGAGTCAGCACCAGGGCAATAGCCTGTTTTTTCTCTTGCGCTCAGCTCAACCAAAAATTTGAAAACTGTTGCAATTGCCAAAGTAAAATAAAGCCTTTGGCTTCTCAAAAAATAATCCAAATAATTACATTATAGCCTGTCTAGACAGGGAGAGCTCTACCACACGCGAAGAGGTCACTGCGGTAGCAGTTCCAGAGACGCCGCCAGAGGGCAGTTCCAGGCCTCAACTGGTGAGAGTTTGCCTTTACCCCCAACTAAAGGTGGGAGGCCGATTTGCGCTATTCGCAAACAATTGAGGGTGGTTCACTTCCGATGCATGGGTTCTAAAGACCATCAACGGGTTTCATATATAATTTTACAGGACCCCGATTCAAGAATCCTGTCCTTGTATGCTGGGTTTTGCAGAAGATGAGGCTGCCCTAATAGACCAAGAGGTGATAGATCTGACGCAAAAAAGGAGCGATTTCTCAAACCTGCCTCTACCCCCGGGGGGTTCCTCATCAATATTTTTTGGGTGGGCAAGGCAGATGGGGGGCAACGCCCAGTAATCAACCTAAGGGAGTTCAACGGGTGGCTAATTTACCGCCATATCAAGAAGGTATCCATCTTCTGCGCGATCTCCTTCGTCCTGACGACTGGATGGTACATTTGGCTTTGAAGGACACATATCTGGCGGTTGCCATTTGTCCTCCATGACGCAGATTCCAATAGTTCAGAAGTAGAGATTGAGTATACGAGTTCACAACGCTACCTTTCGGACTCTCCAAAGCTCCCTGGTGTTTTACCAAGGTCCTCAAACAGGTGCTGGATACACTCAGAGCTCGAGACTTTGGCCTCACAATCTATCTCGACGATCTCCTTCTCTTGGACCAATGCCCGTCACGGTGAATAGAACAGTTACAGAAGCCAATGGATCTACTGCAGAGTTTAGGGTTCGTAGTCAACGAAAGAAAATCTTGTGTGGTTCCGGGCAAAAAAACGACCTTCCTCTGGGTCGTCTGTCATCTTCTATCCAAGCGATCTTTCCCGGCCTGCTCCATTACAGAGCCCTCCAGCGCCTCCAGTCCATTCATTTCCAAAGGGGACTCCAATACTCAGAACAAGTCCCGCTTATGGAAGAGGTGAAGGTAGAATTGAGATGGTGGCTGGACCACATAGAGACGTGGCAAGGAAAAGCAATATTTGGTTCAGATCCAATCCAGCGTTCTAATGCTGGATTGGATGTGGTTTTTTTCTCTTCTTGTGCAGCTTTGTATAGCTTGGTCACTAGCTTACAGCGTGTGGGTGTCGCCAACAGTGTCTGTAATGTAGTCAATGTTGGGGGCGCCTCTCGGAATGTCGGGTATAGCTCCCTGAATCTCATTCTAAGTCTGTGGTATAAGAAGGTAAATAGTGGTGTCTTGTTCTGCATGTATTGTAAGTCGTCTAGGGTGATAAACCGCCCTTCTGGGAACAAATCGGACATCCCCGCAATGCCCGCGTGTTTCAGTGCATTGAGAGCTCCAAGCTCCTGCAGCACTGAGATCGCTGGGTGATACTCGATAGGAAGTGATGGGGTGTATAATGGTAATTTCCCTGCTCTGCTCCCCAGCTTTTGCCAAGCTGCAGTAGTACATTGTATTGATTTCTGTACGTGGTATTATCTTTTTGTGATGCAACAACACATTCCGCAGCGGTATAGGGTGTGCATCGCTTTCATCCAACACTAAATGCAGCGTGTACCTGTGTGGGTTGTGCCAGTAGTGTGCAAAATGTGCCTGGGCACACAAATTATACAAATTGAGATCCGGAACCCCAAATCCTCCACTTTTGTATGGCATTGTAAGGGTTTCCAGCTTAACTCTTGGCTGCTTCCCTGTCCAGATTAGTCTCAGTAGTTGGGAGCGTATATTTGTGAAGAGTACACTGGGAAGGGATATATGTATGTTTGTAAACAGATAAAGGAACCCCGGAAGTATTATCATTTTTATCAGCGCTATCCTGTCTGCCAGCGACAGCGGCATTTTTATCAATCTTTCTACTTTGTTTTCCAACTTGGTTAGTGCTCTGCCGTAGTTTTCCCGTATAACTAAATCTGGGTTCCTATCTACCCATATTCCTAAATATTCACGGGTTGTGTGGACCATTCTAGTGGATATAGTTATAGAATCCAACGGCAGCAAATCCGGTTGGGAAGCTCACTGCTGGGACTCCTTTACAGTAGGAAAATTTCCACAGATGAACAACAACTCCACATCAATTGCTTAGAGCTGATGGCAGGGTCATTTGCAATAAAGTGTTGGACAAAGGACAGGGTTGACTGCAGGGTCATCCTCAAGATGGGCAACATGTCAGCTGTTCGCTACATAAACCATCTCGGGGGTACCAAATTCAAAATATTGATGGATCTAGCCAAGGAGTATTGGACCTTCTGCCTAGGTCACAATGTTTCAGTGACAACAGAGTATCTCCCCGGGGCGTCCAACGTAATAGCAGATTGGTGCTCCAGGGTATGGTCGGACATGAGTCTGTGGCAACAGAACCCCCTGATTTTCCAGAGGCTGAACGCCCTTTGGGGACCGTTCTCAGCGGATCTTTTTGCTTCGTGTCTCGACCATCAACTTTCCAGGTATTTCAGTTGGAAACCAGACCCTATGGCAACAGCAATGGATGCATTTCTCCAACATTGGTCTCGGGAGACAGGTTATGCCTTCCCGATATTCAGCATGATTATGAGGCTCTCAGCACAGGTCCGCAGGCAGAAGGCAAAGGTGGTCTTGATCACACCCTACTGGAGGTCTCAAGTATGGTTTCCAGTTCTTCTGGAACTTGCCTGGGATTCTCCAATCCTTCCACCCCCCGCTCTCCTTCGGGATCCCCTGGGCAATCACCACCCATTACTCCTCCAAGGATTCATGCGCCTCATGGCCTGGCGGATTTCAGGCAACGCTGGAGAAAACCTGGCATTTCACAGGAAGCTAAGAGAATACTGGCAGCAGATTGGGCAAACAGCACAAACAAGCGTTACTGGTCCCCATGGGCCAGTTGGGTTAGTTGGTGTCTTCGAAACGATCAGGATTCCATGGGGTGCGAAGTGGTTCCAATCATGATTTTCTTGGCATCCTTAGCATCTCAGGGATTTGTAGTATCATACTGTCAACTCTTATAGGTCAGCCATCTCTGCTGGTCACATCCCCATACAAGGTGCCCCGCTGGGCGAACATCCTTTGGTCTGTAAGTTGATGATAGAGATTTGTTTGGCACTTCCTCCAGAGCCTAGGTATTCCACCTTATTGGATGTTAACAAGGTTTTATACCTCTTTCGTTCTTGGCAGCCAAATCAATATTTGTCGCGCAAGGAATTGTCAATGAAACTCGACCTGATTCTGTGCCTTGTATCATGTAGGAGAGTGTCTGACGTACGGGCTTTAGACATCTCCGGAAGGGCTTTTACTCTGCATGGGGTCACCTTCCACATTTCCCAGCATACAAAGTCTAACTCCAAAGTTTCGTCTTATTCTGCTTTTGACAAGAATCCTAAATTATATGTGGTCCGTTGCCTCAAGGCTTATGAAAACTTGACAGAGGCACTCCGTCCACCAGGTGAATGCCAACTGTTAATATCTCTCAGGAAACCTTTCAAAGCAGTCACTCCTCCCACCATAGCTCACTGGATCCGTAGGGTCATGCAAGAAGTGGGCATTGATGTCTTGCAATTTGGAGCCCACTCAGTTAGAAGTGCGATGGCCTCCAAGTCTTTTTCCCTAGGGGCTCGTCTTGAAGACATTATCAATGCGGCAGACTGGTCTTCAGGCTCTTTGTTCAAAAAGTTCTATTTTAAGCTAGTCATAGATGTGGCATCATTGGTGGTGGACAAGCTTTTAACAAGCATAATTCTTACCTCCGGTACTGACATAGAATTAAAGATTTTCTAGTAGACATGAAGGAAAGTTTCAATTCTATTAATGACACGGAGGTGAGGCTTATTCCCGCAAAGGTTTCCGAGACCCCTTTTTTCCTGCCCCTGATGTATGTAGATAATTGGGTCCTCCTTGGCAACACGATTCCAGATTTTTGTATGGCATAAGTATTGGCTTATTTACTTCTTATTGGAGACTATGTCCTGTTTTACTTGTGTATGTCGCAATGGCATGTTGGTTCTTTACAACTACATCAACTGGTACTTACCTCACGTTTGGTTCTGTATAATTATTGACTTCATCTTGATCAGGGCAAGAAAGGTTCAGACTCATTCTTCTTGTTTCTTGATTCTTTCAGGTTCGGATGGTTCCAAAGCAGAATAATGTTGATTGGTTGATCTGTGTTAACCTTTTCCCTGTGCAACATGGGAAAGATAATTTTTTGAGTCTATTGTTAAAGACTGCTGGAATGGAGACAAAAAAGTAGACAGTAATACTTGGCTCCGTGTCCTTAATTGAATTGAGACACTATCCTTCATGTCTACTTGGATATTTTTCTTTTTCTTTTTCTAAAACAAAGATTCAAATGAAAGATTAAAAGTGCATCTAAAAATTAACTTATAGAAAACTGAAGGACAAACATCTTCAAACAACTTAATAATACACATCATATATATTGCTTCAGTGTTCAATAAAAAAATGTGTAGATTTCAATTAAAAACCATCAACTACACCGGAAGATGACATTTTGAGCTGATGTTTTTATTTGAACTTTGTGGGTTTTTTTAAGTCAGTAAACTGGGAAATCGATGATCATGGTTTTCACAATAAAGGTTTTTTCATCAAACTTGTTTTTGTTCATTGGTATCTCCATCACATATAGAAGAATACAACAAAAATGCCATGGCACAATGACAAACCTCCTTGGTCAATTTCACCTTCTAGTAATGCTGACTTTTCTCAAAGAATGGCTCCCATGGAATATGTTCAAAATTATTTGTCTGTATTGTTATAAAGTGAATAGGCTATTGACAGTAAACAAATGAAGAGTAAATAAAGGCTTGATGCCAAGTTTGACTCGTTAGGATAAACATAGAATTTGTCAGCTCAACCTTAAAAGTCTCACAAAAAGACACAGGACACCACATTCCTAGAGCAGCTCACTCAAAGACCTCTGCCTGAAACACAAATGGACTATTTCCAAGACTTGTAAAATATCACCAACAGTTTGTATTAGTACCAGTACAAGTCAATGTAGTACATTCCAATACTCCAGTTTGAGGATCTTGGAGTGCTTTAGCGGAAAGAACATCATCTGTCATATATTCAGGCCTCATACAGAAACTATTTAGCATATACTCTGTATCTGCTTGAGGCTGTATGCACCTTGTACCAAGCTCTTGTATCTAATTTACATTGCGACAGATTGCAATACAACCAAGTCGGCAGTAGCTTTCAGCTTTAATGCGATACATAAGAGCACCAACAGTAGGGTTGCGAAATGTATCTATTAAGGAACTGCATAATTCTATCATACAGAAATTACTTTTAGGCTGAATGGTTTAATATTAATACGATAACTAACAGCTTTTTACTTATTGTTATACAGTAGAGCCGTCTTTTCATCTCTTCTGTGCTTTTTTAAATTTCTTCTTTGAAATTGTACTGACTGACAGAAAACACGAATCATGCAACAGGCAGTCATTATTGTAATTATTATATACAATAAATATTATATCATTGTTGTCGTTTATGTTAATTATAACAATATAATTATTTACTACGAATAGACATCCCTGGGTCCATTGAAGATCATCATTCAGACCTAAGCTTTAGGTTTACAAACGGTAGATCCAGCGCTGTTCACAATAGAGCAGATTTGACTCCAAATTATCAGTACTTGGGGACAGTTTTTCAATGATATACTATTCGAGGTCGTTCTCAGATTGGTCTTTTTCCATCAAATGCCTCATCAGCTTTGTAATAGCGTCTTTTACATATTCTCATACTCCTGTGTTCATTTCTCTTCGTCCAGACTTTATACATCGTCATTCCTATATATTTAAAACTTCACATGCAGATAATCATATAAATTACATTTCTCGAGTCACAACTGGTGTAATATTTTAGGGACCAAGGAGTGTTTAAACCCGGATCAAGTTTTTATTTTTTTTAAATTTTATTTATCAACAAACAAAAAGTAATCTACATTACAACCCACCCGTACCTCCGTTCCATTGCCTGATAAAGTGTTCACATGTACAACCATAAATAACATTAATTTCTATAGCACTGAACCCGGACCCTTAACCCCCAGTGTCATCTTTCTCAGCGCCTCTTACTCATAAGTAGTCAGTTAGCGGCCCCCATATGTCTTTAGGTCTGGACATTTTTTGGAAGTTCTTCTGCATATAAGGCCAGTGTCTCCTTACAGTATACCAAGTATTTTACCCATTGTTCCAGTGTGGGGGTTGATCTTCTTCCCCAGTTCATTGCCAGGCGCCTCTTGGCCATTAATAACGTTATTGCTGTAAATTTGTAGACGCTCCCCTTCATGTTTATAAGTAATCCTAGCAAGCATGTGTGTGGACTGCATTGTATCCTATTTCCAATCATTTTGTTTACATTGCTTACCACCTCCATCCAGAAGTGGTGTATCCTGTCACAGTCCCATGCTAGGTGTATAAAATCCGCATTTTCTCTCCCACATCTTTGACACGCGTCACTGTCTCTGATAGCATATCTGTACACACTTGCAAGGGTGTGATACACTTGCTGTATATATTTAAAATGTATAATGCAGAGATTACAATTGGGTGTTAACATCTCCGTTTGCCTACAGCATTCTGCCCATTCGTCCTCTGTAAGCTGTGGGTGTAGTTGTGCTTTCCAGCATTCTAATGCCAGAATGGATGTGTTTTTTTTCTCTTCTTGTGCAGCTTTGTATAGCTTGGTCACTAGCTTACAGCGTGTGGGTGTCGCCAACAGTGTCTGTAATGTAGTCAATGTTGGGGGCGCCTCTGGGAATGTCGGGTATAGCTTCCTGAATTTCAGTCTAAGCCTGTAGTATAATAAGGTAAATAGTGGTGTCTTGTTCTGCATGTATTGTAAGTCGTCTAGAGTGATAAACCGCCCTTCTGGGAACAAATCAGACATCCCCGCAATGCCCGCTTGTTTCAGTGCATTTAGAGCTCCACGCTCCTGCAGCACTGAGATCGCTGGGTGATACTCGATCGGAAGTGATGGGGTGTATAATGGTAATTTCCCTGCTCTGCTCCCCAGCTTTCGCCAAGCTGCAGTTGTACATTGTATTGTATTGATTTCTGTACATGGTATTATCCTTTTGTGATGTAACAACACATTCCGCAGCAATATAGGGTGTGCATCGCTTTCCTCCACCGCTAAATGCGTCGTGTACTTGTGTGGGTTGTGCCAGTAGCATGCAAAATGTGCCTGGGCACACGCATTATACAAATTGAGATCCGGAACCCCAAATCCTCCACTTTTGTATGGCATTGTAAGGGTTTCCAGCTTAACTCTTGGCTGCTTCCCTGCCCAGATTAGTCTCAGTAGTTGGGAGCGTATATTTGTGAAGAGTGCACTGGGAAGGGATATATGTATGTTTGTAAACAGATAAAGGAACCCCGGAAGTATTATGATTTTTTATCAGCGCTATCCTGTCTGCCAGCGACAGCGGCATTTTTATCCATCTTTCTACCTTGTTTTCCAACTTGGTTAGTGATCTGCCATAGTTTTACGTATAACTAAATCTGGGTTCCTATGTACCCATATTCCTAAATATTTCACGGAATGTGTGGACCATTCTAGTGGATATTCAAGTTCGTATGGCGTTGTGCATGTCGTGAGCAGTATTATAGTTGATTTTCCCGAGTTGATGCTGAGCCCGGAGAACTGCTCGAACCGAACAAATTTGTGCAGCACTCCTGCCAGGTATTTTTCTGGTTTTTGCACATAGAGCACCATATTGTCCGCGGTCAAGGTTATGTTAAGCGTTTTTTGACTGAAGTGTAACGCCGAGTCTCGCTACCATTGTCTTATGATGCATGCCAATGGTTCTATCATTAGGGAAAATAGTAACGGGGATAGGGGACATCCCTGCCTCATGCCTTTGTTTATCTCTATCGGTTCTGATGTGTACCCCTCTATCCGTACTCTCACAACAGGGGCTCTATATAAGAGACCTATCTATTTCAGAAATTCGCTGGGGAGTCCCATTCTTTGCAGTATCCGGAACATATAACTCCATTCTATGGAGTCAAGTGCTTTAGCGGCATCAAGCATAACCGCCACCGCTTTAAGCTCCAGGTTGAGCTGGTGAAATAGCGCAAACAATGTGCGGAGGTTGTGAGTGGTGGACCTAGTTGGAATAAATCCCGATTGGTCCGGAAGCACCATCAATGTCATGAGGGGTTGTAATCTAGTGGCTAAAACCCGGGCCAGTATTTTGGCATCTATATCAATAAGAGAAAGCGGCCTGTATGAATCGCAACTTGTTGCGGTTTGTCTTGTTTGAGCAGGTTTATTATTAAGGCTTCACGTAGTGTTGCCGGTAGAGTACCCTTTTCATATGCTTCCCTATACATCTCCAACAGGTGCGGAGTCAGCAGGTCCGCATACGTTTTGTAAAACTCGCCGCTTAGTCCATCTGGACCTGGTGCATTACCATTCGCCAGTGCATGTATCCCCTCTATCAGCTCCGCTTCCTCTATGGGTTGGTTGAGATATTCTCCTTGACCATCAGACAGCCAAGGGAATGCTATATCTGAAAGGTACTTTTCCAGCTCGTCTAGTTGGACCTGCTTGCGAGATGCATATAGGCTCTCAAAGAAACCCCTAAATTGTTTCACTATTCCATTTGGGTCACAGTAGCTTTCCCTTCCTTAGCAGTAATCTGAGTTATGGGGTGGCAGCTTTTATTGATTGCTATTTTGGGTACTAAATTATGGCCTGGCCTTCCTCCCTCGCCGTATGCCTTCGCTACATGTCTTTTTGTCAGGTATCGTCCCCGAATCCAGAAAGATCGTCACCCACGCACTCATAACCAACAGACTGGACTACGGGAACGCCCTCTATGCCAGAATAAACAAATCTCTACTCCACAAACTCCAGACCATCCAGAACGCCGCAGCTAGACTTGTCCTCGGCATCCCACGACAACACCACATCACCCAGCACCTACGAGAACTCCACTGGCTCCCCGTTGAAAAGAGAGTGACCTTCAAGCGCCTACAAATCGCTCCACAACATCGGACCCCAATACCTCAACGAAGGAATCTCCGTCTATGCACCCAAGGGAAGCCTCTGCTCTGCCGATCTTGCCCTGGCCGAAATCCCTCGCATCCGCAGAGCCAGAGCGTTACTTCTCCTACATCGCAGCCAAGACCTGGAACGAACTCCCCATCAGCATCAGACGAACCCCCACACTGCAAGCCTTCAGGAAGAGCCTCAAGACCTGGCTCTTCGGATAAGCAGCTGCTCGATCCCCCCCTCCCCCAGCGCCTTGAGACCCTCACGGGTGAGTAACGCGCTTCTCAAATCCCATATTGATTGATTGAGCGTGCTTCTGTTTGAGCTAGGTCATTGTACTCCGTTATACGCTCTTGTATATCCGCTAAGGTGTCTTTACTCAGGTTTGTGTCGTACCCTTGCTCTAAGTAGGCCAGGGTCTGTTCTGTACGTTGCATTTGCGTGCAAATGTCTTTCAATATGCCAGCTTTCGTGCGGATACATACCCCCCTAATAGTGACTTTGAATGCCTCCCACAGTGTAGAGGCTTCACTAACCGAGCCCGTAGTGATTGTGAAGTAGTTAGTGATGGCTTCACCAATTGTTGCTTTAAAGATCGGGTCCGGCAAAGCCTCTGCCCTGAAACGCCACGTATATTGTCGTGGAATGCATTGGGATCTGAAGGTCTATTCTGACCGGGTTATGATCTGATAACGTCCTGGTCAAGCTTTTTACCTCCTCCACTCATGCGTTTGCGCCTGCTGTCACCAGCCAATAGTCCAGCCTAGACCAGGATCCATGTGCCAGTGAGGCATGTGTTCCCTCCAATCGGCCTGGGTGGCGCACCCTCCAGGGTTCCAGCAACCTCATCTCCTCCATCCCAGCTCTGATGTATTTTGCCGCCTTGGGATTTTGCCCCCGATGGTGGCTTGACCTGTCCTTACTTGGGTCTAAATGTGTTTTCAGGTCTTCCCACATATTATCTCCGAGTGTGGCAGTGGGCGCAGAGCGTTAAATATACCTACATATAAAGCTGGGTCATCCACGTTTGGCCTGTACACATTAACCAGCGTTATTAATTTCCCATGTAGGCTTCCCTGCATTATGGCAGACCGTCCTGCCTCATCTGTGATGGAGTGTGTAACCTTAAACGGTGTTTCCCTTCTCACCAACATTAACATTCCCAAGATATGAGGAATAAGAAGATGCTAATCTGTCTCCCGCCCAGGTTGCGCCCACTCTGGACTCTGTGTGCTTTGTTAAATGCATTTCCTGCAGAAGTGCTACTTGAATATCATGCCTGGTGAGATAGGCCTGAACTTGCCGTCTTGTCCTAGGGTTGTTCAACCCTCCAACATTCCATGTCACGCATGCTAGTTTGATGTTGCCTGCGTTATTTGCTGATGTCATCTAAACGGTAGGTTAGTTTCAGTTTTGTACATGTTACCTCATGTTTGTGCCTTGCATGTACCTTCGGTGTTCCTCGGTGATGTAAACATAGAGCCTGTTCCCCCCAAACCCTTACCCCCTCCCACTTCAGCATCCCAAACATGCTAAAGACACTTTCCCAGTTATCCCCCCCTTATAACTATTTGTTGAACAATAACAGAGTACTTATCAGTCCCTTTGGGTTCTCCTGCTTGGAGGACTGCCAGGAGCTCATACTCCCTCCAGTCTTGAAGGGGGGCCAGGCGATCAGATGATCTGCTCTCAGATATCTGTGGCATAGTAATAAATTCCAGTGCTGTGTGTTTTCATCCTCCAGAGCGCGCCTCCGGCAGGATTTGTTACATAATGATTCCTTTTGCTCCTTGGTTCATTGATCTGTGTCGTCTTCATCCTGGGTGCGGAGGGCACGCTTCCTTCTTGTGATGGACCTTAAAGAGCTCCTGCTTAGCTTCCCAGCGGGTCCGATGCGTAGCCGGGCAGGGTACAGCATGGCATATGATATCCCTTCTTTCTGCAGCTGCCTTTTGATCGCCTGGAATTCCCGCCGTGCAGCCTGCACTGTAGCGGTGAAATCTGGGTACACAGCTACCCGATAACCTTGGTAGTTTAGTTCTTGTTTCTTTCTTGATAGGCGTAGTATCGCATCCCGGTCCCGATAGTTGAGTATTTTTAGCTATTATGGGCCTTGGCGCTGCACCAGGCGGAGGTCTAGCCGTCAGTGACTTGTGGGCTCTTTCGACCACCATTACGGGGGAGAATTCTTTCCGACTGAATAGATCCTTAAGCAGCTGTTCTACAAAGACTTCCATCTTTCCAGTATTTGTCGATTCTGGCACTCCTATAACGCGCATATTATTGCGCCTTGAGAGCGCCTCCATATCTTCATTTTTCGTTTGAATTATGGTCAGGAGTTTCTCCATGCTCGTACATTTATTTGTTGTTGCATGAATTGTGTCTTCTACCGTTGAAATTCTTTGCTCTGCCTCTGTGATTCTAGAGACCTGCTTATTAAGTGTGGTAGTGATATTGTCTATGCGCAGATTTAAGGAGTCTATTTTGCTGTCAATAGATAGGAGGCTCTGTTGCATGGCCTGTAGGGTCATTTCTAATCCCATCACTCCCTGAGCTTTTGGTTCGGAGTCCAAGTCTCTGTGCTCTTCTGGTGCTGTTTTAGTGGTTCTCTTAGCTTCAAATGTGAGGCGCGGCTGATTCTTGTCTGCTTTCCCCATATTTACGACCCTTTATACCACTGCTCTACTTGTTGTCAGCCTTCCTGTGTCCACCAATGCACGTAGCCCCGTGTGGGTGCCTTAGTTATGTAGTGTGCCAGCAGTGCACAGGCCCGATCTCGGCCAGCTCCCGTTAAGCTTGCACCTGTGCGTCTTGTATGTTAGGATCAATACCTCCGCTTGTTAGTGTCCTTGCGCACTGCTGCAGTTCTTAGTACAGTGAACAAGTCTCCCTAAGAGCAGCAGGGCACCAGCAGGTCCTCGAAGCCAACTGTCTGCTTTGCCGGAGTCGTATCAATCGCCCCATGCGCCCAGTCGTCTTCGCGTGGATGTCGCAGCCCCTGCCTGCCCGGCCGGACGCTTCCAGGCCTAGTGGCATGCAGCAGCTATTGCCGTGATAGTGTAAGCTTCTCCCCCGCAGTGCTGCTTATTATTATTATTCAGCCTCAATTGCCTTGGCAGTTCTCAGCCGCGTCTAGTCCGGCACCGGGCGGCCTCCGCCTGACACTGCCGACGCCCTCTCCCAAGGGGAGTCTAACTGCGGCTGTCTTGCCAGGCCTGCCTCGCTGCCCGGCTGTCCTTTGCCAGCCTCGCGCTGCTGCACTCTCTATGGTGTGGGATCTGGTAACGGTCCCAGCGTCCCTCTCCGCTCTGCTGAGACTGTACCTGCTGATATGCCGATCGGCTCTTTTTGATGTATCTGGGCCTGTATAACCTATTCGCAGCCTTCGCTTCAGAGCCGGGTTCGCCTTCGCTCCCTCATGGCATGTGTCCTGACCGGAGCTGAAACTGAACTTTTTGGTGCCGGTGCTTCAGAGATCTTCGATTTCACGGAGGCACTTCACTTTCCTAACCACACAGATGCCGCATTCAACTGGTCTAGCTAGGGTTTCTAGTATGATTAGCGAAGCAGATTGCGGGGGTTATTTAAGGCTCTTTTCATAGTTTTAATTATTATTTTGCCAGGAGTACTTCTCCCTTAGTTTGTTTGCTTATTGGCCCACATGACGTTTGAAATAATTTTTCTCTGTGCAGTTCCTCCCAAGTCTGAGAAACTGGGGGGGCACTAGAGTGCCAGCTGCAAGATGGCCACCACGTAGTGAGGCTCTGCAGGCTGCATCACCAATCCACCAGTTATCCTGCAGCTCGGGGGCCATCGTGACTGGCAAACTCATGTGTGAGCTCCTTATGTATGTAGCTGCCATCAACCTGCAGTTGGCCGCATTCTGACGATTTCTGTGGCACTGCCGAGGCGCTTGTTCTGGGGCTGCCTGAGGGAAGAAAATGGCGGCCCCAGCATGAGTGACGCGAGAGTGGGAGTGCCGGACCTCGATCCAGTGGAGTGCAGTTTACCAGGCGGCCCTGCTGGGGCGTGAGGGGCCTGCAATAGCAGCAGATGCAGCCGGTGTCCCGTGAGCGCCTTAGACTTGTGTAGTGCCACCCGTCGGCGGGCTCTACTTTGGGCCGTGGTGAAGCGCACTGCAAGAAGGACCCGCGGTGCGGCCTGGACCCTCCGCCGAGCGGCCCGTGCAGGTGAGGAGCGTTCGGCTGGGAGCTCGCCCGGCGGAGGAGCTGAGAGTTCTACTGGGAGGCGGACTGTGGGGTGCGGCTGGTCTGGGGGACTGAGTGGTGGCGAACAGGCCTGCAGGATTCGATCCTGGCCCGGCGTGCTTGCCCCCGACTGGCATAGAGACTGCCGTGTCCTGCGGGGAGCCTGCGAGGTCTTGGTGCGGTGTGGCGGCGCCGCGGACAGATGGAGGCTGTGGACACGGGGGCTGAGAAACCCGCCCTTACCGGAGGACTCCTGTCGTCGACCCTGGGAGGCGGTGCTGGCTGTGCGGTGAAGCCCCTTGCGCTCCGGAGCGCCCGGCTGCTTGGGGGGAGTGCTGGAATTAGGCAACAGGATTCCTGGGGCTGCGTCGGTTTCCAGCTGGACGGCCTTCTGTAACCTCTGGCCAACATCAGCTGCGAGTCTCTGCTTCCCCTGGAGCTGCGCAGTCTTGTGCGGTTCGGAGGCCTTGCTTAGGCCCCACTGTCTGGAGTACTGTCGGCGGAACTGCCCCTTCCCATCCTGTGCTAAGGTACGTGGCGCCCGCCGGGACCAGGAGCTGCTGGCACCTGAACCTGACTGCCCTTCAGGGGACGATCCCCTGACCACCTGGGACTATAGGTCTGCTTGCACCGGCACCTGGGGACAGACAGAGGCGGCGTTGAGGCACGGCAATTGCTCCTGGGTGGACGGACCCGCTGCAACTGGAAAGAGGGGCTCCGGTGGAACTGGCGGCTGCGGGGGTAAAGCGGGCAGCATTTAGACACGCTGTGCATCGCGAGGGTGCTGCTGGTGCGTGTAGTGGACTGGGAGCTGAAGTCCACAGGCCCTGGCTCTTGGGACCCCCCCCAGTAAGAAGTGTCTGGGTGCACCTGCGGTAGCGCTATACTGAACCTAAAGGGACAGCTCCGCCTAGGGGGTGACCATCTCTGGCTGTATTACTGAGCAGCTCGCCATGGGCAAGGTGGACGCGAGGCAGCCAAAAATCTCATTTGACCAGCGGAAAACTTCAAAAGGCTCCACCCTCACGGTGGAAGAACAAACTGAAGTGGCCATGGCCTCTACGACCACTGCTGGACCGGACATTCGTAAAATGTTTGCGGATTTGAAACACTCTCTTTCCGCCATCGACCTGAAGATCGACTCGATGTCAGACCGCCTGGACCGGCTCCGAGACAAGGTGTCGAATCATGACGAGCGTATTGCGGAGGACGAACAGCGCACATCCACGCTAGAAGATGAAGGAGCGACGACTCGGGAGAAGCTGCTCCGCATGGAGAAGGTGTTGGAGGTCATCAGAAATAAAAAAGAGGACCTTGAAGCAAGGACTCGGCGCAACAACCTGCGCATCCTTGGAATACCAGAGACCACAGCGATGACTCGCGTAGAGGACTATGTAGAGGAAATGCTGTGCTCCCTCTTTGGCGAGTCAGCAATGTGTACTGTGGAGCGTGCTCATAGGTCCCTTGGCCTGAGGCCTCCCCCGGGCGCCCTGGGCCGCCCTATCATTGCAAGACTCTTAAACAATAGGGACCGTGACATTGTGCTGCGAAAGGCTCGTGACCAACAAGAACTTAGGTACCAGGGTAATCTGATTTCCTTCTTCCCCGATTTTACCCTGTCTGTTCAGGCCGCTCGTTGAGAATTTGTACCGGTCAAAAGAATGCTGCAGCAACAGGACATCAAGTATTCCCTGTTATATCCGGCGAAGCTTCGAATTTTCCACTCTGGCAAGACATTCTTCTTTACAGACCCCAAGCTCGCTGCCAAATTTGCACGTAGCCTTAAGTATACGAGGCCGGAGGCCCCCGTGAATAGAGATCAAATGGCAGAAAACTCCCTCAACAAGAATGATTGAAGTAACCTGTTTGAGCCCAGCAGTACAAAGTCGGTAGAGACTTCTGCGCCCGTCTGGTTTGATTTTATGCCTTGGACCCTCTGGCATCGGCGATTCTCGGAGCTCATGTGACAGCTGACGCTGAATTGGGTCGCCTGACTGCCTAACTTTGTGGCCCCAGCGGGCATTTTCGGTCCAGCCACCCAACATTCAAACGTTGGGCTACGCCGAGCCCCCTGGCGCCACCCTCTGTGATGAGTCCTGTGTTGGAGTTTGTTGTTGACCTCTTCTGGTCTTATGTGGGTGGGGTAGATGCTCTTCAGCCAAGTTGGGCGGCTGTTGTGGGTGTGTTGTTGGAGAAGCGGGTCTGTTACCTGGGTTGGGTTGCTTTCCTCTCTATGTGCTCTCTCTTTTTTCTTCTTTTCCTTTCCTCAGTCTGGCCCGAGTCCGCAGCTGCTGGCTTCTGCTCCCCCCTTTGGTGCGCATGGATGCATGGCAATACAGAGATGACTGCAACCGTTGACAAGGAGCGCAGGCTTAAAGCTATAACCTGGAATGTGAGGGGCCTGAACGATGGTAGAAAGATGCAGTTAGTGGCAGCGCTTCTTAATCGATATGGGGCATACATATGTTTTATACAGGAGTTACATTTGATGGGAGCCTCCTGTTTGCCCCTGCGGGCGGGATGAATGGGTGAAAAGTTTGTGGTGGGATACTCCAACTATGCCAGGGGCACAGCCATCATTCTCAGAAAGGCCCTCCCTAGGCACACGCGCACTGCAATTTGCGATCCCCAGGGTCGTTACGTGATAGTGGCGGGAGTTCTTGAGGGTTGCCCAGTGCGACTCATATCAATACACGGTTCCAACACCGAAGACCCCCGATTTTTTAGTGAGGTGTGGCGGCTGGCGGATTCCCTTGGCCCCGGGGCGATGTTATGAAGGGGTGATTTTAATGTGGTTCTCAACTCTATGACAGGTCAAGCGCTTCTCGCCAGCCTCACCCCCGAGCCACGGCGCAATTGCAGGCCCTTACGGAAGACCAGGATTTGATCGATGTCTGGCGCCGCAATCATCAATCCAGCCGAGAGGGGACTTGCGTTTTCTCTGCGGGCCCCTCGTGGTCTAGAATTGACTACTGGCTCATATCCCGAGACATGGACACATGGGTTCGGCACTGTGCCCATCTTGCCCGAACCTTATCGGATCATGCCCCAGTACTGTTAGAATTCACTTTACCAGAGGCGCCGAATAGAGCCTCAGCTGGAGACTTACCGCTGGTGCCCTCTGGGATCAGGTGTTCTGTGAGGAGATTGGCTCCGCCATCATGGAATACTTTGACACCAATGTTGGCTCCGTAGACTCCCCGTCCACACTCTGGGAGGCGTTTAAGGTTGTCATCAGGGGCAAGTGTATCGCTAAACAATCTGGTGTCCTACGCTCATTGCGAAACGATCTGCGGCGGCTAGAGACAGAGATTCGCTCTCTTAATCGGAATTTTTCTGATCCAGTCGACTCACGACCCTCGGGCAGATCAAGGCTAAAATAGCGGAATTTGAGGAGGCTGCGCGCAGAGAAGTGCATTTCCTGGGGCGGGAAGCGCGCGCTCGCCATACGGGGAGGGCGACCGGGCCGGCAAAACCCTAGCAGGTCTCCTTAAAAAGCCTGGGGTAAAGACTATATATGTGAGTTGCGCACAGACGAGGATTTGGTGGTTTTCGGGCAGGAAGCTGTCCAGGCCGAAATGACTCAATATTATTCTTCTCTGTATGCAGCACGACAATCAGAGGCCCTTCCTGACCTACTCCCTCTCTTGGACTCCATTGAACTAGTGTGGCTCAGTGATGCACACCGGCAGTATCTGGACGAGCCATATACGGGAACTTATGCCGGTACAGGCTCGCCCTCACAACATATGGGAACCATTACAAAGTTTTCTACAGGCACATTCTGATGATCGCGCACATACTCCAACAGTGGGGGTGTGAGCAGCTACAATGTTGTGCGCGCTACCGGCGGGGGTCCGCCCCGCACGCCAGAGTATCCATCACCCCATTTTAACCAGAGAACTACCCATCCCTTCCCCCCCTTGCTTCCCTACTCTTTTTCTTCCTTCTCTTCACGCTGCTCTCCATTTGAGATCTCTTTCTCTACTCTAATCTCCTCTCCTTTTCCTCCGTTGTTGGCCTGCGGCTGCTGATACCCTGAATGTTGCACAGACTGGCAGGACTACATACTGCCCTGGAACCGCAAACACACTGAGGCTGTCTTGTTGTATGTATACATGGACAGTATTGCACCCATATGTATGGTATTTGCTCCCTTGTCTGGGACGGTGGGCCGCAGCTTGTATTTGTTAAAAATCTATAAATAAAGTTTAAAAAAAAAAAAGTCTGAGAAACTGGCCAATTGGTAAGTTGTCTCTTAATAATTTCAGATGGTAACTGCCATAGCTCAGGGCATTGTTCTGGTCTGATGGCTTAGAAAATAACTTACATTTCAGAGTGTTTTCATATACTTGTATTTGTACGTCTAAGAAAGAAATGTCTTTTGTACTTAATGTCATTGTGTATCACAGGAATTCATTACAGTGTTTAGTCTCTATGAATTCAAGTGCCTTCCTCTCATTGCTCTTCCAACTAATAAATGCATCATATATGTACCGTTTCCATACTCTGACATTATTAGAGAATGTATTGGAATAGCTTAAGATGTGTGTTATTTCGAAATTGTGAACATATTAACACATTATGCTGGGGGCAAATGTGTTGCCCCTTGAAGGGCTGTGCACTTGTGGGTGAACTCATCTTTAAATCTGAAATAATTCCTGGTTGGGGCATGTGTGTGCAATCTAATACAAATTCAACTAGAGAGATTGAGCTCCATTCTGTCCCTTCAAGAAGTGCTTAAGTATCTTCAATGAATCCTATTGAGGTATGCTTGTAAAGCGAGCCTGCACGTCAATAGTCATAAGTATTTCCGTGTTTAGATTGAATTCCTGAAGGATGTTAAGGGTATCTTAGTGTCCTTAGCATACGACTTCAACAAGGGTTTCAAGTCCGCTCCCATGCCTGACACAATTGGTCTTCCAGGTAGAGGGTGCTTACCTTTATGCACTTTTGGCAGAATGTAAAACTAGGGAACTATTGTTTTTTTGTATAGGAATTCTGCTTCTTGTTTTGTATTCTTTGTCAGGACCGCAGGCAAGGATTGTGCTTTATCTTTCTCCAGTTTTAATGATAGCAGCCATTTTAACTTGAGAAACAAACTACATTTCCCATGATACACTGGGAATGGTAGAAACAAAAAACGTCCAACCGTCCCACAATGCTGCAGGTCCAATCAGAGGCCAACACTCTCCAACTTAGCCCCTCTCCTCTGTCAGCAACTCCTCTTTCTTCGCTGCTCGCAGCCCAGATAAGTTCTTTCACCTTCTCTTGGCATTTTATTGTCGGTTTGCTCTTAAGGAATTGTGCTTTACTGTGCTGTGTTATTCTTTACTGTCGCGGGAACGCTCTGCGCTCCTTCGCAACCTACAGTGAATGCCTGGCAGGAGAAGAGTGCTGTGGGGTCCTCCCACCCCTAGGGGGCACTGTTGGAGGGATGTTTCTCTATGGTTTTCAGCACAATTTTGGAACTCCTCTGACTGGAATCAAGAAGCGTGCTGTCTGCTCCAGCCTCTGCTCGCCCCTGGAGAGTGACGCCCTGGGGTCTGTACAGGCTTCTCAGCCTGGTGCAAAGTCTACCGGACGCCTGAAAGGCTGGTATTGTAGTGCTGACTGACGCCCCACTGGGGTCTGTATCACTGTTTGCAGGCGCTGAAGCCTGGTGAGGGACACGCTCCCAGGGGCTGTAACACCCTGACACTAATATTCATTTTGATTGAAGCCAGGTGCGTGGTGTCCCTGTAGCTGTGACCCCCGTCCCTAAATAGGAACCTCTGCTCTTTATTGAATTGCTGGACTCCAGCCCCATATCGGCAAAGCCTAGCGCTTAGTCTCCTAATTCCAGCGTCTGCCACACTGTACAGTGTTTTCATAGCGCTGCAGGTGGGCTTGCTCTGCGCTGTGCAAGGGTCAACTGACCTATACCCAGATAGCTGGTACCTGTAATTATAGCAGAGAGCACGCTTTCATGACCCCTCTAAGGTGTGAGCACACGTTGTTATGGAGGGAGAGGGGGATGAATTTTATGGGGAAGATCCTCTAGATGCCTTCCCATGGGATGATGAGTTCTATGCTGCGGTGGATGCCTCCATATACCACGCTGTTGAGGAGGCAATGGTTCCCATGGAGCAGCACTTAGCCAAGCAGATTGCGCAGGAGTGTGCTAAATGGGGCCAGGCTCAGGACCCCAACACCCACAGTCTACTCACTCCCCCCCTAGCCAAATGCAGGGGAGCCCACCCCAGCCAAACGCCCCCGGGAGGAGGAGGTGGAGCACACTTTTGAACGCCTCAGGGAGGCATTCTTGAATAAGGCCCCACCGGCCTCCAGACCTGGAGAGGCTGTTGGGTGATCGGGCAATACAACACCGCCCCCAGATGACAATGCCCACAGAGACACGGACAAAGAGCCTGGCCCTTCGCGACTGTGGCGCCCCTCCCCTACCCTTTCAACCTCAGGGCCTGTATCGCAGGATGATGGGTCCGATAAGCTGGACCCCGTGGAGCTCATACAACTGCGGTCGGCGGAGTGGTCTCCTTCCCCTAAAGTAGGTGCGTATGTGGCAGGGCGGATCAGAACCCCTCTGGGTAAGGATGCCCAAAATTGCCTGTGGGCTGAATGCCCACGCCCCTCTTTGGAGGTCAAGGTAGCGTTGACCCCAGAACTGGACCCTAGAATGGCTACCTTCTTAGCTCAGTTTATAAAGGATCCCAAAAAGGGCATTGACAGATACTGGTGGGTGTGCCGGTAAACAATCGTTACAACGCATGCTTTACAACGCATGCTTTTACCCCGCATGCCATTACAACGAAAATGGCTTGCTGTAGGGGGTATAAGGTGTTGGATTTAACTCCAACACCTTCCCTACTGTTGCACAGACTGGAGTTGGAATAGTAAATTATATTAACCTAACGTCATACAACCGGGCGTGCCAGGATAAGCTCCTGGATGCTCTTGGCCCGCTCACCAGATACTGGATATGGCAGAAAAGATGCCAAAGCCTCTGGACAACTTATTTCCCCCCAGGCTCTCTCTGGATGGGCGCAGCGAGCATTGGCCTTTATGGGTAATGCAAATTGTGCCCTATCCACAGAGCGGAGGTGCTCTTTTCTGATAAAGGTGGACCCAAAGCTAGGGGACATGGCGGATTCAGAGGCTGGGGAAGTGGCGCAAGGTGGCCTGTTTGGGGAACCTTTTATCAAGGAATTGGGGAAGTTTGTTAGTATCTTCACCCCCCTTGACAAGATCCAGTCATCTATTAAGAAAGTGTTTTCCTCACAGGTTTTCCATGGGGCCGGCAGAGGCAGCTCGGTCGGCCAGGCCTACTCCCAGAACGCCCAAAGTGGACAAGGTTCCAGAAGCGGGCAGTACCAGGATCAGGCTTGCTTCGGTAATTTCTACCAGACCCGCAGACGGTGGTCCATGGCAGAGCATGCAAGGGATACGATGCTGCCTCTAATGTCGGTGAGTGTTCAACCATCTTCAATGTTGAAGGTAGGGGGTCGCCTGGCGTCCTTTTCACACAATTGGCGTTCCATTACAAACGATGCATGGATATTGCAAACAGTTCAAGGCTTCCACATAGAGTTTTGCGGGTGTACCTATCTGGGTACAAGGCCCAGGCCTCTGCAGTTCTCACAGGACGAGGTGGCCCTGGTGGATGCAGAGGTGACCTCGCTGATCGAAAAAGGAGCTATCTGCCCCACTACTCTTCATCCCCACGGCTTTGTAAGCAACCTTTTTCTGGTAGACAAACTGGATGGGGACAAAGGCCGGTTATCAATTTAGGCAAATTCAATGAGTGGCTGATCTATCGCCACTTCAAGATGGAGGGGATCCATCTCCTTCGAGATATCTTGCAGTTAGGGGACTGGCTGGTATGCCATGAAGGATGCTTACCTAGCTATTCACATTTTTCTGCCCAACAGGCGTTTCCTCCAGTTCATATGGCGAGAACAGGTGTTTCAATTCACAACCCTTCCTTTCGGCCTCTCTTCAGCCCCGTGGTGATTCATGAAGGTTTTCCGACTGGTCCTGGAACATCTCAGGGCCTAAGGGATACGCCTGATTGTCCACCTAGACGATAAGCTCCTTTTGGGGCAGGATCCCTGCCAGTTTTCGGCGGACTTGAAGTTGGCAATTTCCTTGCTGGAAAACATTGGCTTTATCAACGAGAAGAAATCCCTCCTGACCCCATCCCAGAAAGCGGTGTTCTTGGGGTTTGTTATAGGCTACACAGAGTCTACCTCGAGTCTTCCTCGAGGAAGGTTTCCAAAATCAAGCACGAGCTGTGGTGCACGTTGGTCAAGCAGAGGGTTTCTCTGAGACAGATTGCCCACTTGGTGTGCCTGCTGTCCTCATCCATCCAGGCAATTTTTCCGGGCCCTTTGTACTACCGTGCTCTTCAGCGCCTCAAGGCAACACACCTGAGGAAAGGGGCGTTGTACTTCCAAATGTTTACCCTTTCAGAGGACGCCCGCGATGAGATCAGTTGGTGGCTCTCCCATATGGAAGACTGGAATGGCAGAGCAATTTTTGGCTGCGCCCGGGACCTCGTGATAGAGTCCGACTCCAGAAGATCAGGCTGAGGCGCTCGCTGCAGAGAATTTTCCACTGGAGGCTCGTGGTCCCCTAAGGAGCAAATCAACTGTCTAGAGCTACTGGCGGGCTCATTTGCAGTGCGCTGCTGGACACGAGACAGAGTGCAGTCATGTGTCCTCTTGAAAATGGACAATGTTTTGGTCGTCTGTTACATAAATCATCTGGGAGGTACTCGGTCCAAGGTTCTGTCGGACCTAGCAATCGGGTTTTGCCAGTTCTGCCTGGACAACCGGATATCAGTCACGGTCGAATACCTTCCAGGGCAGGAGAACACGGTGGCCTATTGGCAGTCTCGCCACTTCAAAGATCCCAGTCTTTGGAAGCTCCATCCTCGGATATTTGCCCGTCTTCAAGAGAAATGGGGCCCTTTCTCTGTGGATCTTCTTGTCTCCAGGCTGGACGGGTGAGTAGCGCGCTTACAATTCCCTGATTGATTCCCCCTGATTGACCCCCAGCTTCCCAGATTTTTCAGTTTGAGGCCAGATCCTTTGACGACAGCCACGGATGCCTTCCTGCTGGACTGGCACATAGAGAGGGGCAACACGTTTCCCCCATTCGCGATGATCACCAGCGCTTCGACCCAGATCAGACGCCAATAGACACGGGGTGTTGAGCACCCTGATTTGGAGGGCTCAAGTTTGGTTTCCGGTTCTTCTGGAACTTTCTTGGGATTCTCCAATCCCACTCCCCCTCATTTCCGACTCCCCTACTCAATCCAGATCGGAATCTACATCAGATGGTCCATGCAGGCTCACTTCAGCTCATGGCATGGAGGATTACGGGGGACGATGGTCAATCCCAGGACTTTCAGCACAAGCTGAGGACCTCCTGTCTAAGGCATGGTCTGAAGGCACAATCACGCTATAGATCAGCTTGGAACAGGTGGTATCACTGGTATATGCGAAGGAACCTCGATCCCGTGGGCACCGATGTTGTGGAAGTCTTAAATTTTATGGCTGACCTGGCTCTGAAGGGCCTAGCACATCGCTCTATCAATACCTTTTGCTCAGCCATCTCGGCGGGGCATGTCCCTGTAGAAGGGGTCCCGATCGGGGAACATCCTTTCGTGTGCAGTCTTTTACGAGGCATCAAACTATCCTTACCTCGTGAACCACAGCACTCGGACCTTTGGGATGTTAATAGGGTTTTAAACCTATTTCTCTCATGCCAACCTAATCGGTTCCTTTCGATGTTAATAGGGTTTTAAACCTATTTCTCTCATGCCAACCTAATCGGTTCCTTTCAAGGAAGGAGTTATCTGCGAAGCTCGCAATGTTAGTCAGCTTGGTGTCTTGAAGGAGAGTGTCGGATGTTCGAGCCCTTGACATCACGGGAAGATCCTGCTCTCCCTCAGGGGTCGCCTTTACGGTGACTAGACGTAAAAAGTCCCAGCTTTTCCAGAATCACCTAAGTTGTGTGTAGTGGAGTGTCTCAAAGCCTATGAGTCAATGTCAGAAGAGTTTCGGCCCCCAAGGGAACACCAGCTTCTAATCGCCCTCAGGAAACCGCACAAGGCGGTGTCCTCTCCAACCATAGCCCGCTGGGTGCGTTGGGTGAAGCAAGAAGCGGGAATAGACCTTAAGTTTTATGGGGCGCATTCTGCCTGGGGAGCAATGGCATCTAAAGCTTTTTCTCTGGGGGCTCGATTGGAAGACATCATGAACGCGACTGACTGGTCTTCGGACTCGACTTTTAAGTGCTTTTATTTTAGGCCGGTGCTGAATATGGCTCAGCTCGTGGTAAGTAAGCTTTGAACCAGCATAATCCTCGCCTCCGGTCCGGACATAGAATGAAAAATTTCCTAGCTATCGTAACAGAAAATTTCAATATTATTAAGGACTCAGAGGCGAGGATTATCCCACCCGCAGATTATGCATCCTGAAAACCCTCTGCGTGACTAGTAAGTGATGGTTTCAACTTACTGTATAAGATACAATGCATCTGGTTTAAACCTTAAATGTATGGCTACTGTGTTGGGTACGGTATAGCAATTTTGCATTAATGTGAAAGCTACATTGTTACTGCTTAAGGATTGTTGGTTACTTTCTGTATTTTTTGCAGGTATGTTTATGTCTGACAACTTAATGGTTTTACGAACCTGGTAGAGTTCAAATTATTAATATTACCTTGTTGTTCTCAGGAATGGACAATGGCAAATCGGAGTCTTAGTAACAGAGCTGTGGCGTGACTCGCGCGACGAAAGAGGAGTTGGTGACAGAGGAGAAGGACTAAGTTGAAGACTGCTGGCCTCTGATTGGATCTGCAGCATTGTGGGACTGTTGGAAGTTTTTTGTTTCTACCATTCCCAGTGTTTCATGGGAAATGTAGTTTGCTTCTCAAGTTAAAATGGCTGCTATCATTAAAAGTCAAGAAAAATAAAGCATAATTCTCGCCTCTGAATTCTTAATAGAATTGAAACTTTCTGTTACGATAGCTAGGAAATATTTCATTCTAGCAGTTTCCTGCAAACTGTAAGACTTCCATGATGTCTTTGGTGGCATCTCTTTCAAATTTTTCTTATAATTCCTTGTGTCACCTAGGAGTTTCAAACAACTATCTGTGTGCAACTGTTTGGGAGTTACCACAATTGCACCTCCTTTGTCTGCTAGGTTTATCACGACAGAATCATAACATAACATAATGTGTATTTGGTAAGTGCACGTTCACCCAAGGGTATCTTGGCGCTGAATAACAGATGTTTATTGTTACCCAACTCAATGGTACTCATTTTATCAGCCTCAGAAGGATACAACGCTGAGTGGACCCGATGGGATTTGAACCTGTGACCATGAGGTGAAACACAGGCCCCTACAGTGAACGCATTACTCCACTAAGCCACTAGACCCGGCCACCAGACCTGGCAATCTACTTTGGATATTTCTGTCAAGGCTTTTTTTTGGGAAGGGAGGGGGACCTATATACACTGGCAAAAAACACTTCAAAAGCTAGCACATGTTTCCTGTGAAGCCCTGCCATTGTTCATCTATAGTACTGGATGTCACCAAACTTACTGTGTCACTACTACTACTACTAGCAGACCTATAGTCTGGCCCATCTCTCCACCGCTTAACATGTTCAGGCACCTAGCATTTGATCAGAGACGACCCGTGTTTTCGTCTCATGGTGAAGTTATGGCCTTTGCGTAACGTTGTGATATTTGCATGTAAGAAAATGGCACCTGTGCCTGCAGGGATTTGTAGTTCCCAGTAGGCCATATACCTGAAAACTAGTTATGTATGGGGGAGTAGCTGGATATTATAATTAAAGCATAATGGCTTAGCTCAACCCATTATATTTCAGCTGTGACCCATTTTACAGGGCAAGCTGAAGGCTACTTCTCTGTAATGCTCCAAGAGCAGCCACCGGCCGAGGCTGGTTGTTGCTCCAAACCAGTGGGAGCTCTGGCTTGATAGTTCTGTCATGAATCCCCTCCAAACTATGGTAAATTCCAGGGTTTTTATAGTATCCAATTGGCGATTCTATCTCATGCATGTAAAACTGGAGACACTAAGGGTAGTAAAGTTTATTGATGTTCAATTATTTAAAATCATTGCATCTCAGCCGAGAAAGAGAAAGGGCTGAGCAGAATAAAAACATACAATAGCAGAGCATGATAAAAAAACACTACAATGCGATTAATGAATGTCCATACCGTTAAACTGTGGCCCAATGAGTGCAGTCTATTACAATCCAAAAGTGCTTCATACTTTCCATAATAAAACATAATTGTTTTTTTTTGCCTCAAGCAAGCTTGTAACTGATACAGTAGCGATGAGCTGCTTTAAAGTGCGCGCTGCTTCGTAGTTCGTTGCTGATGGGGTGCGACTCAGAGGGGGTATGATCCAAGGAGGACAGGCATGGATGCCCAGGATATCGAGGGCATTTTTGTCTATTGCGGCTTTCCCTGGTTTTTGTGAACCAAAGCAATTACTGGTATTCCTAGCCTACAACAGCCATCTTGGGCATTTTTGGATTTCCTGTTACTGATTTCATAAACTTTATGAAGCGCCCAGATAGTTGGCATGACTCTCCTTGTAGACAGATTAGGAGAGCAGCCCCACATGTCCTTATGTTTAGGGTTCGAAGTACTGGCCGGAGCCAGTAGCGACTCCAGGGTTTCATTGCTTCACATATGCAGATTACGTGTGTTAAATATTCTTCTTTTGTGCCACACCATCTGCATCGTGCGTCTACTTTCCCCTACTTACGACCATACCAATAACCTCTTAGGGAGATTAAGCCAAAACACGTTCTCATGAGGGCATACTTTGTGTGATATGTGAACGGCGAGCTCAGGTAATCTGGTATGGAGCTAGAAGAGTAGAGGTTCACCGGCCAGCTGCCATGATGTTTGGATTTTAGATCCCTTACGTCCTGCTCCCATGAGATTATCTTTGCTTGTTTTGTTAGCAATTTTGCTATGGTTCTTGGTAGTAAGTTGTTTTTTAGTAGATCTTACACACTTAAGGCCTTGATTGAGATTGCCATGTGCAAGACCCATGTTGAACCGAGGTACTGGAATTTCTCCCAGAGCAGATGTTTCATTGTGCCTGTTGAGGCCATTTGCAATGCTCGGCAATAAGTTATACATTTTTCCCTTAGGATTACATCCTGCTTTGGCAGTTTGAATTCTAGCCTTATTGATGACTGGCTAGTACAATCTGGAAGGGCAAAGATGTGCCAATAGCAGATACAGTGCTGTTTGTGTAACCACTCATAGAGGTGGTCCTTAAACACAATTGCATAATATATGTCAATGCAGCATCACCTTAGCCGCCACCACCGTTAGAAGGGCCTCTGTGTTTCGGCATGCAATGCTTCTTTTAAGTTGGCACATCTTGCATTTCAGGTGTTTTGTAGTCGTTTTCAAGGAGCCGAGCAGGGCATTCTTATACCCTCTTTCATCCAGTGTGATACCAAGGTACTTGAAGCTTGTTGTTCTTTCAAGTCTTGACCCTCTGATGGACCAGGCATCCTTTTTGATCAAGTGTCTGCCAAAGATCATTGTTTTAGTCTTTTTCAGGCTGATGACGATTTCATTTAATGCGCAATATTGTTCAAGTGCATCCAATGATCTATGAAGGCCAATTTGAGTGTTATCAAATACCACCATGTCATCTGCATATTTGTATTTTCCCCTTGCCAGGCGGCGCGGGGAGATCCTTGGGACTACCAGATAGCTTTCCAAATCTGCCATATACAGGTTGAAAAGCAGAGTGGCTAGTATACAGCCCTGTTTCAGCCCTTTATTAGTAGAAAGTTTTTCTGACATCGTCCAATTTGCTGTTAATTTGACTTTGACCCATGTATTACTGTATAGTTATTCTATTGCCATTAAGAGATGTGGTGGTATAGCCATTTCTTTAGCTTTTCCCATAGTCAGCCTCTAGGAATGTTATTGAAAGCGTTGGTAAAGTTGATAAATGCTGCATTTAACTAGAGGGCGTTAGTGCTCATAGCTTCATCGATTAGGCAGGTAAGGGTCAGGAGATTATCTTCTATGTGGCTATGTTTTTGGTGTCCAGTCAGGAACCATGGAATCACAGTTTTCTCTTTGGCCCATATTTCAAGCTATTAGTACAGTGATTTAGCATAGCACTTCCCTTTAACATCCAAAAGTGCTATCATTCGATAATTTGCGGGTGAGGCTCTATTTCCCTTTTTGTATATGGGTACTAGAGGTAAGCCCCTCCAACCTTCCGAATAGTTGGCATGCAATGACATTCTGAGAAAAGATGGGTTAAGATAGGCATCCGGAGGCTCAGGTCAGCTTTCAATAGGGCAGCAAAGAGGCCTTTGGGCCCTGGTGCCCCAGAGGATCGCATACTCCTTTAGGCTATTTCGACCTTTCTTGTGGGCGGCCATAAGTTGATGCTGGCCGATGTTCTTGCAATGGCCCTTTCCCTCTCCCCTGAAGAGCCATCCAGAGGACCAAGTATGTGGCCTTGTCGAGGCTTAAATTGGTGCCCTGTGGAGAACTCACAGGATAGGCTGAATGGGCAGTGCAGTGTCTTCTGTGGGCAGTGCCATGTGTTTGTTATACCAGCTGGTGGGATCCACTTTTGAGCAAGTAGAGGTGGAGAAATAAAGCTGCTTTACGTGATCAGCCCATTGTTTTGCCGAGATAGTGCAGGCTTTGTAGCTTCAGGTGTTGGTAAGCTTATTCACTAGCCCCCAGAATTTCTTAGTCTTTTACCTTGAGTGTAGCATGTAGTTTGGCCCATGTTAGATCGTTATTTGTACAATTGTTAACCCACAGCTGCCTTCTGTATGCTTGCCTTAATGTTCTTATTTTTTCTTGTGTTCCCTTTACCGCCTTATTTTTGTACCTTAGGTCAGGGAGTGCTTTATTTAACTCCTTTCTTAAGCATTTTGTTTTCTGTCTATCAGCATGCCCTCCTGTCTCCTGTTCGGGTCTTCTTTTAGGGCCTTCTGCTAGGTTGTCTTGTAGCGATGTAATCAGGGAAGACCAACCTGCTATTAGTCCCTCTTCCCTCTTACCTTCGTAAAGCCTTTCTATTAAACTTGCACTTTGTTTATCTATTTGAGGGCTTTCCATCTCACAGTTTATTCTTTTAATTGGGACAGATTCTTCTGGAAGACTCAACGTCTTTGTTGCCTGGTGGATTCCTACCTTTATATTAATCTTGCATATGATTACTGCATGGTCGCTTCTCATTTTCTGGGTTACCTGAAACCCATAAATATCATACAAACTGTTCTATTGAGGACCAGATATAGTCCAGGGTTGTAGATCTCAGGGTGGGGAAATGAGTATAAGCTGCCGGGCAATCGGATGTTACTCTGCCATTGATACTGCGCATTCTAGGGTGTTCACCAGACTGGCACCAAATTTATCCTGCCTCTGATCCTAAGAGGATGCTTGTGGAATACCCCAGTATTCGTTCTCCCATTCTTTCCATTCCTCACAGTTGTTGTTTCCGAGTAATTAAAGTTCAATAAGAAAACAAGTATGTCCATAAATGTGTCGTCTCGATTTACATATAGATAATTTTCCTCTATTACTAAAACAATCTAAACATTGCAGCCTTCCCTGCAGGCATCCATATTAATATAGCAGTGACCATAAAGCAAACAACAAAAATATGTCCTAGATAGGAGGCAGACACAATACTAACACTTCTGCACTTGTCTAAAACTTCACCCTTTCTAGCACATGATAAAAATAGAAAAGGTCTCAACAGGACTGGTCACGGTGTTCACAACGTTTCTGGATTGCTAACTGAGATAGTAGGATTTAAACAGAATGTTTATTATCATAAAACACATAACTTTCTAATGCTTATATATGAGCTAAATTTATAAAATACTATATAAAATGTTGAATACAATATGATGTAAAACCTTGCATAGAATATGTGCATAAAATTCTGCAAAATACATTGCATAAAATGACAACACGTTGTATGTGTCTTGATAGATCAAAAGGCAAACCAAGCAAAGAATATTGTTTGTATTTAATGTGGCTGGGTGCAAAAGAAAATAATAAGAATATAAAAATAAAAAAGGAAACAAACTGCCCTTTGGCACACTCTTTATCATTGCGTTTCAGAAAAGTCTGAAAACATGACTTGAACCTAGTTTATTTCTTCCGGTGATGGGGTCATGTAGTCTCCATGAATTTCAGAGGTCTTTGCCGCTGAAGATGAGGCACTCAGACTAGTGTAGGTATGCTCACTGAGTTGCCTCATTGCATTTGGTTTGGCAACGGATGATGAAGGAGTTGGACATGTGCACTGGAACAGCTATTATAGACACAGAGAATCCAATGAGGATGGTATCTCTTGGGCATTAAGTGTTGCTAGCATCGGCAATTCAAGCATCAAGTATGTTGTTTGCTTGAACGCTGGAAGAGGAATTTGCCCATCATACTGAGCAACCAGAAGACAGACCTCACTTGCGAAGCATTCAATTTGTGGAAAGATAGAGTTCAAAACTTGCTCCGGGCCATCAGCCATTGATACCTAAGATAGAATACTACAGTATCTCCTCACTGCTTCCCTGGTGAGCAAGTTACGAGCACACTAACACCCTACTGCTACTACTAAGAGCAATGCTTAATTTTAGCAAAAGTCGAAAATAGCATGCCTTTAAATCTAGTTTCTTAAGATGGTATTCATTCCTATGGGCCTACAGGCCCATAGGAATGAATGGGAGAGTGCATGCGCAATTTGCGAGTACCAATAGATACTCGCAAATTGCGCATGCAATTTCAAGGGTGCAAGGGTGTCAAAATGACACCCTGTTGCACCCTGAAATAGTGATGTGCACCCATGTTGCGCACACACATGCCCCAAGGGCATATGTGTGCGCAACATGAAACTTTGAAAAATGCACTAAAGTGCATTTTTCAAAGTTTTTGCAAATTACCATCAAGTTCAACTTCATGGTAATTTGCGCCCCCTATTAGCGAAATCGCTATTCTAAAGTGGTTCTTGCATTGCATTTAAGGAATCGCAAATTGCGATTCCTTAAATGCAATCGCAATTTAAGAAATCGCAAATAATTGCGATTTTTTAAATTGCGAGTGGCAAGTTGTTTCATGCATCGCAAAAGCTAATTTTGCGATCGCAAACGGCCGATTTTTGCGATTCGCACCATTTGCGATTGCAAAAAGCTTTGATGCATGTGCCTGCTGGTAATTCTCAGTAAAAGATTTGTTTGGTAAGGCAAAACCAAATCATAGAGCATACAGAATAAGAATATTGACCACTGGTGAGTTAAACCAGGGTCCTTGAAGATGTTTAATCGTGATACTATAGACGTTCGTAGAGCGGGTTGGATGAGTGAGCATTTAAGGAATCTGCAGCTAGATTGTGTCTCTAACAGATAAGACCCTACGGAAGGTAAGTAACTTGTCCATCTGATAGAGACATCTAGCCACAGATTCCTTAACTTTGAATTAGATGCCAAAGCCATACCCTCCCCGAAGGTGGGTCTGCGAACTGATCCTACCAAAGGTTCTGAAAAAGAACTAGCCGGTCTAAATTAAGATCAGAGACCGGAGGTATGTAGGAAGATACATGAGAAAGAGCAATGGCTCCCAACAATAGCTGTGACAAGGACCACTGGCAACGTAACTGAGAACAGCATTGGAGGCCATGGAAAACGTCATTATGGCAATGAAGCAACAGTGCATCAGAGGACCACAGTGAAAATTATAATAAGCATTCTAGAACACCAAGTGTGATGACCTATGGACAGCTGGGACTCGGAAGCCCAGTGGCAATAACAAATGGCACTAAGCTAAACTCCATTCGCCAGCAAAGCCATATTCAAGGGAAACCTATCCTGAGAATAAAGAGAAAGGAATCCGAGAATACTCTCACACTGGCAAAAGCATGATGCATCAAAAAATGGAGAAGACGACGGGGGCGTGGCAAACTGCCGGAGAAGATGGTTGCACTGTAACACGGCTTCGGCCCGATCCCCTTAAAACCCCCAAGATCCGTATAATTATCCATGTTTAGCAGATAAGTCTCTACCGAACTTGGCAGTGAAGGAGTCGGCGACAGCACTCCGGCAATCAAGCACAAGCCGACGAGGTTCTTATTACCTTGCTGCGACTCGCGGCCTGTCTGAAGCGGCGCAGCCACGACATCACGTAATTGTGTGGCTGGGCGGTGGCTGCCATTGAAACCGAAAGCCAGCGCTCCAACTGGACTAAGAAGCAAGAAGCCGACAGTCGGCGGGCCTCGCTGTGGCAGAGCGCTAAAAGTTAAGCCAGTGAATTGAAGACGGCGTGGGGGAGGGTGTGTGGAGGAGCCGCCGGGCCCGTGATGAGTGACGCAGCGAGTGTGAAGAAGAATGGAGCCCCGGGCTGAATATCGGAACGTCTGAGTCAACCCAAGCCATATCGCGCTGCTAAGTGCATTGGTGCGGCGGTGCGCAGACCATGTCGAACTGGCTGCGATCTGAGAGACGCCATTGTTGTTGGTCCCCGGTCCCGGGGCAGACCGTGCATCACCGAGCGGTTCAGCTAGAAGGCGCCCAGAATGACTCCAGACTGCATGCACATGGTGGCACAGACGACATAGGCAAGTGGCAGAGCCCGGACTTGCCAAGCAGATCTACCCGGCGGAGTCTTACTGCATGGAGAAGGCCCCCCCCCCACGCATATCAGCATACCAGAACGAACACGGTTGTGGGGCCCTGGTCTTCTGGGCCCCGGCTGTGCATAACACACTGGAATATTGGGAAGGACAGGGATGGACCCGGCAGCTGGAAAACCGCACCAATAGACGGCGCCACAGCATAGCGGCGAGAGGGGTGTCCTAGTGGGGTAAGCCAACAGGCCGACAGGCGACCTACCCAGGCTGGCGGTGGTGAGGCCCCGAGACACCTGCCTTCAGATTCCCCCCGCATATCATCACCCGGACTCCCTGCGGACCTCGCCATGTCCAACAACAAGGGAAGTCGTGGACTACACCAGCCTAAACTGGATAAGATACCATGGCTTAAGTCTCAGGAGAGACCCGATGCGCTGGTAGATAAAATATCAGAGGCTCGCGCCATGCCGCCAGCGCAGACAGACCCTACGCTACAAGACAGATTAAAATAGATAACAGCACCGTCATGTTTTTCCAGACGTCACAATAAGTCTAAAGACCGCGCAGAAGCTTCCTTGAGGTCAAGAAGGCCCTGAGGGATAGAGAGTTACAATATGCGATGTTATTCCCGGCGAAACTCAGGGTGATCGCTGAAGGCAAGACTTGGTTTTTCACTGAGCCAGAGGCACTGTAACACGGCTCCGGCCCGATCCCCTTAAAACCTCCAAGATCCGTATAATTATCCGTGTTTAGCAGATACGTCTCTACCGAACTTGGCAGCGAAGGAGTCGGCGACAGCACTCCGGCAATCAAGCAAAAGCCGACGAGGTTCTTATTACCTTGCTGCGACTTGCGGCCTGTCTGAAGCGGCGCAGCCACGACGTCGCGTAATTGTGTGGCCGGGCGGCGGCTGCCATTGAAACCAAAAGCCAGCGCTCCAACTGGACTAAGAAGCAAGAAGCCGACAGTCGGCGGGCCTCGCTGTGGCAGAGCGTTAAAAGTTAAGCCAGTGAGTGGAAGACGGCGTGGGGGAGGGTGTGTGGAGGAGCCGCCGGGCCCGTGATGAGTGACGCAGCGAGTGTGCAGAAGAATGGAGCCCCGGGCTGAATATCGGAACGTCTGGGTCAACTTAAGCCATATTGCACTGCTAAGTGCATTGGTGCGGCGGTGCGCAGACCATGTCGGACTGGCTGCGATCTGAGAGGCGCCATTGTTGTTGGTCCCCGGTCCCGTGGCAGACCATGTATCACCGAGCGGTTCAGCTGGAAGGCGCCCATACTGACTCCAGACTGCATGCACATGGTGGCACAGACGACATAGGCGGGTGGCAGAGCCCGGACTTGCCAAGCAGATCTGCCCGGCAGAGCCCTACTGCGTCGAGAAGGCCCCCCCCACGCATATCAGCATACCAGAACAAGCATGGTTGTGCGGTCCTGGTCTTCCGGGCCCCGGCTGTGCATAACACACTGGAATATTGGGAAGGACGGGGATGGACCCGGCAGCTTCAAAACCGCACCAATAGATGGCGCCACAACATAGCGGGGAGAGGGGTGTCCTAGTGGGGTAGGCCGACGGACGACCTACCCGGGCTGGCGGTGGTGAGGCCCTGAGACGCCTGCCTTCAGATCCTCCCCCCCGCCCCCACCGCATATCATCACCCGGACTCCCTGCGGAGCTCGCCATGTCCAACAACAAGGGAAGTCGTGGACTACACCAGCCTAAACTGGATAAGATACCATGGCTTACGTCTCAGGAGAGACCCGATGCAGAGAGTTACAATATGCGATGTTACTCCCGGCAAAACTCAGGGTAATAGCTGAAGGCAAGACTTGGGAGTGGCTGGACGGCTGGCGACTAGCTGGTGGCCCGAGTAACGCAGACAGGCGTCGGAGAAGGAATGGGAAGGATCGTGATGGAAATACATCGGAGCATGAAGGAGGTGATACCACGGATGCCGAACGAACTGTGACTGGCCGAGCCGGTGTTGCATAAGTAATAGGGGCTGAAACGATCCTAAAGTTGCCAGGCCGGAACTGGGCTGTTAAAAGTATGACCTCCATGGTTCCCCGCCTGATTGATCGGACGTTGAGCCTATGCAGATGACCATGGTGGCAGGGCGATGATGTGCCGGAGAGGTGCTACGCCGGACTGATCTAGCTAAGTACATGATTTAAATATGCCATAACTAGAGACTGTTTGCGAGATATATGGTTGGGACTAAAAGGGGGGGGGGGTGGCTGGATTTGTTGGTCCGTTCGTCTCCATAATTGGGATGGGTGGGCGACGGGCGCTCTGCAATGTTTGGGTGGCGGCTAATTTGAAGTCCGTCTTGCAGGGAGGCAGGGAGGGGGGGGTGGGTGGAACAAGTTAAAGGGTCATAACTGTGCTACAATTTACAATCATCGCAAGATCCATCCAACTCTATCAGAGGTATATGGGCCTACAATCACAATACCCACATTATCCGTATACAGGGAATCCCAGCGTTCGGGGTGCCTTGAAGATACTGAGGTGGACAAGACCTCTAAATGACTGCAATGGCAACGGCTGACACCCCAGGCGACAGGAGTCTCGAGCCGACATTAACTTTGCTCTCCTGGAACGTGAATGGGCTGGGGGATAAGATCAAGAGGGGAGTCGTATTTCAATACATCAAAAGACAGGCAGCAGATATAATTCTACTGCAAGAAACACACCTAGTTGGACACACCTGTAAGGCACTAAATAGATGGTGAAACAAGCTGGTGGTCCATGCGGGATTTACTACTGGTTCCAGAGGAGTGGGGATACTAATGAAGAAAAATCTCCCATTTATTGTAACTCAGACACACCTAGACGATTAAGGACGGATTGCTGTCATGTCAGGGACCTGGGAGGGTAGGAGTATGAGTGTCCTCTTGGTGTATATACCCCCTGCTTTACATACAATTACCCTGCCGGAGCTTAGTAAGATAATTCTCGCCTTACCGGAAGGTGAAATAATATTGGGTGGCGACTTTAATATGACGTTTTGTGACCAGACTGACAGAGACCCGCCAAGAAGCATTACACGGTCACAAACCACACTGGCTGAATTCGCTGCAGCACTCGGCCTGATTGATATATGGCGCACGGCGCACCTGCAATCGCGACAATACACATACTACTCGGCCGCACATAAAAGTCACTCCCGCATTGACCACATACTAACTTTAGCTGACACTGCACATCAAAAAACTTAAGTTCAACATCTCGCGAGGGGCATCTCTGACCATGCTCCCATAAAGGCACGATATGCCATACAGGCTACCCCCGGACGCAGGACGCTCAACATTAGTCCACACTGCCTTCTAGTTCCACACATCAAAGACACACTGATCAAAGACACAATTATTTTGCGGAAAATGTAGGATCTGTACAATCGTCACAGATTCTATGCGAGGCTTATAAAGTGGTAATCAAGAGCCGTGCCCTCTCACTTACCATAGGCCATAGGAGAGAGAAAGACAGACAGCTTGTCGAACTGGAACAGGATATCCTGGCGCGGGAACAGAACTTGAGGGACAAACGAGACGAGTCCGCAAACCATAAATTAGAACTCAAGCGAAAACAATACAAAGATCTAGCAATCGAAGTAGCTAAAGGTAAACACCGGGCTAAAATATACAAAATATACGAGCAGAGAGACAGAGCTAGTAAATTATTAGCATGGTTAGATAAGAAAGAAAGGGCAAACTGCTGGATCAGAGTAATCCATGGACAAAACAGGACCTATTTGCGCGACCCTCAGGAAATAGCAGATGGGTTCGCAGAACACTATAGGCACCTCTACTCACCAACAGCTGCTTAGAATGGATATTACGGTGGAGGAAATCACAGCCGCCATCCTTTCCATACAGTCAGAGGCATTCAGATATTGGGGAGGCCTCGCGGTGTTATGTCCCGTATAGAGGCCCTAATGTAGACCCGTTCATATATGCCCTAATACGGTCATATTCGTACTTGCCCTATTATGGTCAAAGCCGCATATGCCCTATTACGGTCATAACTGTACATGTCCTATTATAGTCATGATTCCTTATATAGGCATGATCTTTCACCTACATTGGTCCTCGCTAGTGCACAACGAGCTCTGAGGGCTGAACGTTATCTAGCCTGTGGTTTTGAATACAGCAGGGTTTTTCCCAAACACAGGCCCACACTGTACTCATCAATTATGCATGAGTCTCTAGGAATACACCACCTGCATAATATGTATGTACAAAGTTCACCCCTGACGTCTTCCTCAAGTCTAACAAGGTCCAATACAAACCATACAAAGCAACTAAAGTCTTCAGGGTATAAATACACCACATCTTACCCCGGTAAGACAGAGGGAACCGAGACTTCCATGCTGACACACTGACCAGAGACGCTGAGGCTCCTGCATGCAGTCGCTCCAGCTGACAGCGGTCTAACACAGCCCTTGCGGGGTGTCCAACTCGAGACCAGGACGGGGTCCCACAATCTCTCTATTCAGGTATGGGGATCGACTAAATCCTAGAAGGATGCTTGGCTCTTAGGCTTTTAGACCTACACATATGCTAGGTACATTAAGTTAGGCATCGTAGGAGTACGCGCACTTTTCATAATGCTTTTTATATTCATGTATGTATTCATGAATATTGCAACATGGTAGAACTATTCTATCCATTCACTTTTATCGTGCTGCTGATAATATATCTCTGCTATTGTCTGCTGGTTACTGCAGCACATATATTTTACACTAGAATAACAACTGTTCAATAAATACTTATTGAAACGCCCAGACTGTTTATTCTGTGTAACTCTCTGAGACAAACCGAATAAGTAAGCAAGAGTGACTGAGCGAAAGGTAGTACATTGTTTCCACGATTCTGAGGAATTAGGGTTGTCATGATCTAAGGTTGCCAGAAACTAATCTCCCCCCGATAAGAGGAGATTCTAGTGGCACTGTGAGCTAGCTAATGCAAATCCGGCTAACATATACGGTGGGGGTGCACAGAGCCAGTCTAACACCAAGCCCACAGTTTATGTTATCCAAACGCGCAGGTCCTGCATGGGTACTATAGGAACTACACGACATGCCGCCACCAACGTTGGTTGGGTACTTATTTAACAGTAGAATCTGAGTAGTTCAGTCGTGCTATTCTCAGAGAACCTACTCACAAAACCCCAGAGACGTCTGGAGTGGGTGGGCACAAACTCCGCCACAGCTGAGTAGTACGAAAATACTATTTATTGGCTGTTGGTTATTCAAGCTTGAAAGGACATAGTGTTCCTAAAATTGTGCCTAAAACCTTATCATAGTTTCTTTGAAACATTATTCTGTGTTCTATACACGATGACTACCGCGGTCTTAGATCCACTACAAATGCCACTGCCCCTGTCAGACGAAAAAGATCCTGAGGATGCAATACAGATTGCACCAAAATTCAGAAGGACAGTCACCATAAGACTATTAGAAAATTGCTTACAAGCCAAGGGTGGCATTGTAGCTTTCGTGATTGAGGCACACGAATCAAACAAAACAGAGGTATTCTATTCATGGGTTACATTCCCAGCAGCAAATGCCATAAAAAAGACATTTCACTACTACATAGCAGGAGATGCACCACTGGAATATGCCCCGTTTGAGGACATAGAGATTCCACTCACTTACCAGGAACATCATTACTGGTTTAATGGCGCCCTACCCCACGTACGAGAAAGAGTAAGATTAGGCCCGCTCGGGGCCACATGGCCAATACTAGCGGCTTACACACTGCATCCTGACATTGGAACAATGCCACAGCCAGAATTACTCATACAACACAGAGATTTATTTAAAATCTACAGAAACCTGACACAATTCGTCATGAGGACTTTAACAATCCAACCTGCACCAGGTGCAGCAAATAGTACTCCAGCTCAGGGTACAGGAAATAAAATCACTCCTCAAACATTACACGCGGTAGTGGGCAAAATGCCCGCAAAATATGGATAGCTCAGAAAATAACTCAGCTTGAGTTGATAAACACAGAATTCTAACAATCTGCTTGCCCATGGGGATCACACCACAAGTAGAGGATTGCACCTCTTGGGGTTCAGTCTTTGCTGCCATATATACCAGAGCACATGGTATCCCGTCATTAGCAGTAGTACCTGACGTATTGAGACAGATACAAAATGAGTATGGAGCAGAACCTGCCCTTAACTTAGGGGTGAAGTTACTAAATAACTTTGATCAGGTATCAGCCATAATACTAGCTAACATTAAGGGGGAAGCAGCTTCAGTGGCGATCCGCCAACGCCCAAGGGAGTTCAGTCCAGTGGATCAACAACACGAACTACCCAAAATCATTGAAACTGCATATGCAGAATTAGGCAGAGACAGTTTAGGTGGGAAAGCATTAAAACCACAACTGGGCAGTGCATTAAAACCACAACTGGGCAGTCCTGAAAAAGACACTACAAAGCAGACACCTGCTTCTTCTAAAAAGAAGTGGGTAAAATAAAAAACAACAAAAGTCTAAAGACAGCAGATCTCAATCCAGAGGTAGGTCTCCTCAACAGGAGCCCTCTGAAAGGAGGTATAACCTCAGGAATAGGGATAATATTAAAAACCTGACAGGATACTGATACTCGTTCCTCTCGTTCCTTTCAGGGTTCATCAAAAAACTCCGGGAGGGAAGGACGGTCAGAGAGGCGTACAAAGTCCAGAGACACGCAACGCGCTGCGGACTACGCACCTAAAAAAGAAGATAAACAAAAACAGAAACCTCAGTTCAAAAAGAAGAAGGTAGCAGCTCTCAAGATCAGACATGCCCAGAATTCTGAGGACACAGCTTCTGAACGGGGAATGGGCTCTGACGATGCTAGACAGCACGGCAGAAGTAACAATAGCTCGCCAGAACCTGAAGGAATTTCTGGTGACAGCGGAGTTGAGTGAGTATATCACAGTGGAAACACCTGATACTCGGGTAAGTGTCCCACATAAGTTACATGAGATAACACTCCGGATGGAGGGGGACAAGCATAGAAAAGTTAAGGGTCTATTTTGGAAAAATCTGTCATCTGGTTATGACATTCTATTAGCAGAACAAGACTGGCCGCCAGCATTCGTCATGGAGTGCCCTAGGGGAGAAACTGTAATTTTTTCAGCATTTTCCGACCTTGTTCCCATTCACCAAAAACATGCATATGCGCAGGAGTGGGCGGTTGCCCTAGCTCCAGCATTGTACAAAAATCATGTTGGTTGAAATGAGGATTCAACCCACCACGTGATCCCGTTAAAAGTATCCCCAAATGCTCAAAGGCAATATCCAATAAAGCAGGAAGCTAAAAAACAAGTCAGGGAGATCCTAGATCAACTTGAACAACAGGGGTGATAGAAAATTGCACTTCACCTATGAACAATCCTTTGTTTCCCGTAGCAAAACCTGACAACACATATCGTCTAGTTTTAGATTACAGACATTTAAACACTTGCACAAAGACATTTGCAGTTCAAAATGCACACAGTGCCGCATTAATGAATAACATTGTGCGACAAAAATACAAAACACTTGATATCTCAAATGGATTTTTCTGCCAAAATATAGCGCCTGAAAGCAGGTACTTGACCGCATTCAGTGCGTTAGGGTCACAACGGCAATTTTGTCGACTCCCCCAAGGGTATAAGAACAGCCTGGGGGTATTTTCAGCACGAGTAACAGAGTTACTACAAAATTTGGATGAAGAAGCATTGTCCTAAGTAGATGATATTTATCTGACGGACGATGACTTACCGAGGCACTTGACCAGGGTGAGCACCATTATTATGGGATTCGCCTCTGAGGGCTATAAATTTAATTTTAAAAAATCAAAAATTGCCCACCTCAATGTTCTATTTTTAGGGTATGAGCTGTCAAGTGAAAGAAAAAGCCTAGCAGCAAACTTTTTAGAAAAATGTGCGCTGCTTCAACCTCCAAAATCATTAAAGAATTTACAATGAATTCTGGGATTCCTAAATTTTGGTCGAACATACATTTTGGATTACGCAGAAAGAGTAAAACCTTTCTACGACTTAATAAAACCTGATTTTTAAATCAGACAATGGACACAGGAACATACAAATATCCTACGTTCCCTACAGGAAGACATGATAGCTTCTAAACATTTACAGACACGCGTAAACGAACGCAACTTAGTGATCCGAGTAATAGCGGGTCAATGCCGGTACACTTATTTGACCTTCAATGAAGGAGAAACAGTGCCAATCGCATATAAATCACACCTGTACACGAACGCAGAGATGCGCTTCACTTCAACAGAAAACATCCTGACAGCAGTGCAGACCGCTGTAGCAAGAGAAATGGCTCTGGCTCAGGGTAAACGCATAATTGTCGTGACCCCAATACCAGCCTTAGAGGCTCTTACAAAAGCTAGCATTCCAAATGCGAAAGCCTTATACCCCAGATGGATACAATGGGCTAATTCTCTTACTGCAACGGATGTTGAATACAGATTTGATCCAAGTTTAAAAACACAAGCATTTCTGCAATACAAACAAGAATATCCTCTTCCAAATAAGATTTTGCCTCTAGATCAGTATGAATACATTATTTACACTGACGGATCTGCTCAACCGGCCATAGGGAGCTTACAGCGCAGCGTGTGCGATTGTTAAAGGTCGCATGCGTGATGGAAAGTTCCATCCTAGTTGCACTAAAACACAATCTCTAAGAGACTGCACGGCTCAGTTGGCAGAATTAAACTGGTATTTACCAGTGCCAATTTACCAGTTGGCACTGGTAAATACGGAACACGAATGCCCCACACTGATTGTGTGTGATTCCTTTTACTGTGTACAGTCGTACAATGAATATTTACATCATTGGGAACAAAACGGGTTCAAAGATGCAAAAGGTGGCACAATTAAGCTTAAAATGCTATGGGAACAGGTAGTGGAGTTGAGAAACGAACTACCAAGGGCTCACGTGATACATACACTGAGTCATCAGCGTGATGGCGTTCACGTTGAAGGGAATTCATTTGCTGATGAAGCTGCAAAGGGGGCTGTACGCACAGCCGCCGTAGCTGCAGTTACTCGTTCAAAAACAAGAATAGACGGCGAGATTATGGTAGCTGTCAATGCATCACGCAAAGGCAGCACAGCAGTACCAAAGAAATTTCCACTCAAGTACTCCTACAAGTTAGATGCACAAAACATTCCATATGCTCAGATTCCTGGAGTGGGGGATAGAGTAATACCAAATATGGATCGTAGGCAAAGTTTAATTGTGGCAGCACACGAAGGGACAGGTTCTGTACATTCGGGACTTAGGGCGACTGTTTCTTTATTGAAGCAACGCTACTGGTGGCCTGTAATGAGGAGGCAGATTAGAGACTATGTCAGGAACTGCAACATCTGCAAACAGATGAAAGGGTCCACCACAACACGTCCGGTACAGATACCATTATTAGACAGCATCA